>LR738714.1:373404112-373610010 GCA_902687465.1 Secale cereale | reverse complement strand
AAACCTGAGTGGCCACTGCACCTGTCGCAAGGCGGGGGTGAAGGCTCGGTGGCCTGCTACGCCACCCCGCGCGCCCACCGAGCCGGTCGGAGAAGAGGCGCCCGCCATAAGAGCCTGGCAGATGGAGAGCGGGGTGGACGGAGAGGCGGAACTTTGGCGCACCCCTACCTGGCGCGCCAAATGTCGGATTTCAGGCTCTGCAAACCCTTGAGAGGTTCGAACTCTGGGGTGCGCAGGAAGAACACTCCCTCCCTAGCTCGCTGACCCTACTTTTCCGTGGCCTAGCTCGTCGTGCTCAAAGAACAGGGGACACAGAGAATTATACTGATTCGGGCCACCTTGTGGTGTAATACCCTACTCCAGTGTGTGTGGTCGATTGCCTTTGTATGGCTGAGGATGAACAAGTACAAGGGATGAGCAGTCTCCGGAGGAGAGGTGTTCTTGGGCTCGTATGAGCTTGTGGTGTGAGTAGGGTGGAATGGATCTCTCCCCGCTCATGGTTGTGGCTAGGTCCTATTTATAGTGGCCTTGGTACTCTTCCCAAATATCGATCGAAAGGGATCCCACAACGGCCAAATTCGAAGGGGAACAGCTAGTACAAGCTATCCTGACAAAAGTAGTCTTCGCCTGCCAAAGGCTCTATGGTGATGCCGCGACGGACTCCACGATGACCTCCGTTCTGCAGCCTTGACGGTCCTTGGTCTTGTTGCACTGATATGGAAACCTTTGCCTGATCCCTCGGGACTCCGCGCCTGCGCTTGCCCTCTTAGCACCAAAGAGGAAACTGTCACACTGCATCCGCTGGTGCCCGCCTACCGTTGGTCGTCATGGCTCACATCATGTGAACCTCACAAGGTGCTCCTTGCATAGATATCTCCACTCCTCGGGAGCCAGCCTAGAGAGATTGCCCCCAGGGAGGTCATGCTGTTTCCCGCCTCGCGAGGCTTGGACCCTCGCGGGGGTCTTGAGAAGCAATTGATGAAGTTGGGCCACACCAGGCCACTGATGGAGCCACGTCATGGGCGGCAGGTAGGCAAGTCTGGGTACCCCCATTCCCAGTACGCCGACAGAGCCCTTGGGCCCGGCAGGACGGGGTGGTCCGGCAGGCTGTGAGGAGTTGTTTTCGGTAGGGTCTCTGCCGGGAGCAGGTCGCTCCACCAGGAGAGGCTTACTGTAGTCCAACTTTCTCCTTTTCTAGGCCATTGTGGCTGGTGATACGGAGGGCTGAGAGAGACGGAGAACAAAAGTTCCTGGTTCCACAGGAAGCTTGTACACCGCACACTTTGACAGGTGATCATTTATACTGTTATTCGCACGGGGTACGTGCTCTGTTTGCAACCCATCAAAGTGCTCCTCTAGTCTCCTAACATCCTCGATGTATGCTTCCATCACGAGGCTTTGATAATCTTTGTTGACTTGTCTCACCACAAGCTGTGAATCTCCTCATATGATCAGCTTCTTAATTCCCAATTCTGCTGCAATCCTGATCCCGACAAGGAGCCCTTCATACTCAGCTCTATTGTTTGTGTCTTCTTCTCGGGCAAAGTGCATTTGGACGACGTACTTCAAGTTCTCCTCGGAGGGTGCGGCGAGAAGCACGCCAGCCCCTGCACCTTGTAGGGAAAAAACACCATCAAAATACATAATCCATTCTTGGGGTGATTCCTTGTCGGGGAGAGCTGTTTCTGATACTTCCTCGTCAGGGGTTTGCGTCCATTCTCCAATAAACTCTGCCAGTGCCCTACTCTGAATAGTTGAAGTGCTCTCAAACTTCAAACCAAAGCTGGATAACTCCAAAGTCCACTCCACTATTCTGCCAGTAGCCTCTGGGTTTCAGAGTATCCTTTGCAACGGGAAACGAGTGACAACCGTGATCTCATTGGCTTGGAAGTAGTGGCGCAGTTTTCTTGAGGACATGATAAGGCCAAAGATCAAGTTTTGCATGCCAGGGTACCTCGATCGAGCTCCTTGTAACAAGGAGCTGACGAAATATACTAGGCACTACACCACTTTCTTCCTTGCCGTGTCCTTGGGGTTGCTCTCATTGTCATGCTTATTGTTGTCCTGATCCTTTCCTGATTCTGCCATGATCTGACCACTTTCTTCTTCATCTACTTCTCGCTGTGCTATCAAGGCCGCACTAACCACTTGGTTGGTTGCCACCAAGTAAAGAAACAACGGCTCTTGGGGTTTGGGTGCAACCAAGGTAGTTACATACAATAGGTAAGCCTTCAACTCTTGCAAATGCTGCATCTGCTTCCGGGGTCCACTTCATTGGACATGCCTTCTTCAGAATTTTAAAGAACGGCAAGGTGCGCTCGGCAGACTTGGAGATGAATCTTCTTAGCTTGGCAACGCATCCCATCAAGCGCCTTATATCCTTGGTTGTCCTTGGTGCTTGGATCTTTTCAATGGATTTGATATTGTCGGGGTTGTCTTCAATCCCCTGATGAGATACAAAGAATCCAAGCTGCTTGCCGAAGGGAACACCAAACATACACTTCTCCGGATTAAGCTTCAAGTTGATCTTGCATAGATTAGCAAACATCTCCTCCAAATCCAGGATAAGGGTGGCCCTATCCTTGGTTTTGACCACGATGTCATCCATGTAAGCTTCTATGTTCCTGTGTAGCTGTGGCTCAAAACCAATCTCGACTGCTCTTGCAAAAGTGGACCCGACACTCTTCAATCCGAAAGGCATGCGGACAAAGCAGTATGTGCCACACAGAGTGATGAACGATATCTTTTCCTCATCTTCCTTGGACATGAATATTTGGTGGTACTCAGAGTATGCATCCAAAAAGGAGAGCATATCACAACCCGATGTGGAATCCACAATTTGGTCGATACATGGCAAAGGGAATGGGTCCTTTGGGCAAGCCTTGTTGAGATATGTGAAATCAATGCAAATCCTCCATTTCCCATTAGCCTTTCGGACTAGCACTGGATTTGCTAACCATGTTGGGTGCAGTACTCCTCTGACCAAACCAGCTGCCTCTAGTTTCTTAATTTCCTCGGCACTGAACTGTTGCCACTCCAAGGCCTGCTTCCGGACTCTATGCTTGACAGGTCGGCATGTGGGCAAACAGAAGGTGGTGCTCGATTACCTACCTGTGAACACCGGGGATATCAGATGGTTGCTAGGCAAACACATCCATATTCGCCTGCAGGAAGGCAATCAGCATGCTTTCCTATTTGTTATCAAGGGTGGCGCTGATAGTGAAAGTACCATCAACGCTAGCCAGCCCTGCCGGGACCTTTTTCACTTGGGGTGCAGCAACCTTGGGCCTCTTGCTGTTGGAACACTCCGGCATGTCGTCAACAGGTGCCATGCACTCGGAGGGGGCACGCTTCCCAGACTCATTGCCGGAGGTCGAACAATCCCTCTTCTTTCATTTGCTTTTCGTGGCGGGAGCTGCCGCTGCCGCAGCCTCTGCTGTGACTACATCCCGGTACATCTTGTCCTCGTAGATAATGGTGTCCTTCTCGTCAGATGAGATAGTGATGACTCCCAGTGGCCCAGGCATCTTCAAAGTGTTATAAGGATAATGGGATGCTGCCATGAACTTAGCCAGGGTCGGGCATCCCAGAATCCCATTGTACGGCAGGGGGAGGTCAACCACATCAAACACAATCTTCTAAGTCCGGTAATTCAGCTCTGCCCCAAACGTCACCGGCAACGCAATATTTCTCTTAGAACGACTCCTGCTGGTATTGACTCCTTGAAACGTGCCAGTAACCTCTAGCTCTTCTTCTCCTATCTGAAGCTTCTCGATGACTGCCGGGGAAATCAGATTCAACCCAGCCTCGCCATCCACTAGCATCTTTTGACCTTGAGGTTGCGAATTGTTGGAGAGACCAACAATGGCAAACACCCTACCACTATGACGCAGCCAGGGTGGTCCTCCTCATCAAAGATGATGGGCGTGCGGGGCCACTTGAGCGGCTTCAGGGCCTCTGGCACTGGCTCCACAACATTGACCTCCCTTACACATCGGTTGAGTTGGCGATGGGATGTGTGCAAAGATGCACCTCCGTCAATGCATAGGGTGTTAGTGGCCCTCTGAAATTCCTGCTCACTGGTTTCCTCTTCATCCCCTCCATCACTCATATTGCCATAGATTTCCTTCTCTTGGGCCTTGGCGGGTGTTCCTTGGTTCCGAAAGGGTTTGGCGGGGCGATTTGCTTCCCCACCTTGGACCTTACCACCGGCAATATTCTGATCTCTTTCATTATCTCTTTTATCATACTCTACCCTTTGTCTGTTGGCAAGCTGCTCAACCTGATTACACACCTGAAGGTCGTGGCCCTTGGTCTGGTGGATCTTGAAGTACGGACCATCACCTTTCCCAGCTTTCTCGGCAGCACCGGCAAGCTGTGCAAGCAGCAACTTCCTTGCCGGGGGCCTCAGCCTTGGCCTTCTTGCCGCTACCAGGCGTGCCTAAACCTTCCACAATCATCACTACCTTAGCGCTTGGTTTCTTGTTGCACTTCTTGTCCTTCTTCTGACTGGTTGACTCATCTTCATCCTCTGAATCAACATTGATGCAATATTCCTCTCCGGGCAACTTCCTTCCTTCCTCCATCCGAGCACACTTATCTACCAGTGTGTATAGTTCCCTCACAGTCTTGGGCAACCGCATATTCATTTTGGAACTCATGAGAAAATCACAAAGGACTGAAAGTTTTACAATATGACACTGAAGCATCAAATAGATTTGCAATGAACATGATGTGCAAATATGATAAAGTGATATCTAGCTTGCCCCCTTTAGTGAAGCAAAACATAAATGCAAGGGCACCTTCAAGGTTTAAGTGATGACTAGATACAATGATTTCAGAATAAACGATATCACAATCATGCAAAAGACAATGCTACTTTGGGACAATGCACATTACACTCAGAATGACAATCATGCTCTCAGTAGTTGGTGCTTTTAAAAGAAGGTGGAGACTCAACATAAAAGTAAAAGAATGGCCCTTCGCAGAGGGAAGCAGGGATTACTCATGTGCTAGAGCTTTTTATTTTGAAAACATAGAAACAATTTTGTCAACGGTAGTAGTACTTCATATGTGTTATGCATAAGACATCCTATAAGTTGCAAGCTTCATGTATCGAATACCAATAGTGCTCACACCTTGTCCTAATAAGCTCAGATTTCCATGGATTGTCATTGCATTACATATGTTTCAACCAAGTGTCACAAAGGGGTACCTCTATGTCACCTGTACAAAGCTCCAAGGAGATAGATCGCATTTGATTTCTCGTTTTTGATAGATCTCAACTTGAGGACATCCATACCGGGACAACATAGAAAATAGATAATGGACTCCTCTTTAATGCTTAAGCATATTCTCATAAGAGATTGAGGATTAATGTCCAAGCTAAAACTTCCACCATGATACATGGCTTTGGTTGGCGGCCCAATGTTCTTCTCTAACAATATGCATACTCAAACCATTCAACCCATGGCAAATCACCCTTACTTTAGACAAGATGAACATGCATAGCAACTCACATGATATTCAACAAAAGTGTAACAATTGATGGCGTCCCCAGAAACATGGTTACCGCTCAACAAGCAACTTATAAGAAATAAGATACATAAGCAACATATTCTTTACCACAATAGTTTTTAAGCTACTTTCCCATGAGCTATGTATTGCAAAAACTGAAGGTTTTAAAGGTAGCACATGTAAATTTACTTGGCGTGGCGGTGAAATACCACATATAGGTAGGTATGGTGGACTCATATGGCATAACTGGTTTAAAAGGATGTGGATGCACAAGCAGTCAGTCCGCTTAGTACAGGTGGAGGTTAGCAAAAGACTGGGAGCGACCAACTAAGAGAGCAATGACGGTCATAATCATGCAGAGCGACAAAGCAACATTGAATCAGGCATGGAAGTTATATCGCTACTCAGAAATAAAAGATCATCAAGGCTTGACAGACTTTCTTTACAGTCTTAAATATGCGTGAGCATATGCCAAGTCAATCAAAATAAATTCTTGAGGGAATATATTATTAAACCATACCACATCATTGGCAAACAAATCATGTTGGTACTCCAATAACACATTGGGAATCCCCCAGCTATTTGAGACTAACCATAAGAAAACCTGAACTACTAAGAGCCATTATGCACGTAACATCTTTATCATAGACATATTAACCAATGCAACGGAAGCAAACTCGCTTAATAAGATGAGCATGGTAATTAAAGAGAGTTCAAGCAACCAACTAAACAAAAGGTCTTTGAAAAGATAAGCATGAATACTAAGAGCTGAACATGATAGTAGCTATTAAAAGACAAAGAACACACACAGCAAAGATAAACATGAAAATTCTATGTTATGTTCTAGGTAGAAGTGGAGCGTGTTTCTCTCCCACATAAAGAAAGCTGAGTTCCGACTCGTTATGAAAAACTAAAGAAAACTAAAAGCAAGACGCTCCAAGCATAGCACATAACACATGAAGTGATTAAAATATAGTGGAACGAAAGACGAACTGATAATGTTGATGGAGAAGGGGATGCGCGGGGGCATCCCCAAGCTTAGACGCTTGAGTCTCCTTGAATATTTCTTGGGGGTGCACGGGCGCATCCCCAAGCTTGAGCGCTTGACACTCCTGAATCTTTTTATGATTTCCCTCGCACACTTGAAAACTCCCTTCATACATAACTCATCATAATCTGATTAGCGAGGTTATTACCCATAATAAAATAATTATACCTTGATGGAAATAAAGATATTTTTGAAGGTCTACTGTTTCTCAAGATTTCCAAAAGGTTTTTGCAAAGAAAAAGCAAGCTCTTGGTTTGCAAAATGAAGGAAAAGCAAAACAGGACAGAATCTGTGAAAAACAGAACAGCAGGTAGTAATTGATTTGTTCGGGGCACTTCTGAAACTCTAATAAAAAAACTCAGAACAGACGCACAAAAGACAATTATATAGAGAATACTGTCGAAAAAATTCAGACCAAAAAGATGATCTGGTGATTTTATACGAATTTTCCTATCCAAGGACAGAATCTGTTTCCTGGACAGCACCTCACAACTTTTGAACTTTCTAGCAATCAGAGGCTAAACTTGGCACAAAATTGAAAAGCAAAGATACAATGATGATGCTACAGTAGTAAACAACATCAAGACACAACAAAAGCAAAATAAATTTATTCATGTGGGCTGCCTCCCAAAAGCGCTTTCTTTTATGCCTTTAAGCTAGGCATAATGCATATAGATCAAGTTTTATCAAGAGTAAAAGAATAGCTAGCCCATACAACGGACTCAAAAGGTAACTTGATCTTCTTTCGAGGGAAGTGTTCCATCCCTTTCTTGAGAGGAAACTGAAATTTTATATTCCCCTCTTTCATGTCAATGATAGCACCAACGGTGCGTAAAAAGGGACGTCCCAAAATAATTGGACAAGAAGGATCACATTCAATATCCATAATAGTAAAATCAATGGGAACATAATTATCATTGACAACGATAAGAACATCGTCGATCCTCCCCAAAGGTTTCTTTATGGAAGAATCAACGAGACGAACACCAAAAGAACAAGAATCATAAGGTTTCAATTTAAGCATATCATATATTCTTTTGGGCATAACAGAGGTACTAGCTCCAACATCACATAATGCATAGCAAGAGAAGTCATTCAATTTAATTTTTATCATAGGATCCCAACCATCTTCTAGCTTTCTAGGTATGGAGGCTTCTACTCTAAGTTTCTCCTCCCTAGCTTTGATAAGAGCATTAGTGATATGCTCAGTGAAGGCAAGGTTAAGCATGCTAGTGCGGGGATCTCTAGACATCTTGTGAAAGAAATCAATAACTTCGGTAAGAGTGCAATTATCAAAATCAAGGTCACTAGCATCAAGTAAAGTGGTAGTGGTGTCCTTTAGGTTCACATGTTTGGTAGTTTCTATAGTCATAGCATCACCATTAATAGGTCCAATGGGACCAGGAGTACATTGGGTGCTAAGAGTTTGGATATCCTCAACAACTTGGATAGTAGCAACAGTGTGGTGGGTAGGAAGGCTCTTAATTCTATCTTCTTCCTCCCTTTCTCTAGCCCATCTCTCTTTAAGTTTAGCCATCATCCTAATATTTTCATTAATTTGCACTTGAGTAGCATTAATACGAGTGACCTTCCTCTCCTCAAGAGGAGAAGTTTTAATTTTAAGCAATTCTATCTCATTGGCTAAATGGTCTACCTTCAAAGAGAGATCATCTAGTTTATGTAGTGTTTCTTCTACACTCTTATTAAAGGCTTTTTGGGTAGTGATGAAATCTTTAAGCATAATCCCTAGTTCAGTATTGGAGTTTTCTTGGTGCTAGGATAAGCATTGTTGTTCCCATAAGAATTAGAGGGGAACGGTCTAGGATTGCTACCAAAATTACTCCTATAAGCATTGTTGTTAAAATGGTTTCTAGAGATAAAGTTCACATCTACTTGTTCTTGAGAAATCAAAGAATTTAAAGGAACATCACGAGGATCAACAGAGGATTGCTTCGAAAGTAGAGACATGATCAAGTCAACTTTTTCATTAAGGGAGGAAATTTCCTCGACAGAGTTTACCTTCCTACCTGTTGGAGCGCGTTCGGTGTGCCATTGGGAATAGTTGGTCATCATCTCATCGAGAAGCTTCGTGGCAGCACCAAGTGTAGTTGACATAAAGGTTCCTCCCGCGGCCGAATCTAACAAGTTCCGCGAGGTAAAGTTCAAGCCTGCATAAAAAGTTTGGATAACCATCCAAGTAGTCAAACCATGAGTAGGGCAGTTCTAGATAAGAGATTTCATACGTTCCCAAGCTTGGGCAACGTGTTCATTATCCAATTGTTTAAAATTCATTATGATACTTCTCAGTTGGATAATTTTAGCAGGTGGATAGTATTTTCTAATAAAAGCATCTTTGCACTTGTCCCATGAATCTATGCTATTTCTAGGCAAAGACTGAAACCAAATTTTAGCTCCACCTCTCAAGGAGAAAGGAAAAAGCTTAAGCTTAACAATGTCACCGTCTACTTCTCGGTACTTTTGCATATCACAAAGTTCAACAAAGTTGTTCAAGTGTAAAGCAGCATCATCTCCAGCACCGGAGAATTGATCTTTCATAACTAGATTCAGTAAAGCAGGTTTAATTTCATATGAAGGTGCTGAAGTGGCAGGTGTAGTGATAGGTGTGCTGATAAAGTCATCGTTGTTGTGACTAGTGAAGTCACACAACTTGGTGTTCTCGGTGGAACCCATAGTAGCAAGCAAGCAAGATAACTATTTTTGTGATTTTCGATAAAAAGGTACTAAAGCAAAAAACTGAAAGGTAAACTAACAAGACTAAAAGAAAAGGTAAAAGATAGCGTGCAACTCCCCTTTCTTGAAGAGTGGAGTCCCCGGCAACGGCGCCAGAAAAACTCTTGCTAGGCTTCTCGCCCCTCGTTGGTTACCCCAAGTGGAAGGTGTGAGATGTAGTGTTGCGGAAGTTTTTCCCTTGGCAAAGATACCAAGGATCGAATCCCCAGAGACTCCTAGGTTCAACAAGAAGGTGTCAACTGCTACGGCGCCAGATATTAGCAATCAACATGGACCTGCACACAGATACAAATAACTTTGCTCCCAACGAGTACAGAGAGGTTGTCAATCCCTCCGGCTTTGTAGTTCACAAAGGATTAAACGCAAGTGATAGTAGTGATAGATATAATTGCAATAGTAAATAAAAGCGAAAAATAAATAGCGGATGTGATCAATGATGGCAATATGGACCAGAGTCTCATGATGTTCACTAGTGATGTCTCTCTCCCAAAAGACGATAAAACAACTATGTGAGGTAAACGAATTACAGCTGGGCAATTGACAGGACCATGTGCGCAAACCAATGCTGACTACATTGCAAGAAAGGTTGAGGTTCAAAGCATGGGCGGTACGCCAAAGTAAGTAGACCGAAATCCATCAATATCTACTACTAATCATCCACCTTGAGATATCTATCCAGAAAATCTCGCTGGTATTAAGTTGCGAGTCCCACCCATAGTGTAAACTCAATGCAACAGACAACTGCATTAAAAGAACTTTGCGTAAAGTAAACATCCGTTATTTGTATCTGTGTGCAACTCCCATCATTGATCACATCCGTTATTTACTTTTCGCTTTTATTTACTATTGCAATTATATCTATCACTACTATCACTTGCGTTTAATCCTTTGTGAACTACAAGGTCGGAGGGATTGACAACCTCTCTGTACTCGTTGGGAGCAAAGTTATTTGTATCTGTGTGCAGGTCCATGTTGATTGCTAATATCTGGCGCCGTAGCAGTTGACACCTTCTTGTTGAACCTAGGAGTATCTGGGGATTCGATCCTTGGTATCTTTGCCAAGGGAAAAACTTCCGCAACACAACATATCACACCTTCCACTTGGGGTAACCAACGAGGGGCGAGAAGCCTAGCAGAGACCAACAATGGCAAACACCCTACCACTGTGATGCAGCCAGGGTGGTCCTCCTCATCAAACATGATGGGCGTGCGGGACCACTTGAGCGGCTTCAGGGCCTCTGGCACTGGCTCCACAACATTGACCTCCATTGCCCATCGCTTGAGTTGGTGATGGGATGTGTGCAAAGATGCACCTCCATCAATGCATAGGGCGTTGGTGGCCCTCTGAAATTCCTGCTCACTGGTTTCCTCTTCATCCCCTCCATCACTCATATTGCCACATATTTCCTTCTCTTGGGCCGTGGCGGGTGTTCCTTGGTTCCGAAAGGGTATGCCGGGGCGATTTGCTTCATCGCCTCGGCCCTTACCACCGGCAGCATTCTGACCTCTTTCCTTATCTCTTTTATCATACTCTACCCTCTGTCTCTTGGCAAGCTGCTCAACCTGATTACACTCCTGAAGGTCGTGGTCCTTGGTCTGGTGGATCTTGAAGTACGGACCATCACCTTTCCCAGCTTTCTCGGCAGCACTGGCAAGCTGTGTAAGCAGCAACTTCCTTGCCGAGGGCCTCAGCCTTGGCCTTCTTGCCGGTACTAGGCGTGCCTGAACCTTCCACAATCATCACTACCTTATCTCTTGGTTTCCTGTTGCACTTCTTGCCCTTCTTCTGACTGGTTGACTCATCAACATTGATGCAATATTCCTCTCCGGGAAACTTCCTTCCTTCCTCCATCTGAGCACACTTATCTACCAGTGTGTATAGTTCCCTCACAGTCTTGGGCAACCTCACATTCATTTTCGAATGAGTGCGTCGGTTGCGCACATTGGACTGGAAAGCTGCTATAACAGCTACCGGATGGATATTCAGAATATTTCTATGAACTTTACTGAATTTCTATAAATACTTACGGAGGGTTTCTCCTTCCTTCTATTGAAGGAGCTCCAGGTCGCTGGGCCTACCGGGTTTTTGGTGCCCGCCGGTGAAGGCTCTGATGAACTCATGGCATAGGTCTGCCCATGACGAAATGGAGTTCTCCGGTAGGAGCATCAGCCAAGACCTCACATTTGACTTGTGGGACAAAGGGAAGTAATTGGATAACACCTTCCCGTGTCTTCCCCCAGCAGCCTGAACAGCGATGGTGTAGATGCTCAGGAACACTGTCGGGTTCAGCCTCTCATCGTACTTGTCAGGTATCTCTGGCTTGAACGTGCGAACGGACGGCCAACAGACTAGTCGCAGCTCTCGTGTAAAGGTAGGTCGGCCAACCTCAAAGGGTAGCCACGCGTCAACACCGAGCGCAGGCTCGTCAGCGTTGAGGCCGTCGCACACGTCGGTTGGGCGAGTGTTATCACGACGTCGATCTACGACATCGTGCGCGTCTCTCCGTCGCGTATCCTCCAGGGTCCGACGTCGGCCTGGACGCGCTCAAGGGTCAGAAGAGGCCATTGAGATGTCGTCGGGGTCTTGATTTGACTGCGCCCGCGCCAGCTACCATGGTGGGGACTGCACAGTGGGGACGGCCCCCTACGTTCAGCCAGCCGTGCGGGCGGTTGCTGTCGCTTGGGAAAGTTGTGGAGGGCAGGCTCGTGGCGAGCCTCCAGCTTCGGTGAAACCAAGAAGGCTCTGGATGGTGGCACGCCATTCATCCATCTACTCGGCTGCTGGCGGGAACCTTAGTAATAGTTGAGCTCGCGCCATGGCTTCCATGGCTGTGCTTGGGATGGATGTCAAGGACGTCTACTGCACTGTCGCCTAGCTCCTAATGGTGCCAACGGTGGCGGCGGCGTCGTGCCCGCACTACTGTGGGACGACCACCTGGGTAGAGGGATTGCGCGGCGGTGGTGCTCGAAGATCAGTAGCTCCATTCAGCGCAACGGTTTGGTTGGCTTGTCCGGGAGGAGGTGCACGCTCCACGGTCGCTCCCTGGGTGGGGGCGACTGGAGGGTGGTGGATTTCCCTAGACCGAGCGCCGTTGCCGCGGCTATGCTCATATGCAGGAGGGGACGGTGCGGATGGAGTGACCCCCTCGACCACACCTTGCTGAGCGTGATCGACGAGACGCTGCTGGTGATGTTCTCCTCTGACACCATCAGCCATCATGTCGGCCGTAGGGGGAGTGGCAATGGAGCCACCTGCTCCAACCACGCCCCCAGCGGCTCTCACGTCCTCGGTTGTCTCCGCATCCCCCGCGGCATTAGAGGCCGCGGGCGGAGGGGCCTTCGAGGTAGATGGCTGGGCCGAAGGGCCAGATTTCTTCTTCTTGGGTGCCATGTTTGATGGCGTCGTCGAAGACGAAGATGGCGATGAATATGATGCGCTGCGTACGCTTTCAGGTTCGTGCAAGTGTTCCCCCTACCTAGGACGCCAAAGATGTCACGAGATATCCGCGGCCACCTATGGGACCGGGCGGCCCCTTGCTGGTTTGGCGGGGGGACGACGCATTGCACAAAGAGCAGAACGACGCCCGACAACACAAGAGAGAGCACACAAGCAGTTTACCCAGGTTCAGGCCGCCGCGAGGCATAAGACCCTACTCCTACTTTGGTGGATTGATGGTGGAATGGATTTGGTGGTGCGTAGTACACTTGCCCGGCAAGACGCGCCTCAGGGCCGCAGCGACTACGCGTGTATGGTGGCTTGGGTTCATCAACTTTCCAACCCTTCCTACGGGTGCCATGGGCTCCTTATATAGATTAAGGGGTCACCAAAGTGGAAAAATTGTCATTACCAACAAATATGATAGCGAACAGTGCTATCATACCTAACTCTGTGGGCTGCCAAGGTTCATTAAATGCACCGCTTAGTGTCACATCACTAGTCGCCCCGCAAGGCACGCCGGGCTGTCTTGCCAGCTCCGCGTTTTCTTCCCTGACACGTCACATACAGGTGTCCTTTATTGGTTTCTTCTGTAGGAAATGGCTGCCATGTGGCGAATGGCTGCCACTTAATCACTTCACGACTTGACACCACACTGATTGACGACGTGGGTCGTGCTTGAGTGGTTAGCGGGGTGGCTTAACCCCCGCGCCCGCCGGCAGGCTATGCCGGGGAGTCTCTGATAGCTTGTTTCTGGTGGTGGCCTCGCCCCTTGCCGGGCTCGCTTGGCCGGCAAGGGAGGCTCTTCTCTTGTTGATTCCTTGTTCTCCTGGCTTGACCTTGGTCTTTCGGGCTGCGTGTTGGTTCTTCGAATCTCTTGGTTCTTCAATCTTGGGCTCGAGTTGGTGCTTCAACCTTGGTCTTGTGCCTGTGCACAGTTGGGCTACAGACCTAGGGTTTGTTGCACCGATAATTTGGTATTTTTCATGCCTTTACTGATTTTTTGAGCTAAATGACCCTGAAATTGAAAAGCACTACAAATGAAGTCTGAAAAGGTTGAAAGTTGGCATGCTATCATCATTTCACCCACATAGAATATGCTAAAACTTTGAGAGGGTTACGACAAAAACTAGATGCACTTTGTGTATAGAATGGACAATCTCTTTCGAAGTATCAGGGTTTCGGACGAAAACTCATCTGTTACAAAGGGATTTCTTTTTTGAACTTATTTGAACTCTAGACTTTTCGTGTGTTCAAAATGTACCATTTGAAGCCACATCATAAATTTTCTACCCTTTATGACTCTATTTGGTATTTTTCATGAATTTATTGATTTTTTTGAGCTAAATGACCCTGAAATTGAAAAGAACTACAAATGAACTCTGAAAAGGTTGAAAGTTGGCATGGTATCATCATTTCACCCACATATCATTTGCTAAAAAGTTGAGAGGGTTACGGCAAAAACTGAATTCACTTCGTGTACAAATTGAACAATCTCTTTCGAAATACCAGGGTTTCGGACGAAAACTCATCTGTTACAAAAGGGATTTCATTTCTTCACATGTAACTGCAGTGATATTCTAGATCAAATGCATCATCATAATAGTTGTGGAGAGAAAGTCTTCACTTTTTCTTCGCTTGTGTCCTTTGCATATTGCGTCGTAACCATGAATAATCTTCATCGTTTAATAGGGTGATTGGGTCAGCTTGACTTTGAAGGGATGAATTTCATGAAACTTTTCATAATCTTTAGACATGTCTATTTTGCCCTCCACTCCCACGATGTATTTGCTTCCTTATCTTATCTTTTTCTCGGGTTGGTAGACATGTCCTTCACATAGAAAACCTGCGCTACATCATTGACTAGGACGAATAGTTTTTCTGTGCACCCAAGATTGTTTAGATCCACTGTTATCATTCCGTACTATGGGTCTACCTGTATCCCGCCTCCTGACAGATTGACCCATTTGCACTGAAACAGAGGGACCTTAAAGTCATGTCCATAGTCAAGTTCCCATATGTCCACTATGTAACCATAATATGTGTCCTTTCCCCTCTTGGTTGCTGCATCAAAGCGAACACCGCTGTTTTGGTTGGTTCTCTTTTGATCTTGGGAAATCATGTAAAATGTATTACCGTTTATCTCGTACCCTTTGTATGTCAATACAGTCGAAGATGGTCCCCTGGACAACGAGTACAGCTCATCAGAAACAGTAGTGTCACCCATGAGACGTGTTTGCAACCAACTGCTGAAAGTCCTGATGTGTTCACATGTAATCCAATCGTCACACTACTCACATGTGTTCATCGACATATGGGATCACCAAGGTAGAATTATGTAGAACTATGAAGTGTGCTTGAGACCTAGAATACCCGTCCCTATATATTATTGAGTCTGCTCCTTGTGTGCCTTTTCCAGTCAGTCTCCCCTCATACCGCAATTGAGGGAGACCAATCTTCTTAAGGTCAGGAATGAAGTCAACACAAAACCCAATGACCTCCTCTGTTTAATGGCCCATGGATATGCTTCCTTCTGGCCTAGCATGGTTATGAACGTATTTATATAAGACTAACATGAAGCTCTCAAAGGGGAACATATTGTGTAGAAATACAAGGCCCGAAATGGCAATCTCGTTGACTAGATGAACTAGGACGTGCTTCATGATATTGAAGAAGGATGGTGGGAACACCAGCACGAAACTGACAAGACATTGCGCCAAATCACTCCTTAACCTTGCTAGGATTTCTGGATCGATCACCTTCTCAGAGATTGCATTGAGGAATGGACATAGCTTAACAATGGCTAATCGAACGTTTTCCGGTAGATGTTCCCTGAATGCATCTGGAAGCAGTTGTGCCATAATCGCATGGCAGTCATGAGACTTTAGGTTCCGGAACTTTTTCTCTTCCATATTTATTGTTCCCTTTATATTTGATGAGAAGCCAGACGGGACCTTCATACTGAGAAGGCATTCAAAGAAGATTTCCTTCTCTTCTTTGGTAAGAGCATAGCTGGCAGGACCTTCATACTACTTTGGAGGCATGCTGTCTTTTTTGTGCACATGTTGCTGGTCCTCCCATGCCTCTGGTGTATCTTTTGTCTTCCCATACATGCCCAAGAAGCCTAGCTAGTTCATGGAAAGATTCTTCATCATGTGCATCGCATCGATTGCAGGGTGGACCTCTTTGTCTATCCAATAGGGTAGATCCCATAATATAGATTTCTTCTTCCACATGGGTGCGTGTCCCTCAACGTCATTCGGAATAGATAGTCTGCCGAGACCCTTTCCAAAGATTACTTGTAAATCATTGACCACAACAAGTATGTGATCACTAGTACGGACGGCCGGCTCCTTCCTGTGATCCGCCTCGCCTTTGAAATGCTTGCCTTTCTTTTGACATTGATGGTTGGTCGGAAGAAATCGACGATGCCCCAGGTACACATTCTTCATGCATTTGTCTAAATATATACTTTCGGTGTCATCTAAACAGTGCGTGCATGCGTGGTATCCCTTGTTTGTCTGTCCTAAAAGGTTACTAAGAGCAGGCCAATCATTGATGGTTACAAGACGCAACGCATGTAGGTCAAATTCATATTGGTCGTGCTCATCCCACACACGTACACCTTGTCCATTCCACAACTAAAAAAGTTCTTCCACTATTGGCCTTAGGTACACATCAATGTCGTTGCCGGGTTGCTTAGGGCCTTGGGGGAGCACTGGCATCATAATGAACTTCCGCTTCATGCACAACCAAGGAGGAAGGTTATATATACATAGAGTCACGGGCCAGCTGCTATGATTGCTGCTCTGCTCCCCAAAAGGATTAATGCCATCCGTGCATAAACCAAACCATACGGTCCTTGCGTCACCTGCAAAGTCACCCCACTTTCTCTTGATTTTTCTCCACTGCGACCCGTAAGCGGGTTCTCCCAACTTCCCATCTTTCTTATGGTCCTCTTTGTGCCATTGCATCAACCTGGCATGCTCTTTTTTTGAGCAAACGTTTCAACCGTGGTATTATAGGAGCATACCACATCACCTTGGCAGGAACCCTCTACCTGTGGCGCTCTTCGTCAGCATCACCAGGGTCATCTCGTCTGATCTTATACCGCAATGCATCGCATACCGGGCATGTGTTCAAATCCTCGAACATACCACGGTAGAGGATGCTGTCATTACGGCATGCATGTATCTTCTGCACCTCAAATTCTAGAGGGTATAGAACCTTCTTTGCTCTGTACGTACTATCAGGCAATTCATTATCCTTTCTAAGCTTCTTCTTCAATATTTTTAGTAGCTTCTCAAATATGTTGTCAGATACACCATTGTATGCCTTCCATTCCAGCAATTTGAGTGTGGTACCAAGCTTTGTGTTGCCATCTTCGCAATTTTGGTACAACCCTTTTTTGTGATCCCCTAACATGCGATCGAACTTCAACTTCTCCCTTTCACTTTGGCAATGTCTCTTTGCATCAACAATAACCCGACGAAGATCATCATCGGGTACATCGTCTGGTTCCTCTTGATCCTCAGCTTCCCCCATTGCAGCATCACCGTATTCAGGGGGTGGATAGTTGTCATCATCGTCTTCTTCTTCGTTGTCTTCCGTCATAACCCCTCTTTCTCCATGCTTGGTCCAAAAATTATAGTGTGGCATGAAACCCTTCTCAAGTAGGTGGATGTGAAGGGTTTTCGAGTAAGAGTCAGACTTCGTATTCCCACAGATAGGGCATGGACAACACATAAAACCATTATGCTTGTTTTCCTCAGCCACATTGAGAAAATTATGTTGTCCCTTAATGTACTCGAAGGTGCGTCTCTCACCGTACATCCATTGTCGGTTCATCTGCGTGCATTATATATAATTAAGTGTGTCAAAAACCATTATAGAACATCATGAATAAAGAAGTGACCAAATTAATAGAAGTTCATTATCACAACTAAAGTTCATACATAGTTCTCATTGAACAACATATAGCTCTCTAAAGCATCTAAGTAAACCATACATTGAAACTATGTAAAACATTTCAATGCAACAACAAATGCGATCATAATCGTAACTAAGGTAACAATTGATCCAACGACATAATGATACCAAGCCTCAATATGAATCGCATATTTTCTGATCTTTCTAATCTTCAAGCGCATTGTATCCATCTTGATCTTGTGATCATCGACGACATTCGCAACATGCAACTACAATTCCATCTTCTCCTCCTCACTTGTTTTCAACTTTTTCTTCAAGTAAATGTTTTCCTTTTCAACTAAATTTAACCTCTCCACAAGAGGGTTGTTGGAATTTCCGGTTCACATACCTCCTAGATAAAAACATATATGTCACGTTGGTCGGCATAATTGTCATAAACACTAAAACAAATAGTTATAAAAGATAATATACCACATCCGAATTATTGACATGACGAGGGCCGACGGGGACGATACCAAAACCATCGCACTATATAATAACAAACAATAATAAAAGTAAGAAAATTACAAGTAAGATTTTTTTTCTTTTAGAAAGAAGATAAGAACAAGAGGCTCACCATAGTGGTGCCGGCAACGAGATCGGCGCGGGAGATCAACGGCGATGAGGACGGGGATGGGACAGGTCAGACTGGCAAACCTAGAAAAATCTTGAGGAAAATGGAGCTTGGACAAGGAGCTTCGAGAGGAGAAAGCTTAAGTGTGGCTCGGGCATTTGATCAAACACCTCATGTGCATAGAAGGCGAGCTAGAGCACCACAAACCTCTCCCACGGCCGGCTAGAAAAATAGAGAAGTGGTTCTGCTCATGGGCAGGGGTATATATAGGCCTCTCTTTAGTCCCGGTTTTTGGCTTAAACCAGGACGGAAGTCTGGCCTTTAGTCCCGGTTCCAACCACCAACTTGGACTAAAGGTGCTATGCCAGGAGCGGACAGGAGCGAGGCCCATTGGTCCTGGTTCGTGTCTGGAACCGGGACCAAAGGGGTCAGACGAACCGGGACCAATGGTCCACGAGGCCTGGCCGGCGCCCTGGCCTCACGAACCGGGACTAATGCAACTTTTGGTCCCGGTTCGTGAGTGAACCGAGATTAATGCCCTTACCCAGGCCTCAACCAAAGCCCTATTTTCTACTAGTTTATTGTTAAAATTGGTACTGATAGAATTGAACTGCACAGTTCATACTAGCACATATGGAACTTCACATTGTGAATGGCTTAAATAAACAAGGCATACCACAAAGAACCAAAGATGGCAATTGAAACTGGTCATATGCTAACTACAAACCACCGAACAACCAAAAACCGTAGAAATAAACAAGGCGCAATGCAAACAACCAAATATAGCAATAAATACTGGACATGTTCGCACTACAAAAGGGGTTCGAAAAAACAAATCATGGGTTTCCTCACTTGTCACAAATTGGCTCCTCCTCGTGGTCGCTGTCGATGAGGTCTGACTTGCCAACTAAGGATCCCAAGTCAGCATCGCAGAACATGTCCCTTAGAAATGACAAAAGGGACTCCATGTTGATGAAGGATGGCAAATTGTTCATAACGAGCCGCAGGAGATGAGCGGCACGACCATCGATGAGATCGATGGCTATCGAACCCGAAGGATCGGGGTTGGGCAACTTAACTTGTGACATAGCCCGCGTCAAGCCATCGTCGTCGACGACGTCGATGTCATAGCTGGCTCCCACGACATGCCAGAATACTCTAGCCTGCTGATTGAAAGGCTCCATCCAGGTCCAGCCATCTGTTGACACACGAACACGTCACCGTGTACCCTCGACGCCAGGGGTGATGCACTGCAGCTCATGTCGAAGGAGACCCACCGGAAGCGCGGTACGCAAGAGAATTCGGCGGGCGCTTTTGTGGACCCGAAACCCCACACGCCCGGGAGGGACCCCGTCAGGGCACGCGGCGGCTATGGGCTGCCCTAGGTCGGTCTGACCGCCCCTAGGGCCTCGAGGTTCGCCGCCCAAGAACGAACGAAGAACAAGGAAGAAGAAGAACAAGGGAGAGGGATAAATGTAAAGGTAAAAAATGGTAGATGAATTGATCGATTGTGTGTTGTTGTTCAATCGGCCATCACCTCTTGTCTATATATGAGGCGGATGGACTTCCCGTACAAGAAAAGGACTTTCCTAACCGTCCAAATCATCAAAACCTAATAAAACATGGAGTATTCACGACCTCCGGCCCGGATGTCCGGCTCAAGGCCCGGATGATCCGGCCTAGCCGAGTTTTCTGACAGCAGCTCACTAATCGGGCAATAACTTTTGCACACGAACTCAGATTAAGATGACTTTTATATTAAAATCAACCGCCTTGACGAGACGCACAACTTTGCTATTGAACACTTTTTGATATGAGGCCATCTTGAGGGTGTTTCTGGCCGTTTTCTAAAGTCTGTAGAAGAAAAAGTTGTCCGGACGTCCGGACTTCCACCCGGACTGTCCGGCCTCCACCCGGATCATCCGGGACTGGACCCACATCATCCGGCTTCATCACAAAACTTCTGGCATGTTTGGTACTTCAATTTCCCGGATGAGCCGGACGCCGGCCCGGATGATCCGGCCAAACATGGCTGCAGCGCACGGTTTTGCCTGTAATTTTTGCATACGAACTCGGATGGGGACGATTTTTATATCAAAATCGTCCGTTTCGACGAGACGAAGAACATTGCGGTTGAAGACATTTTTCATTTGAGGCCATCTTAATTAGGTTCCATGCCATTTTCTAATCTGATGTCAACACGGGTATCTCTGAAATTGTCATATCTTTTGCACTTGAGCTCCGTTTTGGTCCATCTTCATATTTATTTCGATCATCTTGACGAGGACCACCAAATGGTGACATGAACTCATAATTTTAACCTAAATTCCACTATAGAATCAAGTCACTCTTTGCGGTCATGCCATTTTGAGCGTCAACACATGCCCCCCTGTTTTTCGGCAAAGGTAGTGTGCCGAAAAATAACTTGTACCGTGTTGGTTCTAAGGACGATGTCAACACTCCATCGGCCATTCATATGTGCCAGGGCGATAGTTATATATCAGACATGTCTTTGCCTTGGGCGATAGTTATATATCGGCCGTTGGCTGTCTAAGCTTCTTGCCACACACTTGGGTGGTACTTCTTTAAATATTTGCCATTGAGAGCTCGAGGTAACAATGTTCCTTGTACGGATTCCACCAAGTATGAGTTTCCGGGAACAATTCTTGTAATCTTATAAGGACCTTCCAAACTTGGAGACCACTTCCCGAATTTTCTATCTTTTGAACCAATTGGTAGAATCACCTTCCACACAAGATCACCAACTTGGAAATTCTTCAATTTGACCTTCTTATTGTAAGCTCTTGCCACCCTCAACTTATCTCTCTCTATGGCCTTCAAAGCAGCCAAACGTCTATCGGCGACTTCATCAATATTGTCCATCATTAAGTTATAAAAGTCCACCGCAGATAAATCATTTTGTTTTGCTATTCTCAAAGCATTCAAATTCACTTCCACTGGTAAAACAGCCTCTTGACCATATACGAGCTCGTATGGAGTTACCTTTGTAGCACCATGCCTTGAGATTCTGTGTGCCCACAAAGCTTCGCAGAATAGCTCATGCCATCTCCTTGGATTATCCTCAATCTTCTTATTGATGAGCTTGATTAATATTTTATTGCTAGACTCAGCTTGTCCATTGGCTTGCGCATAATATGGAGAGGAATTGAGCAGCTTTATCTTATATGATTCGGCAAATTCTCTAACTTGATGTGACATAAAGGATGAACCTTGGTCCGTAGTTAACGTTTGAGGAATTCCGAATCTATGAATAATGCGCTCAGTTATGAATTGAATTACCTCTGTATGTGTCATATTTTTGAGCGGTATTGCTTCAGACCATTTAGTGAAATAATCAGTTGACACCAACACGAACCGATGCCCCTTTGAAGAAGAAGGATGAATCTCTCCAATAAAGTCTAATCCCCAACCTCTAAAAGGCCACGGCTTGATAATAGGATGTAACATTGCAGCGGGAGCCAACTGAATATTACCAAACTTCTGACAAGCTTCACATCCTTTATAATACCGGAAGCAATCATTAATCATTGTTGGCCAATAAAACCCATCACGTCGTAATAGCCATTTCATCTTGGGAGCCGACTGATGAGTGCCACAAATACCTTCATGGACCTCTCCCATAGCAACTCTCGCTTGGTCCTCGTCTAAGCACTTTAAAAGAACATCATCAACCGCCCGGCGATAGAGACCATCGTCTCTCATCGCGTATTTGAAAGCCATACGCCGAATAGTCCTGTCCACCCTTTTACTAGGATCACACAAATAATCAATAATGGGTTTCCTCCAGTCTTGATTTTCTCCTGCATTAAATATTTCATTAGTGGCCGAAACGGTGGGCTCCGGTTCGGCCTCCCCTATGTTGGCAAGACTAGACATCGGCCTTTGAGAAATATGAAACATGCCATGATCCACATGATAGCCGGATGCTTGTTGTGCCAACTCATTTGCTCCCCAATTATCATGTCTAGATATATGAGCAATGCTAAAATAATCTAAAGTAGAAATTATATCTAGACACTTATCAAGATAAACATTAAGTGATTCGTCAAAACATTGAAAAACTTTGGATATTTACTGCACTACTAATAACGAATCACCAAAAGCCTCAATATGTGTAGCACCTATGGCAAGCAACATCTCTAAGCCAAATAACAATGCTTCATATTCGGCTTGATTATTTGTGCAAAAATATTCTAAGCGGCACGATGCTTCAGAAACAGCACCATGAGGAGATATATAAACAATACCAACACCTTGGCCATTGCTACAAACTGAACCATCAAAATATAATCTCCATGGTACTAACGAGACAAGGTTTATATCAATATCATGCTTGTCATCAATCTGATGCTCAACAATAAAATTAGCAACGATTTGGCCTTTCATGGATTTCAGAGATTCATAAGCCAAATCATATTCAATTTAATCATTAGCCCACTTGCCAATTCTACCACTAAGAATTGGCCTATGCAACATGTACTTGATGACATCGGTTTGACAAGCTATAATGCAAGCACTAGGCACTAGATAATGTCTCAATTTTTTACAAGCATAAGCATAATTTCTCAATAAACGTATACCTTGTCTCGACGTCCAATAAGCGTCGGCTCAAATAAGTAATAACATGCTCCTTCCCTTCGGTCTCTTGAGTTAAAACAACACCAATAACACCTTCTTCCGCTGCAATATAAAGCCTAAAGGGATCTTTATGTTTGGGAGCTTTCAACACCGGAGGAGTGCATAAATAATTTTTGATCATGTCAAATGCTTCTTTCTGTTTTGGCCCCCAAGTAAAATTAGTTTCATTCTTTAACCGAAGGATGGGAGTGAATGCGTCAACCTTCCTTGACAAGTTGGCTATGAATCTCCTCAAGTAATTGACTTTGCCAAGGAATTTTTGCATATCTCTCTTGCATGTTGGGGCCTCTACCTTTTGTATAGATTCTATCTTTTTGGGATCAATTTCTATGCCATATTGATGAATAATGAAACCCAAAAACTTTCCAGCCGATACACCAAAAGCACACGTCAAAGGATTCATCTTCAGTCAATATTTTTTCATTCTTTTAAAAGCTAAGCGCAAACCGGCTAGATGGGATTCAAAAGCATCTGATTTGACAACAATATCATCAATATAAACCTCAAGTATAACACCAAGTAACTCATGAAAAATTAAATTCATAGCCCTTTGATACGTGGCACCGGCATTTTTAATCCAAAGGTCATCACTGTCCACTCAAATAAACCAAGGAACCCGGGACATCGAAAAGACGTTTTGGACATGTCCTCTTCGGCCATAAAAATCTGGTTATACCCCGCATTACCATCAAGAAAGCTAATGACCGTATGTCCAGAAGCATCATTAATAAGCATATCGGCTATTGGCATAGGATACTCATCTTTAGGTGTATCTCTATTCAAATCTCTGAAATCAATGCACACCCTCAACTTGTCGGAGCCTTTCTTCTCCACTTGTACAATGTTAGAAATCCACTCGGCATACCTGCAAGGTCTAATAAAATTAGCTTTAAGCAAACGACCGATCTCCTCCTTGATCCGGTCATACGTTTTAGGATTAAACTTCCTGGCCGATTGCTTGTATGGCCTAAATCTGGTCTTTATAGGTAACTGATGCTCCACTAGCTCTCGGCTCAAACCTGGCATCTCATGATATTCCCATGCAAAGCAACAAACATATTCTTTCAATAGCTCGATCAACTTAGCCTTATGATCGGCTCTTAAATTTTCGTTTACAAATGTCGGCCTAGGAACTGAACCATCTCCTATATTTATCTCTTCTAATGGATCGGCCGATGTAAAACCTTGTCCTAGTTTATCCATATCATTTAAATTTTCTATGGACTCATACATATCGTTCTCATTGGACCGATATTCTAGGAGACGCTTTTGTAACCACTCAGAGTTAGGATCCATTTAAATACATCATACCTTGGAGCCGATTGTCGCCAACCAACTTTAAAGAAACGGGCACGAAACCACTTTTTGTGGCACTAAGAAAATCATATCATGATAAGTCGCGCCCCGTCAAGCAAGTAGCATTGGGATGTTGCCAATTTACCGATGCATCGGCCAAAGCAACACAAGCCGAATTATCCGCATGAATGACTTCTACTTCATCATCAACCCATTGAATTAAAAACTGGTGCATAGTAGATGGCACACATTGGTTTGCATGAACCCAATCATGGCCTAATATCACATTGTAGTTACCTTGCACCTCGGAGACAAAGAATGCGGTAGACAAAGTTTTGCTTCCCACCGTAAGCTCCACATACATTACACCTTTGGCTTCAGTTTTCTCTTTGCCTTCAAATCCATTAAGCACCATGTTGGTCTTTATTAACTCTTCATCACGCAGCCCCAATTTTTTGAAGACCGAATATGGCATAAGATTCACCACAGCACCACCATCAACAAGCATTCTAGCAACCGGCGATCCATTAATATGACCTTTAAGGAACAATGGCTTCAAGTGCGTCACCAGTTCTTTTGGCTTCTCGAATATAGCATTTTTAGGACCAAAATCTAGCTGAGCTACTTCCACTTCTTCATCTATAGCACGAAATTCAGCGGGTAAGTAATACACCATATTAATATCCATACCTTCATGAACCGGTGTAGACTCATAATCAAGCATTTCATCTTCTTCCACAAGCATGTCCACAGACTCTGAAATATCTTCAAGGAAAGAGGAAGTAGTAGGCAAAGTGGACGATGTAATAGCAGCCACATCGTCCTCCGTTGGTGGTGTAGGTGTTGATATGATCAGTGTAGAAGCTGCTATGTTTTCCTTTTGCTTTGGCCTCCACACTTGTTTTGGGGGTACCATGGGACGACTTTGATTGAAAAATTTATCCCTTAGCTTTTTTGCTTCTTGTTCCTCCTTCTCATGACTCCTCATGCGCTGCAATCTCCTTTTTTGCACCTTGGTCAAACCGGAAGGACACCACTTAGGCTGAGTATATTTTGGATCCCTCGACTTGGCCTTGCTTGTGCTAGCTTCATGATCATTAGCCATGGGGCCTTGCTGGACCGCAGCCACATCTTTATTAGAATCAGCCGGATTATCAATAATAATCGGCTCTTTGATTATTAATTCTTTAGTGCCGGTCATAATAGTCTCACCACTAGCATTCTTCTTCTTTTGCTTGCTAGGATCTGAAATTTCAGCACTTGGTGATTTGGCACGCCATACTTGCCTGTTGACTCTTTTTTTATTATCTTGCATTGGCCGATTGACTCCATTGTTCAAACGGTCTCGTGTGGGATAAGAAAGCCTCTCATGAACGGTCCTCCTTGGCTCTGCCCAACCCGGATGAAAAACATAAGGGGCCATTGGGGGCTGCCCCCATCCTCCATTAAAGCCTCCCATGTAGTATGGCGCATAGGGGGTGGCGCCATCCATGGTCCTGGTGCCCATGACCCATATGGCCTCGCGTGATGCTGAAATTCTTCCCTCGGAGGTGATCTTGAGCGCTTCAAATTTGATGACCAGTTAGAGCTAGAACCAGCCGCTTGATTGGCATACTTGGAAAATAGCATATCAAAAGTTGGCTTGATTCTCTTGCGCTGCACTTTAGCTTCATTCGTCTTCCACTTTCCAACCTCTGGACTCTTGGGCTTAACAAATTTGACATGAGTGTTCTCTTGCACTTGTGGTTGCCCCCTGAGTGTAGGTTTTTTGATGGTGATCTTGATTACCTCCTTGCCACCGGGTTGCTTGTCAAGCACAACTTGTCTCCCCAAGACATTGTCGCTCTCTGTCGGTGTATTTGGATCGACACCTATGGGATCACAAGAATCCCTACTACGGTTGTGGGGCGCGGGGTTGAGAGAAGAGCGGATCTAACAGTCAGGACACGGTTCCTTTACCCAGGTTCAGGCCGCGAAGATGCGTAAAACCCTACTCATGTTTTGGTGGATTATATGTTTGTGTTCTTCAGCTAGTGAGGAGCTACAAAAGAGTCGTGAGGAGTTCTAAAAAGCCGAATCCTTCTCCTGGCCGCCTCAGGCCTCCTTTTATAGGAAAAAGGGGTTGCCACTGTGGCACACAGGAGGTGGAAAGGGTACAGTGGTGCGAGGTTATCCCTCACATTACAGGACAAGGCGCATTTAATGCGCTTAGCTTAGGTGTCCATGCTTTATTAGGGACAAGATCTGTGAGTTGCCACGCAGGAGCCTGTCCAGCTGGCTGGGTTGGCAGCTGCGTGGGGCGGTGGAAACTCAGTTGATGCGGGCCTGATGGTGGCCCTGCGGGTGTCCTTGGCAAGGGCCTTGCCGGGGCCCCGGCAAGGGTCTTGCCGCGGTGCCTGCTGTCAACCCCGGCAAGGTGCTTGCCGGAGGCCTTGTGGTCCTCCTTGGCTGGGATCCCGCCAAGGGTCGCCGTCTTCTTAGCTTGTATCTGATCTTGGATGTCTTCACAAAGATCTGCATGCCACCACGAGGATATCTCCCGAATCCTTGCCCCATGGGGGCGGTGGACTCTAGGGTGACCCGCTCCGTAGGCGTGGGGCGAGCTGCCGCGGCAAGGGTCTTGCGGGGGCTGCCAGAGCCAGCCCCGACAAGGGTCTTGCCAGGGCTGCTAAAACTGGCTCCCGGCAAGGATCTTGCCGGGGGAAGCCGCTCCGTCCCTTTGCTCTCTCTGGTCTTGTTCTTTGGGCTTCAGTCTCCATCGGGCTTCGGTCTTACCCTGGCTCACCTCCCTGGCCATGATTGGTGTGGTGGCGCCAGTGGCTCAGACTGCCCGTGCGTAGTCATAGGGGTACAAAAAGTGTGCCCCTCTTTTTGTACACCGACAGGAGCCCCCAGGCCTGGGCCACACATGAGCGCGACGCGTTGTTGGGCCAAGCCCAGAACGGTGCGCGGGTAGGCGGGGCGGTTTTCACCATGGTAAAAATTTCCGCGCGCTGTGCCTCCCACGACCCGCGCGCACAGCGCGGGGCGGAGGGGCGTGCGTGACGTGGGCGGCATGCGTCGGGCGGTTTCCGCAGGCATGCGTCACGGTGCAGTAAATGCGAAAGGAGGCGGCTGGCGTCTTCCCCGTAAAAGGGGGGAGACGTGGAGGCGCGGCCCATTTACTGAATGGGGCCGAGGCGCGGTCATCTAGGCGTCCACTCCCCACGATCACGGGGTGGGGAGAGGTCGCCTCACCCGTCCCCTCGGTTCCGCACGTTCGCCACGTGCCTTCCATGCGCTCGAGGTGGCGAGCGGTGGAGGCGGGAAACCGAGCCGTCGCTGGTTGGGGCGGCGGGTCGGTCCCGGCTCCCTCGCCTTCTGCGCCTTGATTGGCCGAGCAGGGCGGCCGAGCCCCTGCCCCGCCCCTTTATAAAGAGCGGAGGGAAGGGACGGCGCCCCGCACTCCTCCATCTTCTTTCTCTTTCAGCTTCCGCTCCTCTCTTCTGTCCGCCATGAAGAGAGAAAATCCTGGCTCTTCAACGGTGGTGGCGAGGGTCGCTGCTCGACAACGCATCCCTCCTTCTCCTGCACCTGCAGTGGCTGAACCAGCCACGAGGGGAAGGGGGAGGGGGAGAGGCCGTGGGCGAGGCCGGGGCGCTCGGGGAAGAGGAGGTCGGGGCGGCCCGCCGGCCTCGCCCCCGCCAGCAGCTCCTCCTCCAATGGAAGGTCATATTGGGGATGACCCTTGTGAGTTCTTCGTTAGGATGCGGGGGGAGGTGGGCCGTCGTCTTCGTCTCCCGACTCCATTTGCGCGGGAGTTGGAGGTGGATCCGCCGGAGTCGCTCTGGCTGCACATGAGGGGCTGCGGGATCAGTGGCACGCGGGTCCGCGTCTACTTCCCTGCCTCTCATGTGATGTATCTTCGTCAAGCATGGAAGACGTTCGCTCGTATCCACAGCCTGATGGATGGGCTCACCCTCCATTTCAAGTTGATGGAGGATGGCCATCTCTCCGTCATGGTCTTCGGGCACCTCGGGACTCGTGCGAGGTGCTGCGTGGAGAGCTCCTCCAATGAAGAAGACTCCTCCTCGAACGAGGGTGACGAGGAGGACAGCGGAAACGACGACGAGGGCGGTGGACGGCATGATGACGGGTCCGACTAGGTGTCGGGCGCCGCTCCTGGTGGAACCGGCGACCCCATCATCCGCGTTGCCGGCTCCTTGAACTTCTCGGGGCCGTCCCCTTGGCGGCTGGCGTAGGGAGGCTGCGGAAGAGGAAGAGGAAGAAGGTGGGCGGCAAGGTAGTCATGTCGGAGTACGCGGGCACCGACGCCTTCGACGCGTACTGACGTCCTGCCGCCTCGTCTTCGAGCTCTGTCTCCGGCACCTTCATCACCATCCAGCCCTTAGGCGGCCACCGAGATGTCCTCTTGGTGTCTTCTGCCCCTCGTAGCTCGCCTAGGCGCCCCTTTTGCCCTTCTCGCCTCCTTGACCTACCTCCTGAGGAGAGTGACAAGAAAGTCATTACGGGCATCTTGTCTCTTTTTAGTTTGTAAGCCTTCGGGCATTTGTTAATTTTAAAACTTGTAATCTCATTGTTCATGTTTTTCATTCCCTATGGACTGTACCTGAATGGAATGTTTTCAATGAAAAAGGAATGTTTGCCGGGTCATTTGTTCGCGGGTAGAACCCACAACAGGGAATAAATCCCTGATATCTCTAAGATAAAACATTCTCTCGCCCGGCAACAGGCCTTGCCATCTTCCTACTTCTCTCGACCTTTCTCACGCCCTTGGCGGAGGTAGGGATGAAGTGGTTTTAGGCTCCTCGTCTTACCTTTTTGCTCCCGCGACTACGACCAAACTTAGTCCCAGGAACGAGCCCTAGGGCCTAGAGTTATGGGAGCACGGTAGCTCAAGGAAGAGAACGAGGTTTCACATACCTCAGTCCATAATGGAATGCATGATAGGGGACAAAGAACTTATCTGAAGATGCAACCCCCGGCAACCCTGGTTCACCGTGGGTGAATCTTTGCTCTTGCAGCCCCTGGCAGCATTGGCTTCCCGGGGCCTTGACGCTGATCCATTCCTCTTTCTTCTCCTCAAGTGGCCTCGGCAAGGATGTCTGTGCGTCCAGTGAACCAAAGGAGATAGAGAAAAGACAAAGAGACGCAAACTCGACCTCTAAGCTAGGGGTTAGCCGCCGCTAAGCACTATCAACCCTAACCAAGGACGAGACTCGACTCAGCATGCATGCTATAACTTAGGGCGCCAGCGCTTCATTTATTTATGCTCAGGGTCTGCGCCTGGATTTGTACAAAGGGTTACATGCCTTGCCGGCAAGGCTTGTACAAAAGGGAGGCTTGCCGGGGGGCCCGGCAAGCCGCGCCTTATGGGTAAAACTTGCGAAGATGCTCAATGTTCCAGGAATTGCTCATCGGAATGGCATCTTCGGTCTCCAGGCGGACTGCGCCAGGCCTGGTGACTCGTATTACCCAGTAAGGGCCTGCCCACTTCGGCGTCAACTTGTTCGTATTCCTGGCCGATTGAACGCGCCGGAGAACAAGGTCACCTTCCTCAAAGCTTCGGGCATGGACCTTGCGGCTATGGTAGCGGTACAAGGCTTGCTGGTAGCGTGCTGCTCTCATAGCCGCCCAAAGACGATCTTCCTCAAGGAGCGTTGCGTCCTCTTGCCGCAATTGCTCTTGCTCAAGCTCATCATAAGCGAGAACTCGAGGTGACCCATATATGAGTTCAATGGGGAGAATTGCTTCCGTCCCGTATATCAGGGCGAAGGGTGTCTGGCCGGTGGCTCGATTTGGCGTCGTTCTGATTGACCAAAGAACCGCCGGCAACTCATCAATCCAGCGCCTCCCGCTCTTGTGCAGCCTGTCAAAGGTCTTTGTCCTTAATCCTCGCATCACTTCAGCGTTTATCCTCTCAGCTTGACCATTGCTTCGGGGGTGAGCAACGGAAGCGATACAGACTTTGCTGCCGAGGTCCTGGGTATATTGCATGAAGGTGCGGCTTGTGAACTGCGTGCCGTTGTCGGTAATGATCCTGTTGGGTACACCAAAACGGCACACTAGTCCCTTGAAGAACTTGACGGCTGACTGAGATGTGACCTTCCTCACTGCCTCCACCTCTGGCCACTTTGTGAACTTGTCGATCGCAATGTACAAGTACTCAAAGCCCCCGACAGCACGGGGGAAAGGGCCCAGTATGTCGAGCCCCCAGACCGAGAAGGGCCAGGAGAGAGGAATGGTTTGAAGGGCTTGAGCTGGTTGATGAAGTTTCTTTGAATGGAACTAGCACGCTTCACACCTGGTGACCAGTGTTGTCACATCCTGGAGGGCAGTGGGCCAGAAGAAGCCTTGTCGGAATGCCTTGCCGGCAAGGGCTCTCGACCCTATGTGGGATCCACATATGCCTCCATGTATCTCTGCCAACAGTTCCAGTCCTTCCTCTCGAGGGATGCACTTCAATTTCACGCCGTTCGGTCTCCTTCTGTACAGGACGTCATTGACGAACTGGTACATAGCAGACCGACGGGCTACTTTCTCGGCTTCTTCCTGCTCCTCGGGAAGTTCCCCAATCTGGAGGAATCGGACGGTATGCTGCGCCCACGCTGGAGCCTGGGGCTCGACGGCGAGGACCAAAGGCATTTCCTCCGCCAAGGGAGCGGCAGTCTGGACGACAAAAGCTTGACGCTCCACCGGAGTTAGCCTTCCTGTGGCGGGCTCAGTGTCTCCGGCAACATCCTTGCCGGCGGCTCCGGGGAGCTCGGCGGGAAAGTACTTGCCGGGCCCTGATTTCCTCCTCTTGTTCTGCTCTATTGATGGATCAACGGATGGCTGAGAAAGCTGAAGCACAAAGGTACCTGGTTCCACAGGTAGCTTGAGGGCAGCGCGCTTTGATAGGTAATCGGCGATGTCGATCTCCGCTCGGGGAATGTGCTCCGCCCGTATACCATCAAAGCGCTCTTCCAATTTTCTCACTTCATCGACGTAGGCCTTCATCAACGGGCTCTTGTAATCCTTGTTGACTTGTTTGACGACAAGCTGCGAGTCGCCCCTGACAATGAGCTTCTTGATTCCGAGGTCTGCCGCGATCCTAAGACCAGCAAGCAGCCCCTTGTACTCAGCAGTGTTGTTTGTTGATACCTCCCTAGGGAAGTGCATCTGGACCACGTACTTGAGGTGCTCTCCAATGAGCGCGACCAGCAGTACGCCAGCCCCGGCGCCCTGCAAGGAGAAAGCTCCATCGAAGTACATGATCCAGTTGCAGCTTGCCTCTTTGCCGGGGAGGGCAGTTTCCTGGATTTCTTCATCAGGCGTTGCGGTCCGTTCTATGATGAACTCTGCCAGGAGTTGGCTCTGAATCGTCGAGGTACTTTCAAACTTGAGGCCAAAGCTGGACAGCTCTAGTGCCCACTCTACAATCCTTCCTGTTGCATCTGGATTGTGGAATATCCGTTGTAGAGGGAGGCGAGTGATGACAGTGATCTCGTGCACCTGGAAGTAGTGACGCAGCTTCCTCGAGGCCATGAGAAGGCCGAAGAGCAATTTCTGCACACCGGAGTACCTTGGTCTAGCCCCCTGCAAGAGGGAGCTAACAAAGTAGACCAGGTGCTGCATCATTTTCTTCCTAGGCTGCACTTCAACCGGCTGTGTCGTCTCTGCGCCAGCGGCACCAGGCTCTGTCGCTGTTATGACCCCATCATCAATTTCTCTCTACGCCACTAGTGCGGCGCTGACCACCTAGTTCGTCGCCGCTAAGTATACTAGCAACGGTTCTTGTGGCCTAGGCGCAACTAGTATTGGCGTGGAGGAAAGATACCTCTTCAGATCTTGTAACGCTGCTTCAGCTTCTGCCGTCCACTCCATCGGCCCTGCCTTTTTCAAAATATTGAAGAAGGGGAGGGCGCGCTCGGCAGACTTGGAAATGAATCTGCTCATGGCGGCAACGCAGCCAGCAAGCCGACGCACGTCCTTGACTCATTTGGGTGCTTCAATCTGCTCAATAGCTTTGATCTTGTCCGGGTTAGCTTCTATCCCACGCTGCGACACAAAGAACCCGAGGAGCTTGCCGGACGGGACGCCAAAGACGCACTTCTCAGGGTTCAGCTTGAGGTTGATCTTGCTTAGGTTGACAAATGTTTCTTGTAAATCCGGTATAAGGGTTGCCCTGTTCTTGGTTTTGACCACTATATCATCCATATAAGCCTCCATATTTCTATGGAGCTGTGGTTCAAAACCAATCTGGACTGCACTTGCAAACGTCGAGCCAGCACTCTTCAACCCGAAAGGCATTCGTATGAAACAGTACATACCACATGGGGTGATGAATGCCGTCTTCTCTTCGTCTTCTCTTGCCATGAAGATCTGGTGGTAGCCGGAGTAGGCATCGAGGAATGATAGCAGGTCACACCCGACGTGGAGTCAACAATCTTGTCGATGCACGGCAACGGGAAAGGGTCCTTGGGACAAGCTTTATTGATATCTGTGTAATCAATACACAGCCTCCACATCCCATTTGCCTTGCGCACTACCACTGGATTGGCCAACCACGTTGGATGGAGCACTTCTCTTACCAAACCCGCAGCTTCCAATTTCTGGATCTCCTGTGTGATGAATTCTTGCCATTCCAAAACTTGCTTCCTGGCCTTCTGCTTGACGGGCCGTGCATGAGGACAGACAGCAAGGTGGTGCTCAATCACCTCTCTGGGAATGCCGGGGATGTCGGATTCTTGCCATGCAAACACGTCGACATTCGCCCGCAGGAAGGCGACGAGCGCGTCTTCCTATTTGTCGTCAAGGGAGGAGCTTATGGTGAAAGCCCCTCGTGTACCGTCCTCCTTGACAAAAACCCGCTTGGTTGCCGGCGGCGTGGCCCGGGACTTCTTGTTTCTGCCGGTGGAGTTCTCCGGCACGTCCTCGACGGGAGCGCGACACTCCGAAGCGGGGCGCTTGCCGGAGTGGGTGTCTGAGGTCTCACCGGTCTTCTTCTTCCCAGTGGAGCTCTCTGGCACGTCCTCGACGGGAGCACAGCACTCCGAAGAGGTGCGCTTGCCGGAGTGGGTGCCCGAGGTCTCGCCGGTCTTCTTCTTCTTCCCTCCCGGGGCTCCAGTGACAGGAGCAAGTGCCCTCGTAGCGGTAGCTGCTGCAACCGCTTGCTGGTATAGTTGGTCAGCGCAGATTAGCGCATACTTCTTATCTGAGGGGATGGTGATGATCGTCACAGGTCCTGGCATCTTCAGGGTGTTGTAGGCGTAGTGTGACGCTGCCATGAACTTGGCCAGTGCTGGGCGGTCAAGGATCCCGTTGTAGGGTCAGGGGATCTTGGCAACATCTAACACAATCCTCTCCGTCGTATAGTTCAGATCGCTTCCAAAAGTCATGGGTAGCGTGACCTTCCCCTTTGGTTGGCTTCTCCCTGGGTTGACCCCCTGAAACTCACCCGTCTCTTCGAGGTCTCTATCAGGAACTTACAGCTTCTCGATCACGGTGGGCGAGAGTAGGTTCAGACCGGCCCCGCCATCAACTAGCATCTTTGTCACCTTGAGGTGGCGTATTGTTGGTGAAACCAACAATGGCAGGAACCTGACCGCAGTAGTGCGATCAGGGTGATCCTCAGTGTCAAAGATGATAGGTGTGCCGGACCACTTCAGCGGCTTTTGGGCGCCGGACGACGGCTCCGCCGCCGTAATCTCACGCTCCCACTGTTTAAGTTGGCGGTGAGAGATATGCAGCGAGGCGCCGCCGTCGACGCACATGGCCTCCGTAGCTTTCTGAAATTCTTGGTCACCGGACTCGTCGTCCTCCTCGTGATCGTAGTCTTCGGGCCTTCTGTCACGGCCCCGCGCGGGCCTCTCCTGCTATTTATCCTTGATGCGACGGCCCGCTTGGCCGTCACGCTTCTTGCCGGATCCTTGAGCACCATCCTGGCCTTTCTCCTTGTCCCGCCTCTCATATTCAGCCCTCTGCTTCTCAGCAAGGAGCTCAACCTGTCGGTAGTCCTGGAGATCATGGCCCTTGGTGCGATGGATCTTGCAGTACCGTTTGCCGGAGTTTCCTGGCTTCTGGGCAGCCGCCAAGGCCCGACAGGCGACACACCCGGCAATTTCCTTGCCAGGGTCACCCGCCTTGGTTTTCTTGGCGGAGCCGGTGTCATCAGATCCCTCGACGGCAAGCACGGATTTACCGTTGCATTTCCTGTTACGGTTCCGGCCCTTCTTCGTCGGGGTGGTAGTATCGTCGTCTAAAGAGTCGGTTTCCACGCTGGCATCTTCGCCGGGGTACTTCCTTCCCACTTGAGCCCGGGCACATCTGTCAGCAAGAACATAGGGCTCTGCCACATCTTTCACCTTGGTCATCGCCAGCTCTTCACGCATCTCGCGGTTACGCACGTTCTGATGGAACGCGCTGATGATGGCGGCAGGGTGAACATCGGGGATATTGTACTGTACTCGGCTGAACCTCTGTATGTACTTGCGCAGACTCTCACCTTCCTTCTGCGGTATGACGTGCAGGTCACTTGCTTGGCCATGGGCCTGGTGACCTCCGGTAAAGGCGCCAACAAACTCATGGCTCAAGTCGGACAAGGAGGAAATGGAGTCTACTGGCAAGTGCATCAACCATGACATGGCGTTAGGTTTAAGAGCCAACGGAAAGTAATTCGCAAGCACATTATCGTCGCGGGGCCCAGTAGCTTGCATCGCGATGGTGTAGATGCTGAGGAACTCCGTCGGGTGGGTCTTGCCGTTGTACTTCTCGCCAACGTCAGGCTTGAAGGTGCGGTGAGAGGGCCACTGGAACTGCCGCAGCTCACGGGTAAAAGCCGGACAGCCTACCTCGTAAGGCAGACCTCCAGGGCTCTCCGGTGCCGGGTGGTCTACAGCGGGCCCCGCTCGCCTGTCTGACGGGTGGCGGGCTCCGCGCCGGCGCTCGATGGTGGTCCGAGCGTCTTCATGAGCTCGCTCCTGAAGGACTTGACGCTGGTCGCCGCGGGTCCGTGGGTCGGACGATGCTATGGAGATGGCGTCGCCCGCGATGTCCCGATGAGTCGACGCACGCGGCACCAAGCGAGGAGGAGGCGAATGCACCGTAGCCACGGCGTTGCCGGCTCTCTCACCGCCGGTGCGTGGGACTCCATCGGAGCGTCGACCTGGGAGCTCTGCTGGATTTGGGTCATCCTTGTTGGCGATTGCGACAAGGCTGCGGATGGTGGCTCTCCACTCGTCGAGTTTCCCCGTAACGGGAGGAAAGTCGAGGAGCAACTGCGCGCGTGCCAGAGCTTCGGCTGGGGTTAATGGTAGCGAAACCTGCACGGACCGTGACGCGCTTCGACCCCTGACCGTGTCATGGGGAGCTCCATCACGATCCCGCGATCGCGTACCGTCTCCACCAGTGCTTCGGCGGGCGGGCAGGTCTTCTACGTCCCGGGAGTGGCGCTCGGGGCTCTTCCCATGGCGACGCCTGGGATCTTCGGGTTGCCGACGCTGTTCGTTGCGCGCCGCTTGAGAGGAGCGCGCTGTTGGCGCTGGCGTGGGAGTTCTGGAGGTCCTTGTGTTGCCTGCGGGTGATGCGGCGGCGACCTTGGAAGGCCCCACGCCACCCGCGGAGGGTCGGGCTCCATCTTTGGAACTGGCGGTGAGTGGCCCGTTACCAGGCGCACAAACGTCGCCACCTACCAAATTCTGGCTGCGAGGACGGCGTTGGTGTTTGCGAGCAGCGCCTTGGGTCCTTTCCGCAACCGGTCCGCTGCTCGCCCGCGTCGGGACGGGCTGTCCGGCTCCCAACTGGCCAACCGCCACCGTCATCTTCTTCTTGGGTGCCATGATGATGAAGGAGCGTCGAACTAACTGCTAAAGCCGATTCTCACAACTGCGCCCCCTACCTGGCGCGCCAAAGATGTCGGTGTATTAGGATCGACACCTATGGGATCACAAGAATCCCTACTACGGTTGTGGGGCGCGGGGTTGAGAGAAGAGCAGATCTAACAGTCAGGACACGGTTCCTTTACCCAGGTTCGGGCTGCGAAGATGCGTAAAACCCTACTCCTGCTTTGGTGGATTATATGTTTGTGTTCTTTAGCTAGTGAGGAGCTCCAAAAGAGTCGTGACGAGTTCTAAAAAGCCGAATCCTTCTCCTGGTCGCCTCGGGCCTCCTTTTATACGAAAAAGGGGTTGCCACAGTGGCACACAGGAGGTGGAAAGAGTACAGTGATGCGAGGTTATCCCTTGCATTACAGGACAAGGCGCATTTCATGCGCTTAGCTTAGGTGTCCTCGCTTTATCGGGGACGAGTGGAGACGTCCGTCTTGTCCATCGCCGCTCCTCCTCGTGTTGACACGTGCCTTGGCCAGCGGTGCCTGAGGTGCCATGTAGGCAGGCAGGCAGCTGAGGTGGCGCAACAGCGGGTCTCCACGAATATTTGCGAGTTGCCACGCAGGAGCCTGTCCAGCTGGTTGGGTCGGCAGCTGCGTGGGGCGGTGGAAACTCAGTTGGTGCGGGCCTGATGGTGGCCCTGCGGGTGTCCTTGGCAAGGGCCTTGCCGGGGCCCCCCACAAGGGTCATGTCGCGGTGCCTGCTGTCATCCCCGGCAAGGTGCTTGCCGGAGGCCTTGTGGTCCTCCTTGGCTGGGATCCCTCCAAGGGTCGCCGTCTTCTTAGCTTGTATCTGATCTTGGATGTCTTCACAAAGATCTGCATGCCACCATGGGGATATCTCCCAAATCCTTGCCCCATGGGGGCGGTGGAATCTAGGGTGACCCGCTATGTAGGCGTGGGGCGAGCTACCGCGGCAAGGGTCTTGCCGGGGCTGCTAGAGCCGGCTCCGGCAAGGGTCTTGCCGGGGCTGCCAGAGCCGGCCCCGGCAAGGGTCTTGCCAGGGCTGCTAAAACTGGCTCCCGGCAAGGTTCTTGCCAGGGGAAGCTGCTCCGTCCCTTTGCTCTCTGTGGTCTTGTTCTTTGGGCTTCAGTCTCCATCGGGCTTCGGTCTTACCCTGGCTCACCTCCCTAGCCATGCTTGGTGTGGTGGTGCCCGTGGCTCAGACTGCCCGTGCACAGTCATAGGGGTACAAAAAGTGTGCCCCTCTTTTTGTACACCGACACTCTCCTTATTTTTCCTGGGCTCACCAATGACAATATTATTTTTATTAGCTGATTTGGCTATGTTGGGACAAATTAACATCTTCTTCCCCTCCAAATCCAGGGTGTTCATCGGGAAAGGTTGCTTATCAACTTGCATCTCAAAAAAACTCAATTGTCCGTCATTAATGGCCGATTGTATCTGTTGTCGAAAAACATTACAATCATTAGTAGCATGAGAAAAAGAATTATGATACTTGCAATAAGCACGCGGTTTCAGCTCTTCGAAGGGCGGTAAAGTATGAGATATTATAATAATCTTGGCTTGCAACAGAGCATCAAATATTTTATCACACTTAGCAATGTTGAAAGTAAATTTCATCTCTTCATCACGATTCTTATGAATCGGCTTTAAATCATTGCAAGTAAACGGTTTGGCCTTAGATGGCCAAACAAATTCAGCAGCATAAATATCACCCTCATCGTCCGAGTGGTCACTATCATACTCAACCATATTCACCTTGGGACGATCAGTTTTATATCTATGCACCTCTTTAAGATCATTGCTTCGGCTTTCTTGAGCCAAAGCCCTTTGCAAGACTTGGTTGATATTTAAAAACGCGTATCCTTCTAGCCTTTCTCTAATGTGAGTTCTAAAACCACTAAGCACAAGATCAACCAAATCTCTCTCGGTTATCACCAAACTATAGCACCGGTTTTTTGTATCCCTAAATCTTTTGACATAATCACAGACCGATTCGTCATGCTTTTGCTTAACCGATGTAAGATGGGATAGTTTAAGCTCATTGTCACCACTGTAGAAGTGATCATGAAACTTTTGCTCCAATTGAAACCATGCAGTAATAGAACCAGGTGGTAATGCAGAAAACCACGAAAAAGCAGTACCGGTTAAACATAAAGGAAAATAACGTACTTTCCACTCGTCTCGTGAACCTGCCTCACCTAATTGTGCCAATTATTGACTAACATGCTCCCATGTAGTCTTTGTTCCCACTCTGTTGAATTTAACAAAATCTGGAACTTTATATCCGAGAGGACATGGCACAGCATCAAAAATTTCTAGATATGGCTTCCTGGAAATTCGTGGTTTAGGTAGTTAAATCCCACAATGCTCTCGGAACACCCTAGACATTTCCTCTCTGACATTAGCCAAAATATCACTCATATTGAGTGACGTTGCGTGTCGTTGTGGTACATGATGAATATGATTTCTAATTGTTGGTATAGTGCTAGTCGAAGGAGATGGTGGTGTGTATGTTGTACCATAGTTCGGCAGCAATCCACTTGGACTTGCCAAACTGTAACCTAGCAAAGCAGTTGGATTCACTGAACTTGGTATGTTCATGGAAGGATTAAAGGGTGGAGCAACAAGTTGGTTTGTCTGACTGGGATAAGAATTCAACGGCACGGGCGGCGCCGATGAAATAGCTAAATTTGTACTAAAGTTTTCCACACCAGGAGACATACTACCACTACCATTATATGATTGAGGAGTATTATTTCGAGCATTATTATTGTCTATAATAGCTTGGTAAATAAGATCATTATTCTGAGCAATAAGAGTAGTAAGTTCGGTCGACTGTTCAGGAGAGAAGATTTTGCTTACAGCCGATTCTACCTGCTCATTGTGAAGAAGAGGAAACTTGATTTCTTCAATTGAAGTGATGTTGCCTTGACGATCCTTCTTGAACTTACCAAGGAACTCCTGCATCTCCATCTCTTCACGTGCCTTCTTGTACTCCTCATAAGCTTGGCGATGTTCTGCCGATAATTCTTCAAAGTTGGGCTTGATGATATTATCGGCATCGACTTCAGAAGGCTTAGGGATCTTATCGCTAGTAGACATGATGGATGATGATGATGATTGCTCTTTAGTCCCCAGCGGAGTCGCCAAAAAGTGTGTTGACACACGAACACGTCACTGTGTACCCTCGACGCCGAGGGTGATGCACCGCAGCTCACGTGGAAGGAGATCCGCCGGAAGCGCGGTACGCAAGAGAATCCGGCGGGCGCTTTTGTGGACCCGAAACCCCACATGCCCGGGAGGGACCCCGTCAGGGCGCGCGGCGGCTATGGGCTGCCCTAGGTCGGCCTGACCACCCCTAGGGCCTCGAGGTTCGCTGCCTTACAACAAGAAGAACGAACGAAGAACGAGGAAGAAGAAGAACAAGGGAGAGGGATAAAGGTAAAGGTAAAAAGTGGTAGATGAATTGATCGATTGTGTGTTGTTGTTCAATCGGCCTTCACCTCTTGTCTATATATGAGGCGGATGGACTTCCCGTACAAGAAAAGGACTTTCCTAACCGTCAAAATCATCAAAACCTAATAAAACACGGAGTATTCACGACCTCCGGCCCGGATGTCCGGCTCAAGGCGCAGATGATCCGGCCTAGCCCAGTTTTCTGACAGCAGCTCACTTATCGGGCAATAACTTTTGCATACGAACTCGGATTATGATGATTTTTATATCAGAATCAACAGCCTCGGTGAGACGCACAACTTTTCTGTTGAACACTTTTTGATCTGAGGACATCTTGAGGGTCTTTCGGGCCGTTTTCTAAGGTCTATTGCAGAAAAAGTTGTCCGGACGTCCGGACTTCTACTCGGGCTGTCCGGCCTCCACCCGGATCATCCGGGACTGGACCCAGATCATCCGGCTTCATCAAAAAACTTCTGGAATGTTTGGTGCTTCAATTTTCCGGATGATCCTGACGCCGGCTCGGATGATCCGGCCAAACATGGCTGCAGCGCACAGTTTTGCATGTAACTTTTGCATATGAACTCGGATGGGGACGATTTTTATATCAAAATCGTCCGTTCCGACGAGACAAAGAACTTTGCAGTTGAATATTTTTTCATTCGAGACCATCTTAAATAGGTTCCATGCCATTTTCTAATATGATGTCAACACGGGTATCTCCGAAATTGTCATATCTTTTGCACTTGAGATCCGTTTTGGTCCATCTTCATATTTATTTCGATCATCTTGACGAGGACCATCAAATGGTGACATGAACTCATAATTTTAACCTCATTCCACTATAGAATCAAGTCACTCTTTGCGATCATGCCATTTTTGAGCGTCAACACCATCGTCTCCAGATTCATCGACGGCCACCTCGCCGACGTCAGATGTAGAGGCCGCGGTAAAGCTCTTTTGGGCCATTCTCTCCTTGAGCTCCCCAGGAAGCGTAGCCGGGCTTAGGTTGTGACGCTCTGGAGTGGGGGAGGGGGTGGGGATGGGGATCTGTGGGAAAGGGGGCGTTTCCCAGGTGTCATCTAAAAAACTCAGGGCAGTGAGGGTATGCATATCGGTGTATAAACTGCACGGGTAGACCGGTAGAGGTAGACGATGGAGGCGGCTCGGCGGCGGCAGCGGTGACCTTGCTAGGTTTGGAGCGAGGGTGGGGTAGTGTGTATGTGTGTGAGCGGGGGATTTGGGGGTGAGCGAAGGATTTGGGGTGGGTGTGTGTGTGTGTGTGTGTGTGGAAGGGGTCGAAGGTGGTGTTTGAGGAAATGCCACGGGTACTGAAAATTTTACTAGTCGGGAGTAAAATGGTGGGGCTATCGAAAATTTCGATCAAGGGATTGAAGCAGAGCGAGGCGGGAGTAACGAACATCACACACGGTTAAAACACAATAATCATGTGCTATCAAACAGAAAAACACTCCAACCGAGCATATACTTTTGAGATTGCGAGGGATGCAGGTGGGAGTAAAATGCTGGGGCTACTGAAAATTTGGATCTACTGAAGTGGAGCTGGAGTAACAGGCATCGCACACGGTCCACACATACTAATCGTGTGCTATCAAATGGAAAGACCATCTTGGTGGGTAGGTATTTTAAAGATTGCGAGGGAGTAGATATTTTCGAGAGGGGGAGGGATACCTCATGGAGCCCAATCTACTTTGATCATGTGGGTGGCACGGGCAGGGGCACAACACATGTGTAGTCCTAGGGAACCGTTCCTGTTTCGTACACAATCGCAGATGGTTGCTGCATCCGACTCGTCTGCTGTTTATAAATTTGGCGGAAAAAACGCAGGAAAGGGTCAGAACTCGTACACACTTGCATGTGTACCAAATATATGTATAAAAAGGGTGGTTTGATGTTCAAATACCCAATGCACAACTTTGATGTGGCACATGTCGCGCAAAGCGCGTGTTATTATTGCTAGCCCCCCAGACACACACACACTTTGTGTAATCGTGTTGGTGGGTGGGGAATCCTATCTATGAACTCATGCCCCCAAATAGCTAAATCTTACCTCTCACCCTCCCGTAAAACAAAACCAAAAGGTGTACATCACGGTCAACCCCCCGCCCCCTTTGCTTCCGATCAAATGTGGATCGTGTGCGGGCCCACAAACATGTTCTTCTGGCGTTAGATGGGTGAGACCACATACGAACCACACCCGCAGGTGACCCGATATGTGTGTGTGTGTTTGTGATATTTAAATAAACAAATCACAAATTTGATGTGGCACATGTGCATCGCAAATTATCTGGACATCCTCGACCCCATGGAGGTTCATCTAGTGCGAAGTAGTACTGTGCCCCCCACACACTTTGAGGTGGTGGGAGGGGGCATCTCACCAAGGCGTATTGTAAGACTGACAAAGAAGAATCACCACCTTGGTCGTATAACCTCTCTTGTTGTTGGGCCAAAGTCATGCATGGAAGTCCACACGCAGCCCCACAAAGTAGGCTATCTTGACGTCGATAACCATGTGAGGGGGTGCCTGAATACAACCACTGGGTGCATGTGGCCCAATGCAAACATATGTATGAGGTGTCATGTGGTGTTTGAATATACCCAATGCACAACTTTGATGTGGTACCGTGCTTTTGGAATCAGAAAGTCCCCACACAGAGCGAGGGTTCACGACGTGTATACTATATATATAGGGATTCATGAGTATGCAAGCCCTCAAACATAGGTCTCAAATCTCACCATGATCGACGTACGACTATATGGTAACGCGAACCAATAGAAGAAGAATCGACTTTGGTAACCTCTCTCGCGTTGTTGGTCGAAGTGATGGACGTCCATGCGGGCCCACAAATATATAGGTTGTCGATGATAACCATGCGAGGGAGAGTGTCCAAAGACAACCACTACATGCTTGTGCCCCAAACATATGTATGGACATGCATGATGCATGCATATATGTTTGAATACCGAAAGCACAACATTTTGATGTGGCGCATGGATGCGTTGAAAATCGCACAGTCCCCACACAGATCTGGTTCATGGCGCATCGCGTGCTTGCCCCCCCCCCTTCAACCCGATGGGAGGAATTCATGCGCACACATGTGCTCAAAGTATAATATGGCATCTCTCACATCATGGCATGCATGTACTATACCATATATGAAGAACCAAAATTTAATACCCTCCTAATTATGAGTCAAATTAACCGCCTTCGTTGTCGGTCAAAGTGATTGACCAAGCAGGCACACAAAGATGGACGAAGCATTTCGCAGATAACCCCGTGAGTGAGTCCTAGAGGAAAACCACCATCACTTGCGTGTGGGCCAAACACATGCATGTATGGATACATGTGGTTGTGATGTTTTAATACCTAATATATATGAAGAACTTTGACGTGGCACCTGCCTCAGCAACCTTTAAGTCCCCCAGACGAACCAGGCTTCTTCACACACAGTATATATATGCTGCCTCCTTCCCTTCTTCGGCGCGTAATATATACTCCTATGTACTGTAACACAACCCTAAAATAATCTTCCTTGTTCATCAAATTATCTTTCTTGTTGTGTCATATATTAGATGGACGATGACCTCGCGGGCCCATGAAGGAAAGCGTCGCATGTGAATGAGTGACAACCATCGTATGCACGTGGCCCAATGTGTTGGTGATGTTTTTAATACGCGATATGCACAATTTCTTTGTGGCACCTGCCTCGGAAACCGAAAAGTCCCCACACGGAGCAAGATGATTCATGATGTGTGTGTAGTATGTGTTGCCCCGCCCCCCTCCTCCGCTCTTCGACGCATACTATATTCTCCTACTGCAACACAACCCAAAAATAAACCTTAGTGTTGGGTCAAAGTGACAAAGGACAACCTCACGGGCCCACTGATGGAAGCATCGCACGCGAGTGACTGACCTATATGATGCATAGTATATGTTGCCCTCGCCACCGTCTTCAACGCGTACTATTGATGTCTACTATGCAACTTTATTCTTGTAGACACGTGTTGGGCCTCCACGCGCAGAGTTTTGTAGGACAATAGCAATTTTCCCTCAAGTGGATGACCTAAGGTTTATCAATCCGTAGGAGGTGTAGGATGAAGATAGTCTCTCTCAAACAACCCTGCAACCAAATAATAAAATATCTCTTGTGTCCCTAACACACCAAAAACAATGGGAAATTGTATAGGTGAAATAGTTCGGCGAAGAGATGGTGATACATGTGTAATATGGATAGTAGATATTAGTTTTTGTAGTGCGAACAATAAAAAACAGCAAGGTAGCAAGTAATAAAAGTGAGCACAAACGGTATTGCAATGATAGAAAACAAGGCCTAGGGTCCGTACTTTCGCTAGTGCAATCTCTCAGCAATGCTAATATAATTGGATCATATAACCACCCCTCAACGAAATCACCTCAAAGTTATTCTTTCCGTTCAATCTATCAATAGTTCTTACCAAGACAACATAAAGTTATCCTTTCTGATCTATCTATCAAGAGTTTGTACTAGAATAACACAAGATTATCTTTTCCGATCGATCTTTCAAGAGTTCGTACTAAGATAACACAAAGTTATCCTTACCGATCGATCTATCAAGAGTTCGTACTAAGATAACACCAAAACCGGAGAAACAAAGACAAGAACGTGTATCAACCCCTATGCATAGATTACCCCAATGTGACTTCGGGAATCGGCAAGTTGGGTGCCAAAACATATATCAAGTGGATCAATACGATACCCCATTGTCACCACGACTATTCAATTGCAAGTGTCGGATTACGAGCTCCGCAAACCCAAGAAGTTCGAACACAGGGGCATGAACGAAGATCTCTTCCAATCACATCTACCTAGTGCCTCGCCCTCGCCCAGTGGTGAGATTCAAGCAAGCAACAAGTAAAGCACACACAAGTTTACCCAGGTTCAGGCCACCTTGCGGTGTAAAACCCTAAGTCCTGCTTTGGTGGATTAGCCTCAGGAGGGCTTGAGTATGAACAGGTACAGTGGTTCCTGAGCTCAGAAGGAGAGCTCAGGAGGGTCAGGAGGCAAGTGTTCTTGCTCCTTGGTGTGAAGGCGGGGTCGATCCAGATCAGATCAGAATTCCTCCATAGTGGAGATACTAGCTACTTATATAGGCGGACAGGGTCCTCTTCCCCAGAAATGTTTAGGCGGGAAGGGATCCCACAACGGCCATTTTGAGCGGGAACACAAGGACGTTCCTATCCTGACAAAAGCGGTCTTCGCCTGCAAAGGGGTCAGATGGTGACGCGGTGGTGGGCTCGGTGGTGACATCCTCCCTGTCGTCCTTGTGGTCTTTGGTCTTGTTGCACCGAAGGGGGTAACCTCTGTCTCACCCCTCGGCAACCTGTGCCTGCGCTATCTCCTTGGCACCAAAACAGCAACTGCGCCGCTGGCACGCGCTGGCACGCGCTGGCACGCGCTGGCACGGTGCGTCACTGCCTCCTCCCGAGGCAGGTTTGGCCTTAGGTTCTCCGCCTCTCTGGAGCAGCCTAGCCGAGGCTGCTCCTGAGGGGGTATTGGTGTCGTTCTCCTCACGAGGCCGAGCCCCCTCGCGAGGGTCTTGAGCAGCTGGTCGATCAGCTAGGCCGTACCAGGCCATAGTAGAAGCGCGTTGCGGCCCGCATGTAGGCAAGTCTGGGTACCCAGGTTCCGAGGACGCCGATAGTAGCCCCGGGCCCAAGGCGCGCACGAAGTTGGCTTCGAGGTGAAGCCTTAGTCGAGGACGAAGCTCCGCAGGCCCCAAAGGACTGTGGTCTAGGCTAGCACATGACAGTTGGATGAGGTGTGGGCGACTCCGCTCCCCACGCAGCCTTGGTGACCGTGCGACTTGACAAAAGGGACTATCTTCCTTTCCTTCCTGCTCAGATCCCCTTCTCCTTCGCCCCCAGCCTTCCCAAATTGCTCGCATCGTCCAGCGCCTCCAGCAATGGCGAAGAAAGGCAAGGTTGCCGCGCAGGCGTCCAGATCTGCTTCCTCCCTCGAGGCAGCGTTCGAGGAGTCCACCATCACCGAGGAGGGGGACTACTCGGAGGTCCAGTCTTTCTTGTCGAGCGACCACAACGAGCATGGCCCAACGAAGATTAGGGTTGGGTCCACCGCGGCGTGGACCTTGCCGAAGTCTTGCTACCCCTTTTTCCTCCACAGCATCTCCGTCGGGCTCGTGCCGCCCTTCTCAGAGTTCTTCTACGCCATCCTGAATCACTACCAGGTGCACGCCCTCCACATCTAGCCTCGCTCCATCTTCGTCATGTCGCTCTTTTCCTTTTACTGCGAAGCGTGCGTGGGGGTGAAGCCGATTGGCGCCCTCTTCCGCCACTTCTTCTCCATGCGGCGGTATGACAAGGGTTTGTGGGCGGGCTGCATCTCCTTCATCTTCCAGCACCAGGGCTGTAGGCTGATGACAGCCGGGAAGAAGATAGACACCCACCGGAAGAGGTGGGTCTATCTGGATGCCCAGCGTATTCACCCGCTGCTGGCGCTGCCTACTGCCCATCTAGAGAAATGCGCCTCCTGGAGCTATGCGAAGTTCCTCAACCCCCTTGCCGAGCCTGTCTTGGCTTGGATCAAGGCCGACCTGTGCTCGAGGCTTGAAGGGGCCCAGATCGTGAAGGAGTTCCTGAGGCAGCGGCTAGCGCTGCTCTAGGCATATTCACGCCACATGTGGGAGCTGATGGGAGCCGATGACAGGCTTCGGCTGCGTTCGGCGATGCTGGCCGAGGTCGACCTGGACCTTGTCTCCATCACTCTCCTAGGGATGGTTCCTAAGGACCTCTCGGGGGCCCATCTGTCGTTGTACAACCGTCCTGACAAGGCCGAGCTACTGAAGGCCGTGTCAGGCTTCGGGGTGCCCGTGTCTGCTCCGCCCGGTCAACGTGTCCTCTGGTGTCGAGGAGGGGAGCAACGAGGAGGAGGACTCGGAGGAGACCCTGGGCGACGGGGACCGGGTTGACAAGGAGGACAGCCCCGAAGCGTCTGTTGAGGAAGTGGCGCCGGGCGCAGACGCTGCTGGGCGGCCCCAGGAGAACACTCCGCGTTGATCCGGGCGCGCTGCGTCCGGAGGGGGAAACGAGGCGACCCTGCCGAGGAGCGTCGTGCCAACGAAGCCGGTGACCGCAGCCGCCCCCAACTCCGTGGCCTCGCGTCTTGCCAGCATCCGAACTATTGGCGCGTCCGTGGCACCAGCGGCCGCGGCCGACTTGCTGATGAAAAGGAGGGCGCGCCTCACCTCCGATGAGTAAGTGCGCAGGCTCCCGTCATTCCTTGATTGCTGTGTTCCTAACATATTTCTCTTGGCATGGCAGCCTGGGTGGGATGATGAAGAAGGCGAAGGGGGAGGCCACCTCGCGGTGCCTTGATCCACCTGCTACTGCTGTCGCCACGGAGAAAGGTGCCGCAGCCTTGCGCGCCTCGGCTAGCCAGGCTACCGAGCTCGCGGTGGCGGCGTCGCCTGAGGCGTCGTCACTTTTTGTGAGGCCGTGTTGGCTCCTGCTCCCACTGCTCCAGCGATTGGAGCCGGAGCCCCCGAGCCCCTGGTCGAGCAGGCGATCGTGATGGTACCCATCTGCTAGCCGGTGCAGCCTGGCCCTGAGACCTTGGAGGCCGCTTCCGCTGCGCTGGGTGGGCTCCACGCCGAACTTCTGGGTGGTGATGGACGAGCGATGGAAGGATGCATGGGCCTGATCTCTCGGTGGTTCCTGGCAGACGAGTCTACGCGAGCCTCCCGGAGCCAGCCCTCAGCGATCGCCACCAAGGGTCAGGAGGAGGCTGCAGCAGCCGTGCGGGCACGCGACGCCGCACGAGCCGACGCGGCATCCTCCGAGAAGCGCTGCCGCAAGGTGGAGAGCGAGCTGGAGGCCCTTCGCGAGGAAGGCACCATGCACTCCTAGGAGCTTGAAAGGTCGGAGAAGGAGCTCAAGGCATAGAAGGCTGACACATCCCGGCTACACCAGGAGCAGCTCATTGATCGCGCAAGCCTGGAGAAGCTGAAGGCTGAGGCCGACTAGGCCAAGGCGACCCGAGCTGCGTGCGACGAGGAAGACGCCCTCGTGGGAGCAGTGGGTCGTGAGGCCCCCGCCGCCTTCGAGCCCTAGGCCCGTACGGCGCTGCAGATTGCCTACGGGGAAGGGTTCGAGTAGTCGCTGGCCACCCCGGAGGATGGCTCCGCCAGCCTCCTTGCCATGCTCGTGAAGGCCCTGCGAGAGGTTACGGCCGCAATCGGCCAGTTAGCAGACGTCGAGAGTCGAACGCTCCTTACCTTGGCCGTGACGCAGGTGTGCGGCCACCTCTGTCTCCGTGACCCCATCCTTGACCTGGCCTCGCTGTCCGAGCCCGTGACCGCGAGCATAGAGGGCGCGGCCGCTGAGGCCTGGAGGAGAAGGTCAAGGGGCTGGTGGAGGCATTCCTCCGGGTCGCTGCTGCCGCGGACGAGGAGGTGGAGGCTGGTGATGGAGCGCTTGGTGATGCCTGACATGTCCCTGTCAAGCTGAGGGGAATGCAAGTGCCTCGGGGAGGCGTAAGGACTCGCTTGAATTTGGTGAACTTGATGTTATTGTAATAACTAGACTTGAACTTGGTGATTTCCGTGCTTGCTTCCTTTCATGTTTTCTTAGGTGCTCTGCGTCGGCAGGGCCCAACCCCACGCATACCTCGATCGCCATTGAGCCCTCCGGGTGACCGGGGTTATCGTAATAACTAGACTCAAGGAATGAGGGGCTACGTGGCTAGTGAGGACCCAGGGTTGCGATGCCCAGAGGCCCCCCTTGACATTCAAGCAATCCCATTTGTGTTATGCGTCGGCAGAGCCGAGCCCCGCGCATACCTCGACCGTCGTTGAGCACCGGGCTCAAGGAGTAAGGGGCTACGTGACTAGTGAGGCCCCTGGGTCGCGATGCCCAGGGGTCCCCCTTGACGTACGAACGACTCTCATGAGGGAGAACGAGCACCATACCTTTCTCACAAGCCTTCGCCAAGGATGTGGGCATGAGAAAGCCAGTTGTCTGGGCACCTGGTAGGGTGGCGTCTGCCAGGCGTGACCTGAGCATAGCCCCCGTGCCCAGCCCCCCCTCGCCACACCCATCCAAGGAGAAGATGTGAGCGTCGTGAGCTGAAAAGCTCCTTGAGGTTGGTGCGACCGCTGGGGGCCACCCTCAGTTGTTTATAACTAGCGCGGAGCATAGAGCTACCACACTTGCGCGGAGTGTGGGCATAACCGCGCCTTGGTCGTAGCGGGTAGCGCGGAGCTTGGTGCTTCCACTGGTTCGTGGGCAAAACCGGTCCTCGGTTGGTTCTGCCAGCGCAGAGCATGGTACTTCCACTGGACCGTGGGAGGGAGCCTCCCACCGGGAGAGACTCCGGGGCGTGTACAGCCCCGTCCTGACACGTGGCTTCCACGACAGGACATCCAAGGTGTATATGGGCCCTCCTCAGGACGAGCTGAACGACTCTGAGGAAGTTCTCATGAGCTTATGCATCACCCACGAGACCCTACCCTGAGGCGGGTTGCGCCTGAGTCTTGTTCTGCAAAATGTGAAAAGAGATGTGTTGTGTTGACCTGCACCGAGTGCATCTCTAGAGGGCATCGCATGAGAAGGCCGCAACACCAATGACCCCAGGAGGTGATGTTAGCGGGACTGACCCGTAAGACAGAGCTCGGCCGCTGGATTTATCGACGCTGCAGGGACGGACCCGAGCACAGACGCCGTGCCCAGTCTTCTCATGCAACAGTCCAAAAGAAAAACAATTGGCGCGCAGTTCCCGCGTGAGCGAGGCACTTGCCACGGGCCCCCACTTACCCATCCACGATTAGCCCATGCGAGAACAAGGCACCAAGGACCATGAGAGGTGATGTCATGCGAATGGCTCGCGAGACAGAGCTCTGCCCTTGGATTTAGCGACGCTGCAGGGACGGACCCAAGCACAGATGCCGTGCTAGTCCTTAATCATGGGGCAGTCGCAGGCGGGATTGTAAGGGATCATGACCTTAGTGGCGGTGAGAACGCCAAGCATATAGATAATGCAAGTAGGAAAAAACAACTAGCCTTGATTTATGCGCAAAAGAGACAGCTGTGGAGGTGAGCCCCCAGCAGCTCGAGGATGATGCAGCCCGGGTGGTGCCCTTGATTACATGAGACATCACCTGATCCTTGTCGTCGAAGAAGAGTTGGGGTAGCTGAGGCTGCTCACGAGGATCGCCGGGCTCCTGAGGCCCAGGGGCTCCGGAGGCCCTCAGTGGTCACGGGGGTTCGGCTCCTGCTCCGTCAGGACCGCCTGCCACTGAGCCTCCTGAGCCCCCAAAGCCTGCCGCGTGAGGTACTGGAACATGGCAGCTGCGTTGCGGAAGCCGAAGGGCGTACGAATGTAACTACAGGGGAGGGTCCTCCTCCAGTCGACAGCCGCCGGCCAGAAGGGTTCCAGAGAAGCGGCTCAGTTGAGGCCCGCGATGTCGACGCTGACACAGAATTGGTTGCTTGGGTTGCGGGTAGGTGAGCTTGGTGCCATGCGGTTGCGCCCACCGCGTATGAGCCTTGCGTACTAAAGTTTCTCAGTAACTTGGTCGATGAAGTCTTGAGCCCCCAGCGTTGTATGGATCACGCTGGGCTCACAAAAATGCGCGTCGAGACACGCCTACAGATGGTGCCCGAACACCTCCCTCGTGACGCCGGTCAGACTAGAGGCACTCCAAAGGAGAGCCCCCGAGCCCGTCCTGAGAGGGGCGTCGGGCGCGCCTCCCTATGCGAGGGTGGAGGGTGCCTCGTCGACAGGCGCGGGTCCTGAGGCGGGGCCGTCAGGAGCCCCTGCGTCCCGAGGTCCATTTGCGGGCAGGTTCTTCTTCTTCTTGGGGCGGTTTGCAGGGCGAAGACGGCTCCATCCTCGTCGGATCTCTCGACCGCTGCAGTCTGGTACGCGCGCTCCAGGGAACGCACTGCTTCCTTCTCGTCGCAGGCGATTGTGATGACCCCGCCACTCCTGGGCATCTTGAGGACATTGTAGCCGTGATGGGTCGCCACCATGAACTTGGCGAGGGCCGGATATCCTAGGATGGCATTGTACGGGAGGTGAATGTTGGCGACGTCGAAGTCGATGAGCTCGGTGTGGTAGTTGTCACAATCACCGAAGGTGACGGGGAGGCGGACCTGCCCCATCGGGAGTGTGGAGCCATCTGTGACTCCGTAGAATGGCTTGTTTGGGTGAAGCAGATCGTAGGGGACGTGGAGCGTCTCGAAGGTCTGGACGGAGAGGACGTTGAGCCCTGCTCCACCGTCGATGATGGTCTTGGCCATGAGGACGTTGCTGATACGTCCAAAATGCATCACTATTTTATATCATAATTCATCCTTATTCATTGATATATTTCACATTACGATGATGTTCTTATGTTGTTTTGGCCTATTTTACACAGTTTGCAACTTTCCGGTGCCGAAGCAACAGACGCAGGATTCAGCGGTAAAAAGTGGACGCTGAGTTGCTGAAGAAGAATACCTCCAAATTACCTGAAAATCGACGGAGGGTATTTTCCAGAAGGATCACGAAGATACGCAAAAGAGCAACCAGAGGGGGGCCACAGGGTGCCCAGGCGGCCACCTGGCGCGGCCCCCACCCTGGCCGCGCCGGGATGGCGCCTGGAGCCCCTGGCCCACTCCAGGCTCCCCCCTCTGGCCTATATACTCCTCGTCATCCAGAAACCCTAAAAGGGGGAGAGTTTACGGAGTTCCGCCGCCGCTCCGTGGCGGAAACCTACAGAGAAGAAAAGCCATCTCCGGCGGGCAGATTCCGCCGGGGAGATCACCTCCCGGAAGGGGAGATCATCGCCATCGTCATCACCATCGTCACGGGCATCATCGAGATCATCATCAACATCATCCCCAACATCAGCACCATCTCCATCTTCATCCAATCTCATCTCACAATTGCAACTTGTGTTGTAATCCGTACTATCTATCCTCTTTACTCTATCGGTGTTGATTACTACTTTGTGGTGAATGCTATTGAGTTTTGTTGGAGAAATATCATTGTGTCCAGATTGTTTATCATCCATCTATCTCCACTGATCATGATCTCTTTTATGTCTTGTGAGTAGTTACTTTAGTTCTTGAGGACATGGGAGAAGTCTTGTTGTTAGTAGTCATATGATGTTGAAGTAATATGTGTTGTTTGATACTTAAGTTGTGTTGTTATTTTCCTAGTGGTGTTGTGTGAGTCGAACACTCAACACTTCGCCTTATTAAGGACCTAGGGGAATACATTGTGTACAAAGAATGCTTACGGTGGGTTGCCAGAGTGACAGAAACCTGAACCCCAGTTCGCACGCTTTTGCACAAGGGAACAATGGATCATCGATCGTATTGCTATGGTTAGGCTTTTGCCTTAAATACTATCTTGTATTTGCGGATGCTTGCAAGGTGTTTAATCATAAGAGTGCACTCATCTTAGTCTAGAGGGTGTACTAGCATAGATCCACCCACTCAACACTTATCAACACATCACATAGTACCGATACGGAATATGGCGAAAGCACATGACTACCTCTCCCGTGTGTCCTCAAGAACAATTTAGCCTTTATAAGTTCAGTTGCTAGACCTGTCCTTTGCTCAGAAAGGATTGGGCCACTTGTTACTCTCCAGTGCCTTTTACTTTGCTCTCTTTTACTTTCCTTTTGCTTATATCAAGAAAACCCCTAAAAAGTTATCTTTCAGTGCTTGCAGTTATTCCTTGCTCAGAATCACTTATCAATACCTTCTGCTCCTCGTTGGGTTCGACACTCTTACTTATCGATGACCTGCTTGGTCCACTTGAGGTTGCGCGCGGCATCAGGCCTGGGGAGTGCCGTGTTCACCTCACGAGCGAACTGCTTGAAGATGCGATGGGAAGCCGGAGCGTGGGCTCCTCCCAAGATGCATGCAACCGCGCGTGGCTCCTGAAAGCCCCCTGCTTCATCTCCCTGGCAGTCATCATCGTTCCTCCTTGGCGGTGGTGGCAGCGGAGGCAGGCCCGCGTTGCCCTGAGGGCGACCCTCACGAGGCTGGTCGCGCCAGGGGGCGTCACGACGCTGCTCCTGCCAGTGGTCCTCATGAGGTTGGTCACACCATCCTTGGCGCAAGTTCCTGCCGTCACAACTTCCTCCACCACGGCCCCCTGCGCGGTCGTAGCCGCGGTTGTCGCGCTCAGGGCACTGCCCGCCGCGCATCGCCCTGAGCTCTTGGCAGCCGTTGGTGTTGTGGCTGTGAACATCGTGGAAGACGCAGTATGTATGGTTGTCTCTGGGAGGGTCGTTGTAGCCACAGCCACGCTTCACTTCTGGCTCCGCAGCCAGCACGGCGGGTCCCTTGTGCTTTGCTTCCTTGGCCTTGGCCTTCTTGTCGTCAGCCTCCGCTTCAGGCAGCTCCAGAAGAGAGAGGCGGCCTTCCTCTGCCCTGGCGCACTTTGCCGCGAGGTTGAGCATCTTGAGGGCCGTGCACAAGTCCTCGTGGATGGCGAGCTCCTCCTTCATCCTGACGTCGGGGACACAGTCGGAGAACGCCAAGATGATGGCCTCGTCTGAGACCCTGGGGATCCTGAGGCGCACGATGTTGAAACGCATGATGTACTTCTGCAGGGTCTCCCCAGGTTGCTGCTTCACACAGCGTAGATCCGCGTCCGCCGGGGCTCGGTCGCGGGTACCTTGGAAGTTGGCGACGAAAGCTCATGAAGCTCTCCCCAGGAGGAGATGGATCCTACGGGGAGGTTCAAGAGTCAGGAGAGAGCGTCGGCCATGAGGGCCATGGGGAACCAGTTCGCCATGACCTGCTCGGTGTCGTTGGACGCCGCGATGCTCAGCTCGTAAAGCTGAAGGAAATCAGCAGGGTCGGCGATGCCATCGTAGCGCGGAGGCAGATCTGGCTTGAACTTGCCGGGCCAGACGAGGCGCCGCAGCTCTGGAGCTAGGGCGTGACATCCAGCCACGCTCATGATTGCATGCACCCCCTGCGCCTGCGGTGCTGGATCCTGGGGTACGGGCGCTACCACCTCCTGTTGTGCGTGGTTCTGGTGCTGCGGGACGGGGAGCCCGTGAGCTTCTGCCTGGGGATGCGGGAACACCTGGCAGCTCGCGCCGTGGAGCCTCGCATCTGAGCCCCTGGCCGGCGCCGTGCAGTGGAGGTGGAGCCGGGACGCCGTGGTCCACTTTCCCCGCCACGAGCGACGGAGGATGGGAGGAGTGGGTCGGTGCAGGTACCTCCCTGGCGGTGTTGACGAGCTCGGTGATGCGGTGGAGCCACTCGTCGTAGAGGTCGTCTGCCGGACGGTAGCGTAGGAGCTCCCGCGCCATCAGTAGCGCAAGCTGCTGGTAGACCGGCCCGCGGCGAATCAACGAAGACGATGTCGCGGCCGGCGAGGGTGACGGTGTCGCCGTGCAGCCATCGCGCCGCACAAACAGCGGCAGCGACGAGTCCTACTACTCGTGGATGGCCGGGTCGGTGGCGGTGTTGGCGACCGGCGAGTTGGGGCGGAGCGGTGCACCATTGCCCGCGGGCGCCGTCTGAGCAACGTTGGCGGCACGGCGGGCGGCGCGTGCTCGGCGTGTGTCCAACATGGCGGTGAAGCAAGGCCGACGAACGAGAGTGGGACGAGGTCGTCGGAGAGGCGAGATTTTGACACGCCCCCTACTTGGCGCGCTAAATGTCGGATTACGGGCTCCGCAAACCAAAGAAGTTCGAACACAAGGGCGTGAACGAAGATCTCTGCCACTCATGTGTACCTAGGGCCTCACCCTCAGCCAGTGGTGAGATTCAAGCAAGCAACAAGTAAAGCACACACAAGTTTACCCAGGTTCAGGCCACCTTGCGGTGTAAAACCTTACATCATGCTTTGGTGGATTAGCCTCAGGAGGGCTTGAGTATGAACAGGTATAGTGGTTCCTGAGCTCCGGAAGAGAGCTCAGGAGGGTTAGGAGGCAAGTGTTCTTGCTCCTTGGTATGAAGGCGGGGTCGATCCAGATGAGATCAGAATGTCTCCATAGTGGAGATCCTAGCTACTTATATAGGCGGCCATGGTGCTCCTCCCCCGAAATGTTTAGGCGGGAAGGGATCCGACAACGGCCATTTTGAGCGGGAACACAAGGACGTTCCTATCCTGACAAAAGCGGTCTCCGCTTGCAAAGGGATCAGACGGTGACGCGGTGGTGGGCTCGGTGGTTACATCCTCCCTGTCTTCCTTGCAGTCTTTGGTCTTGTTGCACCGAAGGGGAAACCTTTGTCTCGCCCCTCGGGAACCTGCGCATGCGTTGTCTCCTTTTGCACCAAAACGACAACTACGCCGCCGGCACGCGCTGGCACCCGCTGACGCAGTGCGTCACTGCTTGCGTCACTGCCTCCTCCTGTGGCAGGCTTGGCCTTGGGTTCTCCGCCTCTCCGGAGCAGCCTAGCCGAGGCCGCTCCTGAGGGGGTCTTGGTGTCGTTCTCCTCGCGAGGCCTAGCCCCCTCGCGAGGGTCTTGAGCAGCTGGTCGATCAGCTGGGCCGTACCAGGCCATAGTAGGAGGGCGTTGCAGGCAAGTCTAGGTACCCTGGTTCCCAGGACACCGACAGCAAGACATATATCAAGTGTTCTCAAATCCATAAAAGTATTCAATCCAAAGAAATCTCAAAGGGAAAACTCAATTCATCACAAGATAGAGAGGGAAAAACACCATATGATCCAACTATATTAACAAAGCCCCCGATACATCAAGATCATGCATCTCAAGAACACGATAGAGAGAGAGAGAGATTAAACATATAGCTACTGGTACAAACCCTTAGCCCCGAGGGTGGACTACTCCCTCCTCATCATGGTGGCCTTCGGGTGATGAAGATGGCCGCCGGTGATGATTTCACCCTCCGGTAGAGTACCAGAAAGGGTATAGATTGGTTTTCGGTGGCTACAGAGGCCTGCGGCGGTGGAATTTTTGATCTAGGTCTATTTCTGATGGTTTCTCTATTTATAGGAATTTTTGGTGTCAGTCTCACGTCTGGATGGGCCTCGAGGTGAGCACAACCCACAGGGGCATGGGCAAGGGCCCAGGCGCACCCAGATGTTTTGTGCCCTACTCCTTCACCTTCTGGTCCTTCCATGAAGCTTCGGGGGCCTCTTTTGTTCCAGAAAAAATCATCCAAAAGTTTCAACTCATTTGGAGAACTTTCATTTCTGCACAAAAAACAACACCACGGTGGTTCTGCTGAAAACAATGTCAGTCCGGGTTAGTTCCATGCAAATCATACCAAAACCATATAAAATTGTTATAAACATGGCATGAATACTTCACAAATTATAGATACGTTGGAGACGTATCAGCATCCCCAAGCTTAATTCCTACTCGTCCTCGAGTAGGTAAATGATAAAAGAAATAATTTATAAATGTGAATGCTAGCAAAGTGCATAAGTTTGATCCATGACAATTTCCGTCATAACAACAGATCTTTCTTATAAAAATTCTCATGTTTAAAGTAGCAACCACTTCACATGTTTAGGTTCAAACAATGAATTCTCTTGAAACTAAACAACCTATGTTCTCAGCCACCAAGCAATCGTAATCCAACTTATTCAACAGAGTTTAAGTAAGAGCTCCACATACTCAACAATCATATAGTCTTCTTTAATTTCAACCAGACACATAGAAAGATAGGGGCTTGTAATTTCGCCTCCCAACTTATTCACCTTTGGGTGATGTCAACAATAATAACTCATGCTACCCATATTCAGATGGACTTATGTGCCTAGATCTTTCCTCAACACATGATGCTTTTCAAAAGAGAAAAATAAAATAGGAATAGAGAGAAAAACTTTGACTCTTCGCATAAAAGTAAATACTGAAAAGTAAAAGATAGGACCTTGGCAGAGGGAAGCAGAGGTTGCCATGCGCTTATTTGTTTGTATGCTCAATCCCTTAATGCAAAGGAACGTCACGTTATATTTCCCCTTATGATAACAACCTTAATTATGCAGTCCGTCCCTTTTATTACTTTGCCATCACAATTTCGTACAATGCTCAAATTCCCTTACACTAAATGATCTAACACTTTTAGAAGCGATTTTTATTGCCTTTTTGCACCAATGACAACTTACTTGAAGGATCTTGCTCAATCCTTAGGTAGGTATGGTGGAATCTTGAAGATAAGATTTGGATTTAAGGGTTTTTGGATGCACAAGTAGTATCTCTACTTGGTGCGGAATTTTTGGCTAGCAAAGATGGGGGGCAAGCACCACATGTTGACGGATCTATGACAATATAACTTCTGTGTGAATATGAACAAACATAAACCATTATGTTGTTTTCCTTGTCCAATGTCAATAATTTTGGCATATAATATTTTGATGGGAGCTCACAATCACAAAAGATTTCCAGGATAGTGTATGTGCATGTGAATGTTCTCTTCCTTATACTAATTATTCGTGAATTGCTTGTATGACCGATATTGTGATTGTCAAGCCTCAAAAGATTTCACTATCTAAACCCAATGTGAAGCTACCACTAGACATGATATGATTTCAACTTCATGACATTCAATTTATTCAAGAATTTACTCATAGGATATAAGTGAAGCACAAGAGTAAATGACAAGCTACTCCAAAAGGATATAAATGAAGATCATCAGCATAATATTTGTTTCTCTCAAATTAATATAAGTGAAGCATGACATATTTTCTTGAAAAATACTAAAGCACACCTTGCTCAGAAAGATATAAGTGAAGCACTAGAGCAACGGTGCCAGAAAAGAGCTTCATTGACGGGATGTGAATACCACTCATCTAGCCTCTCTGGAAACTATTTGGGGGCTCTATTTTATTTTAAAACTTTCAGATCTAAGTATTTTATTAAAACAGCAAGAAAACAAAATAAAATGACATTTCAAGAATAACACATCTCATGTGAAGAAGCAAAAACTTAGGATCAACCGATAATAATAGATAATTGTTGATGAAGAAAGGTGGGATGCCTATCGGGGCATCCCCAAGATTAGATGTTTGAGACTTCTTGAAATATTATCTTGGGGTGCCTTGGGAATCCCCAAGCTTGAGCTTTTGTGTCTCCTTAATTCTTCTCATGTCACGGTTTTTCTAAATCTCAAAAGCTTCATCCAGACAAAACTCAACAACAAGTCGTCAGATAAGTTAGTATAAATCAATGCAAAACCTTATCATCCTCTACTGTAGCAAATCACTAAAATTATTATTCAACATTTCATACTAAATGCCTCTGCATATTTAATACTCCTATCCTCAAATAGAACCATTAAACACGCAAACATATGCAAACATAACATCAATTTGCCAAAACAGTACAGTCTGTAAAGAGTGGAATTATTGTCATACATCCCTAGCTCTAAAAATTATGAAAAATTACCACGTTACAGAGAACATATTCATGCTAACTTTGTAAAAATTTCAAGATTTTATCACGTTCTGACTATCAAGAAGAATTAAGACAATGATAGAAAACTTTATGTTTTTAAACAGCAACATATAGACTTGCAAAATAAGCATGGTTAAGGCTATCCTTGACACTTTATTTGAAATAAAGGATACAAAACATTATTCTAAATACCGGCAATCAAATCCTAACAAAATAAAATGATGCTCCAAGCAAAAAATCATATCATGTGACGAATAAAAATATACCTTCACGTGAGGTTACCGATAATGTTGGAGACGAAGGAGGGGATGCCTTCCGGGGCATCCCCAAGCTTAGTTTCTTGGATCTTCCTTTAATATTACCTTGGGGTGCCATGGGAATCCCCAAGATTAGGGTCTTGTCACTCCTTATTCTCCTCACATCGACATCTCACCCAAAACTTGAAAACATCAATCACACAAAACTTAGCAAAACTTCGTGAGATGGGTTAGTATGATAAAACAAATCATTCAATTTTGGTACTGTAAAAGACAAGATTCATAGTTGTTTTCACGCAATTCCTACAATAGCATATCATTTCTACAATTTATATTGATTAATATAAGCCATAGAAACAAGAAAACAAGCAAACTATGCATTGAAAACAGAATCTGTCAACAATAGTACAATTTGCAATGATCTGAAGATTCACCATACTTCTGCAACTCTAAAAATCTTGAAAAAAATATGACCACGTGAGAAATTTGTATATTGATCTTATGCAAAAAGAATCAACTTAAAAACACTCTTCTGTTAAAAATGAGAATTTTTCTCGTGAGCGCAGAACTTTCTATTTTTTCAGCAAGATCAAATCTACTATCACCCAACATGATCCTAAGACTTTTCTTGGCACTTTATTGAAATAAAAGCTATAAAACATGATTACTACAGTAGCTTAACCATGTCAAGACACAAAAACTGTAGTTATATGTGTGGGTTTGTCTCCCAACAAGCGCTTTTCTTTAATGCCTTTTAGCTAGGCATGCTGATTTCAATGATGCTCACATAAAAGATATGAATTGAAACATGCAAGAGAGCATCATGAATCACATGGAAAGCACATTTAATTCTAACCCTCTTCCTATGCATAGGGATTTTGTGTTCAAACAAATTATGGGAGCAAGAATCAACTAGCATATGAAGGCAAAACAAGCAAAACTTCAAGATTTTCAACACATAGAGAGTAAACTTGATATTGTTGCAATACCTACAAGCATATGTCCCTCTCTCATAATAATTTTCAATAGCATCGTGAATGAATTCAACAATATAGCCATCATATAAAGCATTCTTTTCATGATGCAACAACATAGAAATTTTGCTACTCTCCACATAAGAAAATTTATTCTCATGAATAGCAGTGGGAGCAAACTCAACAAAATAACTATCATGAGATTGAAAATTAAAGTTATGATGACAAGTTTCATGGTTATCATTATTCAATATAGCATACATGTCATGTCCATAATCATCATAGATAGCAACTTTATTATCATAGTTAATTGAAACATCCTCCAAAGTAGTGGATTCATCACTAAATAAAGTCATGACCTCTCCAAATCCACTTTCATCAATATAATCATCATAAATAGGAGGCATGCTACCATTATAACAAATTTCCACATCAAATCTTGGGGGGCTAAAAATATCATATTCATCAAACATAGTATCCCCAAGCTTATGGCTTTGCATATCATTAGCATCATGGATATTTAAAGAATTCATACTAACAACATTGCAATCATGCTCAGAATTTATGCCAAACATTTTATACCATTCTTCTTCTAAAAATTGAGCACAATTTTCCTTTCCATCATTTTCATGAAAGACATTATAAAGTTGAACAATATGATGCATCCTCAATTCCATTTTTTTGTAGTTTCTTTTATAAGCCAAACTAGTGGTAAAACAAGAAGCTAAAAGATTCGATTGCAAGATCTAAAGATATACCTTCAAGCACTCACCTCCCCGGCAACAGCGCCATAAAAGAGCTTGATGTCTACTTCACAACTTTATTCTTGTGGACACGTGTTGGGCCTCCAAGCACAGAGTTTTGTAGGACAGTAGCAATTTTCCCTCAAGTGGATGACCTAAGGTTTATCATTCCGTAGGAGGTGTAGGATGAAGATGGTCTCTCTCAAACAACCCTACAACCAAACAATAAAAAGTCTCTTGTGTCCCCAACAAACGAAATACAATGGGAAATTGTATAGGTGCACTGTTTCGACGAAGAGATGGTGATACAAGTGTAATATGGATAGTAGATATTGGTTTTTGTAGTGCGAACAATAAAAAACAGCAAGTTAGCAAGTAACAAAAGTGAGCACAAACGGTATTGCAATGATGGAAAACAAGGCCTAGGGTCCGTACTTTCGCTAGTGCAATCTCTCAACGATGCTAATATAATTGGATCATATAACCACCCCTAAACGAAATCACCTCAAAGTAATTCCTTCTGTTTAATCTATTAAGAGTTCGTACTAAGACAACATAAAGTTATCCTTCCCGATCTATCTATCAAGAGTTCGTACTAGAATAACACAAGATTATCTTTTCCGATCGATCTTTCAAGAGTTCGTAGTAAGATAACACAAAGGTATCCTTCTCGATCGATCTATCAAGAGTTCATACTAAGATAACGCCAAAACCGGAGAAACAAAGACAAGAACGTGCATCAACCCCTATGCATAGATTACCCCAATGTCACTTTGGGAATCCGCAAGTTGAGTGCCAAAACATGTATCAAGTGGAGCAATACGATACCCCATTGTCACCACAAGTATTCAATTGCAAGACATATATCAAGTGTTCTCAAATCCATAAAAGTATTCATTCCAAAGAAATCTCAAAGGGAAAACACAATTCATCACAAGATAGAGATGGGAAAACACCATATGATCTAACTATATTAACAAAGCCCCCGATACATCAAGATCGTGCATCTCAAGAACATGAGAGAGAGATTAAACACATAGCTACTGGTACAAACCCTCAGCCCCGAAGGTGGACTACTCCCTCCTCATCATGGTGGCCCCCGGGATGATGAAGATGGCCACCGTTGATGATTTCACCCTCCGGCAGAGTACCGGAAAGGGCCTCGATAGGTTTTCGGTGGTTGCAGAGGCCTGCGACAGCGGAACTTCTGATCAAGGTGTATTTATGATGGTTTCTCTATTTATAGGAATTTTTGGCGTCGGTCTCATGTATGGATGGGCCTCGAGGTGAGCACAACCCACCGGGGAAGGGCAAGGCCCCAGGCGTGCACCGCTGTCTTGTGCCCTACTCCTTCACCTTTTGATCCTTCCATGAAGCTTCGGGGGCCTCTTTTGTTCCAAAAAACATTGTCAAAAAGTTTCTGCTCATTTGGAGAATTTTCCTTTCTGCACAAAAAAACAACACCATGGTAGTTCTGCTAAAAACAACGTCAGTCTGGGTTACTTCCATGCAAATCATACCAAAACCATATAAAATTCTTATAAACATGGCATGAATACTTCATAAATTATAGATACGTTGGAGACGTATCAACTATATATATACTCCTACCATACATAACAAAAACAAGAAAATAACCATCCATGTTGGTTAAATTAACCTCTCGCACTGCATGTTGATACGTCTCCGTCGTATCTACTTTTCCTAACAATTTTCCTCTTGTTTTGGACTCTAATTGGCATGATTTCAATGAAACCAACCTGGACTGACGTTGTTTTCAACAGAACTACCATGGTGTTGTTTTTGTCGAGAAATAAAAGTTCTTGGAATGGAATGAAACTTTTTGGAGAATTATTTCAGAATAAAAGAAAAATATTGGAGCCAAGAACCACCGGAGGGGGACCCCTAGGTGAGCAAAACCCACCAGGGCGCCCCCCTCCAGGCGTGCCCGGGTGGGTTGTGCCCACCTGGTGGCCCCGCAAACCCTGAGTCCAACTCCATAAATACCTATTTTTCCAGAAAAAATCAGGGAGGAAGAATTATCTCGTTTCGTAATACGGAGCACCCGCCACCTCCTGTTCTTCATTGAGAGGCCAGATCTGGAGTCCGTTTGGGGCTCCGGAGAGGGGGGGGGGGTCTTCGATGTTCGTGATCACCAACCCTCCTTCATCACCAATTCCATGATGCTCTGCACCAGGAGTGAGTAATTCCTTCGTTGGCTCACTGGTCGGTGAGGAGTTGGATGAGATTCATGATGTAATGGAGTTAGATTTGTTAGGGCATGATCCCTAGTATCCATTATGTTCTGAGATTGATGTTGTTTTGACTTTGCCATGCTTAATGCTTAACACTTTGGGCCCGGGTGCCATGAACTCAGAACTGAACCATTTATGTTTTCACCGTTATATCTATTTTCTAGATCTGATCTTGCAAGTCATATTCACTTATTATGTTTTATGATCTGTAAACCCCGGAGTGACAATATTAGGGATACTTTCTGGTGATGACCGTAGTTTGAGGAGTTCATGTATTAACTATGTGTTAATGCTTTGTCCCGGTTCTCTATTAAAAGGAGGCCTTAATATCCCTTACTTTCCTTATGGACCCCACTGCCATGGGAGGGTAGGACAAAAGATGTCATACAAGTTCTTTCCGTAAGCACATATGACTATTTACATAATACATGCCTACATTATATTTATGAACTTTATCTAGTATTGTATTGCCCTAGGTTATGACTGTTATATGATGAATATCATCCAGCAAATCGCTGATCTAGTGCCTACAAATTTCCTACATATTGTTCTAGTACATATTGTTCTGGCTAAGTTACTATTGCTGCTGTTACCATTACGAGTGCTAGAAAATCATTGCTATCACTGTTACCGTTACTACTGTTGTTACCACTACTATCAAAACTATCATACTACTATGCTACATATCACTTGCTGCAGATAATTAATCTCCTGGTGTGGTTGAATTGAAAACTCAGATGCTAATACTTGCAAATATTCTATGGCTCCCCTTGTGTCGAATCTATAAATTTGGGTTGAATACTCTACCCTCAAAAATTGTAGTGATTCCCTATACTTGTGGGTTAACAAGACCTTTTTCTGGCGCCGTTGCCGGGGAGCATAGCTATATTTATTGAGTCACTTGGGATTATTATCTATTTATCATTATGAGGAATATGAAGGACGAAAGAACTAAGATCTTTCCCTCAATAACGAGGGGAGGTAAGGAATTGCCATCACTACAAAAAAAAGACACATCCATGACATTTTGGGCCAAATAATTTTTTTCCTGTCATGCTTATGGCACTTCTATGACAATTGTGACAAAAACACGTAACATCATAGATGTGGTGGGATCCTACTTGTATGACAAAAAATCATGACAAAAAATGGGCTTTTCGTCCTGGGCGGACCGGAGATGCAGCTGCATGACATTCTTTGGGCCGTCCATGAAAGAAAAAATTATGGTAGAAGCAAGGGTGAGGAAATTATGGGGGAGTTCCCGGTTACGGTGGGTGGTCGGGGCCGAGCGATGCACTGTGGTTTGCGTGTTTCCCTCGTGTACACACGTGTGTGTGAGGCGTTGGGCTCTAACTGAACCCGAGTGAGGCGGTCGCTTACTGAACCCGAGTGAGGAGTTAGATTATTGAACCCGAGCGATTGCACTAGCTACGTTACTGAACCCTAGCGATCGATCCCTAGCTGTTAACAGAACCCTAGCAATTCCTTCGCTACTGCTGCTAACTGAAGCCGATCAAACCTGCTGCTGCCACTTGATGAACAGTGGCCATTGTTGGGGGTTGGATGAATAGTACCCCATTGGGAGTTGAATGAACAGGACCTCATGGTAGTAGAGGTTGTTGCCACTGGATGAACAGGACCCCAATCGAGAGGAGACCGCCACACACCCGAGCTGATTCGCGGTGGATGAACGGGATCCCGTGGAGGGCTGGTTGAATAGGACCACATGTGGAGGGCTGGTTGAATAATAGTCAGTGGAGGCTGGATGAACGGGACCCCTTGGTGAACAGTAGCTGGTGGAGGCTGGAGGATGTCGACGATGGATGAACAGTAGTAGGTGGAGGCTAGAGGAAGTCGACGGTGGATGAACAGTAGTGGGTGGAGGCTGGAGGAAGTCGGCGGTGGATGAACTGTAGCCCATGGAGGCTGGAGCGAGGCAGTAAACGGTGGATGAACAATAGCCCATGGAGTCCCGTTTTGCAGTATGGCACACCCCTCCCGACGAATAGGTCCCTGTTTTGACCGTAGGCGCTCCAACACAAGTCCGTTTCCTCCGTTTTGCGGTACGCCACACACCTCCCGATAAACAACACCCCGTTTCTACCGTAGGAGCTCGAACACAAGTACGTTTCCTTCTATCTGCGGTACGCTAGACCCTTCCTGATGAACATGATCCCATTTTGACCATATGCGGGCGAACAAAAGGCCATTTTGCACCGTTTTGCGGTACGCCAGACCCCGTTCCAGCTGTTCCGTCCAAGCCAGTTGGCTCCCGATGAACATGACGCGTTCCAACCCAGTGGTTTCGCTCCCGATGAATAGGATGCATTCTGACCCAGTGGCTTCGCTCCCGATGAATAGGAAGCGTTCCGACACAGTCACTTGGCTCTTGGTGAAGACGATGTTGTTTCCTCCATTCTGATCCAGCCGGTTAGCTGCTGATGAACAGGACGATGTCGCCGCCATAAGTTGCCTCTCCATGTACATGAGCCATGGCCGTACATATGCGCGGATACACGTTCGAGACCCCGCCCTTATGTACATATGTAGCCGTATTTACTTTCTTGTAGTGTGGATGTACGTACGTGTACACGATATATATAGAAGGGACTGCGTGCCATGCTACGTCCGCGCGTCTATTACGACACGTGCATCTCCTTACTCGGCCATGGTTCATCGCCGCAGAGAGACCGATCAACCAGTATGTACGTGCACGTTCACAACCAGACAAACAACCCTACGTATGGTTCGACCCAGTGAGTCCCAGCTGACAGGGAGGATAAGGAGACACTTCCTTGCATGCGAAGATATAGCTAGTGGGTCCCAGCTCTCAGGGGGAAGAATCATTTTTTTGCCCATAATATGGACGCACTTCCTTGTGTGCGAAGATGTAGCTGGTAGGTTCCAGCTATCAGGGGGAAACATTTTTTGAGGCCCTTTCGGTAGGTCCTGCTGTCAGGTGGAGCAATCATTATTTTACGCATAATAAGGAGGCACTTCCTTGCTGCGGCTATGGACCCAGCTGTCAGCCTCTCCACGTATAGTCCTATTCTGATGGAAGTCGTTTCTTGACCACATTGACCACACCACGCCGAGAGCACCAAGGCGATGGACGACCGCGAGACCTAAGATGGGAATGATCTAGAGTCGTGGAACAAGGGGCACTGGAGTCCCTGGCGGAGGGGAGTAAGAGGGACTGGTTCGGCTGCATTTACCGGAGAATAACAAAAGGTGCGGGTGAGTACAGGTATGACCTGGCCACCTCTGGGAGTAGGGTGGGGCAACGAGGCCTGCGCGGAAGCATAGTCGACCGCGGGAGGCAGATGCAGGCGCTCCAGCCGGCAATGATTTTGGTGGCTGGAGCAAGAGCAACTAGATCGGAGATTAAAGAAGCAGGATTGCCGTTGGATGTCAATCCAACGACTATAGTTGTCAGAATAATTTGTTGACTTTTCGTTTTAGACCATTAAATCGTTTTGTTCACTAAATGGACAACACCTTGCGCAGGCTTCGTGTAGTGGGCCAACAAAGTCAACTTCGAAAGCTGTGGCGGAATGCAGCCCATTTATTTATGTTTTATAGCCCATTTCATTTTGTTCACCAATACATCTATTTCCTGGGCTTGGACTCAAAAAATAATCTATTTCCTGGGTTGGGTAAAAATAATAATAACCAATTTACTATTTATGACAATATATAGCGCATTTGATTATTTATTCGAATACACATATTTACTCAGCTGGGTGAAGAATAATATTGCATACATGCAGCACATTTATCATTTCTAATAATTTACAAGCCATTTGATTTTAGTAGAAATGGACACATTTCTGGGATGGCTGAAAAAACTATGATGGTTTGGACCAAGCATTTCGTATAAAAAATAATATCGAGATACGAATATTATTAAAAAATTAAGTTGGGCTTGGTAATCTTATTATAGAAAAAATGAATTGGGATGTGCATTTTATTAAAAGAAACATAGGCTTGGCTGCGCTTATTTTAGGATCTTGTGTATAATTGTCGGCCCAGTTTCATTGCCGGTGTTAAACAAAAAAGGCCTGTGTAGTATAGTACAACTTTACATGGCTACTCAGCCCACATTCAATGATGCCTGAGAAGGCCCAAACAAGGCTTCTGTACAACTTTTTGAAGTCACTAAGCTCAATTAATAATGTAAGAAAAAAAGTTAGAGTACAGTGGAACCTAATTAAAAGATGTCATGAGCAAAGAAATAATTCAATGGGTCCCACGTGTGTGTGTGTGTGAGAGAGAGAGATAGAGAGAGAGAGAGAGAGAGAGAGAGAGAGAGAGATTGGTCGATGCTCGTAAATACATCTTTCAACCATATGCATTGCTGATGCTCAATAAAAACTTATATAGTTGACACAATCATATGGAGCATCGTAGCACATTGAACTTGCATACACAAATTTCACGCAAGCGTCACAATCAGAGTGGAAGAAGTGGATGACTATGGGTAGGGCTATGTTGTAACCAACGAACTCTTACATAACGGTTCATCGTCTTTATCAATGACGGTGAAATATCTTGAATGATGTGCAAAGAAAATAGACAGACAACACAATACGTTTTGCTAGCACATTAAGTTGACGTACACCCCTTTCTAAAAAAAGTTTAGGTGCAAAAATAGAATAGGTCACAATCAAATGTACTGGCACATCAGTGCTTCACACCGATAGCTCGGATTTAACTAGTATCTGAGAACATTCATTTGTCACCTCAAATGAGAGCACATCAAGGCAACCAACCCTGCCTCTTCTCCCAAAGAAGAAGTGGCCTCCGCCGCGCGATGGAGTAGGCCTTGTGCCATCCATCGTACCGAGCAACATGTTGAAAGTCTGACGTTGACTCCTGTAATGGACGTCGTCTAAAGACCATAGCACCAGCGGCGGCAGGACTTCGATTGATGGATTGACCACTTCTTCAACATGGACAAATACTCAATAAAGGTACATCCCTAAGATGGTCCGCGGCGGCCTTGGTGGCAACGGATAGTACAACCCCGGTTCCTGCACTAGTATCTCAACACCAACCACCTTCGGTATGGTGACAGCTTCTTCATCGATGCCATAACCGTCAGAGCCCAGCTGCTTGGAGGAACAAACATACTTACGAGCTCACCCCCAAGGTCATTGATAAGTTCATTCATGGACTCGATGTTCCAAGACCATCGAGGCATGTCATGGAACGTAAGCTTAGTTAAAAACTCAAGCTCAGAGGGCACAGAGCCCCATCCTAGTGCCACCGATCAAATGTCTCAAACGCGTCATCGGAGAACAAACACCGAGAAGATTCGAACACACGACTGCAGTCTAAAGTTGTCCGGAACCTGACGAAGAAATCAGCCAGTGGCGGACAGACTTCGATGAGAAAGTCACTTAATTGGATGCCGTGCGCAATGCCAAGAGCTTTGACAAGGTCGTCCTGTGAGACGGGAGGCCGGTCGCCGTTGATGGTTACCATCAGCACTTTGCGGGCAAACTGGTTGTCAAGCGACGCCATGCCACTGTTGAGCGACAACACGCAACGCCCGAAGGCAGGACAGACCTTTGGATCTCCGGCTCAGAGATCCGCATTTACCGGCGACATGATAGTGCACTTGAGTATATGGAGTACAGGAGGGGGATTTGGGATAACTGGAGTAGGAATCGAGATTCTAGAAGTGGGGGAGGGGCGGGAGATCGGGGATGAAAAGGTAGCATGAATTTGAAACACGCGCCAATATGCTTTTGGCGCTCAAGCGCACGAAAACACCGGTGGCGTCCACATGTCGGCCTAAGAGTCGTTTTTCTTTCTCTTTTGAGCACCCGGCCTGAGAGTCATAATTGACCTATTTGGCATTGCGTTACTAGTCGGCCCTTATTCAACGACACCTCACTAGCCCAAAAAAGTGTGCATCATCGAAAAGACACCGAGCTCAAATTATATAACTTGAAAAAGGAGATGTACCCTAAACATTGGAGAATGGTGATGCCGTCATTTAGCCCACTAACAGTTCGAGACAATAAACAGTTCGAAACAACGATATATACAACATTAAAACACTGACTAGTGACAACTACTGACATAACATCAAGACATGATAGTTCATAAGAAGTCTTGCCACACTACCAAAACGGACCCATGTGCAGTGCTCAGACTCTCGTGATCCAGATGAGAAGGACATTCTAAATAGAGGCAACTATTACATAGTAAGAGTGACTTAGACGAGGATGACCAAATGAAAAGGAGTATGCATATCAAAAGAGAGAACTACCCATCCAGAACAAGTAGCAAAGACAACAACTCATTCGTAGAGGGATGATCCAACACCATCATAATTTGCAGCCCGGCTTCAGCCACCAGTGATTTGGAGACACCAGAACTCCACCCTTTCGATGCAACAACCCAATTACCTATCAACCTGAAGGCTTGAACCACCTGTCGAACTTGAGACATCCAAGGATCAAAGTTAATCGAGATGCCTTTGTCATTCTCACCTTCTTTTGGCTGCAGGCTGTATCATTGACAATCAGGGGATTCTGCTCCCGAAGTCCTAGGGCTCACCGTGTAGACATAATTTTCCCTAGAAAACAGAGCCTCTATGCCATCAAGTTCTTGCCAACAGTGATCTCCTAGTTAATCAGATAATTGAGTCCGAGAAACAGAGTGTGAACCAAGGCTATCTACTCACCTCCAACTCAAAAATCCTGAAGGCCCCAACAAGCTGGTATCTTGCTCATAGACGTAACAACCAGTATCAGGGTACTCACATATTTCACGGTGCTTGTACACAGTATTTTTTTTTCAACATAACTCTTCCAACTCATGTGTGCAAATGATCATCAGTCTTATGCCGTTCTCTGATCAAGCGAGGAACTAGTTATGCTTCCCTGTTTTTGGCAAAGGTGGTGTGATTACAAAGGGCAGTAACTGTAGGGACACTTCATCGTATCAGAAAGGACATGCATTTTTAATGAAAGATCAACATTGTTCAGAGTATGAGTAGGATAATGCAAGAAACAACATTGATCAGTCCCTATTGGAACTGAGAGGAAAATAAAGGGAAAAGTATACTGGGTTCGAAAATATAGAAGTGCCATGCATGGTTATACTCATTTTATCTCACAATCGACTCTTCACAGGAAACTGCTACCTCTTGAGCTTGCATTGTATTCCCTCAAAGAGGAAAGGGAGATGCAGCACAGTAGCATAAGTATTTCCCTCAGTTTTTGAGAACCAGGGTATCAATCCAGTAGGAGACCACGCGCGAGTCCCTCGCACCTGCACAAACAAATAAGAACTTCGCAGCCAACGTGATAAGGGGTTGTCAATCCCTTTACGGTCACTTACGAAAGTGAGATCTGATAGAGATGCTAGTTTATATTTTTGGTATTTTTAGTTTAATAAAACAGCAAATAAAAGCGGTAAAAGTAAAGTAGATGTAGATTGATATGTTGAGAATAAACCCGGGGGCCATAGTTTTCTCTAGTGGCTTCTCTCATGATAGCGATATTCTACGGCGGGTAAACAAATTACTATCGAGCAATTGATAGAAAAGCGAATAATCATGAGACTCTCTAGGCATGATCATTGTATATAGGCATCACGTCTGAGACAAGTAGACCGACTCCTTCCTCCATCTACTACTATTAATCCACACATCGACCGCTATCCAGCAAGCATCTAGTGTATTGAGTTCATACGAATAGAGTAACGCCTTAAGCAAGATCACATGATGTAGATGGATAAACTCAAGCAATATGATGTGAACCCAAAGCCAAGCACTTCTCCCATTGCAAGAACTATAGATCTAGTAGGCCAAACCAAACCAATAATTCGAAGAGACTTGCGGGGATATTATGAGCACACATAAAAAGTTCAGAGAAGACCCAAATATCTTTCATAGATAACCTTGATCATAAACTCACAATTCATCGGATCTCGACAAACACACCGCAAAAAGAGATTACATTGAATAGATCTCCTCGAAGACCGAGGATAACTTTGTATTGAGATCCAAAGAGAGAGAAGAAGCCATCTAGATTCTAGCTATGGACCCGAAGGTCTGTGGTAAACTACTCACAACTCATGGTGAGGGCGATGATGATGATGATGATGAAGGCCTCCGTGATGGATCCCCCTCCGGTGGAGCTCCGAACCAGGCTCCAAGATGGAATCTCCATGGGAACAGAAGCTACGGCAGTGGAATTGTGGTTTTCTCTCTATATATGGAGTTTCTGGGATACATGGACTTAGATAGGAAGAAGGAGGGCACCGGGGGCCACTTGAGGGGGCCTCGAGGCAGGGGGCGCGCCCTGGGAAGGGGGGTGTGCCCCCCACCCTCGAGGGCCACCTCTCTATCCCCTGACTTGGTCCTCAAGCTCCGCGTGCATGATTTTCTCCAAAAATATCTCTCGCGAAGGTTTCATTCCGTTTGGACTCCGTTTGATATTCTTTTTCTGCAAAATCCTGAAATAGGCAAAAAACAGCAATCTGGACTGGGCCTTTGGGTTAGTAGGTCAGTCCCAAAAATGATATAAAAGTGAATGATAAAGCCCGTTAAACATCCAAGACTTCATAAATAATAGCATGGAACAATAAAAAATTATAGATACGTTGGAGACGTAATAGAAACTACCATGTCATGCATGTTATTTAATCATGTTCTATCCTCACAAACAAATTTTTCAAAGAAACTTACAGACCATGCATTGTTATATACTCATGTTCTGTGGGTAAAATTCTTGTGAGGATATTATTCTACCCATTGATTGATGAATGGAGAATATAGGTATCTACACATGGTAAGCATTATAGGATTTCACTACTTCCAAATATAGAGTTCTCCATATGCACATTTACTTCCCTAATGTATGGTTAGATGAAACCAACAGTTTGACGCATGTTTCTACATCATGAAAATGAGGAAATTAACATGGCTATTGATACACACTCATATTTAGTAGTATGTAGATTACTATAAAGTAAGGAGAATATCCATATCTTCCTAACCATTTGATTATTCAAGGGTACAAATTGGCTGTAATGACATGGTCACAATCGCATGAATTAACTCATTCCAAAGATAGCTGATTTACGACGTCTCTAATAAATTGCAATAGTTCTACTCAAATTCTGCTCAGACAGGGTTATGCCAATCATCACAAAAAGTTCAAACAATGTCATGGCGTTATCATTAAAATCCGACGAAAACACCTTACACGCGCTGTCGCAGCAATACGTGGTACCATCTGCTTTGTCGATCACGTAGATGATGCCATTGTGTTAAATAGCATCACAAAAGTGTGTATCAGCTTTGATGATCCACTACAAGGTGAGTCATCTCCAGCTAAAGAAGGCACCGGCGGAAAGATAGGCGAGTCTGTGGTCGAACAGGGCAATTAGCTTGAAGTGTGCCTAATTCGCATATCATGTGGGCACTTGAGGGAGTCCTGGATTTGGGGGTCCTTGAGTATCCGGACTACTGAAGGTGGGTTGGACTGATGAGCCATGAATATAGAATCAGAAGATCATCCACCGTGTCCGGGTAGGACTCCTATGTGTGCTTTTACGCCTGTAACTGTGTAAACATTGTGTCCTTTTCTCCCCCCTGCTACCACCGATCCTTAGATACGCAGCATGGCCCCCCTACCCGAGATATGCCGGTTTTGACACTGACAATTTTGCCTTCATTGAGAGCTCCGCTGCGTAGTCGCGAGAAGCGATATGTGGCTCATCTCATCATCAACGACAACATCACCTCCGGGAAGAACTTGACTTTTGGTCAGGTCCTCCAGCTCGGTGGGTTCACCATATGTGCCCGCATGGCTGTTAAGCCGACCGCGTCCCCTGCGGTCACCGAGCATCACTCCTACATCGGCCTCGAACACTCAGAAAACGCGAATACGGTGGATACCTCGTCCTTAAACGAGTTACTAGATCGCATTGCCGCCCTGGGGCTTTCAGTGTCCAATGACCGGGTCGGGCCTAAACCCGACCACGTGAAAGACAATTCTTCCCCGATCACTCATCTGGTGGCGCCCGTCGAGGAACGGGCCGAAAACACTTCTCCGCTTGAATCAGAGACCGATTGTATTCGGGCCTCCGAACCCTTTGAGTCGAACACCCTTCCTTCGAGCGGGACTCTACATCTCCCGAGCTCAGGGACAGCCACGGAGCCCAGGGAATGCTAAGATCCTACCAGGCCTGAGTTGTCAACACCGGAGGCTTTGCGAACTCCGTACACTATATTGGGTCGGGATTCAAATTTTACCACACCCACCCACCACAGTCAGTACTCTCCAAGCAAGTATGGCCCTCCAGATATATGTGATCTGATGTATATATGGCAACATCTTTAGGAGATGGTCCATCAATTCAGGGCCAGATTCCTACTTGTTAATAACAAGATTAAAGACTGATGCGACAACGATGTGGTTTCGATCTTTCATCGCAATTGCACGGACAAGGGAGTCTTGAACGCCCTCAACCACCATCGAGTACAGAGCTTCACAGAGCTGTCGCACTTAGTATGAAAGTACTGCACGATGGAAAGTACATGGAAGGCCCAAAACACTCTTCTGGAACAATCCGTCTTCGGGCAATGTGTCGCTAAAGCAAAATGGACATACCCTAGCGGGGCATCCGATCATAAGCCCACCGACAAGAAAAACAAACCCTTTACGGGATACAAGTTCATTCTTGACGAACTCCTAGACAAGCCCTGCCCAATACATGCGGTCTCCGACACGATCCCAACTCACAACCTTGTAGCGTGTTGGGTACTCCGACAGGTAGCTAAAAGTGGCGAAGCCATTCTCGCCACCATAACTCCGGAGGAAGACGACCTTAATGTCCTCATGGTCTTTGAGACCTTTTCTTCAAACAATCGGTGTAAAAGCGCACTTCGAAAACTCAGCGAGGTTCACGAATAATCGCGGTGAGCCCATGGAACGACGCGACAATTACCTTCACCGCAGACGACGAACCATGGGTCCGACCAGTCTGAGCACCAGCCGCTCTTGTACTAAATCCAATAGTAGACGGCTTTGGCCTTACCAAAGTGCTCATGGACGGTGGTAGTGGACTTAACCTCATATACGAGGACACGCTTGAAAAAATACAGGTCGATAAAACCCGCATTGAGCAAAGTAATACAAACTTTCGAGGAATTATCCCCAGCCAGGAAGCCCAATGTTCGGGAAGTATCAAATTCGACGTAGTATTTGGCAAGCTTGAGAACTACAGGTCATAAGAGCTGTTGTTCCACATTATCCCCTTCAACAACGGATACCACACCCTTCTAGGGCGAGACGTTTCTCACGCTTTCAAGCCATACTTATCGGATTCAAAGCTCTGCAAAACCCTTGTAAGTTCGAACACTGGGGTGCATGCAAAGAACTCAATTTCCCCTATCTGCCTACTTGTCGTCTCTATGATCTAGCTTGTGGAACAGGAAAGAAAATGACACGGGGCGGTTTACCCAGGTTCAGGCCACCTATAGGTGAGTGGCCCTTCTTGTGCAATGTGGTAGACTGCCTCGAGGTGGGCTGAGGAAGAACTAGTACAGTGGTTGAACAACCTCGCGAGGTGTGTTCTTGCTTGTGGTGGTGAGGGAGGTCTAAATGATCCATCCTCTTCTATGTGGTGGCTAAGCTACATTTACAGTGGCCTTGGTCCTCTTCCCCCCAAAATGTAGGTGGGAAGGGATCCCACAATGGCCAAATTTGAAGGGAGACCACTAGTACATATTATCCTGACTAAAGGTGGTCTTCACCTACAAAGATTCTGATCCTGACACCACGGTGGGCTCAGTGATGACCTCCGTCCTGCTGTCCTGGCGATCCTGGTCTTGTTGCATGGAAATGGAAACCTTTGGTTGATTCCTCGGGACTCCGTGCATGAGCTTCCCTCTTAAGCACCAAAGAGGAAACATGTTGTCCTGCGCCCGCTGGTGCCCGCCAGGCCTTTGTCGTCATGGCTTGCGTCATCTGAACCTCAGGAGGTGGGGGCTTGCACAGAGATCTCCGCCCCTCGGGATCCTGGCTACTGCGGCTGCACCTTCCGGGGGTCTTGATGTTGTCTGCCTTGCAAGGCTTGGCCGCTCGCGAGGGTCTTGAGTGTCAATGCTGAAGATGGGCCATACAAGGCCGGTGAAGGAGCCACATCATGGGCCGCAGGCAGGCAGGTCTGGGTACCCTAGTTCCCAGAACGCCGACAGTAGCCCCCGGGCCCAAGGCACGCTCGGACTTAGCTTCTGGGTGAAGCCAAAGGGCAAGGGCGAAGCACTGCGGGCCCCAACCGCCTAGGGCCCAATCGACGCGTGGCGTAGGGCGAGTGGTGGCCACCTCCACTTCCCCATGCAGCCTTGGCAACTGCTTGACTTGACGGCCACCTGTTGCTAGCATAGCCTTGCCAGACTTGACCGCCGCACTCAGCTTTGGCTCCCCCTTCGTCTTGCTATCTTCCGATCTTGCGATTCACCTTCCAGCCCCGGCACTGCGCCAGTCTCTCTTCGTCTCCATGCCCCCTAGGTCGAAGAAGAAGAAGGGGGAAACAAGCGCTCCTGCTGAATCTTTGTCAGGCTTGGAGCCCACGCTCGATCGATCGACGGTGATCAACTCGGAGGGGCTGGCCATGGTCCGGCCGCCCTCGCCGCCAACTCCAATGTGTGGAAGGCGATGACAGTCTGGCCCACCTCCCGGTCTATGGTGGACATGGAAGCTACTGAGATCCCCATCCATCTTCACACTCTTCTGGCCGGATTTGTCCCTTCTTTCTCCAATTTCTTCAATGATGTACTCTCGCACTACGAGATCCTAGCATTGCATCTGGACCCTGCATCCATTACCCTTTTGGACACCTTCGCCTTCCTGTGCGAGGCCATGGTGGGCATTACCCCATATGTTGCCTTGTTTTGCCATTTCTTTTCGATCCATCTGGTCGACGGCCATCCGTTCTCGGGGTGCGTGGCCTTCCAGCCTGAGGCGGCGGCACATGGTTCGGGCATCAACTTCATGCTTCGCCCGGACATGAAGGGGTTCCGTAAGCAATGGGTGTTTGTGGACGCCACCATGTTCAGCCCTCTGCTGTTGCATCCGCAAAGTCCAGCGGAACCCAACTCCGGTTGGGGCTACGAGAAGCTTGTCGATCACCAGCTCGCCTTTGTTTGGGCCAGGTTGGCCAGATTGAAGAAGGTCGGGGTGACGGCTCCGATGGTGGTGAGGGAGTTTGTCAAGCAGCGCATCAACCCAGTTCAGCGCCATTCCCGTCCAATGTGGACCTTCACCGGACCCACAGACCCCATAAGGCTCGAGGTGCCTTCGCTTCCTTCCAAGATGCCGCGTGCGGTGCTCGGGCTCCTGACTGGTGACCCAGCACCCGCCGCAATTCCGGAGGACGGCTTCCTTCTGTACAACTATTCGAACAAGGAGAGCTTTGCAAGGCAGATGCCCCTTCTCAATGAGTGGGGGCTGCGCCCGGGGGGTCCTTGGAGAGCCCTGTGATAAATCCGTCTTGGTGACTGCAGTGCTTGTTGATCCTGTGACGTGCACCCCAGATGTGGGCGCAGGGGGGCGAACGCCACCGGAGGCTCCTGAGGCGACGGATGAGGAGTTGACATCGCCTGGAGCTCCTGAGGTAGTCGCTCTAGGAGCCCCCATGTGCGTTCCTGAGGTTGTCGGATGCGGCCACTAAGGCGCGTGGAAAACTTCGAGTGGACGGATGCGGCCACAGCTGGACTGGAAGAAACAAAAGCCGTATTAGCGGGCAACTCAGTCCTAGCTGCCCCATGTGTTGGCGAGCCAATATTACTTTATATCTCAGCAATTTACCAGGTTGTGAATGTTGTGCTCGTAGTCGAATGAGAGGACGAGGGACATAAATTCCTCATCCAAAAACCAGTCTACTACGTATCAGAAGTTCTTACACCGTGCAAGTCACGATACCCCCATTATAAAAAATTGCCTATGCGGTGTTCATGCCATCTTGGAAGCTCCGAGACTACTTTCAAGAGTGTTCGATTACAGTGGCATCTTAAGTACTGCTTAATGATATTATAAAAAATAAGGACACCATGGGCTGCATAGCCAAATGGGCCATCAAGATCTTACCGTTTGAAATAACATATAAACCACGCCGGGCTATTAAATCTCAGGTATTGGCTGACTTCATCGCATAGTGGACAGAAGCTGAACTCCCTAAAGAGTACGGCTCATACTCCCACTAGACCATGTATTTCGACGTCTCAAAAATGCTAGCCGGACTGGGGCTGGCTTCATCTTGACATATCCCATAGGGGACATAGTCCTCTACGTGTTACAAATCATGTATACAGACTCAAACAATGCCACTGAATACGAGGCGCTACTACATGGGCTCCGCATGGACGTATCCATGGGCATACATTGCCTAGAAGTGCGCGGAGACTCAAACCTGGCAATATCTCAGGTAAACAAGCAATTTGGTGCGAAGGATCCAAAAATGGCGGCTTATCAAAACGCCATATTAAAAATATCAGCTCGGTTTGAGGGGCTCAAATTTCATCACGTTGCTTCATATAGTAATCAGGCAGCGGACATACTCGCTCACATAGGCGCCAAGTGTGACCTAGTCCCGCCTAACACCTTTGTAGAAAGGCTGTTCGAGCCATCCATGGTATGGCAGGACGAGAGCAAAGACGCTAATTCAGACCTGATCACACCCCTACCAGCCGAACTCAATACATATGTCACCGAGGATCAGGATATGGAAATAACCCCTTTGGCTCGTGAGATCATGGCTGTCATCGCTCCTCGGACCTTAATAGGCAAGAGCTCTCTGATGATCAAATTGAGGCTCGTCGTATAGTTCGGCGTTCTAAAGCCTACAAAGTTCACGAAGGTGAACTGTACAAGAAAAACACCACTGGAGTTCTCCAAAGGTGCATCTCTGAAGAGGAGGGACGACAACTTTTAGCCGAAATACATGCTGGTATGGGCGCCATCACGCCGCAGCTCGGGCTCTCATAAGCAAGGCTTTCCGAATAGGTTTTTTTGGCCATCAACCAAATGATATGCACAAGCCCTAGTCCAACATTGTGTTGGATGTCAGCTTTTCGCCAATCAAAGTCATATGCCTCCCACCTCCTTGAGAACCATCCCCATTACTTGGACTTTTGCGGTGTGGGGGCTGGATATGGTCGGACCCCTTAAAGAGGGAAGCCATAAAAAGAAATATTTACTAGTTATGGTGGATAAATTCACTAAATGGATAGAAGCCAAACCAGTAAGAACGACTGAAGCAGGGCTAGTGATCGATTTTATATCCGGCGTGGTACACCGTTTGGTGTCCCACATAGCATTATCATGATAATGGCTCCAACTTTACAGTTGATGAAGTGATTAACTGGTGCGCCAAGTTAGGTATTAAACTTGATTATGCATGTGTGTACCACCCTCAAACAAATGGTTAAGTTGAATGGGCCAATGGCCTAATAATGAGCATAATTAAACCCCGACTAGTGCGCTCCCTATGGGAGTCAAATAAACACTGGGTTGAGGAGCTTGAATCCGTATGCTGGGGGCTGCGGACCACACCTAATCGGACAAACTGATACACACCTTTTTTCATGGTGTACGGCGCAGAGGTTGTTTTGCCCAGTGACATTATTCACTACTCACCTCGAGTGCGCATGTACGAAGAGCAAGAGGCCGAGCTCGATCGGCAGGATGCCCTAGACGGCCTTGAAGAGGAGCGCAATATTGCGCAAGCTCGTTCCGCATTCTATCAGCAACATGTCAGGCGATACTAGAGCAGAGAACTGCGGGCCAGAACATACAACATTGGCAAACTCGTTTTGCGCCTCCCGAAGAAGAAAAAGGACAAGCTCAAACCAAGATGGGAGGGCCCCTTCATCATTTACGAAGTTCTCGCCGGAGGAGCCTATCACCTTCGAAATGCATCAGATAACCGCCTTGAGCCAAATCCATGGAACGCTGCTAGGCTCCGACGATTCTACAGATAGTCTGGTAGCACCTTTCATTTTTATTTTTGACTAGGTTTCTTCCTTTGTTTTTTCTTCTTCATTTTTTGCCTTTCCTTCCAAAAAAAGTGTTCGGCTGTACCGAACTGTTAGGGTGAACATTTTGAAATGTATATACCTCAAGATACCTTGGGGCTTCCCTAACGAAGCCTACTATTAAAGCTTGTCACTTACATTACTTATGTCGTCTATCTCATACAGTCTCTTCGCCATTTTATGCACGTCTATGACTTAAGTTTTTGCCAAGCTGGGTTGCCTACCTCCTGTGTTTATACCCTACGTTCCCGATTGTTCGGCTAGGGTGTAAAGGGAGCACCTCTGCAATTGTTAAAACTGGGTAATCCGGGCATGTACCTCAGCCAAGTGAAGCCGAAAGCTAGCGTTATTAAGGGAATCATTGTCGGCGGACAAACGATGAATTGATTATTTGTACATAATTTTTCAATATCAAGGGATAGGCTTCCTGCAATCCTATCTTTAGGATCAAAGCCTAGGCATGCATAAATACGCATGCTGACCCAGGGAAAGGAACCCTTAATGGAACTATTCTCACTGGAAGATGTTTCTTACGTTAAATAGTAATATAACATAACTCCCTAAACAAATTTTGTCTCTTCAAGCAAAATGAACGGATTGCCTGGTTTCCGGACATACTGAGTGTTTACCACAAGTATGCTATCCGAAAACACTCCAACCCTTGGGTTCAGGAGGTTGAAGCCAAAGGCCTGCCATGAATTTTTTGTACAAGTTCAGTCGGAGATAAGTTTGATGATAAAGTACATTGCTACATGGAATCCAACACCTATTATTTATCTATGCCATCTGTGAGACTATCTAAACTACAGTCTTCTTGCGAATACTTTGTGGCTATCATTACTTGGTCATACACCAAGCTCACGGGAATCTCTTTTCCGTCTGGTCCCCGAGGTCCAACTCAGGCCATATGATTCGGATCAAGCCCGGTATAGCGCGTTTTCACCATAGCCCAGGCCTCTCGCGCATCTTCTCGGCATGCTGACACCTTCCATAGCTCAAAGCGACGCCGAGCTCCTTTGAATAAGTTCGCCAGATCCTCCATAATCTATGGAGGGGAATCAGATGTCCATAAGGCTTTAGCCATCTTCTTCATGGCTTTCCGAACCCGCTCATGCACTTTGGAGAGTTCTTCCAGCGTGTTGCCTTGAAATCAGGAAACTTCTCCTTCGGGCCGCCCAGTTAACAAACTTGCAAGAATAGCATTATGAAGCTCTAAATCATTGGATAATATGAAAGCTAGTTCAAAGGTCATACTGAATATGTCGCCTTTTAACTTTTTATTTTCCTTCAAGGAATCTGATAATCGAGCCCTTAGGTCCTTTATCTCTTCGACTTTCTTGATCTTTTCATCCAGCAATTTGTTCTTTTGCTCAATGGTCTGTGTTAATACACACTGACCACCTGCTTCTTGCCCCTCGGCATGTTTTTTGTTGTCTTGGGCAGCCCTTAACTTCTCCTCCAGTTGATTTGTTGTTTCCACCACTGAAAATAAAACAATGCATGCTTAAACATCATTGACGACGAAATCATATTTTCCGCACACTATTTGTCCTTACCATTAGATCCCGTCGTGGATTTCTTCAAGTATTGTAGCTCGGTGGTGACGGCATTCATCTTGGTCCGGTTTGCTTCAAGCTACTTGGACAATCCGTCATAACGATCCTTAAATCAGTTGGGCCAACTGCTTCAAGTCTCGGGGGCTACCGGCATATAATTATTAAATTTACACAAATTTGTACCTACATATCCTTTGAAAATAGGTGAGTGGCTCCGGCAAGACCATCGCGAGCAGCTCGGATATATGCATGCACGGAGCTAAAAGCGTTGAACTCCTCCTCATCAAAGGCTGACGCACACATGGCTTCTTTTCGCCGCCGATGATTCATCGCACTCTCCACCTCGGAGTTCGTGACTGATACGTTGTCCTAATCTTCCTGCGGTGGATAACTTGGCGCCACACTCGTTCTTGTCCTCGTTGATGAGCCCGGGGCCGGATTGGCTAGTTATCGGCCAACTGGGTCTTCGGGCACAGTTCGGTGTACGCTCCTTCTGGAATAAGATAGAGGGGGAAATGTAACAGCCTGGTCTCGAACCAGAGCACATATTGAATATTATACCTCTTCGATGAAGTAAGAGGCTCGACGGTGCCCCCTGTTTCCTTTCGTTTTGATGGCTTTCCCGGCGTAGGTGTTGTCCCCATAGAAGATGCCCTCAATGAAGTGCCGCCGAGCACCGACCCTTTTGAGCATGAGTTAGTGGAGTGGGTGAGGCGCGAAGGGAAGGCTATATTTGAGAGAATGTCTACTAGGCACTTAAATTAGAGGCAGGAAGAAGACCGGGGTAATAGGCTATAATTGCCACTTAGGTACCCTCGGGGCTCGCCAGATAGTAAACCCCATCGACGAGTTCTATGAATATATCCGGATCTTCTGCGAATCCGGGATCTTTGTCGTGAATACGGTCCTCTAGTTGCGGGGTAGGGCAATGAACCCCCTCGATTACCTTCCTCCATGCCTGTTTTAAAAAGACAGCGGAATATGGTTCGATCAACACATCTCAGTAAAGAAGGTGGAGGACACTATCAATTGAAGAAAAACTTACCCAGTCGATGGGGTTATACATGGAAAAACCTTCCCGACATTGTAAACGGACTAAGTCTTCTTGCTCACCCTTATAAAGATCTTCTAAGATGGCGGCCAATGCATTTGGGATATCCGGACCCTCGCGCTTGTAGCGAGACGCGTCTTCCAGCCCGTTGTAATGCCACATGGGAAACCCTCTAGATTTAAGTGGCTGAACACATTGCTTTATCACAATAGCAACAACTTCAATTATCGAGAGCTTGGAGTGGGAAAGTACCCTGATCTTACTAACTAGCCTCTTAACTTCCTCGCTACCCCCTTGGTTAGGGCTACAGAGACGCCAGTTGAGGCCTTTCTTCAAAGGGGTGCTGGAGAATTTGGGAAGACTGTGCCGAACTCGGTCCGGAAGGGCCATGTCTTCAATATAAAACCACTCTGAGGGCCACTCTTCGGGTCCCTTTCTAGGAGTGCCGGACAAGTAACCTGTTCCTACTATGCGCCATACTTCGGTGCCGCCCACCTCGAATATGGATTCCTTTTGGGAGCGAGGGACGAGGCAAAAGAACTTTTTTCCATAGTTCGAAATGAGCTTCACAGCATAAAAATAACTCGCAAAGAGCAACGAAACCCGCGATATGCAAGATAGAACCTAGCGCAAGGTTGTGCAGTTGGAGCCCATAAAACTCCAAAAGACCTATGAGGAAGGGATGAATTGGAAATCCTACGCCTCTCAGAACGAAAGATACAAAGCACACCCACTCCTCTTTGTTGGGGTTGGGAAAGTTTTCCACCAGAGCCTCGCCGTTGATTGAAACTAAACCAGCCCGAACAGAGACTAGATCCGCGGGAGGAAGATATCCCTCCGTCTGAAGTCTATTCAGATGGGAATGGGATACCGAGCAGCTGCCCCAGTCGCCAGCTTGAGGGCGATGGGGGGGGCGAGGAGGAGCCGGGAGCGCGGATTTTTCATGGTTTGCTCTGAGCGTTTCTGCTTGGTGTGAAAGGTCATCTGATATCCAATTACTTTAAATAGACGCCATCTTTGCACGGTCAAGGGTTTATTCTTAAATAGTATGTGGATTGTTCGCATTCGTCTGACACGTGGAAGTCGAGGCGACGACGGGAAGGAATCATCGAGGCGAGGTATAAAAGTCAGAACTGAACTATCGTTGTTCCGAAGTATAACGAAGAACCTGTCTTGCAAGGCTGAAGACATGAAGCCGGATACTACCTCGTCATTGAAGGCCAGTTCGGGGGCTACTGAGGGAGTCCTGGATTTGGGGGTCTTCGGGTGTCCGGACTACTGAAGGTGGGCCGGACTGATGGGTCCTGAAGATAGAAGCAGAAGATCATCCCCCATGTCTAGGTAGGACTCCTATGTATGTAGAAAGGCAAAATAGATGTCCGGATGCAATGATTCCTTCCTCCTCAAGTCATCTCTGTACAACCCTAGGCCCCCTATGGGGTGTAAATTAGCCGGAGGGTTTAGTCCATAGAGGCTAACAGCACAATCATAGGCTAGACATCTAGGGTTTAGCCATTACGATCTCGAGGTAGATCAACTCTTGTAATCTCCATATTCATCAAGATCAGTCTAGCAGGAAGTAGGGTATTACCTCCATTGAGAGGGCCTGAACCTAGGTAAACATCGTGTCCTTGTCTCCCCCTGCTACCACCGATCCTCAGATACGCAGGTTGGGCCCCCCTACCCAAGATCTGCTAGTTTTGACACTGACATCACTTGGCAGATTACAATCTTCCGCAAAACAAGGTCCGTCCAACTGACATGGTAATCTAGATGACTTGGACCACTATGGTAGAACCCTACATATTCTAACAGAGGAAGGATAATCTCATGGGAGGTCTTGAAGTTCACGAGCACAAACCTTTTCCCATCTTCTTCGATGGCATCCATCCAGTGGGAGTTCATGTTGAACCAGTACATACCTACCAAGAAGTTTCGGGGATGGTGATTGGATCGAAGTCAAGGGAAATGATGTACAACGACCCACTACATACCTGCAAAGAAGTTTCGGCTAATGGAGGTCAGATTGAAGTCAAGGGGCATCATGTACGCCTCCGTATCATGGTGAGAAAATCTCGCTAGACCAGATAGTAGCAAGCATGGTGTCTGAAAAAGTTGAGGCCTCGCTTCGACGATGGCCACGTGCATTTCCCTCAAGCATGCAGGCAGCCGCACGGCGCTCAACATATCCATACATGAATAACAGAGGTCGAGGATGTCACTGGGGAGATTGCTCCAGTCGTAGCTCATATGGATGCTACGTAGTTCGCGTTTGGCCATGGTGGAGTTTGGAAGGTGGGGTTTTTGGGGGCTTGATTTACGGGGGAGAAGGCTCTTGGTGCTGTAGAGGCCAGCGAGGGAATAGTGGTACTGGGGGAGGCGAGCGAGGCAAGGGTACGCGGGGGCACAGTGAAATGATGAAGAATGACCTCAGGATCTCCGGTGAGACGGAGATGGAGATGGAGTGGTGCTAGGAGAGAGGGAGACGAGGCGAGGCATGCTATACAGTGGCGGTGACAGTGACTGCATAGTGCACAAGGTGAGGCTGACTTTGGTAACCCGAACACACCGCCTGGACTAGTGTGACCTCGGGCGCAGGGTCTTGTCACTTCACTGTGAGGACCTGATGAATAATATTTTGACCATCAAGTGTACCATAGTTGTACTACTACTACTAGTAACATACAGAGTAGTATTGTATAGCGGAAATAGGTCTCCCATGCTGGCATGCCTCTGGGTCCACTTCATCCTCCAGGTAACATCCATATTGCAAGTGGAACCAAATTCTCGTGCATGCGGAAGCGCGAAGAAGGGAATTTTTTTCTTTTTTTAGGATAACCGCACATTCCTTAGCCACAAAAGGTTGTGTCTCGCAAGCACGGGCCAATATCAACACGAACCAGACGACACATTTTGTGTGTGCAAAGAGATGCATATGTTTGTATATCTGTTCGTCCACCCAAGTTGGTTTTCCGTAGGTCCCACCTGTCAGGAGGGCTGCAGAAATAAAAAGGAATCATAAAATGTTTCGCCACGGTGATTCAAAAGAGTGACCTCAACTAACAAGTGGCACATGTAGCGATCGAAGGATGGGCACGTAGACGGATACGGACAACTCCTCAGTACTCTACCCACATAACCTTTTTGTTTTGCAGGTTGGTCTACCTAGCCGTCTAATCAACTTCCTGCATGCCACTTCTCTCATTTACTTCTCCATCAGGAACCGATTTTCCTTGGCTTCTTCACCTCTCCTTCATTTACATTCAAACCCCACTGGATTCACATCCTCCTTGAGTAATTCCGAAGCCCCTTTAAATAATCATTTTCTTCAGGTAGACTAGCCATCTTAATCCTAATTCTCCAAACCATAGTCCTCCGGTCTAGCGGTTCCAAATGGCGGAAGAGATCCCTATGCAGGTTTTTCGCGTCAAACATGTCCTCGTCGAACGCTCGTTGAGCATAGTTGCCACCGTCACCAACCACCCAAGGGTTGTTCGCGAGTGGATCAACAATGTATCCAATTCCCTCCAAAAGGTGGAGATGAAGGTCGTCGGTCTCGATGCAGATTACATGGAGCTTGCCACTAGGAAGATCCAACGCGCCGCCGTCCTTCAACTATGCCTCGAAGATGAAGTTTTGGTGTATCACATCATACACGCGCCCTCCATACCAGGTGAGCTCCACGATTTCATGTCTTGGGAGGACATATACTTCTGTGGGGCAGCCATCGAAGGGGACAAAGAGAAGCTAGCACCGTACGACCTTGACTTGAAAAACATTGCTGACCTACAAACCAGAATTCCTTTAGATGGTTGTGATAAATAAAACACCATCCCTATTCGACGTAGAAAATTATGTGCTTAGAACAAATCTCGAGAAGGGTGATGAGTCGCTGGGATTAAGGTCGTCTAGATGGGAGAATTATCCCTTGACCTACGAGCGGATAAAATATGCTGCCTTCGATGCCCGTGTGAGTTTCGAGATAGCTGCGTGGTCGAAAGAGATTGTTGCGAAGCTATCTCCCACATAAAATGAGAAGAAGAAGAAGAAGAAGAAGAAGAAGAAGAAGAAGAAGAAGAAGAATAAGAAGAAGAAGCTGCACCAGCAGCAGTGCATTATAGATGGATGAACTATTTCCTCTCTCGTAATAATTATATCTCCTCTCTGTGTACATTGATATGGATGAACAATTTCCTCTCTTGTAAAAATTATATTTCCTCTCTGTGTACATTGATATAGATGAACTATTTCACTGATGTGCATGTCTTTGGAACAAGTGTACTCTGTGTACATTGATATAGGTCCACTTGGGTATAATGAACTATTTATCCGCCTAGTTCTCTCCACTACTACTCCTTGCAGTGAGCGGTGTGCGATGCATGTGTCAGTAGTCATGACAGCTTGTCCATGGAAGTTGAACCACAACGACCATCACGTTTCACCACTAGCACACGCGATTCCCACGATGCCGCTCCAACCCACGGCACCACGTCCCCCGACGTGCGCCTCACCCCTCTCGGACCCACCGCTCCTCTGCCTTTGTGTGCATGACATGCGGGCCAGCTGAACTACGGCGACCATCAAGTTTCTACTATGGCCACACGCGATTGTACGTGGCTTGCATGGTCTTCTCCTTGCTCCGATCCATACTCCCGCACAATCCAATTTTCATCCAGCGCATGTGACACATTTCCTCCCGGGGTTCACTCCTCGGCCACAAATAAAATAAATAATATAAAGGCCCATCTTTGCCTTCTACTTCTGTAATACAGGTAGTACCTGCCGGTGTGGCCATCTACGCCCACCCCGACGTCCAGCTATGGCACCCTCTCCATAGCCAGGCCACTACCGGCCAGTTCATCTCGAATGAGTGAGTCGCGAATGCCGCCGCGACAATGGCCAGCTAGTCATCTCGAACCACACCAATGCCGCTTCCCCGTAGCCGAACATTGCTGGCCCATGGCCTCACGCCATTGAACTGTGCGTCAACGTACGACGGCAAGAATGCCTCCAGGCTCACTGGCTCAACTACATCGAGTACATCACGTTCGCAAACCGGTATATGTTGAGCAGGTTGCTCCCGCCCACGAGCACATGCCTATACGTATCCAGCATTCCAGCCTCGCAGCTGAGTGCTACATCCTCGGGACGGTGCAAGCGGTCGGAATCTCGAGCCCAAGTCGAGCTATGTGCCCCGGGTAGATCACTAGCTCCCGCCCGAGCTCCCAGCCGGCCGTCATTACTGTCGCACCACTGGCGATCGGGACCAGCACCCTCCCGCTCATCCAGAGCATGAGCTAGTCAACGTCGTGCGACACATCACAACAGATAAGCACCTCGACTTGCGTAGGCCGGGCGGAGACTTTTCTTGGCGACAACCTCCATGGTCTCGTCTATGATCGGTGTGATACTACCCCTAAAAAAAATTGGTGTGGTACTGGAGTCGAACATGCGGGTAAAAGACTACAGGAGCAGCCACATGTGCATGGCCGAGATGCTGATGTTGGCATGGAGGAGGTGCTACACACTGGCGGCGCAGCGTGCTACATGGGTTAGGCAGACACCTGTTGCCATGCTTGGAGGACGAGCGGGAAAGGAAAGGGTCTTGCATGCGTGTACAGATTCATGCAGGAAATTATTTCCTGGAAATACGACCTTTGTTTACCTTTTTTTGAGGCTATAGATAACCCACACGAGGAAATCTGTTATAACCTTTGGATGAAAATTACAGGTGCGGGAGTATGGATCGGAGAATGGGAGGGGAGCAGGCAAGCCCCGTCCCACGCGATTCCCATGATGCCGCTTGAACCCATGACACCCACCCATCCACCGACCTGCACCTCACCCCTCTCGGTCACACCGCCCTTGTGCTTTTATGACAATGACATGCGGGCCAGCCGCATTTAGGGTCCACATGTCATTGACTCAAAGGTAGGTGCAATAGCCGTTGAAGCTCTGTCCCGTGGGCTCCGAGAGGGAAATGTAACTCCTGCACCAGGCCTTGTGGTGCTCCCACAATGCGAACTCATGCCAAAACTGGAATTTGTTTCTTACTACTACTATTGTGCTGGCCCAAGCATTGCCAAAATGCCACAGCTTACCTCACAACCGTTAGATGCAGATCTAATGGTCAGAAATGATGGATGGCAGACACACCATCATCATCAACTAATTTTTTTATAGGAGTAGAGAAACATGTATAAATTGTAACATTTGGTTCTGCTCCTTGGCACGATTGATAGATAGAAGTAACGATTGGAAAAGCTAGGGCGGGGATTTCCCGCCATATAAGCAGGGTACTAGCTAGGTTGGCACATCGTCGGTTTGGTCACATGCGGTCCCATAGTTGTAGTGATACAAAGCCTGCCAAATGCGCGTTGACCAGGAGGGCAGAATGACGGTGTGGTATGCAACGGGGAAGGGACATGCATCATGTACGTGTTCCAGTTTCTCGTTTTGAACTTGTGAATGTGACAGGTGTGCTGCACGAGTTGTTTTGAATTTATAAGTTCGGTCTCTACAATTAGTTCATAGCTCGGGTCAAGCATCATACGTAAATTACGAAGTTGATTCAAAAGGCAAGCACAACTTATAAATTGATGGATGGAGTACTAGTTACGGACTTACAGTGGTGCATATTATTGACACCAAATGTGATCCATGGCGTCACACATGTCTTTATCGACTGGAATGACAATGCAATAGTACAATAAGAATTAAGGCCACGACTACGCGATCGCAATGGTGATTACATGGGGAAAGAAGAAAGATGCATCCATCAACGAACTCCTCCTCCTCGACTCAGTGCGCCGGGCACCGACCGGCTACTGATGACTGGCGACTTTTGTGGCAAGGTCAAGGTGCTTCTGAATAAAGGTGACCAAGGCTTCCAATCGGTTGAAGAAAGCCAACATCGTAGCATCCTCGGTGGCCTTGTAGATGCCTATGTACATGACTTCCTCGTACATGTGGATGTGTAGTTTGATGAATTCTTGCAGGGCGATGCGCTTAGCGGCGAGCGCGGCCTCGAGGTGGACATTCTTTGTTGCGTCGGCGGGTAGTCGCAGGGCCACCAAGGCTTGAAAGAGTTTCTCACCGTGGAGGCCAATTAGGATGGCAGACAATGAGTAGCCTGGGCGCGCGGGCTGGAGGAGTATGGCGATGTCGTCGGCTAGCTTCTTCATGACGGTGAACTTGTTGATGGTGGCAACGATCATCTTGTCCAACTGAGAGTCGTAGCTAGCGTCGACCATGGCCATGAACTAGTCGGTCGCCAACACCGTATGGAGACGGTCCTCGGTGCCATGCCACAGGCTGGCAGCATGGACCATCTGGCATGGCCGCTGGCCGCTCGCGTGCATCGCCGCCATGAGTATGGAGTGAGCACTTTTGCTCTTAGTGTAGGTGCTTAGGTGCGTACGATGTGGTAGATGCATTGGAATGCAGGGGGTGCTTTTGTATGAGTGCAAACTGCGTTGCATTCACATCATGCTGCCTCTTTTCCCCGTTCTCCTCCCATTACTTCCCTCATGCATTCATCATCATGCTTCATTGGCTATTCAACATTTCGGGAACTGCTACCCTCTCCCTCATCTGCATTAAAGTCGTATCGGGAACTGTCCTGGTTTACTATAGTTGTAAAATCGAATAGTACCGCGCCGCCCGCTGCACGCCCGGCTGAATACGCCTCCTCGCCTCAATCAAACGCCTCCGTTAAACCCGCGAGAAAACCGAGAAACCAACCCCGGCCACACTTCCGTTCTTGAGCGGACCGGAATTAAATGCAATGCTAGCCGAGCTCCTCCTGTCTGCCCTCAGTTTAAATGAGGCCTGACGCCGGCAAGCTCCTACCGTCCGGCCTCTATTTAAATGAGGCTAGACAGCAGGAAAGAATCGCACCCCTCCGCCTCTCCCCCATCTCCTCTTTCACCATTTCCTCCACTCTTCTGATGGCCTCCGAGGAGCCATTCTCCGGCTTACTACCCGGCTGGGTGGCCCACCGAGCCCTCCAGATAAGAGCGTGGCCGCTTTGTGCTTCACCTACCTCGCTTGGCCCGATAGAGCCAGTTGCCGCCCCAAGCCGGTGCGTGGTTCAGCAACTCGCCACTCCAATTCAGAACCATCTGGATTGGCGAGTTGCTCCATGCCGGCACGACGGCACGGGCGTCATTGCTGCCGCGTCGTACCGCGCCACCAGTGTCTGCTGCCGTGCCTCCTGTGTTTGTGGCCACGCCTCCCAAGCCTGCAGTAGCGCAACGCAGGCAGAAACAAAAGCCGGGTGCACGGAGAGCGACGACTCGGTGGCCAGCTTCTCCATCTCCGTCGCCATCATCGAGGAATAGTAGAACACTGGAGGCCGCAGCCGCTTGGGTCCCATGAAGGCCACTGCCGAGGCGAAGACTGCATTCACATGTGGTATTTTGGATGCTTTGTCTCTTGTGAGGACCTTCGTCGACCCCACAAGTTTTTGCCGGACATGAGGAAGACAAAGGGAGACGCAGGCGTCCATTTAGATTAGGTATTAATTATACCACAAGAGCCAGATTAGCACCCCGTTTAGTTCATGTAAATGTAATGAAATCCTTCATGTTTATATGAAGACCCGGCTTGTTTATACGAAATCCTTCATGCTTATATGAAATTAGTCTGTGTTTGCATGATTTTCCTCTGTTTGGTTAGAGTTGTGAAAATGTATGCCGCTGGTGTTGGATGTCGTCCTCCGCGGAAGGGAGCGGGAGGAAATTTGCACCGGTTTCTGTTGGAGATGCTCTTATGCTCAAAATAATAGAGTCACATCCAATCCATTTGAGTTAATTGCGTGTATGGTTCCCCCTCTATAAAAAGTGAATTGCACATACATTGTACATGACTTGCAGGGTGGCTAAAGATTTGTACAGAAAGTTAAAAAGAAATAAATCCATCCTTAATCTTATTCTAAGTACTTTCTGGGTTCCACTGCGTTGACACACGAACACGTCACATGTACCCTCGACGCAGGGGTAATGCACCACAGCTCACATCGAAGGAGACCCAACTGATAGCGCGATACAAAGACAGTCGATGGGCGCTTTTGCGGACCCGAAACCCCACACCCCTGGGAGGGACCCCGTCAGGGACTGCGGCGGCTATGGGATGCCCTAGGTTGATTCGCTCGCCCCTAGAGCCTCGAGATTCATAGCTCTCAAACACGAAGAACTATGGGGACCCCGACTCATAAGTCGTGATCACCGAATGCACGTGTACAGTGATCCCAGAGATCAATGCTCACTGAATACACAAAAGCTGAATAACAAGAGTCTTACATCCATACATACCGTATTACAGAAATAGGACCATTATGGTCAAGTCTTGAGTATAGCGTTGCAGCGGAAATCTACAATATCAACATGGACCCATGCCATCTGCCTTAACCCTACAGGCATTCTGACTGGGAAGCGTCCTAGCTCGCATGCTCGTCACCCAGAAATCTTCATCATAACATGTTCTCTCGTGCCTGGCCAATAAAATAACTAGTGGCAAGCCAATGAGTACTTTGAATGTACTCGCAAGCAACCCAAGTGTGATGACAGAATAATTATGCAAGGCTCTACTGCTAAGTCGACAGTTTTGCGGAAAGCTAGTTTTTCATATGCAAGTATGATCAACAAATAACATGGACATGCATGTGTCTGCAACAAGTATCAGGAGGTTACAGACATCATTATCGAGAAAGAGTTGCAATCAACTCTGCTCAAGCTCATTGTGACTTTCTCACAATCGCATCATCAATATCTCTGAACTGTGTTGTTTTCCAGAAACTTATGGCCATAGTCTAAGTAGCACCACCCAACTGTCCCTGACCGCGGACACGGCTATTCGAATAGTTTGACACTCTGCAGAGGTTGCACACTTTACCCACAAGATCCGGGGAACTTCCGTGTCATCCACGACCCGCGGTACCTCAAGTACCGGGGGTAAGCACCCGATCACTATCTTTCCCTAGACGACACTAACATAGAGTCCACTCGATTGGTAGTAACCCCCGTGCCCACATTTCACATCTTAATAATTGTGGAGACTCGCTCCCATATTCATCACATACCACTGACACGGGGTACCAACGGTGTGTTCGGTGCCCTGTGAAAACAGTCATGGCCGCCTATCCAAGCACGACCCCATCTCGAGAGTGACCTCATGTCACCCCCGTCACTAGTAATGCGGGCACCATGCTAGTATCGACCTAGGTAATCAATAATGCCCTTTCCCATATAAGGGTAGAGTGGTTGCGCATGTTTGGTTGGGACGGTAGTCACACATAAATCTAATCCATCTCTGTAAACAACACTCTCATCAAGCCTCGGCACACTACTTCTTCACTAAGTAGTGCCCTAGTTTCTCATCAACTCCCAGGGGCATTAGTGGCACCCACTAGGTTATTTGCAAGTATGTCAGACCACACTTGTTTCACTCAATGCATAACCCTGACCCATTTTGCGTAGCCAACTACTATAGCATACATCTATCTACTCCCACCCACATAACCCTCATAGGAAGGTAGGGTCATGTTTGATGCAGGTTTCAACAGTAAGTAACAAAGGTAGAAACCAAAGTGGTCTCCACCTCAACATGATTCCGATGCATCGATAATAAGGTGCTATGAGACATGCATAAAAAGGTTTCTCGAACATGGTCAAAGGGCTGCTTGCCTTATCTTCCGAGTCTTCAAACCTTCTGGTCCATCTCCGAGTATTCCATTTATTTCGTCAACTAACGCTGGAAACAATCATAATAAGCAACACAATCAAGGCAAAAATAGAAGTGCTCTAAAAATAGGAGTTGTACTTTTCTAGGATACCTCTGGTCATATGAAAAATAACCAAGGTGGTTTCATAGGTATTGGATCAATGAATAGTTTGGATCATTTCAATATGATGGAACCAAGGGGTTTATGGATTTGAAAAGAGTGTACAGAAATATATTCTTGAATGATGAGCAAAGGCACCCATCAACAAGTCATGATTTTAGAAGCATCTAGGAGTTGGTTTCATTGGATTTGGAATTCAAATGATTTTCCTAGGATTTTGCAAAGCTGATAAATATGAAGAAATGGCTCAATATTTGGTGGGGTACAGAAAGTGTTAATAAAAATGTTCCAAAACTAAGTTTGGATATGACAAGCATCTAGGAATTTGAACCACTGCATTTGGATCAAAATTGAGCTCTCTGTGATTTTCTAAAGTTCATCACAGATAATGGAATAATGGCATTTAATAATTATTTGTGAAGGAAAAGTCTCTGGAATAATGTGCATGTTGCACCAACAGGTAGATCATGATTTATGGAGTCACTGGAAACTTGAATCACCAAATTTGGAGTTCAAATGAATTATTTAAGCATTAATGAAGTTTACAGAAAAAGAAAAAGGAAAAAGGGGAGGGGGTTTTATACCTATACTGCGTTTTGGGCGCAGTATAGCGGCACAGCGCTCTGGGCCGGCCCAACTGCACAGCAGCGCGCACGGAACCTGGCCACGTCGAAGGCGGCTTCCCGGAAATGCGTTTTCACGCGGAGAAGACGGGCTATGCCGTAGCCGTCTCCACTTAAACCGGTGGGGCCTGCCTCCGGGGTCGCTGACCTGCGGGGCCCTCCTGCAGGACCTTCTCCTTCCTCCCGCCCGCGATAGGAGCGGGGCAGAGGAGCTCGGTCGCCGATCGCGCCAGCGACCCAGGGGGTCTCCGCCGGCGTTCTGCGCACCGGAGTGCTCAGGGCGGCGAGGCGCACCCACCCATGTGCCTCACGCCCGTGGGGGAGCTCGGGAAGGGGAGAAGCGCCTGGCGCGGCGATGATGGCGACGGCGAAGAGGGTTATGGCGCTACGGCCTCAGGGGGAATGGGGCGGAGCACGGGGAGGCTCAAGGGGGTGCATGAGAGTCTCTGGTGGTGGCTAGGTGGAGAGGGAGAGGCCGGGGTGCCCGAATTCGAGCAGGGCCCCGAGGCGGCAATGGCGACAGAGGAGGAGGAGGAAGGCTCGGAAGGGAGCGTGCTTTGTTCAGGGAGGCTTACTGGAGGGTGAGGGAGCGGATGGAGTACGGAGAGGGCTCGGGGAGGCCTTATATAGGCCAGCCCGAGGTTCACCACGGGGCTGTGCGCCGGCGGGGCCGTGGCCGTTGCTGAAGGCCAACCTGGCTCTCCTGGGCATGTCTGAGGCGCTCGTGGATGAGGTCCAGGCCAAGGGGGAAGCAGAGGGGGAGCGGGGAGGCGCCAGAGTCTTCGCGCGTGTGAGCTTGCTCACTGGAGCTCAGGGTCGGCCGGTGCGTGTGCGAGCAGGGGTGAGGGAGGAGGAGAGAGGAGAGGGCCGACCGTCCAGCAGGTTGCGAACGCCGAGGCAGCCTCGAGGAACACGAGGGGGAGGCCCCAGGCTGTCGGGTGCAGCCGATTGGAGGCGGCTACAGTGCGCCAGGGCACTGTAGCGCGCTCCAGAGCACCCGTTTGGCCGGCATGGCCGTGCCCTCGCTGCTCTGGTCATGTCCACCTTGTCCAACATTGTCTAGGGTATCGAGGGAGAAGTAAACAAATGCACTGTGGCCTTGGATGCCCTGGGAAGCCACTGGAATGGGGAGGGAGGTGAAGAAGAAGGAGTTTACTGCTGTCCAGCAGTGTGAATTGGGGTTTTACCCCCTCCAATGATTGAGCTAAGGCCATAGAGAAGTTACTGGGGGTAGAAGATGATCAGGAGAAGCTGTGGTAAGAATTTGAGGTAAAGGGAAATAGTAAAAGTGGTCCAAACAATGGTTTTGGCAAACTTGCAGAAGGTGTTTGATCATGTTTTGGGAAAGCAGATGACCTCCAATTGGCATGGGACTTAACAGGATGGAATGTCACATATATCTAGGCCCTTCCACCAAATTTGAGCTCATTTGGGTAAAGTTGCCAATGTAACTTTGGTGAACCCTAGAAATCACAGAAATGATTTCACCTTGTTTGAGTCAAGCTAATCATCTCCCCTTGATGCACCACTTGGTGTAGTATCATCATTTGGGGTTATGATCATGCTCACAAAGTTTGAAGCCCCAGGTAAAAAGTTGACAATGTAGGGTTGTTCAAATTTGAATTTGAACAGAAATGGTTTTGGGGCACTTAGACCAAGTTATGCTTCTCCAAAACCTGTGCCATTTGGCATAGATGCATAATTACATCATTTTAGCATGTGCACCAAGTTTGAGAGCATTTGGACAAGTTTGGCAATGTAAAGTTGCTCAAACTTCAAAATGGACAGAAATGGTTTTGAGGGGATTAGATGATGTTTCCTTGATCTTCAAGGCATGAGGCTTTGCAAGATCATCAAATATGTCATATATGACATGATAGAACTTCCCTGGAATTTTTGGAGAATTTTTCCTTTGTAAATATTTCAAAAGCTTGAAATATCCAGAAAGGGTTTTGGAAGGATTTGTCCAATATTTTGAACATGACCATGTGTTGAAACTCTTATATATGGACAATATATGTCCTATGAGTCTCCCTGAATTTTGGCAAATATTTTTGAAGTAGTTAAATATTTTTTCCCTATTAAAGACCATTTCTGGCCTTAAGAAAAAGCTTTTAAATAAAATATAAAAATAACTTTTAAAATTATAATTTTGTGGTTCCTGGGAGTCCTATACCTAATAGGATTCAAATAAACTTTTTGAAAGATTTTTCACACCCTAAATAAGGTACTTGCAGTGCAAACCTCAATTCAGGGGTTTTTGGAAAACAAATTTTATAAAATACTATTTGGCCAAAATATTTTTATAAGAAAATTCTATATTGTTCTATACACATGGTATGATCATTGGGAAAAAGTTTTGGATCAAGGAGATGAAGTATAAGAGTTGGAGGATTTATTTGATTTTTAGAGCACTAGCAAACAACAGACAACAGTCAAATCAAGCAAAGTCAAAAACACTCAAAAGTTTTTGTAAATCCACATTTTTAACATGCTAATTAGCTTGAGCAATGTGACATGAAAATCAGGGTGTGACAGACCTACCCCCCTTACAAGAATCTCGTCCCCGAGATTCCCAGACTAGGCGTGGAAAAGAAATGTGGAGTCTTGGATATGGGGTAGTCTTCAATTCTTCTTGTCGGTTCTGCTCCCGAATGGTGCTCCATGGAATCTTGAAGTACTTGGTGGTGTGGCTCTTGCTTGTTACCCTCTTTGATGCAGGTTGCTGAGGGGTCTCTTGCATAGGTTAGGTTGGGTTAGCTGTCAAAGGATCGGTGATCGATGTCCTTGCGGGCACCGGGCTAGTTGGGAAGTAAGAAGTACATCCAGGGTGGTGACTCGTGGAAGGTTTAGTGCACGGAGGGTAACTTAGGTGGTAAGTCTAGCTGGGAGCCGTCTACTATTTGCCTTGCAGTGGTCTTGAAGAAGGGTCGATAAATCTTGGTGCGAGCGTCCCTTCGACACAGAAATGCTCGATCCCTTCGAGAGGAGTGGTTTGCAGATACGCCCGGTCTTCGATGTGGAAGTTTACTTCTTGATGACGATGGTCGGTGTAGTTCTTCCTTCTTGACAGGGCGGTCTTCAAATGTCTTCTATCCAGCTGTCCGTCTCTTCTTTTGTCTTCGGGCAGACAAGTAGGCCATCAAATAATGATGTTACCCCAACTTGTCCAATTACTCCATGAGGTCTATGGGGTACGCAAGGCAGGCTGGGGTATTGGTGGTGGTCTCCGCTGAGTGTTTGCAAGGTCTTCCTGACTTAGAGCCAAGTCCCGTGGTCAGGGGCTAACCAGGTTGTGGCTTGGTGGGGCTTAAGAGTTTCGAGGGTTCTAGTGAGTGAGTGAACATATATCATCTTATCCTTAAGCACGGTTTCTGAGATGCCAATAGCTCTATCTAGTACTCCAAACGAAAAGCATAGACCAGCTTCAATCAGCACTCATGCCATACATATCCTCATGATTCTCAAGAGGCGGTCTAACAAAATTGTACTAGTCTATGATCCCCAAATCCATATGTATGTCTACCCCTAAAATCCATGGGTAGGTCATACATGCTGCTAAGCTTAAATTAAACTCCACAATCCAAGCACTCAATCTATTCTTGCAAGGCTCACGATAAGGCATCTCTATTCTAAGGAAACACGTCATATGCCACTCCAAGATTTGTTTCCTTCCTATAGATCACCTCCAATAGCCCGGTAATTTCTATCAATCACCACATAATCCGACAATTCTACAAATCCGATGTCTACGGTGTTCCACAAGATCTCAAGTCCCTATAATACCCAAATACTTGGAAGGACTATGCATTACGATAGTAAGTCCACCAAATTCTCATTATCCAGGTCAAGTAAACTTCAAGATCACGATTATATAGATCCCTAAATCAACTCCGACAAATAATCCAATCTCCTAGGTTATTGTCCACCGAGAAGCATGATATCATAATCAGGATCATAGGCCTAAATCCAATTTTACTCCGAACCATGCAGACATATCCAACATTTATACCAACCAGAATCACCTACATAAATCCAAATCTCATGACCAACGAGAATTCATACATGCTTCCCCAAAGTCATGATCCCACCAATATGAAATCTCACAATCCACCAAGGTCTCAGATAATTCCTCGAAGTCACTGACATAAAGCCACCAAGTCATCTGTCCAATATCCTCGAACTGGTCTATCTATGGCATCGTCAGTTCTTGTGCTATATTAGGATGAAAATGTGCTCACTCACTGTGTCCACTAGCTCCTTTAAGAACCCACTGTTGTGCAAGGTTATAAAGGCTTAACTGGTTCTCTCGCTTTACTTTGGGTTAGGCACATGGTTAAGGATTCGTGCTGGAGTGTCTCGTGAAGTCTCAAAGGGTCTAGGAAGAGGGTTACTGGTCTGGAGGGTTAAACATAATTTTACGGGATTGCACTTGGTCGCGGAGGTCGTGGCAGGAGTCTTCAGTGCCAGTTGGTTGCCGAGGTAGAACCCTTGGTGCATCTTGTCTTGCGGGTCTTCAGTTGGGGAGAGAAAAGAGAGGGAAAAAGTAACGTAGAGGAGGGAAATGCCTAAAGGGGGTTTTCTAGTGAAAGAATAAACAACCAAGTGCCGTAAAGGCCACACACATTTGTTAAGATAAGATAGGTGATATAGTCGCGCACATGCTGCCCAAGGCAAAAGTGCGACTTATATCAAAAACACAAACATATAAGGACAAGCAACACGTGACATGGTTTCATATGAACCGCTACATAGACTCGACTTCGCATAAGGGGGTACACGACTCATCCTACCCTAGGGGTTCTCGGATTGACAGTCGTGAGGAGGAAGGCCTTCAGTCTTCAGCTCGTGGGTCTTCTGGTGGTTTGACAGATGGCTGCTTGCTGGGGCACATCCTTCTGATATGCCCGAGCTCACCATACTCGTAACATGTGATGGAAGCAAAGAGATTGTTATCCCGTCTTGGGTCATGTTTTTGGTGGCCTGACGTTGGTCCCCCATGACGTGGATATGGTAGTCTAGCCCTATGCCTTCTTCGCGGGGTCCGATGGCAAGCTCCTTGAAGCTCTTCGATCTGTTGCTTCTGATTAGCGATGTAGACTTGTAGGGCAGTAATTTGTTGTTCCCGTTCGATCACCTTCTTCTTCTCGAGGCAGTGGAGATGTAGAAGTGAAGGGAAATCCTCGCGGGACTTGAGGAATTCTTCCATGAGGTTGCGCAGAAGATAATTGGCTCTGTGGGCGAAGCGGATCTGGAGCTTGAGAGTCGGGTCTTCATCTCCTGTGGGAATCATGGCCTGCGAGGTGGTTCCTGATAACCCTCAACCGTAAGGGATTGAGATAGTCTTCGCGGGTAAGAATAACCCAATTTATTGATTCGACACACGGGGAGCCAAAGAGTATTTATAAGCTTTGACAGTTGAGTTGTCAATTCAACCGCACCTGAAATATACTTACTTGTAACAAAAGATAAGTGGTAACAGTGATATGATAGTGATAATAGTGATAGTAAAAGTAAACAGCAAAAGTAAATAGTGAAGGTAAATGGCAAAAGTAGCAACTAGTGACAAGCAGGGTTAAAACAATGTAGGCTAGGGAGATGGTGAAGGAAATATGCCCTAGAGGCAATAATAAAGATGTTATTTGTATTTCCTTATATCATGATAAATGTCTTTTATTCATGCTAGAATTGTATTAACCAGAAACCTAGTACATGTGTGGATACATAGACAAAACAGTATGTCCCTAGTATGCCTCTACTAGACTAGCTCATTGATCAAAGATGGTTATGTTTCCTAGCCATAGACATGAGTTGTCATTTGATCAACGGGATCACATCACTAGGAGAATGATGTGATGGACTAGACCCATCCGTTAGCATAGCACTATGATCGTTCAGTTTTACTGCTATTGCTTTCTTCATGACTTATACATGTTCCTATGACTATGAGATTATGCAACTCCCGAATACCGTAGGAACACCTTGTGTGCTATCAAACGTCACAACATAACTGGGTGATCATAAAGATGCTCTACAGGTGTCTCCGAAAGTATTCGTGGTGTTGGCATAGATCAAGATTAGGATTTGTCACTCCGAGTGTCGGAGAGGTATCTCTGGGCCCTCTCGGTAACACACATCATAATAAGCCTTGCAAGCAAAAGACTATTGAGTTAGTCACGAGATGATGTGTTACGGAACGAGTAAAGAGACTTGCCGGTAATGAGATTGAACTAGGTATAGAGATACCGACGATCGAATCTCGGACAAGTAACATACCGATGACAAAAGGAACAACGTATGTTGTTATGCGGTTTGACCGATAAAGATCTTCGTAGAATATGTAGGAGCCAATATGAGCATCCAGGTTCCGCTATTGGTTATTCACCGGAGATGAGTCTCGGTCATGTCTACATAGTTCTCGAACCCGTAGGGTCCGCACGCTTAACGTTTGATGACGATCGGTATTATGAGTTTGTGAGTTTTGATGTACCGAAGGTAGTTCGGAGTCCCGGATGAGATCACGGACATGACGAGGAGTCTCGGAATGTCCGAGACATAAAGATTGATATATTGGACGACTATATTCGGACACCGAAAGTGTTCTGGAAAGTTTCGGAATTTACCGGAGTGACGGAGGGGTTACCGGAACCCCCCGGGGGAATGGTGGGCCCTGGTGGGCCATAGGGGAGAGAGAGGGCAGCAGCCAAGAGGTGGCGCGCCCCCTCCCTAGGAGGAGTCCGAATAGGACAAGGGGAAGGGGGCGCGGCCCCTCTTTCCCTCTCCCTCTCCCTTTCTTTCCTTCCCCCTTCTTCCTTCTTTCGTAGTTCCTACTAGGAATAGGATTGTAATCCTATTCCTAGTAGGATTGCACCCTAGCCGCACCATAGGTGGGCCGGCCGGCCTCCCCCCTTGCTCCTTTATATACGGGGGCAAGGGGGCACCCAAAGACACACAAGTTGAATTATTCTAGCCGTGTGCGGTGCCCCCCTCCACAGAAACACACCTCGGTCATACCGTCGCAGTGCTTAGGCGAAGCCCTTGGCCGGTAGATACATCATATCCATCACCACGCCGTCGTGCTGACGAAACTCTCCCGTGAAGCTCAACTGGATCAAGAGCTCGTGGGACGTCATCAAGCTGAACGTGTGCTGAACGCGGAGGTGCCGTACGTTCGGTGCTTGATCGGTTGGATCGCGAAGAAGTTCGACTACATCAACCGCGTCACTTGACGCTTCCGCTTCCGGTCTATGAGGGTACGTAGACACACTCTTCCCTCTCGTTGCTATGCATCTGGTAGATAGATCTTGCGTGACCGTAGGAAAATTTTAAAATACTACGTTCCCCAACAGTGGCATCATGAGCCAGGTCTATGCGTAGATGATATGCACGAGTAGAACACAATGAGTTGTGGGCGATACTAGTCATACTGCTTACCAGCATGTCATATTTTGCTTCGGCGGTATTCTGAGATGAAGCGGCCCGGACCGACATTACGCGTACGCTTACGCGAGACTGGTTTCACCGTTACGAGCACTCGTTGCTTAAAGGTGACTGGCGGGTGTCTGTCTCTCTCACTTTAGCTGAATCAAGTGTGGCAACGCCCGGTCCTTGTGAAGGTTAAAACAGCACATACTTGACGAAACATCGTTGTGGTTTTGTATGCGTACGTAAAAACGGTTCTTGCTAAGCCCGTAGCAGCCACATAAAACTTGCAACAACAAAGTAGAGGACGTCTAACTTGTTTTTGTAGGGCATGTTGTGATGTGATATGGTCAAGTCATGATGAGTTATACGGTTTTGTATGAGATGACCATGTTTTGTAATGTTATCGGCAACTAGCAGGAGCCATATGGTTGTCGCTTTATTGTATGAAATGCAATCGCCATGTAATTGCTTTACTTTATCACTAAGCGGTAGCGATAGTCGTAGAAGCAATAGTTGGCGAGACGACAACAATGGTACGATGGAGATCAAGGTGTCGCGCCGGTGACGAAGGTGATCATGACGGTGCTTTGGAGATGGAGATCAAAAGCACAATATGATGATGGCCATATCATGTCACATATTTTGATTGCATGTGATGTTTATCTTATTATGCTTCTTATTTTGCTTAGAACGACGGTAGCATTATAAGATGATCCCTCACTAAATTTCAAGGTATAAGTGTTCTCCCTGAGTATGCACCGTTGCGAAAGTTCGTCGTGCCGAGACACCACGTGATGATCGGGTGTGATAAGCTCTACGTTCAAATACAACGGGTGTAAGCCAGTTTTGCACACGCGGAATACTCGGGTTAAACTTGACGAGCCTAGCATATGCAGATATGGCCTCGGAACACTGGAGACCGAAAGGTCGAGCATGAATCATATAGTAGATATGATCAACATAAGATGTTCGCCATTGAAACTACTCCATCTCACGTGATGATCGGACATGGTTTAGTTGATTTGGATCACGTGATCATTTAGATGACCGGAGGGATGTCTATCTAAGTGGGAGTTCTTTAATTAATATGATTAAATTGAACTTTAATTTATCATGAACTTAGTCCTTATAGTTTTTGCATATCTATGTTGTTGTAGATCAATGGCCCGTGCTACCGTTCCTTTGAATTTTAATGCATTCCTAGAGAAAGCTAAGTTGAAAGATGATGGTAGCAATTACACGGACTGGGTCCGTAACTTGAGGATTATCCTCATTGCTGCACAGAAGAATTATGTCCTTGAAGCACCGCTAGGTGACAAGCCCCCTCCCGCTAATGTAGACGATTTGAACGTCTGGCAGTGGCGTCTGATGACTACACGATAGTTCAGTGTGCCATGCTTTACGGCTTAGAACCGGGACTTCAACGACATTTTGAACGTCATGGACCATATGAGATGTTCCAGGAGTTGAAGTTAATATTTCAAGCAAATGCCCGGATTGAGAAATATGAGATTTCCAATAAGTTGTACAGCTGCAAGATGGAGGAGAATAGTTCTATCAGTGAACACTTGCTCAGAATGTCTGGGTACTACAATCATATGACTCAACTTGGTTGCAAAGTTGACGAGGATAGTGTTATTGATAGAGTTCTTCAATCACTGCCACCAAGCTATAAAGGCTTCGTGATGAACTATAATATGCAAGGGATGCAAAAAGACAATTCCCGAGCTCTTCGCTATGCTTAAGGCTGCGGAGGTAGAAATCAAAAAGGAGCATCAAGTGTTGATGGTTAACAAGACCACTAGTTTCAAGAAAAAGGGCAAGGGAAAGAAGGGGAACTTCAAGAAGAATAGCAAGACAGTTGCTACTCCCACGAAGAAACCCAAGTCTGGAGCCAAGCCTGAAACTGAGTGCTTCTACTGCAAGGGGACTGGACACTGGAAGCGGAACTGCCCCAAGTATTTCGCGGATAAGAAGGATGGCAAGGTGAACAAAGGTATATGTGATATACATGTTATTTATGTGTACCTTACTAATGCTCGTAGTAGTACCTGGGTATTTGATACCGGTTCGGTTGCTAATATTTGTAACTCGAAACAGGGACTACGGATTAAACGAAGATTGGCTAAGGACGAGGTGACGATGCGTGTGGGAAATGGTTCCAAAGTTGATGTGATCGCCGTCGGCATGCTACCTCTACATCTATCTTCGGGATTAGTTTTAGACCTAAATAATTGTTATTTGGTGCCAGCGTTGAGCATGAACATTATATCTGGATCTTGTTTGTTGCGAGACGGTTATTCATTTAAATCAGAGAATAATGGTTGTTCTATTTTTATGAATAATATCTTTTATGGTCATGCACCCTTGAAGAGTGGTCTATTCTTATTGGATCTCGATTGTAGTGATACACATATTCATAATATTGAAACCAAAAGATGCAAGGTTAATAATGATAGTGCAACTTATTTGTGGCACTGCCGTTTAGGTCATATTGGTGTAAAACACATGAAGAAACTCCATAGTGATGGACTTTTGGAATCACTTGGTGCTTGCGAACCATGCCTCATGGGCAAGATGACTAAAACTCCGTTCTCCGGCACTATGGAGCGAGCAACAGATTTGTTGGAAATCATACATACTGATGTATGTGGGCCAATGAGTGTTGAAGCTCGCGGCGGGTATCGTTATTTTCTGACCTTCACTGATGATTTGAGCAGATATGGGTATATCTACTTAATGAAGCACAAGTCTGAGACATTTGAAAAGTTCAAAGAATTTCAGAGTGAAGTAGAGAATCATCGTAACAAGAAAATAAAGTTTCTACGATCTGATCGTGGAGGAGAATATTTGAGTTACGAGTTTGGTCTTCATTTGAAACAATGTGGAATAGTTTCACAACTCACGCCACCCGGAACACCACAGCGTAATGGTGTGTCCGAACGTCGTAACCGTACTTTATTGGATATGGTGCGATCTATGATGTCTCTTACCAATTTACCACTATCGTTTTGGGGTTATGCTTTAGAGACAGCTGCATTCACGTTAAACAGGGCACCATCTAAATCCGTTGATACGACACCTTATGAACTATGCTTTGGCAAGAAACCATAGTTGTCGTTTCTTAAAGTTTGGGGCTGCGATGCTTATGTGAAAAAGCTTCAACCTGATTAGCTCGAACCCAAGTCGGAGAAATGTGTCTTCATAGGATACCCTAAAGAGACTGTTGGGTACACCTTCTATCACAGATCCGAAGGCAAGATATTCGTTGCTAAGAATGGATCCTTTCTAGAGAAGGAGTTTCTCTCGAAAGAAGTGAGTGGGAGGAAAGTATAACTTGATGAGGTAATTGTACCTTCTCCTGAATTGGAAAGTAGTACATCACAGAAAATTGTTCCAGTGATTCCTACACCAATCAGTGAGGAAGTTAATGATGATGATCATGAAACTTCAGATCAAGTTTCTGCTGAACGTCGTAGATCAACCAGAGTACGTTCCGCACCAGAGTGGTACGGCAACCCAGTTCTGGAAATCATGTTACTAGACCATGATGAACCTACGAACTATGAGGAAGCGATGATGAGCCCAGATTCCGCAAAATGGCTTGAGGCCATGTGACGCCTGAGACCGACGTCCCAGAAGATTCCAAAAGATTCCAGATGTTCCGGGTTGCCCGTGTGTTTCTTTTGTGCTTGTGTTATTTTTTTTTGCATTGCATCATGTCATCATGCAATCATGTCATTTTAATTTTTGCATCTCAACCAATAAATCGTGTGGACCTTCGGTCCATTTAAATCGAGGGAAGGTGTCTTCTCTTTATAACATATAAAAGTCTCTCAATATTATGGAGCTATATTAATAAATATTCCATTCTTGGAATTAAGCATAACACACTTGCATATTTCCCCATGCCTTTCCTACTTCGAGTTCCCTTCAAAAACCATGCCAATATTTCTTTCCGTTGTTTCGAGGTTCCTCCAAAAATTTGAACATTTTTGGACACTTCAATATTCAAGTCTTAGTTCAAAACTATTTGAATTAAATTCAAATATGTTTGAATTATTTTCCAATCACGCCTTTTCTATTTTTCTCGAACCTTGCTCATTTTATGATGCCCGAGAAAAATAGTCCCTTGTCCTAATTCTTCCCTAGCCACCTCCTTCCTTTTCTTTCTATGGTGTTGTTTTTCTGTTTATTTTGGAAAAAACAACAACAGCAATAAGAGTTCAGCAGCTGGCCCATTCTTTCTCCGCGGCCTTTTCCACTCGCAGCCTCCCAGCCGGCCCAAGTCTCCTTCCTTCTAGCGGCCAGGCCTCCTGGCCCATCTCCTGGCCCAACCGCACCTTGGCCCAGGTTTTCCTAACCCTAGCCTGAGCCGCACCGTTTTCCTTCGCTCCTCCCATCTTCCCTCGAGCCGCCGCCAGTTCGTTCTCCTCGACCGCATCCCATCGACCGCGCCTCGTTCCCCTACAGCGCCGCCCCCTCGTCCCTCTTCTGCCGATTCCCCTCGGCCCCCGTTTCCTTTCATCTCCAGCGCCCCGAGCCCGAATCCCTCTTTCCCCTCGATCCCCAAGCCAGCGCAGCGGCCGGATTCCGCAGCCCCGCGCGGCCCTCCTCCCTCCTGCGGCTCCCTCCGTTCCATATCCAAGCGGAAGCCGGCGCCCCCAGGCCCTCGTCCTTCCGCGCCTTGGAGCTTTCTCGTGCCAGCCACCAGCTCCCTTCCCGCGCGCCAGGAGCTCGGCCGTCCTCTAGGCCCGAGCGCCTCGCCTCTTCCCGTCCTCGTCGCGCCAGGAGCCGGGCCCCAGCGCCGCGGTGCCCCTCCAGCCAGGCCGCGCGGACGCGCCCTCCTCTTCTCCAGGCCCCTGCCTCGGCCTCTTCCTCGTCTGGCCCGAGCCAGCAGCCGCGCCCTCCTCCCGTTGAGGCCGTCCAGCACCTCCTCCCCTTGGTGGCTCTACTGTCCTGCAGTGACCAGCAGCGCCGCACCCCGCGCTGCTGCCCTTGCTGCGTTTTGTTGCCTTGTTGCTGTTGTTTTCTTTTTGTTGTTTTCGCCAAGTGCACGAGGACCCCAAGTTTCGGCAAGTTCGACTACTCGAGAGATCATCAAGTACCCCTTCATTTTGTCAAGACCGGCGAGTTGAAGACCCAAGTTCCACGACGACCGAACGGCTACGATGGCGAGTACCTCTCCGATGAACGTGAACAACTACATGGCGACGCGTCAAGTACCCCTTCGGATGCGTCAAGTTCGACTACACATGGAGATCCCGTGTACCCCGACGTCGCAAGTACCACGACACGTAACGTGAACGTCTACCGTCGCCGAAGACCCGTGAACAACTACTTCCTCTTCGGCCGTGTACCACTACTTCCCTCTCTGAGACGGAACGTGAACGACTCCTTCCTCTACGATCTCGAACCGTCCTGAAACGAGTGTTTCGAAGGTATAACCCCAAGACGATGACCCGTGTGATGTTTGTTGTGTTTTATGAAATGCTCCTCTTGTGTGCTCCGAGCCCGTTGTGCCCGTTCCGACCTTTTGTCATGTTCCTCGGTTGCCTCGTCGCCGACTCGTGGGAACCCGGTGACGGGATCGCCCCACCTTTAATCTCGTTTGACTCGCTCACGCCATCTTTCCTTTTGCACCGGACTCTCAACGAGTTACCGGCACCGATATGTTGTCGTTGCATCATTTTCGGATCGTTGCCGTGGCACCCTTTCCATCCACCACGGTGACAAATACTTCATATCATCTTCTTGTTAACCTTCTAATAAAATTGCATAAACTTGATCATGTCATCCGCATCATGTTAACAACATTGATATGTTAAATTGTTGTTTGCTTATAATTACTAAACATGCTCATCGGGATTTTCCGGATATGTTGTTGTTATTTTCCGGCCTCATTTAAAATGTCTTAATAGTGTAGTTTTATTATGCTTCACCTCTTGCTATGTTAAAACATTTAATCTTGTCTTGTAATTAATGAGAGTCAACTAAATAAATAAATGTGGTGTTTCGTCAATATGCAACTCGTTGCATATTGAGCTCCACTTAACTTGTAGTTTTGTTTGTGCACTTTGCCATGCCATGCATATTTAAACCGGACATGCATCATACTTGGATGTGCATCGTATGCCATGTTTATGCTTGTGTGTTTACCGTGTTGTTTGCTTCTTTTCGGTTGCTTCTCTTGTTAGCTTCGGTTTCATTCCGGAGTTGTGAGGATTCGCTCGACTGTTGCTCCGTCTACTTCTTGGATCTGTTCTTCTCCCTTGTGGAATCCCAGGCAAGATGACCGAACCCCGATAACATTACTATCTTTGCCTATTGCTAGTAGTTCTGCTCTATAGTTTTGCCTCGATGCCCATGATCTTCTTGTCAGCCTCCTACTTGTAACCATTGCCCTGTCTAACCACCCTACCTATGCAAACCGTTGCTTGGCTAAGTACGCTTCGCTCAGCCCTTCTTATAGCATTGCTAGTTGCAGGTGAAGTTTGAAGATGCTTGCTTCATGTTGAAGTTTGGTTGGGTTATATCACACTATATAAATGCTTAAAATGAAATCATCTATATATTGGCAAGGGTGGAAGGCTAAGCCTTTTGCTTGGTGATTTGTTCCACTCATGCCGTTAGGAACCGTAAAAACCGGTGTTATGTTCCTTGATTATGCGTTCCTAACACGGTTGGGGTGTATGGGACCCCCTTGATAAACCGCTAAGTGCTAAGTCTTTTCCAGCAAGTCCCAACATTTGGTACTATTTTGCCTCATAATAACAACTTAATTAATTAATTAAATTTGCATAGGGGGTCGCGTCCCCGAGGATTCTTAATTCTACATAGCTGGGGGGGCCAGTGCCGATGGTGTTGGTCCCAAACGGGGGTCCTGCAGGGCCGCCTTGGGGAAACCCGAGGTATCTGGTATAACCTGTAGCATCGCCCATCCGGTCGTGTCCTGAGACTTAGATACGCGCGGCTACTATCAGGGTGTCGACACGCCGGGAGGATTTGCTGGATTAGCCTTACCTTAGTTCGGTTTAACTTGAGCACGGGATTCCGAGAATACTCGGGTCTTCCCACCTATGGAGTTGCGACTCCGCGTATCGTGGGCTTGTAATGGGTCAAGTTGGAACACCCCTGCAGGGTTTTGAACTTTCGAAAGCCGTGCCCGCGGTTATGTGGCAGATGGGAGCTTGTTAATAGCCGTTTGTAGATAACTTGACACAATGTTTCTAATACACTACCAGCGTGTGTACCGTGACTGTCAATTTCCGAATAGGGATTCGGGAGTTGAACACGGTGGGGTTATGTTTGATCGGCTTTAGTTAGGATCACTTCGTGATCATCTCTCGACTGAGGCACCTTCTCTTCTCGCTCTCTTTTACGTAAGCTAGTTGCTAGTTGCTGCTGCAGACTCTTGTTGTTCCTTCACCTCTCGTTATTTCTTCAGCCTTGTCCTCACCCAAGGCTTAAATAGTCTTGTTACCTGGGAACGGGATTGCTGAGTCCTCTGTGGCTCACAGTTACTTCACCACACCAGATGCAGGTTCAGCCGAGTATGAAGCAGGAGCTGGTTCAGTACTTCCGGGAGTTCGATGAAGAGCGTGGCCGTATGCTTGTGACGTTTCGACGATCAGTAGTGGTTTTCTACTAGGATTCGATCCTGACCTATGGCTTTATGTTGTTTTGGTATCTTTTTTTGGATCTTCACCCATAGTCGGGTTGTGATGTTTTGAATGATGTTTTGCTTATGTATTGTATTGTGTGAAGTGGCGAGTGTAAGCCAACTATCTCCTTTTGCAATTTAATCCCTCTTTTACATGAGTCGTGCAAAGATACCAAACTGGAGATCATTCTAGGATGGGCTTATACCTTTAAGTCGTGCCTCGACACGTAGGAGGTATAGTCCCATCCTGGGCATTACAAGTTGGTATCAGAGCCTTCTCCGACCTAGAAGCCCCCACTGATTGATCGAATCGTTGACGGTTGAGTCTAGGCACACACTGAAAACTTTTTGAGTCCTTTATTATATCGGAGAGTAGGATTTCTGTTTGCTTCTCATCTCTTTTCATTCTGGTGAGGACTCCTGACGACTACTCTTGCCTCTTCTACTTTCAAAAATTGCACCAAATTTTTTTTAGGATCTCGCGAGTATTGTTTGGATTGTTCCGATGTCTTTGTGACGAGAACATTGTTCTCGATGCCTCCTGTCATTAGGGGTTGTGGCAGTGTCCCGGGGGGAGTTAAGCTCCGAGGTGTTGTCGTCACAAATCCATCGCGGCAGTACTAGAATACTTAAGACGGCCGACATCGAAAACTCTCCTATGCGGTTAGTGGCAAGATAACCCCGACATCACCCAGTACTGGGGAGGTAGTTCGAGAGTATTGCCATAGCTTGTATAGTGGATGCGTTTCGAAGGTTCGAGGTAAACAGTTTCCGAGAAAGACTAGTTATGTGTTGAAGGATGGATACACCTGTATGTAGGTTTAGAGTTGATTGCGCGGTGCTTCCCGTGTATCCCCAACACCTGATTGCATAACTAGAAACTTTCGGAAATCTATAGGTGGGTTCATCTAGTAGTTCTAGGCATTCTTCCAACGAGTGCACGATATGAAGTTTGGGGTTCTACATTGAGTGAAGTGGTTTTATGGACTTTTTCTGATCGGGAGTTGCATCTTAAAGGGTCCTTGGCTATGCTGATCCGGGGATTGCAAAACCCTTTTGTAACACGTTCCATGAGCTTTCAGCACGAAGATGTCGAACGAAACTTCTATCTTGTGTTTGTTCTATCTGTTCCTTGTTCCTTTTATTTACTTTTGTTCTCCCAAGTGGCTTCTCGTCAAGTTGATGTACCCGCGGAATTCATTCGTTCAATTCTCTGTTCGGATGATGTTGTGAAGATCATGTTGCATATCTATCCTTTGTTTTTGTTTTGATTTTGGTATTCGAGTTGCTTCGATGTCAAATGTTGATTCCATACCTTCCTTAATTGGTGTTCTCATATTTCTATGGGAGTGCTAATTCCCCTTGACCATCAAGATTGTCATGTTAATCCTTTTCAACCGGTGTGCCTTCTCTTCAAGTTATTCCATTCATACGCCGTTGAGAAATCTGACGATTGTCTGTTTCAATCATCTCAAGTTGTCTTTGTTTTCCCCACCCTCCCACCCTTTTTCTTCTTGGAGCCAGAATTTTTTTTCAAACGAAATATCCATTTTATTCATGTGATATTTCTTCATTCTTTTCCTTCAACGTTCTTATCCGGTGATTTATCGTGAAGATGCTCAAGAGCTTCAAGTTCATCATTCTTTTGTTCTTAAATTATCCCGGTAGATGTAATTCAAGTTTTCGGTGTTGATCTTATCCTTTCCTCATTTCACAATGTTTTCTTATTCCGGTGCACCAATTAATCATTCTCCTCTTGCTATTCATATCCGGAGTGTTGAAGAAAACTCAGATGATTCATAATTCCATTCTTAATCCGTTCAAAATATTTTTTGAGGATTATCATCTTATTCAAGCCATTTAATTCAACCGGTGCAATATCTCTTAAGCAATCTTTCCCAACGGTGATTTCTTTTGAGTGGGCCCTAACCCACAGGTCATTTTCCAGGATCTTACCTGACTCTTCTAATTACTTTCCGGAGTTATTTTGAAATTCCTTTCAAGCGTGACGTAAGAATGATTTCCATCAGTCACATGCCTTCTCCAAGATCGCTTTCAAATTCTTTTCATCATTGGTTCAACCTTTTTAATTCTTCATTCCGGAGTGCTCAACAATTCTTCATGACATTTCTCGTCTTCATTCTCATCATTTGAAGACCGGAGAAGTGTTTCTCTTAAATCTTGGCCCGTTCTCTCAAGATTCGTGGTTCTAGCTTCATGCCATCCTCATTATTGTTCAGATTGTGAGGAATTCTTTTTATACCGTCCGAAGCATTTCATAAATTCTTCCTACTGTGATCCTCCGAAGGCCATCATTTCAGAAGATTCTTCGTTCTCAGTTTTCAACTTCGTTCTCCAAATATTCTTCATCGATGCCTCTTCGTTCGTCTCCATATTCTTACGGTGGTTCCTCAAGTTTACTCTTCCTTTGTTATCGTATCAATTCATTCGTTCTTTTCATAATCCTACCGGTGCCTCGTTGAATTTTTATCCAAGCTCGTGCTAGATCTATCTTTAATTCCTTGCAACGAGAATAAGTAGTATGCCAAATCCTTTGGTTGTCATCAATTTAATTGGTGAAGGAGATGCATGACATAATTCTTATTCTTATTCCTTCAAGGTGATTTAATTCTTTTGTCTGGAGCTTGTTCATCATATCATATCCTTGGTTCTAAGTTGTTCATCTTGTTTTCCGGAGCTCCAAGCTATTTCAATTACATCATTTCAAAGCTCAATCTAATTCATCGCAGGCCTTGAATCTTATTCTTTCATCTTTCACTTCTTATGCTTTCATTACCGGAGTTCTTCATGGTGGTTCATCATCATTTAATTCACCCTCGAAGTCTTCATCAAGATTCTTGTTGGAGCTCAAGCATTCTTCATCATGCATTCCAATTGCAATCCGTTCTACCTTGTCTTTTCAGATGGTGTTATGTCATTCTTGTCAATTCCTTCATGTTTCATGATTCACGAGTTGTCAAGAATGAGATATTCAAACCCATCATTTTCTTTGTTCAGGTGTTCTTTTCAACCCTTCAATCTATTCATTGGAGTTATCTTGGGTATTTCACCTAAAGCTTTCCCTAAGGATTGTTGTATTGTGGTGCTTATAATGACCCAAGTTCTTCATTTATCATTCAGGTGAGATAAGTTTTTCATCTCCTTGTTGATCTCAATCCAATCAAATGTTGTCGTTAGTGGCTGGTTGTCACCTCTTAATTTTGAGATGTTTTCCGTAAGCCCACATCAAGCTTATTCTTTTCGTTGTTGATTTTTTTTCCAACAACTCCGTTCAATCATTCGTCGTAAGGATGCTCTTTCAAATTCATTCGTGGGAGAGGTTGTTATTTTCTTCTCCGTTCTTTTCTTTCATTGATTTACATGCTATTCTTTCGTTCCGGAGGCTTTGTAATGTTGCTCTCTCCAAACCATCATCTCGTTTTTATCGAGATCATGTTCTTTGCTTGTTTATCTATTTAACCGGAGTGCTGTCTGAAATCTTTCTTACCCCTTGTGCCATTCTTTTAATTGTTCCGGAGGCTGTGTGTTGTTGTTTTCATCTAGTATCATTCCATCTTCTCAAGTTCTTGTTCTTTTCCTTCCATTTATAGACGGAGTGCTGCCCAAATTCTGTCATTCTTATTCCTTGGCTATACCATTGCGGTTCTTATTATTTTGGTTCTTAAGCTCCTGTTTCATGCCTTCAAATCTACAAGGTTTTCATAATGCTCCTTGCTCCTCTTTTCTAACGGAGTTTTCATCTTCGTTCATCTCCGTTGCATTCTTCTTTCATTTTGTGCAACCTCTCAAGGTTCTTTGGTTTCACTCGTCTGTCAAAGAAGCGACTTTGTTTTACCTCTTCCTCTTCCGTTTTTACCCGGTGATATCTCTAGGATCTCGGGTCGAGATCCTCTGTTAGTGTGGGAGAGTTGTGACGCCCGAGACCGACGTCCCAGAAGATTCCAGAAGATTCCAGATGTTCCGGGTTGCCCGTGTGTTTCTTTTGTGCTTGTGTTATTTATTTTTTTGCATTGCATCATGTCATCATGCCATCATGTCATTTTAATTTTTGCATCTCAACCAATAAATCGTGTGGACCTTCAGTCCATTTAAATCGAGGGAAGGTGTCTTCTCTTTATAACATATAAAAGTCTCTCAATATTATGGAGCTATATTAATAAATATTCCATTCTTGGAATTAAGCATAACACACTTGCATATTTCCCCATGCCTTTCCTACTTCGAGTTCCCTTCAAAAACCTTGCCAATATTTCTTTCCGTTGTTTCGAGGTTCCTCCAAAAATTTGAACATTTTGGGACACTTCAATATTCAAGTCTTAGTTCAAAACTATTTGAATTAAATTCAAATATGTTTGAATTATTTTCCAATCACGCCTTTTCTATTTTTCTCGAACCTTGCTCATTTTATGATGCCCGAGAAAAATAGTCCCTTGTCCTAATTCTTCCCTAGCCACCTCCTTCCTTTTCTTTCTATGGTGTTGTTTTTCTGTTTATTTTGGAAAAAACAACAACAGCAATAAGAGTTCAGCAGCTGGCCCATTCTTTCTCCGCGGCCTTTTCCACTCCCAGCCTCCCAGCCGGCCCAAGTCTCCTTCCTTCCAGCGGCCAGGCATCCTGGCCCATCTCCTGGCCCAACCGCACCTTGGCCTAGGTTTTCCTAACCCTAGCCTGAGCCGCACCGTTTTCTTTCGCTCCTCCCATCTTCCCTCGAGCCGCCGCCAGTTCGTTCTCCTCGACCGCATCCCATCGACCGCGCCTCGTTCCCCTACAGCGCCGCCCCCTCGTCCCTCTTCTCCCGATTCCCCTCGGCCCCCGTTTCCTTTCATCTCCAGCGCCCCGAGCCCGAATCCCTCTTTCCCCTCGATCCCCAAGCCAGCGCAGCGGCCGGATTCAGCAGCCCCGCGTGGCCCTCCTCCCTCCTGCGGCTCCCTCCGTTCCATCTCCAAGCGGAAGCCGGCGCCCCCAGGCCCTCGTCCTTCCGCGCCTTGGAGCTTTCTCGCGCCGGCCACCAGCTCCCTTCCCGCGCGCCAGGAGCTCGGCCGTCCTCTAGGCCCGAGCGCCTCGCCTCTTCCCGTCCTCGTCGCGCCAGGAGCCGGGCCCCAGTGCCGCGGTGCCCCTCCAGCCAGGCCGCGCGGACGCGCCCTCCTCTTCTCCAGGCCCCTGCCTCGGCCTCTTCCTCGTCTGGCCCGAGCCAGCAGCCGCGCCCTCCTCCCGTTGAGGCTGTCCAGCACCTCCTCGCCTTGGTGGCTCTGCTGTCCTGCAGTGACCAGCAGCGCCGCACCCCGCGCTGCTGCCCTTGCTGCGTTTTGTTGCCTTGTTGCTGCTGTTTTCTTTTTGTTGTTTTCGCCAAGTGCACGAGGACCCCAAGTTTCGGCAAGTTCGACTACTCCAGAGATCATCAAGTACCCCTTCATTTTGTCAAGACCGGCGAGTTGAAGACCCAAGTTCCACGACGACCGAACGGCTACGATGGCGAGTACCTCTCCGATGAACGTGAACAACTACATGGCGACGCGTCAAGTACCCCTTCGGATGCGTCAAGTTCGACTACACATGGAGATCCCGTGTACCCCGACGTCGCAAGTACCACGACACGTAACGTGAACGTCTACCGTCGCCGAAGACCCGTGAACAACTACTTCCTCTTCGGCCGTGTACCACTACTTCCCTCTCTGAGACGGAACGTGAACGACTCCTTCCTCTACGATCTCGAACCATCCCGAAACGAGTGTTTCGAAGGTATAACCCCGAGACGATGACCCGTGTGATGTTTGTTGTGTTGTATGAAATGCTCCTCTTGTGTGCTCCGAGCCCGTTGTGCCCGTTCCGACCTTTTGTCATGTTCCTCGGTTGCCTCGTCGCCGACTCGTGGGAACCCGGTGACGGGATCGCCCCACCTTTCATCTCGTTTGACTCGCTCACGCCATCTTTCCTTTTGCACCGGACTCTCAACGAGTTACCGGCACCGATATGTTGTCGTTGCATCATTTTCGGATCGTTGCCGTGGCACCATTTCCATCCACCACGGTGACAAATACTTCATATCATCTTCTTGTTAACCTTCTAATAAAATTGCATAAACTTGATCATGTCATCCGCATCATGTTAACAACATTGATATGTTAAATTGTTGTTTGCTTATAATTACTAAACATGCTCATGGGGATTTTCCGGATATGTTGTTGTTATTTTCCGGCCTCATTTAAAATGTCTTAATAGTGTAGTTTTATTATGCTTCACCTCTTGCTATGTTAAAACATTTAATCTTGTCTTGTAATTAATGAGAGTCAACTAAATAAATAAATGTGGTGTTTCGTCAATATGCAACTCGTTGCATATTGAGCTCCACTTAACTTGTAGTTTTGTTTGTGCACTTTGACATGCCATGCATATTTAAACCGGACATGCATCATACTTGGATGTGCATCGTATGCCATGTTTATGCTTGTGTGTTTACCGTGTTGTTTGCTTCTTTCCGGTTGCTTCTCTTGTTAGCTTCGGTTTCGTTCCGGAGTTGTGAGGATTTGCTCGACTGTTGCTCCGTCTACTTCTTGGATCTGTTCTTCTCCCTTGTGGAATCCCAGGCAAGATGACCGAACCCCGATAACATTACTATCTTTGCCTATTGCTAGTAGTTCTGCTCTATAGTTTTGCCTCGATGCCCATGATCTTCTTGTCAGCCTCCTACTTGTAACCATTGCCCTGTCTAACCACCCTACCTATGCAAACCGTTGCTTGGCTAAGTACGCTTCGTTCAGCCCTTCTTATAGCATTGCTAGTTGTAGGTGAAGTTTGAAGATGCTTGCTTCATGTTGAAGTTTGGTTGGGTTATATCACACTATATAAATGCTTAAAATGAAATCATCTATATATTGGCAAGGGTGGAAGGCTAAGCCTTTTTCTTGGTGATTTGTTCCACTCATGCCGTTAGGAACCGTAAAAACCGGTGTTTTGTTCCTTGATTATGCGTTCCTAACACGGTTGGAGCTCAAGCATTCTTCATCATGCATTCCAATTGCAATCCGTTCTACCTTGTCTTTTCAGATGGTGTTATGTCATTCTTGTCAATTCCTTCATGTTTCATGATTCACGAGTTGTCAAGAATGAGATATTCAAACCCATCATTTTCTTTGTTCAGGTGTTCTTTTCAACCCTTCAATCTATTCATTGGAGTTATCTTGGGTATTTCACCTAAAGCTTTCCCTAAGGATTGTTGTATTGTGGTGCTTATAATGACCCAAGTTCTTCATTTATCATTCAGGTGAGATAAGTTTTTCATCTCCTTGTTGATCTCAATCCAATCAAATGTTGTCGTTAGTGGCTGGTTGTCACCTCTTAATTTTGAGATGTTTTCCGTAAGCCCACATCAAGCTTATTCTTTTCGTTGTTGATTTTTTTTCCAACAACTCCGTTCAATCATTCGTCGTAAGGATGCTCTTTCAAATTCATTCGTGGGAGAGGTTGTTATTTTCTTCTCCGTTCTTTTCTTTCATTGATTTACATGCTATTCTTTCGTTCCGGAGGCTTTGTAATGTTGCTCTCTCCAAACCATCATCTCGTTTTTATCGAGATCATGTTCTTTGCTTGTTTATCTATTTAACCGGAGTGCTGTCTGAAATCTTTCTTACCCCTTGTGCCATTCTTTTAATTGTTCCGGAGGCTGTGTGTTGTTGTTTTCATCTAGTATCATTCCATCTTCTCAAGTTCTTGTTCTTTTCCTTCCATTTATAGACGGAGTGCTGCCCAAATTCTGTCATTCTTATTCCTTGGCTATACCATTGCGGTTCTTATTATTTTGGTTCTTAAGCTCCTGTTTCATGCCTTCAAATCTACAAGGTTTTCATAATGCTCCTTGCTCCTCTTTTCTAACGGAGTTTTCATCTTCGTTCATCTCCGTTGCATTCTTCTTTCATTTTGTGCAACCTCTCAAGGTTCTTTGGTTTCACTCGTCTGTCAAAGAAGCGACTTTGTTTTACCTCTTCCTCTTCCGTTTTTACCCGGTGATATCTCTAGGATCTCGGGTCGAGATCCTCTGTTAGTGTGGGAGAGTTGTGACGCCCGAGACCGACGTCCCAGAAGATTCCAGAAGATTCCAGATGTTCCGGGTTGCCCGTGTGTTTCTTTTGTGCTTGTGTTATTTATTTTTTTGCATTGCATCATGTCATCATGCCATCATGTCATTTTAATTTTTGCATCTCAACCAATAAATCGTGTGGACCTTCAGTCCATTTAAATCGAGGGAAGGTGTCTTCTCTTTATAACATATAAAAGTCTCTCAATATTATGGAGCTATATTAATAAATATTCCATTCTTGGAATTAAGCATAACACACTTGCATATTTCCCCATGCCTTTCCTACTTCGAGTTCCCTTCAAAAACCTTGCCAATATTTCTTTCCGTTGTTTCGAGGTTCCTCCAAAAATTTGAACATTTTGGGACACTTCAATATTCAAGTCTTAGTTCAAAACTATTTGAATTAAATTCAAATATGTTTGAATTATTTTCCAATCACGCCTTTTCTATTTTTCTCGAACCTTGCTCATTTTATGATGCCCGAGAAAAATAGTCCCTTGTCCTAATTCTTCCCTAGCCACCTCCTTCCTTTTCTTTCTATGGTGTTGTTTTTCTGTTTATTTTGGAAAAAACAACAACAGCAATAAGAGTTCAGCAGCTGGCCCATTCTTTCTCCGCGGCCTTTTCCACTCCCAGCCTCCCAGCCGGCCCAAGTCTCCTTCCTTCCAGCGGCCAGGCATCCTGGCCCATCTCCTGGCCCAACCGCACCTTGGCCTAGGTTTTCCTAACCCTAGCCTGAGCCGCACCGTTTTCTTTCGCTCCTCCCATCTTCCCTCGAGCCGCCGCCAGTTCGTTCTCCTCGACCGCATCCCATCGACCGCGCCTCGTTCCCCTACAGCGCCGCCCCCTCGTCCCTCTTCTCCCGATTCCCCTCGGCCCCCGTTTCCTTTCATCTCCAGCGCCCCGAGCCCGAATCCCTCTTTCCCCTCGATCCCCAAGCCAGCGCAGCGGCCGGATTCAGCAGCCCCGCGTGGCCCTCCTCCCTCCTGCGGCTCCCTCCGTTCCATCTCCAAGCGGAAGCCGGCGCCCCCAGGCCCTCGTCCTTCCGCGCCTTGGAGCTTTCTCGCGCCGGCCACCAGCTCCCTTCCCGCGCGCCAGGAGCTCGGCCGTCCTCTAGGCCCGAGCGCCTCGCCTCTTCCCGTCCTCGTCGCGCCAGTAGCCGGGCCCCAGTGCCGCGGTGCCCCTCCAGCCAGGCCGCGCGGACGCGCCCTCCTCTTCTCCAGGCCCCTGCCTCGGCCTCTTCCTCGTCTGGCCCGAGCCAGCAGCCGCGCCCTCCTCCCGTTGAGGCTGTCCAGCACCTCCTCGCCTTGGTGGCTCTGCTGTCCTGCAGTGACCAGCAGCGCCGCACCCCGCGCTGCTGCCCTTGCTGCGTTTTGTTGCCTTGTTGCTGCTGTTTTCTTTTTGTTGTTTTCGCCAAGTGCACGAGGACCCCAAGTTTCGGCAAGTTCGACTACTCCAGAGATCATCAAGTACCCCTTCATTTTGTCAAGACCGGCGAGTTGAAGACCCAAGTTCCACGACGACCGAACGGCTACGATGGCGAGTACCTCTCCGATGAACGTGAACAACTACATGGCGACGCGTCAAGTACCCCTTCGGATGCGTCAAGTTCGACTACACATGGAGATCCCGTGTACCCCGACGTCGCAAGTACCACGACACGTAACGTGAACGTCTACCGTCGCCGAAGACCCGTGAACAACTACTTCCTCTTCGGCCGTGTACCACTACTTCCCTCTCTGAGACGGAACGTGAACGACTCCTTCCTCTACGATCTCGAACCATCCCGAAACGAGTGTTTCGAAGGTATAACCCCGAGACGATGACCCGTGTGATGTTTGTTGTGTTGTATGAAATGCTCCTCTTGTGTGCTCCGAGCCCGTTGTGCCCGTTCCGACCTTTTGTCATGTTCCTCGGTTGCCTCGTCGCCGACTCGTGGGAACCCGGTGACGGGATCGCCCCACCTTTCATCTCGTTTGACTCGCTCACGCCATCTTTCCTTTTGCACCGGACTCTCAACGAGTTACCGGCACCGATATGTTGTCGTTGCATCATTTTCGGATCGTTGCCGTGGCACCCTTTCCATCCACCACGGTGACAAATACTTCATATCATCTTCTTGTTAACCTTCTAATAAAATTGCATAAACTTGATCATGTCATCCGCATCATGTTAACAACATTGATATGTTAAATTGTTGTTTGCTTATAATTACTAAACATGCTCATGGGGATTTTCCGGATATGTTGTTGTTATTTTCCGGCCTCATTTAAAATGTCTTAATAGTGTAGTTTTATTATGCTTCACCTCTTGCTATGTTAAAACATTTAATCTTGTCTTGTAATTAATGAGAGTCAACTAAATAAATAAATGTGGTGTTTCGTCAATATGCAACTCGTTGCATATTGAGCTCCACTTAACTTGTAGTTTTGTTTGTGCACTTTGACATGCCATGCATATTTAAACCGGACATGCATCATACTTGGATGTGCATCGTATGCCATGTTTATGCTTGTGTGTTTACCGTGTTGTTTGCTTCTTTCCGGTTGCTTCTCTTGTTAGCTTCGGTTTCGTTCCGGAGTTGTGAGGATTTGCTCGACTGTTGCTCCGTCTACTTCTTGGATCTGTTCTTCTCCCTTGTGGAATCCCAGGCAAGATGACCGAACCCCGATAACATTACTATCTTTGCCTATTGCTAGTAGTTCTGCTCTATAGTTTTGCCTCGATGCCCATGATCTTCTTGTCAGCCTCCTACTTGTAACCATTGCCCTGTCTAACCACCCTACCCATGCAAACCGTTGCTTGGCTAAGTACGCTTCGTTCAGCCCTTCTTATAGCATTGCTAGTTGTAGGTGAAGTTTGAAGATGCTTGCTTCATGTTGAAGTTTGGTTGGGTTATATCACACTATATAAATGCTTAAAATGAAATCATCTATATATTGGCAAGGGTGGAAGGCTAAGCCTTTTTCTTGGTGATTTGTTCCACTCATGCCGTTAGGAACCGTAAAAACCGGTGTTTTGTTCCTTGATTATGCGTTCCTAACACGGTTGGGGTGTATGGGACCCCCTTGATAAACCGCTAAGTGCTAAGTCTTTTCCAGCAAGTCCCAACATTTGGTACTATTTTGCCTCATAATAACAAATTAATTAATTAATTAAATTTGCATAGGGGGTCGTGTCCCCGAGGATTCTTAATTCTACATAGCAGGGGGGGCCAGTGCCGATGGTGTTGGTCCCAAACGGGGGTCCTGCAGGGCCGCCTTGGGGAAACCCGAGGTATCTGGTATAACCTGTAGCATCGCCCATCCGGTCGTGTCCTAAGACTTAGATACACGCGGCTACTATCAGGGTGTCGACACGCCGGGAGGATTTGCTGGATTAGCCTTACCTTAGTTCGGTTTAACTTGAGCACGGGATTCCGAGAATTCTCGGGTCTTCCCACCTATGGAGTTGCGACTCCGCGGATCGTGGGCTTGTAATGGGTCAAGTTGGAACACCCCTGCAGGGTTTTGAACTTTCGAAAGCCGTGCCCACGGTTATGTGGCAGATGGGAGCTTGTTAATATCCGGTTGTAGATAACTTGACACAATGTTTCTAATACACTACCAGCGTGTGTACCGTGACTGTCAATTTCCGAATAGGGATTCGGGAGTTGAACACGGTGGGGTTATGTTTGACCGGCTTTAGTTAGGATCACTTCGTGATCATCTCTCGACCGAGGCACCTTCTCTTCTCGCTCTCTTTTACGTAAGCTAGTTGCTAGTTGCTGCTGCAGACTCTTGTTGTTCCTTCACCTCTCATTCTTTCTTCAGCCTTGTCCTCACCCAAGGCTTAAATAGTCTTGTTACCCGGGAACGTGATTGTTGAGTCCTCTGTGGCTCACAGTTACTTCACCACACCAGATGCAGGTTCAGCCGAGTATGAAGCAGGAGCTGGTTCAGTACTTCCGGGAGTTCGGTGAAGAGCGTGGCCGTATGCTTGTGACGTTTCGACGATCAGTAGTGGTTTTCTACTAGGATTCGATCCTGACCTGTGGCTTTATGTTGTTTTGGTATCTTTCTTTTGGATCTTCACCCGTAGTCGGGTTGTGATGTTTTGAATGATGTTTTGCTTATGTATTGTATTGTGTGAAGTGGCGAGTGTAAGCCAACTATCTCCTTTTGCAATTTAATCCCTCTTTTACATGAGTCGTGCAAAGATACCAAACTTGAGATCATTCTAGGATGGGCTTATACCTTTAAGTCGTGCCTTGACACGTAGGAGGTATAGTCCCATCCCGGGCATTATAGGCCATGAAATCTGAGATGGGATCCATGTATGAGAACAAAGTGTGGACTTTGGTTGACTTGCCCGATGATCGGTAGGTCATCGAAAATAAATGGATCTTCAAGAGGAAGACCGACGGAGACGGTAATGTTACTGTTTACAAAGCTCGACTTGTTGCGAAAGGGTTTAGACAAGTTCAAGGAGTTGACTACGATGAGACTTTCTCACCTGTAGCGATGCTTAAGTCTGTCCGAATCATGTTAGCAATTACCGCATTTTATGATTATGAAATCTGGCAAATGGATGTCAAAAGTGCATTCCTGAATGGATATCTCAAAGAAGAGTTGTATATGATGCAACCAGAAGGTTTTGTCGATCCAAAAGGTGCTAACATAGTATGCAAGCTCCAGCGATCCATCTATGGACTGGTGCAAGCATCTCGGAGTTGGAATATACACTTTGATGAGGTAATCAAAGCATATGGTTTTTTACAGACTTTTGGAGAAGCCTGTATTTACAAGAAAGTGAGTGGGAGCTCTGTAGCATTTCTAATATTATATGTGGATGACATATTATTGATTGGAAATGATATAGAATTTTTGGATAGCATAAAAGGATACTTGAATAAGAGTTTTTCAATGAAAGACCTCGGTGAAGCTGCTTATATATTAGGCATCAAGATCTATAGAGATAGATCAAGACACTTAATTGGACTTTCACAAAGCACATATCTTGATAAGTTTTTGAAGAAGTTCAAAATGGATCAGTCAAAGAAAGGGTTCTTGCCTGTATTACAAGGTATGAAGTTGAGTAAGACTCAATGCCCGACCACTTCAGAAGATAGAGAGAAAATGAAAGTCATTCCCTATGCCTCAGCCATATGATCTATCATGTATGCAATGTTGTGTACCAGACCTGATGTGTGCCTTGCTGTAAGTCTAGCAGGGAGGTACCAAAGTAATCTAGGAGTGGATCACTGGACAGCGGTCAAGAACATCCTGAAATACCTGAAAAGGACTAAGGATATGTTTCTCGTGTATGGAGGTGACAAAGAGCTCGTCGTAAACGGTTACGTCGATTCTAGCTTTGACACTGATCTGGATGACTCTAAGTCACAAACCGGATATGTATTTTTATTGAACGGTGGAGCTGTCAGTTGGTGCAGTTCCAAGCAGAGCGTCGTGGCGGGATCTACGTGTGAAGCGGAATACATAGCTGCTTCGGAAGCAGCAAATGAAGGATTCTGGATGAAGGAGTTCATATCCGATCTAGGTGTAATACCTAGTGCATCGGATCCAATGAAAATCTTTTGTGACAACACTGGAGCAATAGCCTTGGCGAAGGAATCCAGGTTTCACAAGAGAACAAAGCACATCAAAAGATGCTTCAATTCCATCCGCGATCTAGTCAAGGAAGGAGACATAGAGATTTGCAAAATACATACGGATCTGAATGTTGCAGACCCGTTGACTAAGCCTCTTCCACGGGCAAAACATGATCAGCACCAGGACTCCATGGGTGTGAGGATCATCAATTTGTAATCTAGATTATTGACTCTAGTTCAAGTGGGAGACTGAAGGAAATATACCCTAGAGGCAATAATAAAGATGTTATTTGTATTTCCTTATATCATGATAAATGTCTTTTATTCATGCTAGAATTGTATTAACTGGAAACCTAGTACATGTGTGGATACATAGACAAAACAGTATGTCCCTAGTATGCCTCTACTAGACTAGCTCATTGATCAAAGATGGTTATGTTTCCTAGCCATAGACATGAGTTGTCATTTGATCAACGGGATCACATCATTAGGAGAATGATGTGATGGACTAGACCCATCTGTTAGCATATCACTATGATCGTTTAGTTTTACTGCTATTGCTTTCTTCATGACTTATACATGTTCCTATGACTATGAGATTATGCAACTACCGAATACCGTAGGAACACCTTGTGTGCTATCAAACGTCACAACGTAACTAGGTGATCATAAAGATGCTCTACAGGTGTCCCCAAAAGTATCCGTGGTGTTGGCATAGATCAAGATTAGGATTTGTCACTCCGAGTGGCGGAGAGGTATCTCTGGGCCCTCTCGGTAACACACATCATAATAAGCCTTGCAAGCAAAATACTAATGAGTTAGTCACGAGATGATGTGTTACGGAACGAGTAAAGAGACTTGCCGGTAATGAGATTGAACTAGGTATAGAGATACCGACGATCGAATCTCGGACAAGTAACATACCGATCACAAAAGGAACAATGTATGTTGTTATGCGGTTTGACCGATAAAGATCTTCGTAGAATATGTAGGAGCCAATATGAGCATCCAGGTTCCGCTATTGGTTATTGACCGGAGATGAGTCTCGGTCATGTCTACATAGTTCTCGAACCCGTAGGGTCCGCACGCTTAACGTTTGATGACGATCGGTATTATGAGTTTGTGAGTTTTGATGTACCGAAGGTAGTTCGGAGTCCAGGATGAGATCACGGACATGACGAGGAGTCTCGGAATGTCCAAGACATAAAGATTGATATATTGGACGACTATATTCGGACACCGAAAGTGTTCTGGAAAGTTTCGGAATTTACCGGAGTGCCGGAGGGGTTACCGGAACCCTCCGAGGGAATGGTGGGCCCTGGTGGGCCATAGGGGAGAGAGAGGGCAGCAGCCAGGAGGTGGCGCGCCCCCTCCCTAGGAGGAGTCCGAATAGGACAAGGGGAAGGGGGCGCGGCCCCTCTTTCCCTCTCCCTCTCCCTTTCTTTCCTTCCCCCTTCTTCCTTCTTTGGTAGTTCCTACTAGGAATAGGATTGCAATCCTATTCCTAGTAGGATTGCACCCTAGCCGCACCATAGGAGGGCCGGCCGGCCTCCCCCCTTGCTCCTTTATATACGGGGGCAAGGGAGCACCCAAAGACACACAAGTTGAATTGTTCTAGCCGTGTGCGGTGCCCCCGTCCACAGAAACACACCTCGGTCATACCGTCGCAGTGCTTAGGCGAAGCCCTGCGCCGGTAGATACATCATATCCGTCACCACGCCATCGTGCTGACGAAACTCTCCCGTGAAGCTCAACTGGATCAAGAGCTCATGGGACGTCATCAAGCTGAACGTGTGCTGAACGCGGAGGTGCCGTACGTTCGGTGCTTGATCGGTTGGATCGCGAAGAAGTTCGACTACATCAACCGCGTCACTTGACGCTTCCGCTTCCGGTCTACGAGGGTACGTAGACACACTCTTCCCTCTCGTTGCCATGCATCTGGTAGATAGATCTTGCGTGACCGTAGGAAAATTTTAAAATACTACGTTCCCCAACAGATGGATGGTTGGGCGCTGCATGGATGAGATAGATTCTAACTTGGGGCACGACACACGGAAAAGTAATGATCATCTAGGCAAATATCAAACATTAGGCATGTATCCCGTAGGTAGTTGTACGTGCTTGCAATAAGAACTTGCACAACATCTTTTGTCCTACCATCCCGCTACGAACGGGGCCAAAAGGAACTTATGGAGATTAAGGTGCTCCTGTCAAAGAACACCGGAACAAAGCAATGAACTCAATGGATACATGTAATCCTCAAACTACAGACCATCCCCTTTGGTGTCCCAAGCTATCACTTTTGGGATCGCCGGTTCCGAACCGTAATTGGTGCAAACAACTCATAGATTGGATCACGAACACAAATATATTCATGCAAATACATATGGTTCAGATCTGAGATCATGGCACTCGGGCCCTAAGTGTCAAGCATTAAGAATAACAAGTTGAAGCAAAGATGATAAACACCATAGTAGATGATAGGCAACATGCCCCCAACGATCTGACAAACTATTACATGATCTAACTCATCCAATCCCTACCATCCCATTCGCCTACAGCAGGGGAATTACTCACACATGGAGGGAGAAGTCATGGAGGCATGATGGAATGGTGATGATGATGACGATGGCGACGATCTCCCCTCTCCGGAGGCCAATTCAGCGTCTAGATTAGCCCTCCCAAGGAAGAACAGAGGGTGGCGGCGGCTCCGCGACGGAAAACTGCGAAAAGAACTTCTGATCTGGGGTTTCCGCGTCGTGAGTAAAAATACAAGGTAAAGTAGGGCACCAGGGGGTGTGGGCCCCACCCAGGCGACCCCCCGGCGCGGCCCAGGGGGGGGGGGCGCCCACAGGGCGCCTGGGCACCCCCTGGCCCCTCTTCTGGCCCCTGGTTCCTTTGGGTGCATGGATTTTCTGTGATTTTTCGTGGATTTTTCGGAGATAGCTAAAAATCCATTTTCCTGCACACAATAAAACCATACAGGCAGCTCTGCTGAAAACAGCGTCAGTCCGGGTTTGTTTAGTTCAAATCATGCAAGAATGAGGTCAAAACAATATCAAAAGTGTTTGGAAAAGTAGATACGTTTGAGACGTATCAACTCCCCCAAGCTTAGCATATTGCTTGTTCTCAAGCAATTCAGTTCAACGAACTGGACGCGACAAAGAAAACTTTGACAAACTCTTTTGCTTCATTAGATGTATATAAGCATGTACTATGAAAAGAGTCTAGCAAGTATTAAAACAGTACTATGAGGACAATGCAAGGAGCAATCCTTCTTTCAAGTGATTAGTCACAAATACTTAAAAGTAGATAATATACAACTGAAAATCAAGACAAGATTACATTGCACATAGCTTGAGCATACTAGGGTGGTATCTCGCTAGTCTCCATGAGTGAAGCAAAACATAAATGCAGAAACTCCTCCAGAGTTTTAAAGGAGACTAGAACTAAGAATTTCAGAATAAATCATATCACAAGTATGCTGAAGACAATGTAATACTTTGGGACAATGCACATTACACTCAGAATGACAATTATGCTCTCCTAGTTAGTGCTTTGAAGAAATAAGGTGAAGACTCTCGAACCGTGGCTTTTGTTGGCAAAGTTGAAAACCCGTGATCGGAAACAAAAACTAAACATGTACCAGAGCTCTTGGTTTTTAGAAACAGAGGTAAAAACGTTTTTGAGAGGTGCATATTTCGTCAACGAATGCTAGTAGATAACTCAATCACTCTTTGAGTGGACAAGTCTCGAGGAACGGCTCCCGCATGAGGACGATCACATCCTCTTAATCTCCTTTGTTTATCACTGCCAAAGTTTTCTGATTTCTCATGAACAAAGCATGAAGGAGGGTTTGTTTGTTATATTATCTTTTTGAGCCGGGCGCACTCGATGCCAGTTCCTTCTCGTATTAAGGGTTTGCACATTAGACATGCAATTCAGGGGTGAAACTTGTCCAACTTAAAAAGATCATGAATTAACTACTACTTCCTCATGAGCTAAAACATAGGCACAAAAAGAGAAATGCTTTTGATTAATTTCGAGATGGTACACGAAAGTCTTCGTTAGGAATGGCAGGTAAATACCATGTATAGGAAGGTATAGTGGACTCATATGGCATAACTGGTTTTAAGGATTTTGGATGCACAAGCAGTCAGTCCGCTTAGTACAGGTGGAAGTTTAGCAAAAGACTGGGAAGCGACCAACTAGAAAGCAATAACGGTCATGATCATGCAGAGCGACGAAGCAACATTGAATCGGGCATGAAAGTGATATAACTATTCTGAAACTCAAAGATCATCAAGGCAGAGTAGACTTTTTAGTCTTAACATGTGTAAGCATGTGCCAAGTCAATCCAAAAATTCTCTAAAGGGAAATACCACCTTAGTATACCAGACTATGAACAGTGCAATGCATGTAGATCATTTCAATAACACATTATATACTCTAGTTATTCGAGACTAGCCACAAGGAAACCATGAACTACTGAAAGAGCATTGTAAACATAGCACTATGTCGCTACAAGCTGGTCTCTTGATCATAAGTACAGGCATATGTACAAAAGTAGAAACAAAAAGAGTTCATACCGGTCTTCCTTGTTGCTTCCCTTCAGTCAATCTTCGTCATTACTGCTTGTCACTTGCACGATCGAACGTAGGAAATATAGTTAAATGCCATCACGGACTCGAGCTGAACTCTGAAAACAAAGCAAACTAAAGAGAGAAAGGAAATCTTTTTGGATTTTTCAAAGGTTGAATAAAAGCAAAAGAAAGAGAAAATCTTTTTGTTGTTTTTGCAAAGAGAGAAATAAAGAAGAACGGGCAAAAACTTCGAAAAGATCAAAGTGAATAAAACGGATAATACAATGAAAAAGTAAGAGGGGCACGTACTCCCCCAAGCTTAGGCTTTTGACCTAAGTAGGTAGCAGCTACTGCCCCCAGGAGCCTCCTGCTCCGGGGGTATGGTGGTGAGTCCAAGGGTCGTAGAAGGATGCTGGTGCGTACACCGAACTCCTCGGAGTCTCCCACGAGGAAGGTTCCGAGCGCCAAACAGAGGAAGAACCTTCACCAAACTCGGTGGCGGTCTCTTCCTGAAAATGTGGTAACTCACCGTGCTTCTCCTCGTCGGGCACAATCCCCTCCATGGGGTTATGAAACTGATGCTGGACCATGAACTCATTGAGTTGGACAACATCAAAGGACCATCCGTTCCCGCGAGAAAAATCAAACAAAAGAGGTGCAGGTAGACGGATCTCGCGTTCCGCGGTAATTCCGAAACACAAGATATAAACAAGATTATCAAGCTCAGAACCCATGGTGACAAACTTATGCCTTTTCATAGCAGCAAGATCAAAGCTTAAATAAGTAAAAGGATTATCATCAGGGTGTGGGGTGCCTCCCAGATGTTCTAAGATAAGTGTGGCATAAACGCCACCATATAAGTCCCCCTTGTTACCGTTCATAGCAAGGCGTCGAGCAATTAAGGCACCTAGATTATAATCTGACCTCCCTGAGAGGGCTGCTGCTAGGATAGCAATATCCGGAGCAGAAATGCTGCTCGTGTTGTCACGAGCTAACACCCCTCTGGCAATATAATATGAAAAATACCTGAGGTGAGGAAATAATATGCTGGAGATCTTCGACCGATGAATATCCCTCGTACCCATGCTGCAGAGAGAGTTGATGACGGTTTTCAGCTCGAAGGGCTGAGTGGCCATCCTAGCCGTCCTCCCAATGTTCGGCACACCTATTATTTCACAAAAATTTCCCAAAGTCATGGTGATAAGATCATTGTAAATTTTAAACTCAATAGCACCTGAATCAGGATTATATCTAAAACTGTTAATGAAACTGGAGGTGAGTTTTTGATACTGGGTAACACGGCTCGTGACGAGTCATGTCAAACCTGCATTAGCACAAAGATTATAAAACTCATCCTTGATTCCCGTAGCTTCGAGGAATTCATCACATGGAAATGTCATCGCACGTGCTGGACTTGTGTCTTCCAACAACTCCAGGGGCACATGATCTTCATTATAGCTCACCCTAGCAGTCGATGGTGAAGCTGCAGCTCTAGTAACTCGATCGGAGTGTGCGGGCCTCCTCTTCTCAAGCCACCCTTTTGCCCTTCCTGACAAACTCATTTCTGATTTTTTTTGCAATTTATAAAAATGAGGATTAAAACAAGATGAGTTAAGGCAGACTACTCAACTCACTTGCCCAAGGCATAAACTTGCATCAAAACTTGGAAAATAACTTTCTACACATGCATGCAAGCTCATCTCTACAGCACCAAGAACTACTAAATACTCACAAATGAGGCCACCAATCAAAAATCTAATTGGAGGGGTGGAGGAGTCACATACCAGGGAGTATTTGCTCAAAATTTCAGCTTAAATGAGGGGCTGTAGAGAGAGATCGAAGAATCGCCTCCAAGAACAGCAAGAACACAAGAACAAGTGCAGAACTCGCGTTTTTGGAGAAAGAGAAAGAGAAAGAGAGAGGAAGAAGACATACCTGGAGGGGGGTCCTGTGGGCCCCAGGCGCCCTGTGGGCGCGGCCAGGGGCTGGGCCGCGCCAGCTGGCCGCCTGGGCCACTGGTGGGTCCCCCTGGCTGGCCCCAGGTCCCTCTGGGTCTCTCCCGTCGTGGAAATTTTCATTTAAATTTTTCTGGATTTTTTCTGAAAACTTCACTGTTGAAATTTTTTCGAAGTTCAAAAAGCTGCGGAACTCTCTGAAAACTTGAAGTAGTGAGTAGTATTGTGAAGCTTCAAAATATAAATACTTGGTACATCAAGTAGGACAAAAACTAAAAACAAATGAAAACATAACAAGCTCAACTTTTTATCTATATAAAACATGTTTACTAGTAAGGTTGATCAAGTCTTACCAACAAACAGGCGATATATAGAGCAAAAAGTCTCACCTCCTACGAAGTAGTTACTAAACCTTTAATTTGATGGACATTGTCCCCACCATGATAGTTTTATATTTGTGAGGCACATGTAGTGGACAGTCCCATTCTCCAATTTTCACGATCTCGATATTCTCTATAGAGTTGAGGGCATGCCTCCTGTCGATCTTCTTCGGAAAATATACCGTGTGTTCTTTATCATTCACATGGAAGGTAACCTTCCCTTTATTGCAATCAATAATAGCACCTGCGGTGTTAAGGAAAGGTCTACCAAGAATAATGGACATGCTCCCATCCTCGGGCATGTCAAGCACAACAAAATCAGTAAGAATTAAACAATTAGCAACCTCTATGGGAACATCCTCACAAATACCTATCGGAACAGCGGTTGACTTGTCAGCCATCTGAAGGGAGATATCTGTAGGAATTAGTTTCTCTAAACAAAGCCTCTCGTAAAGAGAGAGAGGCATAACACTCACGCCTGCTCCGAGATCACATAAAGCAGTTTTGACATAATTATTCATTATGGAGCAAGGAATGGTGGGTATACCTGGATCACCGAGATTCTCAGGAATCTTGCCACTGAAAGAGTAGTTAGCAAGCATAGTAGATATTGCATCATTAGGAACTTTTCTTTTATTAGTGACAATATCTTTCATATATTTTGAATAAGGAAGTAACTTAATAGCATCAGTCAAAGGGATTTGAAGAAAAAGAGGTTTAATCCACTCACAAAACTTATTGTAATGCTCTTCTTCTTTAGATTTGATGGACTTACCTGGAAAGGGCCTGGGTTTCTGTACCCATGGTTCTCTTTCTTTCCCATGTTTTCTTGCAATGAAGTCTTCTTTAGTGTACCTCTTACGTTTGTCAGGTGCTTCTTCCTCTCGAACTTCGGGCGGATCATTCTTCTCACTATCCTTACCTTTAGGTTCAGCACCGTCTTCAGTCTCAGCATCGGATATAGATACACTGTTGGGATCAACAGCTGGCTCTTCATTTGCAATAGGATCATTAGAATTGTCAGTCTCCTTATGTTTCTTCTTTTTCTTTGGAGAGCCAACAATTTCTTCTTCATGCATTTGAGAATCCTGCTCGATTCTCTTCGGATGTCCCTCTGGATAGAGCGGATCTTGAGTGCTAGTTCCTCCTCGGGTCTTAATCCCGAAAGCCTGCAAATTATCTTGTTTGGCATTGTTAGCAAGCAGATCTCTTTGCATATTAGAAATTTGGTCAAGCTGAGTTTGAACCATATGAAAATGCTTCATAAGACATTGAACATCATTAGCTGTTCTATCTAAAACATCAAGCAGTTTTTTGATAGCAAGAGAATTATCATGCAATTGACTTTGTATCCTCTCATTAAAATGGTTTTGTTTCATAATAAAATTATCAAACTCATCTAAACATTGATCAGGAGGCTTACCATGAGGGATGTCACTTGCGTTGAAATCTAAAAGACAGTGTACCTCTACCATAGGAGGGTGAGTAGTAGGCTCACACAGCTTCTCAATAGGGGGTAGATTCTTCACGTCTTCAGCTTTAATACCTTTCTCTTTAATAGACTTCTTTGCTTCTCGCATATCTTCGGTGCTTAGAACAAATATGCCCCTCTTCCTTGGTGGTGGAGGTGGTTGAGGGACGGACCAATCTTCATGGTTTTTGGCAATCCTGCCCATCAAATCCTCCGCATCATCGGGTGTTCTTTTCCTGAAAACACAACCAGCACAACCGTCCAAATAGGACCTGGATTCATCCGTTAGACCAGCATAGAATATATCGGTTAATTCATTCTTAGGAATTTCATGTCCTGGTCTAGCCCGAATCAGACCGCAGTACCTCCCCCAAGCTTTAGGGAGGGACTCATCCTGCAACTGTTTAAAGTTATAAATTCTTTGTAAAGCAGCATGTTGCATGTGAGCAGGAAAGTACTTATCAACAAAAGAGTGAGCTAAGTCTTGAGGACTCTTAATGGAACCGCATGGGAGTGAATCATACCATGCTTTAGCACCTTCATTCAAGGAGAAAGGAAGAAGCTTGGTGATATAAAAGTATCGTATCTTCTCATCTGTGGTAAACAGGCCACCTAACTCACCGAGTTTAGTCAGGTGTGCAATAGCATCATCATTTTCTCTGCCATAAAAGGGGTCAGCTTCAACCATAGGTATAAGTGAAAGATCAACAGAGAAATCATAATCAAGATCATCAATGCATATAGGAGATGTAGCAAATTCAGGATCAGGAACGGTTTTGTTCTTCAAAGCGTGTTTTTCAAATAGTTTCTTAATAACTTCAGGGTCAGAGCCAGAAAACTCTGTCAGTTCCCTGCATAAATCTTCATCAAGCATATAGTAATCATCATCAAGGAGCCTCTCTTTGAGTTTACTCAAATCAGGATAATCATAAGTTTCACCAATAGGGTAGCGAGTAACAGGAAGTTCAATTCCAGACTTTTTAGCAGCAGCAGCAATTTGTTTCTCAAGAGCATAACCAAGCGAACTAATATCATCAAAAGTAGTAGAGGCATCATCAAGAGTATCGGACATAGTAACAGATTCAGTAGGAGCATCATGTGGTGGTGGTGAGGCAAACTTACTCATAACAGAAGGTGAATCAAGTGTAGCACTAGTGCTCAGAGCAGTACCTCTTCTTGTAGTAGATAGTAAGATCGGAACCTTGGGGTCTCCTTTCTTATCCATAGTGGATGAAGTGCAGCAGGTAGGATACCTCAAGTAGACTTGTAATATTGCTATGCTCCCCGGCAACGGCGCCAGAAAACGGTACTTGATAACCCTCAACCGTAAGGGATCGAGATAGTCTTCGCGGGTAAGAATAACCCAATTTATTGATTCGACATACGGGGAGCCAAAGAGTATTTATAACCTTTGACAGTTGAGTTGTCAATTCAACCGCACCTGAAATATACTTACTTGCAACAAAAGATAAGTGGTAACAGTGATATGATAGTGATAATAGTGATAGTAAAAGTAAACAGCAAAAGTAAATAGTGAAGGTAAATGGCAAAAGTAGCAACTAGTGACAAGCAGGGTTTAAAACACTGTAGGCTAGGGAGATGGATGGTTGGGCGCTGCATGGATGAGATAGATTCTAACTTGGGGCACAGCACACGGAAAAGTAATGATCATCTAGGCAAATATCAAACATTAGGCATGTATCCCGTAGGTAGTTGTACGTGCTTGCAATAAGAACTTGCACAACATCTTTTGTCCTACCATCCCGCTACGAACGGGGCCAAAAGGAACTTATGGAGATTAAGGTGCTCCTGTCAAAGAGCACCGGAAAAAAAGCAATGAACTCAATGGATACATGTAATCCTCAAACTACGGACCATCCCCTTTGGTGTCCCAAGCTGTCACTTTTGGGATCGCCGGTTCCGAACCGTAATAGGTGCCAAAAACTCATAGATAGGATCACGAACACAAATATATTCATGCAAACACATATGGTTCAGATCTGAGATCATGGCACTCGGGCCCTAAGTGTCAAGCATTAAGAATAACAAGTTGAAGCAAAGATGATAAACACCATAGTAGATGATAGGCAACATGCCCCCAACGATCTGACAAACTATTACATGATCTAACTCATCCAATCCCTACCATCCCCTTCGCCTACAGCAGGGGAATTACTCACACATGGAGGGAGAAGTCATGGAGGGATGATGGAGTGGTGATGATGATGACGATGGCGACGATCTCCCCTCTCCGGAGGCCAATTCAGCCTCCAGATTAGCCCTCCCGAGGAAGAACAGAGGGTGGCGGTGGCTCAGCGACGGAAAACTGCGAAAAGAACTTCTGATGTGGGCTTTCCGCGTCGTGAGTAAAAATATGAGGCAAAGTAGGGCACCAGGGGGTGTGGGCCCCAACCAGGCGACCCCCTGGCGCGGCCCAGGGGGGCGCGCCCACAGGGCGCCTGGGCACCCCCTGGCCCCCCTCTGGCCCCTCTTCTGGCCCCTGGTTCCTTCGGGTGCGTGGATTTTCTGTGATTTTTCGTGGATTTTTCTGAGATACCTAAAAATCCATTTTCTTGCACACAATAAAACCATACAGGCAGCTCTGCTGAAAACAGCGTCAGTCCCGGTGAGTTTAGTTCAAATCATGCAAGAATGAGGTTAAAACAATATCAAAAGTGTTTGGAAAAGTAGATACGTTTGAGACGTATCAGTTCCTGTTCCACTTTTGGTGGGCAGGTAACAGGTAGCCCGACCTTCCTTCATTTCTGGGAGGAGATCTTGAAGGCGGAGAAGGGCTTCATAGGCCACTTGCTATATGGCTAGGTCCTGAGTGGGCATAGGTGGTCCGATAAAGAACCAGCCTTGAGGTGAGGTCTTGGCAGGTACAATTACTTTGGCATAGAATTCCGTCTTGAATTCACCATTGTCTAGTTCGTGCAGGGTGTACATCGGCTCCAAAGGATAGTGGCATTGTTGGAGGCAGTCCCTTAGGAGTGGTGGAAATCCGATCATGAGGAGTCTCGTGGGGGCGACGGCCATCTAGAAGGAGGTTAGAGAAGAGTCAATATGACAAGAGATGCTACGACAAGCACAAAAGGTTGTCGCTGCTGATTAGTTCAAGAGAGGAGAGAAGTGGAATAAGTCTTGCAAGTGATTTGGAGGTCTCGGGGTCTAGTCCTTGTAGCTGGCGTTGACTTGGTCTTTTCTTGTCTCTTTAATCATGACGACCCCTTGGGCCTTCTGGGACGTCGAGGGTACCAGGTAGGCAATCCTTTATGCAATGATATTAATCAAGGCATAATAGAGGTCCAACATGTCGGTTTCGTTGATGAAAACATCGACACCAAGAGCAGGGGACAAAGAGAACCGCTTTCCTGCTCACTATAGTGAGGCGGACCAAATGGCGAGGTTCTCATCCACCAGTGATTGCCGATACAACAACGGTAGTGACAGGATTACTCTATTAGCGGCGCATATCATGATTTTGCATAACCTATACCCTGGTCATCATAGGCCAATGTTGCATCTTCTTGGGGCACTGTCAAAGGTGCCACCATCTTCTGGGTCTTCACGTCCTCATCCACCGAGGATGTATCTTTTGTTGGCATCGTCTTGTTGTGGTGTCGCCAATCTTGTGTGCAGAAGCGGCGGTTGAGTGTTTGGCAAGGTGCACTCCACAAGGATTACAGAAAATCCAGTGGTCAGGGGCATAGGGGTTCCAACGACCACAAGTTTTGAAAGGGAAGAGATCAAGTATAGCCTAGTTTTCGAAAAACTAAGAAGGGAAGAGAAGTATAGATAGTTTTGAAAACTAGCAATAGTTTTGGAAATAGTTTTACCCTAACTAACGACCATGCTAACTAAGGCTTCCTACAGTCAGGACGGCTCTGATACAAGCTCTGTGGGGACCCCGACTCATAAGTCGTGATCATCGAATGCACGTGTACAGTGATCCCAGAGATCAATTCTCACTGAACACACAGAAGCTGAATAACAAGAGTCTTACATCCATACATACCGTATTACACAAATAGGACCATTATGGTCAAGTCTTGAGTATAGCATTGCAGCGGAAATCTTCAATATCAACATGGACCCATGCCATCTGCCTTAACCCTATAGGCATTATGACTGGGAAGCGTCCTAGCTCGCATGCTTGTCACCCATAAATCTTCATCATAACCTGTTCTCTCATGCCTGGCCAATAAAATAACCAGTGGCAAGCCAATGAGTACTTTGAATGTACTCGCAAGCAACCCAAGTGTGATGACAGAATAATTATGCAAGGCTCTACTGCTAAGTTGGCGGTTTTGCGGAAAGCTAGTTTTTCATATGCAAGTATGATCAACATATAACATGGACATGCATGTGTCTACAACAAGTATCAGGAGGTTACAGACATCATTATCGAGAAAGAGTTGCAATCAACTCTGCTCAAGCTCATTGTGACTTTCTCACAATCGCATCATCAATATCTCTGAACCGTGTTATTTTCCAGAAACTTATGGACATAGTCTAAGTAGCACCACCCAACTGTCCCTGACCGCGGACACGGCTATTCGAATAGTTTGACACTCTGCAGAGGTTGCACACTTTACCCACAAGATCCGGGGAACTTCCGTGTCATCCACGACCCGCGGTACCTCAAGTACCCGGGGTAAGCACCCGATCACTATCTTTCCCTAGACGACACTAACATAGAGTCCACTCGATTGGTAGTAACCCCCGTGCCCACATTTCACATCTTAATAATTGTGGAGACTCGCTCCCATATTCATCACATACCACTGACACGGGGTACCAACGGTGTGTTCGGTGCCCTGTGAAAACAGTCATGGCCGCCTATCCAAGCACGACCCCGTCCCGAGAGTGACCTCATGTCACCCCCGTCACTAGTAATGCGGGCACCATGCTAGTATCGACCTAGGTAATCAATAATGCCCTTTCCCATATAAGGGTAGAGTGGTTGCGCATGTTTGGTTGGGACGGTAGTCACACATAAATCTAATCCATCTCTGTAAACAACACTCTCATCAAGCCTCGGCACACTACTTCTTCACTAAGTAGTGCCCTAGTTTCTCATCAACTCCCAGGGGCATTAGTGGCACCCACTGGGTTATTTGCAAGTATGTCAGACCACACTTGTTTCACTCAATGCATAACCCTGACCCATTTTGTGTAGCCAACTACTATAGCATACATCTATCTACTCCCACCCACATAACCCTCATAGGAAGGTAGGGTCATGTTTGATGCAGGTTTCAACAGTAAGTAACAAAGGTAGCAACCAAAGTGGTCTCCACCTCAACATGATTCTGATGCATCGATAATAAGGTGCTATGAGACATGCATAAAAAGGTTTCTCGAACATGGTCAAAGGGCTGCTTGCCTTATTCTTCCGAGTCTTAAAACCTTCTGGTCCATCTCTGAGTATCCGTTTATTTCGTCAACTAACGATGGAAACAATCATAATAAGCAACACAATCAAAGCAAAAATAAAAGTGCTCTAAAAATAGGAGTTGGACTTTTCTAGGATACCTCTGGTCATTTGAAAAATAACCAAGGTGGTTTCATAGGTATTGGATCAATGAATAGTTTGGATCATTTCAATATGATGGAACCAAGGGGTTTATGGATTTGAAAGGAGTGTACAGAAATATATTCTTGAATGATGAGCAAAGGCACCCATCAACAAGTCATGATTTTAGAAGCATCTAGGAGTTGGTTTCATTGGATTTGGAATTCAAATGATTTTCCTAGGATTTTGCAAAGCTAATAAATATGAAGAAATGGCTCAATATTTGGCGGGGGTACAGAAAGTGTTAATAAAAATGTTCCAAAACTAAGTTTGGATACGACAAGCATCTAGGAATTTGAACCACTGGATTTGGATCAAAATTGAGCTCTCTGTGATTTTCTAAAGTTCATCACAGATAATGGAATAATGGCATTTAATAATTATTTGTGAAGGAAAAGTCTCTGGAATAATGTGCATGTTGCACCAACAGGTAGATCATGATTTATGGAGTCACTGGAAACTTGAATCACCAAATTTGGAGTTCAAATGAATTATTTAAGCATTAATGAAGTTTACAGAAAAAGTAAAAGGAAAAAGGGGAGGGGGTTTTATACCTATACTGCGTTTTGGGCGCAGTATAGCGCCGCAGCGCTCTGGGCCGGCCCAACTTCATAGCAGCGCGCAGGGAACCTGGCCACGTCAAAGGCGGCTTCTCGGAAATGCGTTTTCATGCGGAGAAGACGGGCTATGCCATAGCCGTCTCCACTTAAACCGGTGGGGCCTGCCTCCGGGGTCGCTGACCTGCGGGGCCCTCCTGCAGGACCTTCTCCTTCCTCCCGCCCGCGACAGGAGCGGGGTAGAGGAGATCGGCCGCCGATCGCGCCAGCGACCCAGGGGGTCTCCGCCGGCGTTCTGCGCACCGGAGTGCTCAGGGCGGCGAGGCGCACCCGCCCATGTGCCTCACGCCCGTGGGGGAGCTCAGGAAGGGGAGAAGTGCCTGGCACGGCGATGATGGCGATGGCGAAGAGGGTTATGGCGCTACAGCCTCAGGGGGAATGGGGCGGAGCACGGGGAGGCTCAAGGGGGTGCGTGAGAGGCTCTGGTGGTGGCTAGGTGGTGAGGGAGAGGCCGGGGTGCCCAAATTCGAGCAGGGCCCCGAGGCGGCAATGGCGACAGAGGAGGAGGAGGAAGGCTCGGGAGGGAGCGTGCTTTGCTCAGGGAGGCTTACTGGAGGGTGAGGGAGCGGATGGAGTACGGAGAGGGCTCGGGGAGGCCTTATATAGGCCAGCCCGAGGTTCACCGCGGGGCTGTGCGCCGGCGGGGCCGTGGCCGTTGCTGAAGGCCAACCTGGCTCTCCTGGGCATGTCTGAGGTGCTCGTGGACGAGGTCCAGGCCAAGGGGGAAGCAGAGGGTGAGCAGGGAGGCGCCAGAGTCTTCGCGCGTGTGAGCTTGCCCACTGGAGCTCAGGGTCGGTAGGTGCGCGTGCGAGCAGGGGTGAGGCAGGAGGAGAGAGGAGAGGGCCAACCGTCCAGCAGGTTGCGGACGCCGAGGCAGCCTCGGGGGACACGAGGGGGAGGCCCCAGGCTGTCGGGTGCAGCCGATTGGAGGCGGCAACAGTGCGCCAGGGCACTGTAGCGCGCTCCAGAGCACCCGTTTGGCCGGTATGGCAATGCCCTCGCTGCTCTGGCCATGTCCACCTTGTCCAACATTGTCTAGGGTGTCGAGGGAGAAGTAAACAAATGCGTTGTGGCCTTGGATGCCCTGGGAAGCCACTGGAATGGGGAGGGAGGTGAAGAAGAAGGAGTTTACTGCTGTCCAGCAGTGTGAATTGGGGTTTTACCCCCTCCAATGATTGAGCTGAGGCCATAGAGAAGTTACTGGGGGTAGAAGATGATCAGGAGAAGCTGTGGTAAGAATTTGAGGTAAAGGGAAATAGTAAAAGGGGTCCAAACAATGGTTTTGGCAAACTTGCAGAAGGTGTTTGATCATGTTTTGGGAAAGGAGATGACCTCCAATTGGCATGGGACTTAACAGGATGGAATGTCACATATATCTAGGCCTGTCCACCAAATTTGACCTCATTTGGGTAAAGTTGCCAATGTAACTTTGGTGAACCCTAGAAATCACAGAAATGGTTTCACCTTGTTTGAGTGAAGCTAATCATCTCCCCTTGATGCACCACTTGGTGTAGTATCATCATTTGGGGTTATGATCATGCTCACAAAGTTTGAAGCCCCAGGTAAAAAGTTGACAATGTAGAGTTGTTCAAATTTGAATTTGAACAGAAATGGTTTTGGGGCACTTAGACCAAGTTATGCTTCTCCAAAACCTGTGCCATTTGGCATAGATGCATAATTACATCATTTTAGCATGTGCACCAAGTTTGACAGCATTTGGACAAGTTTGGCAATGTAAAGTTGCTTAAACTTCAAAATGGACAGAAATGGTTTTGAGGGGATTAGATGATGTTTCCTTGATCTTCAAGGCATGAGGCTTTGCAAGATCATCAAATATGTCATATATGACATGATAGAATTTCCCTGGAATTTTTGGAGAATATTTTCTTTGTAAATATCCAAAAAGGGTTTTGGAAGGATTTGTCCAATATTTTGAACATGACCATGTGTTAAAACTCTTATATATGGACAATATATGTCCTATGAGTCTCCCTGAATTTTGGCAAATATTTTTGAAGTAGTTAAATAATTTTTCCCTATTAAAGACCATTTCTGGCCTTAAGAAAAAGCTTTTAAATAAAATATAAAAATAACTTTTAAAATTATAATTTTGTGGTTCCTGGGAGTCCTATACCTAATAGGATTCAAATAAACTTTTTGAAAGATTTTTCACACCCTAAATAAGGTACTTGCAGTGCAAACCTCAATTCAGGTGTTCTTGGAAAAAAAATTAGAAAATACTATTTGGCCAAAATATTTTTATAAGAAAATTCTATATTGTTCTATACACATGGCATGATCATTGGGAAAAAGTTTTGGATCAAGGAGATGAAGTATAAGAGTTGGAGGATTTATTTGATTTTTAGAGCACTAGTAAACAGCAGACAAAAGTCAAATCAAGCAAAGTCAAAAACACTCAAAAGTTTTTGTAAATCCACATTTTTAACATGATAATTAGCTTGAGCAATGTGACATGAAAATCAGGGTGTGACAAGAACAGCGAAGAACGAGAGAGAAAAACAGTGGAGAGATAAAACGTAGACTGAAAGAGTAGTATATTGATCTGTTCGATTGTGTGTTGTTTAATCGGCCGTCACCCCAACATATATAAGAGGCGGCTGGACTTCCTGTACAAGGAAAGGACTCATCTAGGCATTCCTTACAAGAAAAGTTATATTAATTCACATCCTAGAGTCCTAGTTCCACTCTAACTCGGATTCAATCTGAATCTGGCCCAAACTTGTGTCTTCCTCCTTGCATGCGTCGTAGAACATGCATATGACCTCTGACCAAGATGGGCCAAATACCAAATTTATGCGCCTCGACGTGATGAACAATTCTTATGTTGAATACTTTTCCAAATAAGGCAATCTTGAATACTCTACGAAGCCATCTTTAATCTCTGGTCGGACTCGTAGTGAACTTTTAGGCCGTATACTATCTCAGATGATAACGACTCCAAAACCAATGTTCACGGTTTTGATGATACGCACAACTTCCATGTTGATCACTTTTCCATCCAAGGTTACCCGGATCATCTTTCGGGCACATCTTCAGTTTTCAGTCGGAGCACTCGGATCTCTCCACTCGGAGATTAGAGTATTTCACTCGGCACACCTGACTAGACTTCTTCACTCTGGCGACAACTTTCACTCGGATGGCAATATTTTCACTCGGAAGACAACCTTTTCACTAGGATGGCCACATTTTAACTCGGAAGACAATTTCTTACTCGATCGACAAGCTTTCATTCCGATGGTAATCTTTTCACTCGGTTGACTATATTTTCACTTGGAAGACAATCTTTTACTCGATTGGTAAGTTTTCACTCAGATGATAACTTCACTCGGATGACTATATTTTCACTTGGACCGCAATCTTTTACTCGATCGGTAAGTTTTCACTTGGATGATAAGCTTTTCACCCGGACGACAATCTTTTACTCGATCGGTAAGATTTCACTCGGGTGGTAAGCTTTTCACTCGGATTTCCCGAGTGAAACACAACCTGATCTTGATTTGCCTCTCCATGTCGCATACGACCTCGGATTGAGACGAATTATATAGGAAAATCGATCGGCTCGACGAGACGAAACTTTTCCATGTTGAAGGTTTTTCGATTCAAGGCTTCTTGAAGGCCGAATTGCTCACGCATTATATCGGAGACTCATCAACATGTGTCTGCTGTCGAGCGTAATATTTTGGTCTTTGGTAGGGCTGGACTGTATTGACTGTAACTTTTGTAGACGAACTCACATTAAGATAATTTATATATCAAAATCAATCTCCTCAACAAGACGAAGACAATCCATGCAGGGTGATCCTTCATTTGAGGTTGTCTTGAAGGTGTAATCGGCCGAAAACCACTCGGGACACCAAATTCTGCCACTCGGAGTACAATTTCGGCCCCTAAGATGAGGTCGGATCACAATACTCCGAACATCAAAGTTGTTCCACTCAGTGTCGGGGAAACTGATCCACCCACAAACACCTATGGGGACGGAGCCCCTTTTCGGTACGGCGGGGGGGCGGAGGTCGCGCGAAGAGCAGATCGAGGCGAGGCACACGAGCAGTTTACCCAGGTTCGGGCCGCACGGATGCGTAAAACCCTACTCCTGCTTTGTGGTTTGTATTGAGTTCTTGGCTCGGGAGCGCTGAGAGCTACAATACACTTCAGCAGCTAACGAGACCGAGCGTGAGAGTGTTCGAATCCCCCTCTACGTTGCGCATGGGCCTCCTTTTATATGCTCAAGGGGTCACCGATAGGTGGCAACACAGTTGAGGGTAAAAAGGGAAAAGTGCTGGGTTGGTACAGCTACCTGTATAGTGTTCCATACCTAACCCTGACGGCAGGCGACAAGGGCATTAAATGCCCATCGACGTCGCCCAAACAGTGCAAAAAGGGGCCGTCAGGGGCGCCACCGTTGCCACGATGGCAACCTTGTCAGCGCCACTTGCCACCGCGTACCCCTGGCTTCACAGCCTCCCGCCACGTACGCCTGGAAGGGTCCCAGAGCGACACGTGTGTGGATGCGCTGGAGCGTGGGCATAGAGTGGTAGCTTGCCGCGGCAAGCGCCTTGCCGCGGTCGTTGTCTTGTCGCGTCCGGGACCTTGCCGCTCACCGGGCCTTGCCGGGACGCGTGGCGTGTCGCGGCAAGTTCCTTGAGATTCCTTGAGTGGCCTTCCCGGCAAGCTCCTCTTGCCGGGGCCTTGTCTTCTTGTCTTGAATACTTTGTTCTTGAATGGCTCCAAAGGAACCACGGAGGTCCTTGGCAGTCACCCGGCAAGCCTTGCCGCGGGACGCTGCGACTGCCCGTGCACAAGTTCGGGATACTAGGGTACCCCTACTCTAGTACACCGACAGGAGCCCCCGGGCCTGGGCCATACACGGTGCCGAGCGCTGTTGGGCCAGGCTCAAAACAGGGCACGCGCGGCCTGGGTCATGCCGTATCTTTCTCCGTATCCACCGCGCCCTCCCTGAACGGCCCGCGTTGATTGCGGCGTCGTGGGAGAGATCGTGGGTGGTTTCTTTATTCGGAAATGCAGAAACTCCGCCCCCCTCCCCCCTTATGAACAGGGGAAACAGGGGCAGTTCGTCCATCCGCCCGTTGCTACCTCAATCCTAGAAAACCTCCGCTGCTCCCCTTCTTCCCAAAGCTGAAAGAGAGCAGCGCTCCGCCCCCCGTCGCCACCAGCACCACCAGCGCCGTCGACCTCCTTCACCGCTTCCGCCATGGCTCCGAAAGGCAAGAAGGGGAAGGCTGCGAAGTCGGCCGAGGCGCTGCGGCTCGCGGCGCTGCGAAAGGAGCGGGCTGTCTTCCCCCCCAAACTTGCCGCGAGGAAGCTGAGGGAGAAGTACTACCTCTTCTGGTCGGGGGAGACGCGGGCGCATCCGCGCACCAAGGTACTCCCAGCCGTTGCTTGTAATATGGCTCCGAACGGATATGCGTTCTTCGCCTTGTTCTTCTACTGCGAGCTCTACCCGCCTTTCTCTGAATTCTTCTGCGACATTATGAACACCTACGGGTTCCACCTCCTTGACTTCACCCCCAACACCGTTCTGACCATGGCAGTTTTCGCACATCTTTGCAAAAACTTTGTCGGAGTCCATCCCAATGTAGCCCTTTTCCGCCACTTCTTTATGCCTCGAGTTGAGAGAGGAGAGCCTTTGTCCGGCAGAGTCTCCTGGATCTCGAGGGCCCACAAGAAGGAAGCTTATCTGGAGGGAGAGCTCCGCAGCAAATGGGAGGAATGGAGAGCTAACTGGTGCTGGATTGTAGAGGAGAACCCGCAGCCATTTAACGCCCTGCGCCAAGCCGCAGTAGTACGCGGCAACGACTGGAGCGACTTGGCCTCGGAAGACAGTAGGCTAAAGATTGCCACCGCCCGGATCCGACGCCTCAGGCTTGCCGGGCTCACTGTAGGCGCAGTTGGAGCAGATTTCCTTCGCTGCCGCATCGCCCCCTTGCAGGAGAGGAAGAGGCCCGCCTGGGAGTTCGAGAATGCGGCAGATATCATGAGGCTGCGCCCGAGCCTCAACTTCAACTTCACTGTCCTGGAGCTCAACGTGATGCTCCAGGAGCTGTTCAAGTACGACCCCGATCATCCCGAAGTGTTCAGGTTGCCGAGGGGGGTCGTCCCGCTGTGCAACAACTCCGCGCTCAGCCGCATCCGCGCAATGATGCCGCTGTGCGACTCTCATACGATCGACCCAACTTGGCAAGAGCCTGCCGATGATGCCGTGCAGGAGTTCTTCGACAACTTCGAAGAAGTGCCGATCAGCTCCGACGAGAAGAAGGGCCTCACCCGCGACACCACCGATAAGGAGATGGCGTACATCGCCACCAGGCTGGAAGAGGCGGCGGCAGCTGCAGTCGCGGGAGAGTTCAGATTCACCGTGGAGGAGGCGGATGCAGCAAAGGCGGCAAGCCTTGCCGAGCGAGGGGAGCTTGCCAGCGAGAAGGGGCCTGCCGGGCAAGACGTCGAGTCGAGCGAGCCCGCCGAGCAGGGTGTCGGGTCAAGCGAGCCCACCGAGCAGGGCAACGAGTCGAGCGAGCCCGCCGAGGATACGAGCGGCTCGCTGGATATCGACTCCTCTTCCTCCTCATCTTCAGGCAGCTAGCCACCAGCAGAGCCTCCAGCTCCACCAAGAAGGCGTCTCCGCAAGGCCGGGGACGTAACGGAGCGGCAGACTGGTCAACAGCCGCCGTGCCGCGTGACATGCTCCACCGCGGCAAGCAAGGTCGCCGTGGGAATACCTCGCGCTTCTGCGGCAACTGGAGCGGGGTCTTTCGGGACCGCCGCTTCTGCTCCTGCCGCTCCTCACGCCACGGCGGCAGCCAGAGCGGGGTCGTCTCAGACCACCACCACTGCTCCCGCCAAGCGGCCAAGGGAGCCTACTCCTCCACCTCCTCGCGCTGGACGTGAGCCGGACTTCGACTTCTCCGCGCTCAGCACGAGGAAGAAGAAGAGTAAGATTCTTGTTGTTCTTGCATTGCTTCAATTCTTGTTGTTTTGTCTTGTATCTCTTTTGCCTTACTCTGAACTTGTTTCTTTTTAGAACTCTGGCCCAGAGGGCGGCAAAGAGAGCCAAGGTCCCGGTGATTGTCATCGAGGACGAGCCCACCGTGACAGCAGGGGGTGCGCCTGAGACAAACTTGCCGGACCCGGCAACTGATCTTCAGAGCAGCCCCCAGCGCAGCCCCCAGTGTAAGTGTATGGTTCACTTTCTGCTGTTAGGCGTGCATGGGCGTTCTTTCTTTGCTGATATTTGTTTGTTGATCTGTGTAGGAGCAGAGCAGCCACACTAGGAGCGCCCGGAGACCGCCCCCGACGTGCCATCTGCTTCAACTACGCCGCCAAGGGTTTCCCCGGCAAGGGAGAGTCCTCCGGCAAGGGGGAGCTCTCCGGCGAGGGACAGTACCAGCGGCCCTCCGCCGGCGGGGACTACAACTACGCCGCCAAGGGAGAGTTCCCCGTCAAGGAACCTTACCGAGGAGCCGGCCCGCGCAGGTAATCCCTTTGCTTCAAACTTCCCTTGGGCTTTTCTTCTTTTGATTCTTCTTTTTTGGATATTTGCTTGACTGTTTTTCTCCCCTTTCCGGCCGTCAGATCCATCTGCTGTGGAGCCGATGGAGACGGAGGTTGCTGATGAAGAGAAAGCGCGCGGCAACACCGGCGACGCCGCTGCCACCGAAGAAGCGTCCGGTGCTGACGAGCCCGTCGGCGACGAGGCCGCCAAGGCTGCTGCCGCAGCGGGTGGCGAGGGGTCCGGCGATCGCACTGACGGCCCTGAGGCAGCAAGAGGGCCAGGCGCTACACCGACCGCCGAGCCCTCCGCCACTGCCGTAGCCCCAGGCTCCGAAGAGCCCGAGCCAGGCGCCTACTTGAAGGCCGGCGACGGCGTCTTCATCAAACTCCCTTGGGCCTCAAGCTCCAGGGCGCCGGTCGAGGGAGAAATCTTCGATGGAGAGGTGCTCGCCTCCGCCGGGCTGACGCTTGTCGATGCGCCGAGCAGCAGCAGCGGCGAGCCTGTGGAGGAGCGGCTGCTGCGGAAGCTGCTGTCGCTCTACCGCGCTCGGCAGGTCAAGCTGGAGTCCCGCGAAGCGCTGGCCGCCAAGGCGGGAGCCGACATTGAGAAGCGCACGGAGGAGCTCCGGGCCCTCAACCAGGCAGCTCTCCGGTCCTTGGCAGAGGAGCGGGAGCAACTTGCCAAAGTGCAGACGGCCTTCTTCCTCGAGAAGGCCAAAGTCGAAGAGCAACAACGGCTTGCCGCCGAGAAGCTATCCACGCGGGAGGGTGAGCTAGCGCAGCGGAAGGTCAACCCCGACAGCCACGAGGAGGAGCTTGCCGCGCGCGAGCAATCACTTGGCGGGGCCCTCCAGGAAGCAAAGGACGCTGTCGCAGCTGCCGAGACCGCCAAGAAGGAACTGGAGGCGAAGGTGGCGCAGCTGGAGGCCGATCTCAAGGTGAGAGGTGAAGAGATCGCCGCGCTCAAGCTTTAGCGGGAGAAGGACGCCCACAGCCACTCAGAGCCGCAGGTCCGTCTCGCCGAGAAGGGCAAGGAGCTTGTCGCCGCCAAGGACTCCAACGCTGATCTCCAGTTGAAGTTGACCACTTTGACCAAGACGCTGGACGGCGCCAAGGAGCGGGAGGCGGCCTTGAAGGAGGAGGTCAAGGCCGAGAAGGCGCTGCTGGCGAGTGCTTCTGTCACCCAGAACACCTTTAGAGAGACTGTGGAGCACTGGACGGAGGGTCTCGTCAATGTTGCCGCAGATATCGACAGGAGCTGGTGCAGCTGGAGGCGGAGTATCTCGGGTATTCCTCCGATGAGAACCTCCACCCCAGTGCCAAGCTCACCTTGTTCTTCAGAGGCGTGGCGACTGCCCTCCAGCAACTCCGGGAGAGGATGCCAAGGCAGCTGGCGGACGAGTCGCGCAAGCTCTGCGCGGGAGCCTTTCAAAAGGTGTTGGTGAAGGTGGCCTTCCGCAATCCAAGCCTCAACCTCACCAACGTCCTCAAGTCCCTGCCATCGGACGCTGATCTGGACGCGCTCAAGGTCCTTGTCGCACCCATTGTGGACAAGGTGAGCGGGATCAAGAGGGTTGAGGGCGACCGCGTACTAGGCCGTCCGTTTTCTTCTTTCCTTGTCGCTGCTGATCACGTTATGAGAACAATCTGTTAAAGCTGCGACAAGCTATCTTGTAATATAACTCTATTTTGGGTAGTGATTGCAACGTTATTTCCTTTACTTGACTCCTTTGCTTTGTATGTTTTTGCCCTACGCTTTGAGGGAACTTGTCGGCGCAGGCACCTTAGCCGCGAGCGCTGAGTGCGGGACGTCAGCAGCCTGCTGGCGGTGCCGCTATCGACAAGAAACCTTGTCGCAACTAGTTGCAGCACACTTAAGTTGTTGAGCGGGCTCGAAAACAAAGTAAGGGCGCGACACTAGTCGCAGCACACTTAAGTCGTTGAGCGGACTCGAAACAAAGTAAGGGCGCAACTAGCTACGAGTAGGTTCCTCCGCGCACAGGTTTTCCATACAAAGCACGGTCGTTCAAGGAAGATAACTTAAAAATTTAAAAATCTGATTGCTCAATCTTTGGCAACTTAGCTTTTCTGTTGTTTGCTTCCCGGCAAGGCGAAACTTTCTTGAACGGCGCTTGGTTCATACTACTATCTCCTCCTCCCCCCCAGCAAACTTGTGCACGAGGGAACCTTCCTTTCCTTGAGAAAAAAGAAAGAAGAGAAAATACAGATATGGAGCCTTAAGGCTCGTTATTGCTTACCGGGGGTAGGTGCTGCACAAAGTGTGAGATAACTCATGCAAAAAATAGAAAGCATGAAATTGACAAGGTGTGCGGAGCACATGAGCTTTACTGATGCACGGGGTCTGCGCCCGGCTTTGTACAAAGGATTACATGCAACAGCGGCAAGACTTGTACAAAAGGTGGTTGCCAGAACGTGTCGCGGCAACCGCGCCTTACGGGTAAAACTTACGAAGATGCTCGATGTTCCAGGAGTTGCTCACCGGAAAGCCATCTTCGGTCTCAAGGCGGACAGTGCCAGGCCTAGTGACTCATTTCACCCGGTAAGGGCCCTCCCACTTTGGCGTCAACTTGTTGGAATTCTTGGCGGACTGAACGCGCCGAAGAACAAGGTCGCCTTCCTCGAGACTTCTGGCGTTAACTTTGCGGCTATGGTAGCGGCACAAAGCTTGCTGGTAGCGAGCAGCTCGTACAGCAGCCTGAAGACTGTCTTCCTCAAGGAGCAGCGCGTCATCTTGTCGCAGCTGCTCTTGCTCAAGCTCATCATAAGCGAGCACTCGAGTTGACCCGTATACGAGTTCCGTGGGGAGAACTGCATCTGCTCCATAGACTAGAGCGAAAGGTGTCTGTCCAGGGGCTCGATTTGGCGTCGTCCTGATCGACCAAAGAACCACCGGCAGCTCCTCGATCCAGTTTCTTCCGCACTTGTGCAGCCTGTCGAAAGTTCTGGTCTTGAGGCCACGCAGCACTTCAGCATTTGCCCTCTCCGCTTGACCGTTGCTTCTCGAGTGAGCAACAGAAGCGAAGCAGACCTTGGGGCCAAGATCTTGGACGTACTGCATGAAGGTGCGGCTCGTGAATTGCGTACCATTGTCGGTGATGATCCTGTTAGGGATCCCGAAACGGCAAACAATCGACCTAAAGAACTTGACTGCTGACTGTGCTGTCACCTTCCTCACTGGTTCCACTTCCGGCCACTTTGTGAACTTGTCGATTGCAACGTACAAGTACTCAAAGCCCCCGGCTGCGTGGGGAAAGGGGCCGAGGATGTCGAGCCCCCAGACCGAAAATGGCCAGGATAAAGGGATCGTCTGGAGAGCTTGAGCTGGCTGGTGTATCTGCTTGGAATGGAACTGGCACGCTTCACACTTGGTTACTTGTGCAGTTGCATCCTGGAGGGCTGTCGGCCAAAATAAACCTTGCCGGAATGCTTTGCCGGCAAGTGCTCTTGCGCCAATGTGGTGACCACATATGCCTCCATGTATCTCTGCCAACAGCTTTTGTCCATCTTCCCGGGGAATACACTTCAATTTCACACCGTTGAGTCTTCTTCTGTACAGTGTGTTGTCAACAAACTGGTACATACTTCACTGCCGGGCTACTCTTTCCGCTTCTTCTTGCTCTTCGGGAAGTTCTCCTGTCAGAAGGAAACGGACAATCTGTTGTGCACATGCGGGAGCTTGTGGCTCGACAACAAGGACTAAAGGCACATCTGCTGCTGCGGGAACATCCGCTTCTATGGCGAGAACCTGCGGCTCAGCCGGAGCTTGATGTTCCCCGGCAAGCTTGCCGGAGGAAAACTTGTCGGGAGCGTCTGCTTCAACGGAACAAACCCTAGGGCTTGCCGGAGCAGACTGCCCCTCAGCGCTCTTGGTGTTGATCTTGGGGACCTTCTTAGCGGCGGCTTCGGGAAGCTCTGCCGGAAGATAATCACCAGAAATCAACTTCCTCTTGTTGCTTTGTCCAGTTGATGTTGTTACGGACGGCTGAGTCAGCTTGAGCACAAAGATCCCTGGTTCCACAGGTAACTTAAGTGCGGCGCACTTTGACAGGCCGTCGGCGATGTTGTTCTGAGCTCTTGGAACATGCTCCATCTGCAGGCCGTCAAAGTGCTCCTCTATCTTTCTCACTTCATCAACGTATGCTTCCATCAACGGACTCTGGTAATTCTTGTTTACTTGGCGGACGACAAGCTGCGAGTCACCCCTGACAATGAGCTTCTTGATCCCAAGGTATGCCGCGATCCGGAGACCGGCAAGTAAACGTTCATATTCTGCAGTATTGTTTGTTGCTTGCTCCTTGGGAAAGTGCATCTGGACTACATACTTGAGGTGCTCTCCGGTGGGTGAGACAAGCAGCACGCCAGCACCGGCGCCTTGCAGCGAGAAGGCACCATCAAAGTGCATCAGCCACTCTTTGCTTGCTTCCTTGACGGGGATGCTTGTTTCTGGAATTTCTTCATCTGGTGTTGGCGTCCACTCTGCTATGAATTCTGCCAATGCTCTGCTTTGGATAGTTGAAGTGCTTTCAAACTTGAGGCCAAAGCTTGACAGTTCCAGTGCCCACTCAACAATCCTGCCTGTTGCTTCTGGATTCTGCAGTATCCTCTTCAGCGGAAAGTGAGTGACAACTGTTATCTCATGTGCTTGGAAGTAATGGCGCAGCTTTCTCGAGGCCATGAGAAGGCCGAAAAGCAACTTCTGCACACTAGAATACCTTGACCTAGCCCCCTGCAGAAGGGATCTCACAAAGTAAACTGGGCGCTGCACCATTTTCTTCCGTATCTCCTGCGCAGATCCATCTTTGTCGGGACCAGAGCTTGTCGAAGAAGCCCCCTACTTGTCGCAGGATGCGCTTGCCGTGGTTGCTGGCTCACCATCTGCCTCCCTCTCCGCTACTAACGCAGCACTAACCACTTGATTGGTCGCCGCTAGATACAGCAGCAACTTCTCTTGTGGCTTAGGTGCGACAAGTATTGGAGTAGAGGACATGTATCTCTTCAAGTCTTGCAGCGCAGCCTCCGCTTCCGGAGTCCATTTCATTGGAACTGCCTTTTTCAATATTTTGAAAAACGGCAGGGCGCGCTCAGCAGACTTAGAGATAAACCTGCTGAGAGCAGCCACACAACCGGCAAGTCTTCGTACATCCTTGACGCGCTTTGGTGCTTCAATCTGCTCAATGGCCTTGATTTTGTCGGGATTGGATTCAATTCCCCTCTGAGACACGAAGAACCCGAGAAGCTTGCCGGAAGGGACTCCAAATACGCACTTCTCGGGGTTGAGCTTGAGCTGGATCTTGCGCAGATTTGCAAAGGTCTCGTCTAAATCTTGGATCAGAGTAGCCCTGTTCTGGCTCTTGACCACTATGTCATCCATGTAGGCTTCCACATTTCTATGAATCTGTGGCTCAAAAGCTGTATGGACTACCCATGCAAATGTTGAACCAGCATTCTTCAATCCAAAAGGCATCCGTATGAAACAGTACGTGCCACATGGAGTAATGAATGCGGTCTTCTCCTCATCCTCTTCTGCCATGAAGATTTGGTGGTATCCTGAGTATGCGTCAAGAAATGAAAGCAAATCACATCCGGCTGTGGAGTTAACAATCTGGTCAATGCGCGGCAAGGGAAATGGGTCTTTGGGACAAGCTTTATTCACATCGGTGAAGTCGATACAAAGCCTCCATTTCCTGTTTGCCTTGCGCATGACTACAGGATTGGCCAACCACGTAGGATGGAGCACACCTCTGACAAGGCCTGCTGCTTCCAACTTCTTGATCTCTTCTGTGATGAATTCTTGGCGCTCTACCGCTTGTTTCCTGATTTTCTGCTTGATGGGCCGCGCATGAGGACATACGGCAAGATGGTGCTCAATTACTTTCCTGGGAACACCGGGGATGTCAGACGGTTGCCATGCAAACACGTCGACGTTCGCCCGCAGGAAAGCAATGAGCGCGCTTTCCTATTTAGGGTCAAGTGCGGCACTGATGGTGAAGGTAGCACCAGTGCCGTCCTCCTTGGCGGACACCTTCTCGGTCTCTGGCGGAGCTGCCATCGTCTTCTTACACTTGCCGGTGAAGCTCGATGGTGCGTCCTCCACGGTAGCGCAGCACTCCGAAGAGGTGCGCTTGCCGGAGTGGGCATCAGAGCTCTTGCCGGACTTGGTCTTCTTCTTCCCCCCAGGAGCTTCAGCGGCAAGTGAGTCGCGATCACTTGCGGCTGCTGCTTCCCGGTAGATCTTGTCGGCGCAGATAAGAGCATCCTTCTTGTCGCCAGGGACAGAGATGACGCTTATCGGGCCTGGCATCTTCAGCATATTGTATGCATAGTGAGAGGCTGCCATGAACTTGGCGAGTTCTGGACGGCCGAGTATCCCATTGTAAGGCAATGGAAAATCGGCAACGTCAAAAGTTACTCTCTCAGTCATGAAGTTAAGCTCGCCGCCAAATGTCACTCGCAACGTGATTTTTCCCTTCGGCTTGCTCCTTCCCGGGTTGATTCCTTGGAATGTGCCGGTCTCTTCGAGCTCCCTGTCAGGGATCTGGAGCTTCTGGAGTACAGCAAGGGAGATCAGGTTCAAGCCGGCCCCGCCGTCAACTAACATCTTAGTGACCTTGAGGTTGAGGATAGTTGGTGAAACCAACATCGGCAAGCACCCGACCGCAGTTGTGCGATCAGGGTGGTCCTCAATATCAAAGATGATAGGCGTGCTGGACCACTTCAGGAGCCTGCGTGACTCGACGGGTGGTTCTCCCGCATTAACTTCCCGCACCCACTGTTTGAGTTGGCGGTGTGAAGTATGCAGAGAAGCACCGCCGTCAACGCATAAGACCTCTGTGGCTTTTTGGAACTCCTGCTCACTGGCCTCAACATCCTCCATGTCTTCATCGTCGTCGTCGTCTTCATCCTTGTCGCGGCCGCGGGGAGGTCTATCTCCTTGCCGCTACTTGGCCTTGCCGCGGCGTCCTCCCCGGCCGTTGAATGACCGCTTCTTGCCGGATCCTCCATCACCTCCTTGGGCCTTCTCCTTGTCGCGCCACTCGTATTCAGCCTTTTGCTGCTCAACAAGCTGCTCGACCCTCTTGCAGTTCTGGAGGTCATGGCCCTTGGTGCGGTGGATCTTGCAGTACTGCTTGTCGGTGCCGTCCTGCTTGTCGGCGGCTGCCACAGCCTGGCAGTTGGTGCATGCGGCAGTCTCCTTGCCGGAGCCACCAACTCTGGCTTTCTCGGCGTCACCTCCGTTGTCGGACTGCTCAACGACTAGCACATCTTTGTTTTTCTTCTTCCTGTTGTTCCGCCGCCGATTTTTCTTTGCCGGGGCAGCATCTTCACTGTCAGATCCTCCTGCTCCTGTATCCTCTCCGGGGAGTTTCCTCCCCTCCTCAGCACGTGCACACTTGTCGGCCAGGGCATACAGCTCACTGACGTCCCTGATCTTGCACATCGCCATCTCCTCCCTCATCCTACGGTTACGCACGTTCTGATGGAAAGCGCTGATAACCGCGGCAGGGTGGACATCTGGGATGTTGTGCTGTACACGGCTGAATCTCTGGATATACTTGCGCAAGGGCTCTCCTTCCTTCTGGGCGAGCAGGTGTAGGTCATTCTCTTGGCCATGAGGTTTGTGGCCGCCCGTAAAGGCGCCGACAAACTGCTGGCATAGGTCTGCCCAAGAGGATATGGAGTTGTCCGGCAAGTGCATGAGCCAGGACCTGACGTTGGGCTTGAGTACCAGCGGGAAGTAGTTGGCAAGGATCTTTTCATCTCGCCCCCCGGCAGCTTGCACCGCGATGGCGTAGATGCTGAGGAACTCCGACGAATGTGTCTTGCCGTCGTACTTCTCTGGTACGTCTGGCTTGAAATTCTTCATGCTGGGCCACTAGACTTGCCGCAGCTCACGAGTAAACGCAGGGCAACCTACCACGTACGGCAAGTCGCCTGGTTCCCCTGGCGCATGCATGTCGACAGCGGGCCTAGCGCGGTGGTCTGATTGACGCCGCACTTCTCTTCGGCGCTCAATGCAGGTACGAGCGTCTTCTTGCTGTCGTTCGTGAAGAACTTGGCGCTGATCGCGACGAGCTCGTGGATCCGATGACGTGGTAGATTCGCTGTCGAGGTGGATCCGGCGAGTCGGCGATTTTGGCCTTCGGGGTGGGGAGTGCACGGTGGTTGCACCCCCACCAGTCTTGTCGCCATCGGCCCGCGCCTGGCTGACTTGCCGCGGCTGCGATGTACTAGGCTGCCGTGGAGTGTCGCCGTTGGCGAAGGCGATGAGACTCTGGATGGTGGCCCTCCAGTCGTCGGCCTTGTCTGCCACTGGAGGGAAGTCTAGGAGCAGTTGAGCTCTTACCAGAGCTTCTGCTGGAGTGGCGGGTAGCGGTGGCGAACGGTGTGAGGAGCGGGATATGCTCGGACTTCTAACTACGTTAGAAGGAGCAATATCCCGTCTAGGCGACCATGCCTTGCTCGTGCCGGCATGTTGGAGTGCATGCTGGTCTTGAGCATCCCGAGATCCACCAGCTCGATCTTGGTCCAGCAAACGTATGGTACCGTGAGTACCATGACGTTGCCGGTCATGCACCTCCTGAGATGGGCGCGGTGCATGTACGGACACCGAGGTCTTGGAGTGCGCCCGGTCGTTGTGGGAGTCGACCACGCCGCCGATGGGCAGCGCAACTTGGTCCTTGGACTTCGCGGCACCATGAGCTCCCTCGTCGACGCCCGTTCTTCCGCCGACGTCTACTCCACCAGCCGTTGGATCCGGCGGTGGTGGGATCGACGCGGACGGAGTAGCTGCCTCCGAAGCCTTCTTCTTCGGCGGCATGTTGATGAAGATGATGAAGATCTAGCTCGTGTGACCGCCGGATCAGGTTCACACAATCTCGTCGCACCCCCTACCTGGCGCGCCAAAGATGTCGGGGAAACTGATCCACCCACGAACACCTATGGGGACGGAGCCCCTTTTCGGTACGGCGGGGGGCGGAGGTCGCCCGAAGAGCAGATCGAGGCGAGGCACACGAGCAGTTTACCCAGGTTCGGGCCGCACGGATGCGTAAAACCCTACTCCTGCTTTGTGGTTTGTATTGAGTTCTTGGCTCGGGAGCGCTGAGAGCTACAATACACTTCAGCAACTAACGAGACCGAGCGTGAGAGTGTTCGAATCCCCCTCTACGTTGCGCATGGGCCTCCTTTTATATGCTCAAGGGCTCACCGACAGGTGGCAACGCAGTGGAGGGTAAAAAGGGAAAAGTGCTGCGGTTGGTATAGCTACCTGTACAGTGTTCCATACCTAACCCTGACGGCAGGGGACAAGGGCATTAAATGCCCATCGACGTCGCCCAAACAGTGCAAAAAGGGGCCGTCAGGGGCGCCACCATTCGCCAGGATGGCAACCTTGTCAGCGCTGCTTGCCACCGCGTACCCCTGGCTACACAGCCTCCCACCACGTACGCCTGAAGGGGTCGTCGTGGTTGGATGCGCTGGAGCGCGGGCACAGAGTGGTAGCTTGCCGCGGCAAGCGCCTTGCCGCGATCGTTGTCTTGTCGCGTCCGGGAGCTTGCCGCTCACCGGGCCTTGCCGGGACGCGTGGCGTGTCGCGGCAAGTTCCTTGAGATGCCTTGAGTGGCCTTCCCGGCAAGCTCCTCTTGCCGGGGCCTTGTCTTCTTGGCTTGAATAATTTGTTCTTGAATGGCTCCAATGGAACCACGGAGGACCTTGGTAGTCACCCGGCAAGACTTGCCGCGGGACGCTGCGACTGCCCGTGCACAAGTTCGGGATACTAGGGTACCCCTACTCTAGTACACCGACACTCAGTGACGTGAAACTTTTTATGCTCAAACCCCTTTCACTCGAGGCCATCTTACTTTGCTTTTATGTCGTACCAAAATCTGATGTCAACACATACCCCCCTGTTTTTCGGCAAAGTTTGTATGCCGAAAAACAATATGCACATTGTTTGTTCTAAGGACATTGTCAACACTCCATCGGCCATTTATATCTCTTAGGGCGATAATTATGTATCGTCCATATTTGTGCTAAGGGCGATAATCGTATATCGGCCATTGCCTACTTAGGCTTCTTGCCACACACTCAGGTGGTACTTCTTCAAGTATTTGCCATTGAGAGCTCGAGGGAACAATGCCCCTTATATTGATTCCACCAAATATATGAGTATTCAAGTTTGATCCCAAATAGTTTGCCTCTACTCTTCTGGAAATAGTGGCCTTGGTCCACTCGGTCTCATATACTGACTGAACATATCATCTGATGGTGACCTTGGTCGCTTCAAGTATGATGGTCGGTTAGAGATGGCACCAGCCGACTTATTGGCATATTTGGACAACAACATATCAAAAGTTGGCTTGATCCGCTAGCACGGCACTTTAGCTTCATTCTTCTCCCACTTGTGAACTTCTGGACTCTTGGGTTTGACAAATTTAACTAGAGTATTTTCTTGCACTTGCGGTTGCCTCCCGAGTGTAAGATTCTTGATGGTTATTTTGATCACTTCCTTGCAATCGGGCTGCTTATCAAACACAACATGTCTCCCCAAGACATTGCTCCCTCCTTGTATTTCCTGGGCTCACCAACAATGTCATTAGCTTTATTAGCGGATTCGGCTACCTCCGGCTGAATGAGTAGCTTCTTCCCCTCCAAATCCATGGTATTCATTGGAAAGGGTTGTTTATTAACTTGCATCTCGGAAAAGTTGAATCGTCCGTCATTAATGGACGATTGTATCTATCGTCGAAAAACATTGCAATCGTTAGTAGCATGAGAAAAAGAATTATCATGCTTGACATAAGCGCGCCGTTTCAACTCTTCAAACGGTGGTAAAGTGTGAGATATTCTAATAATTTTAGCTTGCAGCAAAGCATCAAATATTTTATCACACTTGGCAATGTTAAAAGTAAACTTCATCTCTTCATCATGATTCTTATGAATCGGTTTCAGATCATTGCAAGTAAATGGTTTGGCCTTAGATGGCCAAACAAATTCAGTAGCATAAATATCACCCTCATCCTCCGAGTGATCACTATCATATTCAACCATGTTCATCTTTGGATGATCTGCTTTATATCTACGCACTTCTTCGAGATATTTGCTTCGGCTTTCCTGAGCCAAAGCCCTTTTTAAGAATTGGTTAATATTTAAGAACTCACAGCATTCTAGCTTTTCTCTAATGGGAGTCCTTAAACCACTCAGCAGTAGGTCTGCCAAGTCTCTCTCGGTTATCACCAAACTATAACACCAGTTTTTTGTTTCTCTGAATCTCTTGACATAATCGGAGACCGATTCATCATGCTTTTGTTTAACCGATATCAGATGTGACAACTTAAATTCATTATCGCCGCTATAATCATGATCATGAAAGTTCTAATCTAGCTGCGACCAAACCCCAATGGAACCATGTGGTAAAGAAGAGAGCCATGAAAATGAAGTACCAGTTAATGATAAAGGAAACAAATGCACTTTCAATTCATTCAGCAAGCCTGCCTCACCTAATTGTGCTAAATATTGACTAATATGTTCCCATGTGGTTTTTGTGCTTTCTCCGTTAAACTTAACAAAATCTGAAATTTTATATCCTGTAGGGCACTAGTTGGCATCAAAGTACTCGGGGTACGGCTTTTGGTAAATCCGATTCCGAGGTAACTCAACTCCAAAATTCTCTCTAAGCATCTTAGCCATCTCCTCTCTAAAATTAGCTAGGGCATCATCTGTAGTAGACGATGAAGCTTGCTGCTGTGGCATAGAAGGAGTAGGACTACTAGCTGTAGGTAGGAACTGTGGCATGTATGTCGACCCATAATATGGTATTGGTCGAGTGGTTGTAGTTGTAGGTAGGGTTTGGTTCGGTGTTGCCACCGAACCTGGCATGCTCATAATAGGATTAACGGGTGCAGCCACAATCTGATTTGTTTGTGTAGGATAATAAGTCATCGACATGGGAGGCGCCGATGAAATAGGTAAAGTCAGATTAGGGCTTTGCACACTAGCAGCTATACCAACATTACCACTAGACGATTGAGATATATTCTTCCGAGCATTAGTATTTTCTATGAAAGTTTGATAGACTATATTTTTACCATCAGCAATACGACTCTCAGTCTCAGCCCATTGCTCAGGAGAAAAGGTAGTACTCACAGAGGGTTTAACGCGCTCGGCTTGAAGAGGAGGGAACTTGATTTCTTCAATCGGAGTGATGTTGCCTTGGCGATCCTTCTTGAACTTCGCAAGGTAATCCTGCAAATCCCTCTCTTCACGCGCCTTCTTGTACTCCTCATAGACTTGGCGATGATCGGCCGATATCTCATCAAGACTGGGCTTAATGAGGTTATCAGCGTCTACCTCAGATGTCTTGGAAAGATCGGACATGGTGGATGATGATGATTGACCTTCAGTCCCCAACGGAGTCGCCAAAAAGCATAGTCAAGTAGATCGGTTAGATCTTCAACCTTGGCTACCAAGTGGGTGGTGGGTGGGGAGCAAAATTCTCCATCAGCCTCCAAGTTCGAACTGGATACAATGCAGATGTGTGTCCCCGTCTAGGGAGAGGGATCTTAACGACTTGAGCATGTCGCCAAAGGGTGAGTGCTGGAAGATATCCGTAGCACTGAATTCGGCGATAGACGCCAGATCTGGCTTGAAGGGCGCAGATGCACGTGATTCGAAATCTGGGGTCGGAGTTAGGTCCGGGGTTCCGATAAAACAGACTCCGCCTATAGTTGGGTCCGTGTGCGACTCCAACACCTTGGAGTCGGCGGCCTCCATGGTGGGGTTGAGCTTCCCGTTCTCGGGCGACGCGATCTATTCCGGATCTAGGGCCAGAACTGCTACAGGTGCTATTTCCTGATCCGATGACAGAACTTGATCGTGTTCATCGTGAAGGCAGAGAGAGGTTGCCGCGGGCTCCAATCCGTCGAAGATCAATTCTCCGCGGTTATCAGCAACGTAGTTTAAGCTTCCGAATCTAAAACGATGGCCAGGGGCGTAGCTCTCAATCTTCTTGAGGTGGCCTTCAGTGTAGGCGCGAAGCACGAAGCCACCGAACACTGAGAGATGTCCAGGAGGGAAGATTCCCTCGGTGTTTCTGTCATTGTTGATGACGCGATCCATCAGTCCTTTGGTCGATGACATAGTGGAACTCTCAATGAAAGCACCAATGTGGGTGTCAAAACCAGCGGATTTCGGGTAGGGGTCCCGAACTATGCGTCTGAGGATTGATGTTAACAGGAGGCTGGGGACACGACGTTTATCCAGGTCCAGGCCCTCTCAATCGAGGTAAAACCCTACTTCCTGCTATATTAGTATGGATGAATATGAATACAAGAGTTGATCTACCTCGAGATCGTATTGGCTAAACCCTAGAGTCTAGCCTATGAGGATTTGTGTTTTTCTATTAGCCTCTAAGGACTAAACCCTCCAGTTTATATACACACTGGAGGGGCCTAGGGTTTGTACATACCATCTTGCAGAGGAAGAAAAGATTACAACCGAACCTAAAACTTGCCATTACATGAATATAGGAGTACTATCCGGATACGAGAGATGATCTTCGACTATGATCTTCACGGCCCACCGGTCCGTCCCATTAGGAGTTATCCGGCCACATAAGGACCCCTCGATCCAGGACTCCCTCAGCCGCGGCCTATGTACTTGTCACCTTTAAACTCGTCCAGTATTACCGGCCCGATGTACTTCAAATATACTAATAGGTCGTTGTTACATGTTATGCAGCTGGCAAAAACTACAAGGACGATGTTTCTTCTGGATCTAACAACTTGGCCAACCAAGATCCTGGACTGAGACATTGCTATGATCTTGTAGGTGCGACTCTCTCTCTCTCTCTCTCTCTCTCTCTTGTATTGTTGTGTGCCTTCTAGCATGCTTTGCTAGGATTTTCGACCAGTAATCCCTTTGTGCAGACAATGATTTCCACTACTAGCTGCTAAATTAGAGATGTAGATGTCATACATGGTACTCCCTCCGTTCCTAAATATATGTCTTTCTAGAGATTCCACTATAGACTACATACAGAGCAAAATGAGTGAATCTACACTAGAAAATGCATATATATACATATGTATGTGGTCCATACTGGAATCTCTACAAAGACATATATTTAGGAATAGAGGTAGTACATTACACAAAATTGTAGGTGGCATGTAGGAATTCCAGTGCACTACATTAGGCTCCCTTAGAGTGCCTGCTAGTCGAGTACACAGAGTCATGGTTAGTTTATGCTAGGCACACAATCGTTAATTGGTGGTTTACATATGCGCAAGAGATATGCAATGTATTATCATGTAGAGATATTTGAGATTAGCCGTGTCAACTTGCAGACACGGTTACACAATGAAAAAGTACAAGATTTCTTAGTAGAAGATATATGTGGCAATTTCATGGAACATCACAAAAAAGGAGAGGCAGCGGTGAGCCTATACATTGTGCTATGGTAGGTCACTCCCATCGCAATCATCGTGACATGTTATTTGTATGTCAGTGCTTTTGGCCAAGTTTCTTAGGGACAATTATTTCGAGTTATCATAAAGAAATAAGCACCTTTGAATATAAGCTCCAGATAATAAGCCAACTAGTTCTTTTCATTGCCTGCCTTTTCAGCTTATCTGTGGTATGATCAGTGAAAAGTCTAGATTGCATTATATTTTGTCATTTTGCTGCCCATATGAAAATTAGTTTGACTTGCAAACATAACAAATTGAACCCGGTGCAGTAATTAATTTGATAGGAAAACAGACCATAAATATTTGTTCAAAATGCAAATACAAAGATACCATCTACTTGACACAATATACTTTGGTCAATGTCTTCCATAGAGATCCGAATGCCTAATTTAAATGAAGAACACATGACCTAAATTTAAATGAAGAACCATTATTTATAGAAATTTGATGGTCCATGTGGCTAGTTATTATCATATAGCAGCACCACCTGAAAGCATCATGTAGCAGCAACACCTCATAGCAACTCATCATACAGTAGCAACAGCAGCTAGCAATTCATCATATAGCAGCAGCAACTCATAGCAATTCATCATATAGCAGCAGTAGTAGCAGCTCATATCAATTCATCATATAGCGGCAACAGGAGCACCTTATAGCAACTCATCATATAGCAGCGACAACAACAACTCATAGCAATTCATCATATAGCAGCAGCAGCTCATAGCAATTCATCGTATAGCAGCAGCAGGAGTAGCTCATAGCAATGCATCATATAGTAGCAGCATCAGTTCATAGCAATTCATTGTATAGCGGATCAGAATGAAAATTTGGCAAAAAATCAGGGGAGGTCCTCACCTTGTTCGATGAGCTCATCCTTCAACAGCACCTCAAGGCCACGACATGGGATGAGGGGAGGGGGAACGAGGTGCCTTCTGCCAGAGTGGGGTACCGGCCGTAGTTGTGCCACGACCGCCGGAGTAGTGCGTTGGAAGGACCATAGCGGAGCATCTGCTAGAGACCATGAGAGTGAGGGCGGCGCTAGAGGGAGGAGTAGCTGGGGAGATTTGGCCCTACCCGCCGGCCATGTAGCCTCGCTGGACAGAGCATCGTTGAGGAGCACGCCAGATGGGACCAGTGGCGACGGCTCACTAGAGTAACCCTAGCGCTATAGGCAGGGGGTCGAGGTAGAGGGAAAGGGGAGAGGAGATGCAAGCAGGCAGGGCAATGAACGCTTGCGTGTTTGTTTTTACTTGAGGGTCAGCTGTGACGCGGGCGTGAGCAGTGTCATTCTGAGTGTAATATAGGCAGACAACAATGTCATTTCGCTATTCCCCTTCCCTTCAATTTTTAGTGAGCTTTGACCCGAAGCCCCCCTCCTAAAGTGAAATAAGTTAAGCCCAAGCCCATAACTCAAAAACGACTTCTTTACATCTTTTATGGGTTATTTTGACAATAACCTCTGAAAAGTCGGAATAGAACTGGCCCTTAACATGCAATTCAATTGTGCGTGCAATGTTGAAACACTCCTGCCTGCTATAGTGTACATTTAGGCATCATACATGGCATAACCTAATACATGTGCATTTCATTATAGAATCTGAAATATGCAATGTTTATTGTCGGTGTACAAAAGTAGGGGCCCTTTTGCACCCCTTTACTTGTGCGCAGGTAGTTGCAGACACACCTATGGCCACGCTTGGCAGAGCAGAAGAAGGAGAAGCACGAGACTACCAAGGCAACACCCAAGCCAAAGGCATGAAGAACAGAGGGGCATGGTGGACTCCCCCCGGTAACGCTCTTGCCAGGGTGGCCTACATAACCCCGGCAAGAGTCTTGCTGGGGTGGCTTGCCCAACACCCAGAAGGCCACCACCCTTGGGTCTGAGAGCTCTGACACCATTAACACCATCAAGACCAAGATTCAGGGGCTGGTGCATGGTGTCATGCAGATCTTTATGGGACCAAGGGCCTGCAGACCTAAACAAGGACTATAAGAAGAAGACCCCGGCAAGAGCCTTGCCGAGGACGACAGAAGACCCCCGGCAAGATCCTTGCCGGTTACAGCCACGAGACCCCGGCAAGATCCCTTGTTGCGGACGTCCGCGGAGCCACACAGGCCCGCGCCCACCAAGGTTTTGCTACCCCGCGAGCGCTCCTACACGACAACCAACTCCCCAACTGCACAAGTGCCTGTGTGGCATCATGCAACCTCTAAGCCAACTATCCAAGCACCTGTGTGGTGGCATGTAGATCTTCTAAATATCCTGCTACCACACCAGCCAGTAGCCAGTGTGGCGCTGCATGCCTCATCAGCCTGGACGCATGTCGGAGTGAGGTGAGGCGGCAACGGGCAGGACAAGCTCCATTGCCGTCCCCGATAAAGCAGGAGGACACATAGGCGGTGCATTAAATGCGTTTGTCCTATGATTTCAGGAGATAACCTTGTACACTGTAGATACTTTCCACCTCCTGTGCGCCACTATGGCGACCCCTTTGTCATATAAAAGAAGGCCCGAGGCGTACTGGAGAAGGAATCAAACTTTCTGGACATGCATGCATATTTGTCAGTTTGAGAGCTCATGAACACCAAATATACACAGACAAGCAAGACTAGGGTTTTACGCATCATCTGCGGCCCGAACCTGGGTAAAAATTCCCACGCATTGATCGACTAGACCTGCGCTTTGCAAAACACTACGCCCCGGCAACCGTAGTAGGGGTACCCGGGATCCCATAGATGTCGTTTCCCTGACATCTTTGGCGCGCCAGGTAAGGGGCGCTAGGTTGTGAAAATCTTGTCTAGGAGTGAACGCACCAGCTCAAGCATCGCGAGGGCCGAAAAGAAGAAGGCGACGGAGGAGGTCAACATCATCCCCATTGGTTTGGTGCCATCGGCCAGGCAGGCGGTGTCGTCTGTAGCCGCAATCACCATTTACATGGCGACGAAAAAGGTAAGTCACGCAAAAACTTGAGCAATTTCCTTTCTATAGGGTTATTTTCCTCAAAAGATCCCGCTCCTTGTATGGAGAACCTCCATGCTAAGGAACATTTTCGCTAGTGGTAACACCCTTGTTCTGTTTCGAGTCCGCTCAACAGCGTATGTGGATGTGCTGAGAATGGCTAGGTGGCTTGCCCGACAGCAAGCGCCCCTGGCAGGCTGCTAAAGATCCGTCCTCAAAGCGCTGTGGCATGGGTTTACGCGCCAGCAAGCCTATCCAACAAAGCGTAGGGTGCGTACATACAAAGAAAGATCAAACAGGAAGATAACATGCACTTTTTCAAAATACTGCGAAGTTATATTACATCAGTGGTTGCCGTGGTTCTAACTTAAGATAAATTTGTCTTGGGCATGAACTTGCAGCGGCAATGAGAAGCGGGGTGGCTAGTCCCTGCGCTGGCCTTGCAACCTCTTGACTCTGTCAATGCAGCTGATGATCGGTTCAATATGCTCCTCGAGTGCCGCGAGGTCAACGCCCTCCGGCAAGCTCTCAAGCGCATTGGCGAAGTTGACGCTAGGGTTCTAGAACGCCACCTTGGTGAGCACCTTGGTCAGGGCGCCCCGGCAAAGCTTCCGAGCCTCATTGGCCAGATAAGTTGCTTGATTGGAGCAGAGCTGCTCCATGGCCTCAAGGACGCGCCCAAAGAACAAGGTCAGTCTGGCGCTGGGGCTTACGCTCGCCTCCTGGGAGTACTTGAAGTCCGACATACCCATGATGGATAGCTGCGTGGTGAGCCTCCCTGCGATGTCGCCAAGGCTGTTGGTCCAGAGCTATACCCTATCCACATAGTCCTTGAGGTAAGTGGCGTCATCCTGCCGCACTTGCTTCTTGATCTCAAGGGCTTGCTCAGGGTCTCCTCATGGGCCTCGACCTCCGAGAGCGTCCCTTCCGAGGCGTCCAGTTTCAGCTTCAGATCATTGATGGAGACGTTGGCGTCGGAGAGCAATTTGGTCTTGTCGGAGACGGTGACTTACAAATCCGCCTGTGTGTGGTTGCTCGTGTCCCTCTCCTCTGTCAGCCTCAAGACCTCCTCCTTCAGCCCATCCCGCTCCAGCTCCAGCTCCTCCACCTTGCTGGCCTGGGCCAGGGCCAGAGCATCAAGTGCATCTTTGTGCTTCTCCTCCAGCACCTAGGTCCGCTGCGCGATGAGCTTCTCGATCTCCTCGTCCTTGCCACGGAGCGCGGCGGTGAGCGCCTGTTCACGAGCAACGAGGTTCTCCTGTTGGGCATCCAAAAGAACCTTCTACTGCCTCCGGGCAGCCTCATCCTTGACGACCGGTTCCTTCACCAGCTCCTGGGCCTTCTCAATATCAGCCTACTTCAGGGCGAGCTATCGCTTGTGCTGGTCCAGCTGGTCCTGGATGGCGCTCAGTTCCTTCCGGGCCTCGTCGAACCATACTTGCGTCTGAGCGACACGCTCCTCGAAATCCACTTCCACTTTGTCCATGGCCGCCATCCTGCAGTTCGCCTTGTCCTGGCGGGCACGGTAAAGCGCCTGAAGCTTCTGAAAATTGGCCCTCATGTCCCGAAGGAGCTGCTCCTATTGGGAACCACCGCCACTGGCGCTCAGTTGGTCGACAACCTGAAGCCTGGCAGTGCCAAGGACCTCATCATCAAAAACCTCCCACTCGGCTAGCACTCTAGTGCTTATCGTCCCTGGGAGGAGGACGAACATATCGTTGCCCACCTTCAAGTATTTGCCCGGGGCGGCAGCTGTAGAGGAGGAAGGTTGGTCATTGGCCACCTCCTCCCCGGCGGGCTCCATAGCGGCCTTCTCAGCAACAGCCTTTCCTGTATCCCTGGTAGGCCCCTTCTACGGACCGGCAGCTTCCAACGGACCCGGCAGAACTCCGACGGATCTGTCTCCTCAATCCAGCACCACCGGCTTCGCCACTCGTCCCACCTCTCTTTGGTGGTGCCCTCTAGGTATGTGCCCTTGATCTACTGCCTCGGAATCCAAGCAATGCAGTCCGAATGGCGCCCCCTGGCTAGATGCGATGAGTGAAGTAATGGCGAAAGAGCACCGTGCTGGGGAGCACTTCAGCAAATCCCTCGCAAAGATGGGTGAAGATGGCCATACACGCCACGGCATTCAGCATGAGGTCCAGAAGGCGGAAGCCGTAGGTTTACATGACGTCGCTAAAGAAATCCGAGAAAGGGGGCAGAGCCCGCAGGAGAAGTAATCGACGAAGAAAGGGTACCGATTTGGACCGCCCTTGGCGAAGCAGAAGGCAGGGACGACGCGCGTGGCGGGATGCCCCGTCGTCTCCCTCCCCTACAGGCACTTGAACCTATCCCTGAGAGTGAGTGCGTCGACCGTCGGGTCAAAGAGTGTGAACTGCATCCGCAGCTCCGCCAACGCGCTCCTTGTCGACTCCTTCCCCCCGGCGTCCTTCACCGTTCCCTTGCCCTTGCGTACCTTGGGCGCCATGATAGCTGAGAGAGGGTAGGGGGTCAAGGGCAATGAGGGCGCGGCGGCGGCAAGCAGAGGCGAGAACTCCCATTTGCGTTTGGAGAAGAAGAGGGGAACGTCGGTTTCGAGATTGGAAAAGACGCAGAGGGTAAATGAGCAGCGCCCCTATGGTTTCCTCTTTTATGCGGAAGGCGCGGGCCGCCTCTTTACTATTCACCACAACGTGATGCAAGCACACTACAACTGCTCCACACACGATCCCCACGTCACGCGCCCAATGTGGGTCATGGGGAAGCGCAATTGGCGAAGGAATCGTCGCAGTTAAAACTCTGACATGCATGCCCGCGCGCCGTTCTGGGCCTGGCCCAACAACGCTTCGTGCTTATGCCCACACCTACGGCAATGCTTGGCAGAGCAGAAGAAGGAGAAGCACGAGACTGCCAAGGCAACACCCAAGCCAGAGGCATGAATAACAGAGGGCCAAGGTGGACTCTCCCTGGTAACGCTCTTGTCGGGGCGGCCTAAATAACCCTTGGAAGAGTCTTGCCGGGGTAGCTTTCCCAACACCAGCAAGGCCACCACCCTTGGGTCTGAGAGCTCTAACACCATCAACAATGTCAAGACCAAGATTCATGGGCGCCTGAGTGGTGGCATGCAGATCTTTGTGGGACCAAGGGCCTGCAGACCTAGACAAGGACTAGAAGACGAAGACCCCCAGCAAGAGCCTTGCCGGGGACGACGGAAGCCCCCCAGCAAGATCCTTGCCGGGGACATCTATGAGACCCCGGCAAGACCCCTTGTCGGGGACGTATGCGGGGCCACACAGGCCCGCACCCGCCAAGGTTTCGCTGCCCCAAGGCCGCTCCTACGCGCCAACCAACTTGACAACTGGACAAGTGCCTGCGTGGCAGCATGCAGCCTCTAAGCCAACTAGCCAAGCACCTGCGTTGTGGCATGCAGATCTTCGTGAAGACCCTGCCACCACACCAGCCAGCAGCCAGCATGGCGCTACATGCCTTGTCAGCGTGTACGAGTGTCGGTGCGAGGCGAGGCGGCAACGAGCGGGACAAGCTCCATTGCTGTCGCCGATAAAGCTAGAGGACACATAGGCGGTGCATTAAATGCGTTTTTTCTATGATGTCAGGATATAACCTTGTACAATGTAGATACTTTCCACCTCCTGTGTGCCACTATGGCGAACCCTTTGTTATATAAAAGGAGGCCCGAGGCGTACTGGAGAAGGATTCGGACTTTCTCGACAGGCACGCATAGTAGCCAGTTCGAGAGCTCAAGAACACCAAATTTCCACAGACAAGCAGGACAAGGGTTTTACGCATCATCTGCGGCCCGAACCTAGGTCAAAATTCCCACGTGTTGATCGACTAGACATGCTCTTTGCACAGCACTACGCCCCACCAACCGTAGTAGGGGTCCCCGAGATCCCATAGGTGTCGTTTCCCCAACATTTATGTTACTTCATACGTTGCACATGATGTTTAAATTCCTGTCGGATTATGGGTTCCGCCAAACCCTTGAAGTTCGAACACTGGGGTGCGCACGAAGATCTCTCCTTTTTGCCCTAGCTCGCTCTCGTACCGATTCCTAGGCCTAGCTCGTCCTACCCAAAGAACAAGATACACAAAGATTTATACTGGTTCGAGCCACTGTTGTGGTGTAATCCCTAATCTAGTGTGGTGTGGTGGATTGCCTTGTAGGCTTTGGATGAACAGGTACACGGGAAGAACAGCCTCCTGAGGCGAGGTGTTCCTATGCTTGGTGAGCTAGTGGGTGTGAGGATGGACTGAATGATCCTCTCAGGTCAGCTCTCTCTCCGATCGAGATGAGATGATCTCTATGGTGGTGGCTAGTCCTATTTATAGAGGCCCTGGTCCTCTTCCCAAATATTGAGCGGGAAGGAATCCCACAACAGCCAAGTTTGAAGGGGGACATCTAGTACAAGCTATCCTGACAAAAGGTGGTCTTCGCCTGCCAAAGGCTCTGGTGGTGGCATCGTCATGGGCTCCGTGGTGACCTTCGTCTTGCTGTCCTACTGGTCTTGGTATCGTTGTACCGATATGGAAACCTTTTGCTGACGCCTCGGAACTCCTCGCCTGCGCTTGCCCCTTTAGCACCAAAGAGGAAACTAGCCCCCTATGCATGCTGGCACCCGCTTGGCCTTGGTCGTCATGGATCACGTCACGCGAAGCTCGTGAGGCGCCCCTTGCCTTGATATCTCTGCTCCTCGGGAGCCAGCCTAGTGAGGCCGCCCCAGGGGAGGTCTTGCATCGTCCGCCTCGCGAAGCTTGGCCCCTCGCGAGGGTCTTTAGTGGTTGCTGATGAAGATGGGTCGTACCAGGGCGCTGGATGAGCCATGTCCTGGGCCACAGGCAGGCAAATCTGGGTACCCCGTTCCCAGAATGCCGACTGTAGCCCCCGGGCCCAAGGCACGCTTGGACTTGGCTTCGCGGTGAAGCCAAGGGTCAACTGCGGAGCGCTGTAGCCCCAAAAGCATGTGGCCTTGATTGACGCGTTGCGTTTGACAGGACATGGGCATCTCCACTTCCCCACGCCGCCTCCGCAACTGCACGATTTGACAAAAGGCAGGTGCGTGCTACAGTGCCTTCATTGCTCGCCTTCGCCTTGCTCTAGATCCCCATTCTTTCTCCTCTCCCCCAAAGAATCCAGATCCGCACCGTCGCCTCTCCGAATTCTCAGCAGATGGCGTCCGGTAAGGCAAAGGCCGCCGCTCTAACCGCCTGGTACGAGCCGACCCTGAGCGCGCCCAACGTCTCGGAGAAGAACCTTGCCGCTATGCTCCTGATGACGGTGGAGGACACCAATGAGAAAGGGATGACCGCGCTTTGGGCCACCCCCGCAGAGCCATAGGACTCAAAGAGTACTTTCTATCCCATCTTCATGAGTAGTGTCATCGCAGGACTGGTTCCCCCTTTCTTCGATTTCTTCTACGCTGTTCTTAGCCACTACAAGCTACATGCCCTTCATCTTTACCCCAATTTCGTCCTCCTCATGTCGATCTTCGCCTTCTATTGTGAGACATTTGTTGGGGTGATGCCGTCCATGGCACTGCTTTGCCACTTCTTCTACCTCCATCACAAGGGCAAGCTTTGTTCAGGGTGTGCCAACTTCGTCGCGGCCCACGGGACCAACGCGATCTCGAAAGCCAGGAAGAAGGCCGAGAACTTCAGGAACAAGTGTGTCCTTGTGGACGCCAAGTGCTCTCATCCTCGGTTGGTGGTGCCAACGGAGATGCCCACGTCTAGCGGCACGTGGTTCACTGCGAAGGTCACCGACCCTCGGGCGGAGAAGGTGTTGGAGAAGATGACCGCCAACTTGAAGCCCGACGACCCAAAAGCGGCGAAGTTAATGGGGGCCATGATCATCAAGGAATTCCTAGCACGCCGCATAGCTCCACTTCAGGCGCACTCGCGCCCCTTGTGGATGCTCGGGGACGAGATGTATGACCTCCATATGCGTCCCAACGCCTTGTCCGACGAGTAGTTGGGAGCAGCTCTCTACGTCCTGGTTGGGGTTGACCTGGGGTATCCGCCCTTTACCCACGTCTCCATGTACCGCCGTAAGGATGGGGCGAAGGTGGCGGCCTCCATGCCCACCTTCGATGGACGCAGGCTCGTGCCTCCAGCGCCCCTGAGGCCCATATGGCGATGGTTCTAGTGAAGCTGTCTTCAGGCGACTCCAGTGGGGAGGAGGACTAAGAGGCGACCGCGGAGGTGCCGGGGAGACCTCCCCCCATGCAAGGCCGATCTCCTTCGTGCCTTGACCAATGATGAGGACGTCGATGAGCACCCGGTGAAGGAGGCCACGCCTCCTGCCAGTGTCACCACGAGGTCCAAGGTCACTTCCTATAAGAAGCCGCCAGCTGGGGTCTCGACGAAGAGCAGGTCGGCATTGATCTCCCGAGGTGATGCTCCGGCTCTGACGCCGCCTGACCCTGCCGCTGGGCCAGCTGCTGTGGCCTCATCTATTCTGGCTGCGAGGCCCCTGGGCTCCGTGGTGAAGAGGTCGCAGGGTTACGCCACTGTGGACCAGTAAGTACTTTGCCCTGGTTTTGTCTTCACTCTTGATTCCATTGCTGATTCCTGATGTCTTCCCTTGCATTGCCTGGCCAACTGTCAGGCCCAAGATGTGATTCTATCCCGATCACGTGACACTTACGTGATTGGGGCACAACCGCATTTCGGGCGCTTAGCTAGATGGATATCATTACATCATACCATTACATACATACATGGGGGATACAACAATACATACAATTCACATGAATACAACAACATCAACACAAAGCATCCGACTACGAATGGCAACAAGAAAAGCAGAACGACATCCATCTGCTATCCCAGGCCGCCGACCCGGAACCTAACCCAAGACTGAAGAAGAAGAAGAAGAAGAAAGAACTCCAACACAACGATCATCGCTCTCACGTCAAGACATCGGAAATCTGCACCTGCAACTGTTCTTGTAGTATCTGTGAGCCACGAGGACTCAGCAATCCCATAACCATGGGTAAAAAGACTATCAAAGATTAAATGGTAGGAAGAGGTAAAGTGGTGAGGTTGCAGCAATGGTAAGCATAAGTATGGTGGCTAACTTACGAGTACAAGAATAATTCGAGCATCTACGCAAACGGTCGCAAACTAGAACTGGTCGCTAAAGATCTTGAACTATCTACGAGTCAAACATAACCCCACCCTGTTCTCTTCTCAGAGTGAAAAGAGACAGTAACGGTTACTCACACAGTTGTGTGTTTTACTTCGGATCCTCTGTCAAATTTTCTACAACCGGACATTAACAAATTCCAATCTTCCACATAACCGCGGGCACGGCTTTCAAAAGATCATAACCCTGCAGGGGTGTCCCAACTTAGCCCATCACAAGCTGTCACGATCAGCTGAAGTAATAATAATTATTACCCCTTATCTTAGGGAAATCCGATCAGGCTCGGTATCCCGGTGCACAAGACATTTCGACAATGGTCAAACAAGTCCAGCAAGACCTCCCGGCGTGCCGACACCCTGATAGTAGCCGCGCTTATCTCGTCTCAGGCCACGACCAGATGAGCACAGTGTACAGCAACCAAACCCCAAGTTTCCAAGGGGGGCGCCGCAAACGACTCTATTTGGGACCAACACCATCAGCACTGGCCCCCCTGCTTTGTAGAAAAGAATCTCGAGGGAGCGTCCCCCCTATGCAATTTAATTAATTAATTTAGTGGTTATTATGAGGCAAATTAAAACCAATGTTGGGCCTTGCTGGAGGAGTTTCATTCAAAGACGAAGTGTCAAGGGGACCCCATATACCCAACCGTGTAAGGAACACAAAATCAAGGAACATAATGTCGGTTTATCGGCTCCTAAGGTGGCATGAGTGGAACAAAACAACGAGCAAAAGGCCAAGCCTTCCAACCATGCCCAGTATATAGGTGTGTTAATACATATAAGACATATTGTGATATTCCAACAACAAGTTCCAACATGGAACGATCTTCAACTTCACCTGCAATTAACAATGCTATAAGAGGGGCCGAGCAAGCGGGTAACATAGCCAAACAATGGTTTGCTAGGAAGGAGTCAAAGGTTAGAGGTTTCATGGCAACAAGGAGAGGCTGACAATAATGATGGGTAGCGCGACATATAACGATAGCATCGAGACAACTAAGCATGGCAATGATAGTAAAGGTATCCAAGGGTATGGTCATCTTGCCTGAGATCCCGCAAGGAAGAAAAACGAGTCCATGAAGAAGACGAAAAAGAAGCCTTGAAGACGAACCACGGGTAGACGAACAAATCCTCACGATCGCAACGGAACAAGCACTAACGAGAAGAAGCAAGCAATACGGTAAACACACAGCACAAGAACATGACAACATGCTCAACCAAGTATGATGCAAGACAAGTCTATATATGATGCAAGACAAGTCTATATATGATGCAAAACATGGCAAGGTAGGAAGCACACAAGAACAACACCAAACAACAAGTTTAAATGAGGCCGGAATCAACACATAACAAATCTGGTAAGTCCTCATATGCATAATTTGAAATTTGTCCAGATCTGAACAAACCTTAAGCTAAATTTGTTAAACAGCAGGTTAACATGCACCATGATGATCTACACGAAATTATAGTCAAGTTTCATATAAAGTTTGTTTAATTCGGAGCTACGGCCTAGAAGATATGAGCAAAACAAGACAAGCATGGCAACGGTGCAAGATGCACCCAAACATCAAGCAAACACACTCCAAACATGAAAAAAAAACATGATAATATGATTCTCCATGCAAAATCACACAAGTTTCATATAGGGCACACTCAAAACGGAGCAACGGGTTAAAAGATACACAAGAAACAAGATATAACAACAAGCTGAAGTTAACAGCCACATAGCAACTTTGGAGCAATGTAAATATAAGCTAAATCACCCAAACATGTTAACAAGAGGCATGGATGTGAAGTAGACATGTTACTTAACAAGTATGGACTTAGAACACACCCAAAAGCTTGCTGGAACACATTTACCAAGCATTGCAAGTTGCAATAAAATTATCCAGACTTAGCCAAAATCTGGGAAGGAAAAAACATCATCACGATGCTGCCTTCGGAGGCACAAAACTGCAAGCATAATAAGCACATAAAAAGAATGGGCATGTAGTAGACATATCCTATAGCAAACAACTCCATTGGAGCAACTCCATAGGAGGCATGGATCAATAGCAACAAGCTCCACCAAATTGAACATGCTGATAAAATCCTGACAGGTATATTTTATAGCAACTTGAGAGCAAGAAATAAATAAGCTACAGCAGGTCATATGAGCAAGTGATGGCATGAATGGATAGACAATAACATGGACAATAAGGAATGATCATTGGCCACTCCAAAACAAGCATGGATTTGACTAGGGCGTCAAGCAAACATAGCATCAGGATATAACAGATTCCAGACTTAGCAGTTTTTTCACTATGTATAAAACAGTAATAACAACATGGCATGTTCACAAGGATGTTTAAGTCACCTCAAGGCATATCATGGAAAGATGATTGCACCACATCAAAGACCATATAATGGTGCTTCTAAAACATCTAAACATGAGGCATGAAGACAAACACATCAATAGCAATGATCAAGTGAAATCAGCATCTCATAACAAGTTTCAGCACTTAACAGTGAAAAGCACTTTTGCAACAGAGATTAACATGGCAATATGGACTCAAACAAGCAAGCTACAGCAACCATCATGTAGTACACTTCACAAGGAACATTTTGACATATCATATGCATCATTTGGATAAACATGCACCAAGTTATCATATTGCAAACATGGCATCAAAATAACAAGTAAAAGAAGTTTATAACAAGTAGCACTCTTGCAACAGAGATTAGAGCATCTAGATGAAGTCAAACAAGCATGGCACAATGGAACAAAGTGTAGAGCATATCACCATGATCATTTTGACATATCATACACTCAATTTGGACATATACACAAAAAGTTACAGGCACTCAAAGTATGCATCAGAACATGGAATTTTTGGGACTTAGAGAGAAAAACCACCTCGGAGAAATGGACATTGTCCGGCTGGAGCGGACGTGTCCGTCGGTGGGGGCGGCGGACCCACACGTCAGCCACACAGACGATGCAGTGGGCGGACATGTCCGGGCCCGACCGGACATGTCCGGCCCGCCGAAGGGAGTCCGGCGGCTGGAGCGCTCTCCGGCGAGGAAGAGGCCAGCGGCGGGGGCGCGGGAGGCCGGCCGAGCGACGGGCGACAGCGGAAGGGGTGGATCCGGGCATGGAGACCCCGGATCCGGCGGCGGACAGGGTCCTCGGGCCCCACATGGCCGGCGTCGAGCTCGCGGCCGGCTCGAGCTCGCGGCGGCGCACGGCGGCGAGACGAGGCGGCGGGGTCGGAGCTGGTGCTCAGGCAGGAGCCCTGCGGGGTGCGTGGTGGCTCCGACAGGCACGGGGTGAGCGGCGAGCGGACCGGCGGCGAGCTCCGCGGAGGCCGGCGGCGGCGGCGCTTGCTGGAGGAAGCTGGCGATGCGGGAGGCTGAGCCTCGGGCGGCGGAGCGGTGCGGGCCTGTGGGCCCAAATCGGGGCCCGGGCGGGCCGCGCTATGTGCTGAGCGGGCTGGCGGTGCTGGAGGCGTGGGGAAGGCCAGCTGGCACCGCGGGATTGGAGGAGGGAGGCACCTGGGTGGCGGCTGGCGACTCATGTGGCGCCAAGTGGCGGCGGCAGCCGGCTGGAGGGTTCTGGACGGCGACAAGTGGCGAGATGGAGGTGGCTGGGTGCGGAAATGGAGGAGGAAGGCGGCTGGGAGGTTAGGGAAGGGTTAGGGATGCCCAAAAATGGCATGGAGGGGGTAGTTTTATAGGGTAGGGGCCTAGGGTTAGGTGCTTGGGGTGTTTTAGGCCATTTCGGAGCCACCGGATCACGATCCAACGACACCGGAGCGGAGGGGGAGTTAGGCAGGCCTAGGGGGTGTGTTTGAGGGGCTTCGGGCTGAGAGAAGAGAAGGGAAAAGAAGCCCGCGGGGTTTTCGGAGACCGAAAACGTCCGACGTTTAAACCGGCGACTAGTGCCGCTATATCTATCCGTTGGGCTATCAAACGGACTCCGAATGCGATGAAATTTAGCAGGCGGCCTGTCTACACCATAATAAGACCACATGCCAAGTTTCAACCCATTCCGAGAACATTTTCCGGCCACTCATAAAATAAATATTCGGAGGCGCCGCAGGCGCGTGCAAGTGTGTCTGGGCTCCAAACGGACAACGGAGAGGATGAGGGAACTCGGGCGGATGCAAGTTTTGAAAACATGATGATGCAACACACATGATGACATGGCAATATGCAACACGCAAGCAGATGACATGGCAATGACGACGAATAACTGGCTGACACCTGGCGCACCGGTCTCGGGGTGTCACAACACTCCCCTACTAACAAGAGATCTCGTCCCGAGATCTTAGGAACGAGACGGAAGGGAAAAAGGAAGAACAAAGTTCTTCGAGAACAAAAGAGCAAAGCCAAAGAAGATTGAGTGGTTGAACAACTTGAAAAAAAAGGATACAACGAAGAAGAACGAAGTTGCAAGACTTCGTTAGACAAGAGGAACAAGGAATACGACGAGAACCAAGGAGGTTGAAAAGCACGAAACAAGAGCTGAAGGAACAAGAATGAATACGAAACCACTCCGGTTAAAAGATATAGAAAAGAAATCTCCACGAAGGAATTCGGGCAGCACTCCGGCTGAAACTGAAAGAAATAGCACACCGGTTGAATATACATGGAATGTAACAAGATCTTGAAGAGATGAAATGATGCTCAACGGGAGCAACAACACAATGCCTCCGGAAAAATTAAAAGAGTGAAATAAAAAGAACGGAGAAGAAGATGACAACTTGAGCACGAGTGACATGAACGAGAATTTATAAGAGAAATATTTGAATGGAGTTATTGAGAAAATCAACAACAAAAGAATAAGTGTGTCGTAGACTTATGAAAACATCTCAAGACTTGAGGTGAATTTTGCCGCAACCAAAAGATTGAATAGACGAGAATGAAGAAATGCAAAACTCCACTTCAAAAGAATACGGAGAACTATTCGCATCTCGGGACAGAAAAGAGTAATGCTTAAGCTGCTCCAGAAGAATTAGCTGAACGTTTGAAGAATGAATTAAATGATGAAGAACCACCACGAAGAACTCCGGTAATGAAAGGATGATGATATAGAAATGACGAACGAAAGGAATAAGATTAAAGCCTTGCGATGATTAGACGGGATAGCCGAGGAAAACTTTGAACTCCGGGGAAGAAAAGAATAAAACACCTGGAACTAGAATTTATTCATCAAGAATAAACTCCAAAGGAAAGGATTAATCATCTTGATAAAATAATAAGAATTATGTTATGCTTATCCTCCACCAATTAAATTGATGAGAAGCAATGGATTCACATACTACTTATTCTCGTTGAACTGATTAAAAAGGGATATATCGCGAACTTGCGAAAATCTTCATTAACCACTGGTAGGATAGGGATAAGATGAATGAATTGATATAATAGCACCGGAAAAGAAGTGTTGAACGAATCTCCTTAAAGAATTAAAGCTGAGTGAAGAAAAGAAATGAACCACCATGAAGAATTAAAATCGAGTGACGAAAGAGATTAAACCACCTTGAAGAATTGAATTGGGTGAATACCAAGGAATGAATCTCCGGGAAGAATAAAGTACTTGAAGAATTAGAATGACGAGAACAAAGAGATCGTGAACTAATTAAAGAATACTTGAACGAAGCACCGTACAAATGTGAGACAAACGAAGAGAAATTAATGAAGAATATTTGGAGGACGAAGTTGAAAACTGAGAACGAAGAAATCTTCTGAAATGATGGCCTTCGGAGGAACACGATGAAAAGAATTCCTGAAATACTCCAGAAGAATGAAAAAAAGAAACGTTGAACCAATGATGAAAAGAATTAAAAGCGATCTTGAAGAAGGCATATGACTGATGGAATCCATACTTACGTCACAATTGAAAAGAATTTCGGAACACTCCGGGTAAATAAAAGAGTCAGGTAAGATCCTGGGAATAAACATGTGGGTTATGAGCCCACCGAAGAGAAACACCCACCGTTTAAAGAATTGAAAGAAGATGATGCACCAGACTGATTGAATGACTCGAATGAGGTGGGAACCTTGAATTTATTAGAACAAAGACGAATATCCTGAGATGTCTTCGGAACTCTGTAATAATTAAATGGCGAGAGGTGAACGAGCAATTGGAAACATTTGAGCCGATGAAAGAATTAGAACAACACCTAGATATTGGAATTGAATCCACCGGAAAAGAAAAGAGATGAAGAATATCAAACGAGAGGAGAATTCATCGGAAGAAGAAAAGAAAAGAATGATGACGAGCTAGACGAGAATTCACCGGTTGAAATAACTGAGGAAAGAATGCGAAGGATTCACATGAGAATGATGGATACTCGATTACGGACTCCGGCTCCGAGAAAAAAAAGGGTGGGCGGGTGGGAAAAAGAAAGACCACAATGGACGGGGGAAAACACCGTCGGTTGAAAGGGACTGAGGATCGAACTTGCAAGAAGAAGAGGGTCGAATCCACTTGACGAGAGATGCACCAGATGACAAGAACTAACAACGCAACGAATGAAAACTAACCACGTGACCCTAAAAAGTTTGAAGGGGAAGAGGGGTAATTCAAAACACCTACGTCAAGATTCCTCACCAGAGCGACGAAAGGGCAGAGGAGTAAAAAGAATCCCTACTCTGCGATAAAACTAGACTCCGAAAAAGTTTTTTGCTAGACTCAACAACGGCCATTCTACGATCAATCAAGGGGGCTCCTATGGTCGGTCGAGGCTCTGATACCAACTTTTCAGGCCCAAGATGCGATTCTATCCCGATCACGTGACACTTACGTGATTGGGGCACAACCGCATTTCGGGCGCTTAGCAAGATGGATATCATTACATCATACCATTACATACATACATGGGGGATACAACAATACATACAATTCACATGAATACAACAACATCAACACAAGGCATCCGACTACGGATGCAAACATGAAAAGCACAACGACATCCATCTGCTATCCCAGGCTGCCGACCTGGAACCTAACCCAAGACTGAAGAAGAAAGAACTCCAACACAATGATCATCGCTCTCACGTCAAGACATCGGAAATCTGCACCTGCAACTGTTGTTGTAGTATCTGTGAGCCACGAGGACTCAGCAATCCCATAACCATAGGTAACAAGACTATCAAAGATTAATGGGTAGGAAGAGGTAAAGTGGTGAGGTTGCAGCAACGGCTAAGCATAAGTATGGTGGCTAACTTACGAGTACAAGAATAAGATGAACATCTACGCAAACAGTCGCAAACTAGAAGTGATCACTAAAGATCCTGAACTACCTACAAGTCAAACATAACCCCACCGTGTTCTCTTCTCAAAGTGAAAATAGACATTCACGGTTCACACAGTTGTGTGTTTTACTTCGGATCCTCTGTCAAGTTTTCTACAACCGGACATTAACAAATTCCAATCTGCCACATAACCGCGGGCACGGCTTTCGAAAGATCATAACCCTGCAGGGGTGTCCCAACTTAGCCCATCACAAGCTCTCACGATCAGCTGAAGTAATAATAATTATTACCCCTTATCTTAGGGAAATTCGATCAGGCTCGGTATCCCGGTGCACAAGACATTTCGACAATGGTAAAACAAGTCCAGCAAGACCTCCCGGCGTGCCGACACCCTGATAGTAGCCGCGTGTGTCTCGTCTCAGGCCACGACCAGATGAGCACAACATACAGCAACCAAACCCCAAGTTTCCAAGGAGGGGTGCCGCAAACGACTCTATTTGGGACCAACACCATCAACACTGGCCCCCCCTGCTATGTAGAAAAGAAGCTCGAGGGAGCGTCCTCCCTATGCAATTTAATTAATTAATTAAGTTGTTATTATGAGGCAAATTAAAACCAATGTTGGGCCTTGCTGGAGGAGTTTTATTCAAAGACGAAGTGTCAAGGGGTCCCCATATAGCCAACTGTGTAAGGAACGCAAAATCAAGGAACATAATGCCGGTTTATCAGCACCTAAGGTGGCATGAGTGGAACAAAACACCGAGCAAAAGGCCAAGCCTTCCACCCATGCCCAGTATATTGGTGTGTTCATATATATAAGACATATTGTGATATTCCAACAACAAGTTCCAACATGGAACGATCTTCATCTTCACCTGCAACTAACAACGCTATAAGAGGGGCTGAGCAAGCGGGTAACATAGCCAAACAATGGTTTGCTAGGAAGGTGTCAAAGGTTAGAGGTTTCATGGCAACAAGGAAAGGCTGACAATAATGATGGGTAGCGTGACATATAACGATGGAATCGAGAAAACTAAGCATGGCAATGATAGTAAAGGTATCCAAGGGTATGGTCATCTTGCCTGAGATCCTGCAAGGAAGAAGAACGGGTCCATGAAGAAGACGAAGAAGAATCCTTGAAGACGAACCACGGGTAGACGAACGAATCCTCACGATCGCAACGGAACAAGCACTAACGAGAAGAAGTAAGCAATACGGTAAACACACAACACAAGAACATGACAATATGCTCAACCAAGTATGATGCAAGTCAAGTCTATATATGATGCAAGACAAGTCTATATATGATGCAAAACATGTCAAGGTAGGAAGCACACAAGAACAACACCAACCAACAAGTTTAAATGAGGCCGGAATCAACACATAAAAAATCCGGTAAATCCTCATATGCATAATTTGAAATTAGTCCAGATCTGAACAAACCTTAAGTTAAAGTTGTTATACATCAGGTTAACATGCACCATGATGATCTACACGAAATTCTAGTCAAGTTTCATATAAAGTTTGTTTAATCCGGAGCTACGGCCTAGAAGATATGAGCAAAACAAGACAAGCATGGCAACGATGCAAGATGCACCCAAACATCAAGCAAACACACTCCAAACATGAAAACAACATGATATTATGATTCTACATGCAAAATCACATAAGTTTCATATAGGGCACACTCAAAACGGAGCAACGGGTTAAAAGATACACATGAAACAAGATATAACAACGAGCTGAAGTTAACAGCCACATAGCAACTTTGGAGCAATGTAAATATAAGATAAATCACCCACACATGTTAACAAGAGGCATGGATATGAAGTAGACATGTTACTTAACAAGTATGAACATATAACACACCCAAAAGCCTGCTGGAACACATTTAACCAAACATGGCAAGTTGCAATAAAATTATCCAGACTTAGCCAAGATCTGGGAAGGCAAAAACATCATCACGATGCTGCCTTCGGAGGCACAAAACTACAAGCATATCAACTCTAATAAGCACATAAAAAGAATAGACATGTAGTAGACATATCATACAACAAACAACTCCATTGGAGCAACTCCATATGAGGCATGGATCAATGGCAACAAGCTCCACCAAATTGAACATGCTGATAAAATCCAGACAGGTATATTTTATAGCAACTTGAGAGCAAGGAATAAATAAGCTACAGCAGGTCATATGAGCAAGTAAGGTCATGAATGGATAGACAATAACATGTACAACAAAGAATGATCATTGGGCACTCCAAAACAAGCATGGATTTGACTAGGGCATCAAGCACACATATCATCAGGATATAACAGATTCCAGACTTAGCAGTTTTTTCACCAAGTATAAAATAGTAATAACAACATGGCATGTTCACAAGCATGTTTAAGTCACCTCAAGGCATATCATGGAAAGATGATTGCACCACATCAAAGACCATATAATGGTGCTTCTAAAACATCTAAACATGTGGCATGAAGACAAACACATCAATAGCAATGATCAAGTGAAATCAGCATCTCATAACAAGTTTCAGCACTTAACAGTCAAATGCACTTTTGCAACAGAGATTAACATGGCAATATGGACTCAAACAAGCAAGCTACAGCAACCATCATGTAGCACACTTCACAAGGAACATTTTGACATATCATATGCATCATTTGGATAAACATGCACCAAGTTATCATATCGCAAACATGGCATCAAAATAACAAGTAACATCAGTTTATAACAAGTAGCACTCTTGCAACAGATATTAGAGAATCTAGATGAAGTCAAACAAGCATGGCACAATGGAACAAAGTGTAGATCATATCACCACGATCATTTTGACATATCATACACTCAATTTGGACATATACACAAAAAGTTACAGGCACTCAAAGTATGCATCAGAACATGGAATTTTTGGGACTTAGAGAGAAAAACCACCTCGGAGAAATGAACATTGTCCGGCTGGAGCGGACGTGTCTGTCGGTGGGGGCGGCGGACCCACACGTCAGCCACACAGACGAGGCAGTGGGCGGACATGTCCGGGCCAGACCGGACATGTCCGGCCCGGCGAAGGGAGTCCGGCGGCTGGAGCACTCTCCGGCGAGGAAGAGGCCGGCGGCGGGGGCGCGGGTGGCCGGCCGAGCGACGGGCGACGGCGGGAAGGGGTGGATCCGGGCATAGAGACCCCGGATCCGGTGGCGGACAGGGTCCTCGGGCCCCACATGGCCGACGTCGCGCTCGCGGCCGACTCGAGCTCTCGGCAGCGCACGGCGGCGAGGCGAGGCAGCGGCATCGGAGCCGGTGCTCAGGCAGGAGCCATGCAGGGTGCGGGGCGGCTCCGACAGGCACGGGGTGAGCGGCGCTGAGCGGACCGGCGGCGAGCCCCGCGGATTCCGGCGGCGTCCGCGCTTGCTGGAGGAAGCTGGCGATGCGGAGGGCTGAGCCTCGGGCGGCAGAGCGGTGCGGGTCTGCGGGCCCAGATCGGGGACCGGGCGGGCCACGCTGTGGGCCGAGCGGGCTGGCGGCGCTGGAGGCGTGGGGAAGGCCAGCTGGCACTGGGCGCGGAAATGGAGGAGGAAGGCAGCTGGGAGGTTAGGGAAGGGTTAGGGATGCCCAAAAATGGCATGGAGGGGTAGTTTTATAGGGTAGGGGCCTAGGGTTAGGTGCTTGGGGGTGTTTTAGGCCGTTTCGGAGCCACCGGATCACGATCCAACGGCACCGGAGCAGAGGGGGAGTTAGGTAGGCCTAGTGGGCTGTGTTAGAGGGGCTTCGAGCTGAGAGGATAGAAGGGAAAAGAGGCCCGCGAGGTTTTCGGAGACCGAAAACGTCCGACGTTTAAACCGGCGACTAGTGCCGCTATATCTATCCGTTGGGCTATTAAACGGACTCCGGATGCGATGAAGTTTGGCAGGCGGCCTGTCTACACCATAATAAGACCACATGCCAAGTTTCAGCCCATTCCGAGAACTTTTTCCGGCCACTCATAAAATAAATATTCGGAGGCGCCGCGGGCGCGTGCAAGTGTGTCTCGGCTCCGAACGGACAACGGAGAGGAGGAGGGAACTCGGGCGGATGCAAGTTTTGAAAACATGATGATGCAACACACATGATGACAAGGCAAGATGCAACACGCAAGTAGATGACATGGCAACGATGACGAATAACTGGCTGACACCTGGCGCACCGGTCTCGGGGTGTCACACCAACGCCGTCGGTGAAGAAGGAGGGGGAGACTACATCAGAAGCCTAGCGGCCTGGCCTGGCTTCACCCTCTCCGACGCAGACGGGCGGTGGAGGCACCCCTTCTTCTCCTGCTCGGTCGTCCTTGCGAGGTTCGGTGGACAAACCTCATGAGGGGATGACCTCCTGCATCAAGCCGGCTCCGGAGGCACCCATCTCCAGCTCTCCTTCGGGTGTCGCCAGGGCTTAGGAGGTCTTAAACATGCTACAGCCTCTTCCTCTGGCCGCGCCGCTAGGTCGTGGCCCTTCTGTTTCGTCCGACGCCCGGGAGGAGGCTTTTCCACCCTTACGCAGCTCCGGGACGACCTCTGAGGTGCTGACCATCGTCTGGTGGCAGGGCGCTTGGAGCTGATCTCAGGCTGGCTGAACTCCGACGCGTTTGTCATGGCTGTGCTAAGCCGGGTCGTGGTGGCTTCTGAAGAGGACAAGCAGGCTGCCGACCAAGCCGCAGCTGCCCGCAAGGCGGCGCTGAAGGATGCATAGGCTGCCATGGAGTGTTAACGGTCGATGGAGGCCGAGCTGAAGACCATGCGCGATGAACGCGCTTCGGAGGAGAAGAGGATGAAAGACCGAGAAGACGAAGTAGCCAGTCATGACGCCGAGTTGGAGCAGTTGGCGAAGGCGCATGCTGTAGAGCGCAATCACCTGGAGGAGCTGGGGCAAGAGGTGGAAGCAGAGAAGGCCCAGCTGGAAAGCAAGGCAAAGGTTTTGGCCGAGGATCGTGCGGTCTTCAAGTCCCTTGAGGAGAGGTCCCACCAAGCAGTGGGGGTGCTCTTCGAGAACGGTTTGGAGAAACCGCTTGCGAATGACGACGAAGGCCCTGCCCAGCTGCTTCCTTATCTTGTCATGGTGCTCGAGGGTGTAATCAACGAGATCGGCCCCACGGTGGAGGGGGAAGCTCGCGCGCTTTCCTCCTCAGCCCTGACGCGCGTCTGCAGCCACCTGCATCTTTGCGATCCCAACACCGACCTTGGTGCACTGCTCGAGCCTATGGATGAAGAGCACCGCGGGGCCGCTGCTGAAGCCGTGAAGGGCCGGGTGGAGGCCTTGTTGAAGAAGTTCCTCACCATCGACCCCGCACGTCCGGTCGATGGCGTGACCGATCCCGCGGCCAAGGCCAACTCCGTAGGGCATGGCAATGCTGCCGATGGAGAAGCGCTTCCTGACGACGGCGCCTAAGGGTGAAGAAGGGGCTTGCTGGTGGACGACGGTGCTCCTCCCTATTTTTACTTTCCTGTAAACTTGAATGCGACATGCGACGTGCCTCGTGGAGGCGTTAAAACTTCTGTTTGTTGTTTTGAAAAAAAAATTGGCTTGTAATAATTGCTAGCTATTCGTTGTTCCCTTCCTATTTGCTTTGTTGTTCTACGTCGGCAGAGCCCGGCCCAACGCGTACCTCAGCCACCGCTGGCTTGTCCGATCGCCAGGAAAAGAGTAGGGGCTGAGGGGCGACGTGGCCAGTTAGGCTATTAGTTGCGACGCTCAGGAGTCCTCCTTGACGTGCAAATAGCCTCTAGTAAGGAAGCGCGAAACCAGGCTTAGCATTCTACGTCGGCAGGGCCCGACCGCGCGCGTACCTCAGCCGCCGTTGGGTCGTCCGGATCACGAGGACAAGACCAAGGGGTGAGGGCTACATGACCAGTTAGGCTTCTGAGTCGCGATGATCAGGAGTCCCCCTTGACGTACGAATAGCCTTTGGGAAAGAAATACGAGAGCAGGCCTTAGTGTTCTGCGTCGGCAGAGCTCGGCCCCGCGAGTACCTCAGCCGCCATTGGGTCGTCCGGATCACCAGGACGAGACCAAGGGGTGAGGGGCTACAGGACCAGTTAGGCCCTTGGGTCGCGATGCCCAAGGGTCCCCCTTGACGTACGAACAGACCTCATACCTGTCCTCGCCGGGCTTTTGCTCGGGAGGGTTGCGCGACGACCAGGTCCCGGGGACCTGCCGGGGCGTACGCCAGGCCTGACCTGAGCGTAGCCCCATACCTAGCCCCTTCGCGCTACTTTCACGAGGGGAAATCAACGCGGTGAGGCTAGTGACCGAGCCTGGTGGCTCCCTGAGGTTAAAGTAGCCGTGAGGGCACCCCCAGTTGTTTCTCACCAGTGTGGAGCATGGTGCTACCGTTCTTGCATGGGCATAGCCGCTCCTCGACTGTGTCGACTGCTAGCGTGGAGCATGGTGCTTCCACTGGCACGTGGGAGGGGACTCCCTACTGCGGAAAGCCCCCGAGGTGTGTACAACCCCGCCTTGACACGTGGCTTGCAAAGCCGGGCTAGACAAGGTGTATCTAGGCACCCGTGAGCCAGCGCGGGACTCACATGGCCCTACCTCAAGGAGGGTTGTGCCTGGTCTTGATTGAGAGCGCCCGAGGTGATCCTACAAGATGGTTAGGCAACCTGCGCCAAGTGAATCCCTCGAGGTTGCCACATGAGAAGGCCAGACACCAACGACCCCATGAGGTGATGTGAACGGGGCCGGCCTGCCAGACAGAGCTCAGCCATTGAGTTTATCGACGTTGCAGGGACAGACCCGAGCATAGACGTCGTGCCTAGTCTTCTCATGCAGATATTCTAAGGAAAGACAACCAGCGCGTGGCTCCCGTCGCGACGAGGCACCGTGTCGTGCGCCCTTACCCGCCTGTTCACACTCAGCTCATGCAAGGGAAAGGCACCAAGGACCACGGGAGGTGATAAACACGGGGCTGGCCTGCGAGCCAGAGCTCAACCACTTGGATTTGGCGACACTACAGGGAGAGACCCGAGCACAGACGCCGCTCCTGTCCTTAATCATGAGGCGGGCGTAAGAAGGTTAGTGAGGGTGTACAACGTTCATGGCATCGAGCTGCCGGTTAGGCAGGTAAATAATTTTAATGCTGCTCGTGGGAAATGTAATGCTAGTTCAGGTAAGATGCAAGAACGATATATGCCGCCGGGACGGACCCATTCGACCTAGGGATGATGCGGTCCGAGGGGCGCCCCCCAACATAGAAAGCTTAAGATGCAAAAGGATACATGTCACAGGGACAAGCCCATGTGACCTGGGCATAATGCAGCCCGAGGGGCGCTCCCAACTAAACAAAACTGGAAAATTTCACCTGGCACAGTTGCTGAAGTGGTGCTGATGTAGCTGAAGATGCTCAATGCAGATGTCGTTCCTCACGAGCCACCTAACTCCGGGGCCTCGCGAGACTCCGGAGGTTCCCAAAGCTCGCGAAGAACCGAGGCCACCTCTGCCAGGTTCTCCTGATGCCTGGCCTAGCGAGTCGCCAGGACTTCCCGCATGTGGCGCTGGTGCAGGGTCGCCAGGTTCGGCAAGCCGAAGGGCATGCAAACGTAGCTGTGAGGGGACCCTCGCACCGGCCCACCAGAGAGGGCCAGTAGAGCTCCTGAGATGCCATCCTGTTGAGTCCTGGGACGTTGACGCAGACGTGCAGCCTGTCGCCCGAGCCTGGGACGACAGCTGCACTCCGAGGTGTTGGGCAGTGCTCGCCCCGCATTGCCCTTGGCACCTGCAAGTCTTCGCTGGTCTGGCCGATGAACTCCTGAGCGCTTGGTGCCTCACGCCTTGAGGCCTCGGGAGGAAACGTGTGGTGAAGCACGCCTCCACATGGTGCTCGAGTGCCTCCCTCGAGACATTGGCTAGGTCGGAGGCCCTCTAGAGGAGAGCCCTCGAGCCCAGCCTGAGGGGAGCGCCGGGTGCGCATTCCTATGCGAGGGAGGAAGGCGCCCCATCCCTGGGTGCAGGTCCTGAGGTACGGCCAGTGGGTGATGCATCTTCGTGAGGCTCCAGGGCGAGCAGCTACTTCTTCTTATTTGGGACGGTCTCAGGTGGGTAGATGGCGTCATCATCATCTGGATCCTCTATCGCCACAGCCTGGTAAGCGCGCTCGAGTGAGCACACCACATCCTTTTCTTCGCAAGCGAAGGTGACGATGCCACCGCTTCTTGGCATCTTGAGGACGTTGTAGCCATGGTGAGTCACTGCCATGAACTTCGCCAGGGCTGGGTACCCGAGGATGGTGTTGTAGGGAAGATGAATGCGAGCGATGTCGAAGTTGATGAGCTCGGTGTGGTAGTAGTCGTGCTTGCCAAAGGGCACTATCGGGGTGGTGGATCCATCGGTCACTCCTAAGAAGGGCTTGGTAGGCTGCAGCTAAGTCGTATGGCACTTGGAGGCTATCGAACGTCTCGATGGACAGGACATTGAGCCCTGCGCCGCCGTCGATGAGGGTCTTGGTAACTTGAACGTTGCTGATGACGGGTGAACAGAGCATTGGGAGGGCGCCGACAGTCGCCCCGCACTTGAGCTGGTCTGCTGAGCTGAAGGTGATGGTGCACTTGGACCACCTAAGTGGGCGCGTGGCTTCGAGCTTGGGGAGAGCCGCATTTACTTCTCGGGCGAACTGCTTGAATAGGCGCTGAGAGGCTGGGGCCTGCGCACCACCCAAGATGCAGGCGATGACGCGAGGCTCCTAGAAGCCCCCAGCCCCCTCGTCCTGGTCATCGTTCCTCCTTGGTGGTGGCACCGGAGGGAGGCCGGCCTTGCCCCGAGGACGGTCCTCGCGAGGTTGGTCCCTCCAGGCACCCTCACGTTGCTGGTCCCTCTAGGAACCCTCGCGACGCTGATCATGTCAGCGGTCCTCACGAGGCTGGTCACGCCACTCCTGACGAGGGTTGAGGTCGTCCCAGTGCCCCCCGGTCCGACTTCCTCCATGGCCATAGCCCCGGTTGCTGCGTTCGGGGCGTTGGCCGATGCGCCCTTCGCGGATGGCCTTGAGCTCTTGACAGTCATTCGTGTTGTGACTGTGTACGTTGTGGAAGGCGGAGAACGGACGGCTGCTCTTGGATGACTCCGGGTGGTCGCGGCCACGTTTCATCTCTGGTTCGGCCACGACTATGGCCACACCCTTGCACTTCACATCCTTGCCCTTCTTGTCTTTCGGTTCAACGGTGGGGAGCTCGACGAGGGAGAGGTGCCCCTCCTCAGCTCTGGCGCACTTGGTCGCGAGGTTTAACAGCTCCAGGGTCGTGCACAGATCTTCGTGGATGGCGAGATCCTCCTTCATCTTGACATTGCGTCCCCCATCGGAGAATGCTGAGATGATGGCCTCGTCCGTGACCTTGGGGATCTCGACGCATACGTTGTTGAAGCGCTGGATAAACTTCTGCACAGTTTCTCCAGGTTGTTGCTTGATGCGCCGCAGGTCACCTGCGGCTTGGGGGCAGTCGCGGGTGCCCTGGAAGTTGGCGATGAACCGCTCGCACATCTCACCCCAGGAGGAGATCGATCCCGCGGTCAGGTTCAGGAGCCATGTGCACGCGTCGTCCTTGAGAGCCATGGGGAACCAGTTTGCCATGATCTTCTCGTTGCCGCCGAATGCCTCAATGCTCATCTCGTAGAGCTGCAGGAACTCAGCAGGGTCGGGGGTACCGTCATAGCGTGGAGGCAGGTCGGGCTTGAACTTCCCGGGCCAGTTGACGTTGCGCAGCTCGGGTGCGAGGGCCTTGCAGCCTTCTGTACACACCGGAGCTTGTCGTGGAGGCGGAGCTTGGTCTTGGTCCTCGCGCGCCACCACGGCAGGGGGCGCACGGTCTCGACGAGGCAGTGGAGGGAGTGCTGGCACTCCTCCTCGGGGCCACTGGATTTCTTGGCAGCTTCCTTCTTCATGCACGGGCGCCGCACGCGGGGGATCGCGCCGCGGGGCCGCGTGCCATGGGTCGTGGATGACGCCTTGATGCGGAGGTGGTGGAGGTGCATCGTGGGCAACCTCACCTGCAAAGGGAGGCGGGTGAGGTAGCGAGAGGGACGGTGCAGGAGAGTCCCCAGCGGCACTGACGAGCTCGGCGATGCAGTCGAGCCAGTCTTCATAGTGGTCCTTGACGGGGCGGTAATGCGGGAGCTCGCGTGCCATGAGCAACGCAGCCTGCGTGTCCGTCGGTCCGCGACTAGCGGGACGACGAGCCCGTCAGAGTCAGCGACGGGGTGGCGGTGCGTCTGTCCCGTCGCACAGAGGGGTGCAGGGACGAGGCCTGCTGCTCGTGCCGCGCCGGGCCGGTGGCGGCGTTGATAGAAGGCGATGGAGAACGGCGACGAGGTATGCCGGCGGGAGTTGTCTGAGCGACGCGGTCGGCCTGTCGCTCAGCATGAGCACGGCGAGCGTCGGCCATGGAAGGCAGGACGATGGAGCGTGGATCGACGGAAGGGAAGCTTCGGCACACCCCTACTTGGCGCGCCAAATGTCGGATTATGGGTTCCGGCTAACCTTTGAGGTTTGAACACTGGGGTATGCTCGAAGAGATCTCCTTTCCGGCCTAGCTCGCTCTCGCACCAATTCCTAGGCCTAGCTCGTCGTGCCCAAAGAAGTAGAGACACAAAGATTTATACTTGTTCAGGCCACCGTTGTGGTGTAATACCCTAATCCAGTGTGGTTTGGTGGATTGCCTTGTAGGCTGAGGATGAACAGGTACACAAGAAGAAAAGCCTCCTGAGGCGAGGTGTTTCTGTGCTTGGTGAGCTAGTGGGTGTGAGGATGGACTGAATGATCCTCTCAGGCCAGCTCTCTCTCCGATCGAGATGAGATGATCTCTATGGTGGTGGCCAGTCCTATTATAGAGGCCTGAGTCCTCTTCCCAAATATTGAGCGGGAAGGAATCCCACAATGGCCAAGTTTGAAGGGGGACAACTAGTGCAAGCTATCCTGACAAAAGGTGGTCTTCGCCTGCCAAAGGCTTTGGTGGTGACATCGTCGTGGGCTCCATGGTGACCGTCGTCATGTCGTCCTGCTGGTCTTGATCTCATTGCACCGATATGGAAACCTTTGCCTGACGCCTCATAACTCCTCGCTTGTGCTTGCCCCTTTAGCACCAAAGAGGAAACTGGCTCCTTGTGCCCGCTAGTGCCCGCCTGGCCTTTGTCATCATGACTGACGTCACACGAACCTCGTAAGGTACTCCTTGCCTTGATATCTCTGCTCCTCGGGAGCCAGCCTAGTGAGGCCGCCCTAGGGGAAGTCTTGCGTCGTCCGCCTTGTGAGGCTTGGCCCCTCGCGAGGGTCTTGAGTGGTTGCTGATGAACATGTGCCGTATTAGGCCGCTGGATAAGCCACGCCCTGGGCCGCAGGCAGGCAAGTCTGGGTACCCCCGTTCCCAGAACACCGACAATGCCCCTTAAATCTGGCCAGTCAATTGATGGTCTTTAAGCCTCCTTCTATGCTTCTTTTCTTGATACGTAATTCAGTGTTGTGCAAGATTTGCTCACATGTATGTTCAATTGTTTGTTTATATCAGTCATCCATACTAGGACTGTTTGCTTTGATGACTTGATGTTCTTTGTCCTAACAGAGCATGTCAACAATTTAAACACTAAGGGATGCCATAGTGAGGGCTTGTATAACTCATAGGTGACATACATGTTTGGCTGTACACTAAAGTAGGCTCTCCAAGAGTACCTGCAGATCCAGTTCGAAGGTATGCCTAGTTTTCACATAGTGCACACTGATGACCCACAAGTATAGGGGATCAATCATAGTCCTTTTGATAAGTAACAGTGTCGAAGCCAACAAGGAGCAGAAGGAAATGGCAAGTGGTTTTCAGCAAGGTAATGTTTGCAATAGCTGAAATTCTAAGTAACAAAAGTTTGATAAAAGATAATTTGTAACGATCAAGTAATGGTAACGGAAAATAGTATGCAACAAGGTTGCCCAATCCTTTTGTGGCAAAGGACAGTCCAAAACGGTTTCCTATAATAAGCAAGGTGTTCTTGAGGGCACACAGGAATTTCATCTAGTCACTTTCACCATGTTTGCTTGATTCGTGTTCACTACTTTGATAATTTGATATCTGGGTGGATCAGTGCTTAGGTGTTGTTCTTACTTGAACAAAGAACAAGTATGAATCTAGAAGTACTTTCGAGGAGTAACGGGATTGGTTTGCAAGAATATAAAGAGCAGGTAAATAAAAACTAGGGGTTGTTTAGGTAAAGAAGCAATAAAGTTAGTATAGCGAGTGTGGAAAAGTGGTGGTAGGAGTTGCGAAATTGTCCCTAAGCAGTTGTCTACGTTACTAGACCGATAGCAAGTTTTATGTGGGAGAGGCCACTGCTAGCATGTCAACCCTGACTTGGAATTCTATGCACTTATGATTGGAACTATTAGCAAGCATCTGCAACTACTAACGTTCATTAAGGTAAAACCCAACCATAGCATTAAGATATATTGGTCCCCCTTCAATCCCGTATACATCAATTTCTATGCTAGGTTGAAGCTTCTGTCACTCTTGCCCTCCAATACATAGTCCTATCAACATACAACTAACCCTATGGTGTGATCCACGCGCGCGCTCATATGATGGGCACCAAAGGACATCAACATAACCACACGAAAATTAAAACAATCATAACAATTCACCAATTATAGATAGGACAACAAAAATCTACTCAGACATCATAGGATGGCAACACATCATTGGATAGTAATATGAAGCATAAAGCACCATGTTCAAGTAGAGGGTACAGCGGGTTGCGGGAGAGTGGACCACTGTAGATAGATGGGGGAAGATGATGAAGATGTATGTGAAGACGACGGGGGTGTTGGTGTAGATCGCCGTCACATGATGATGGCCCCAGCGGCGTTCCGGCGCCACCGAGAGAGAGGGGGAGAGAGCCCCCTCCTTCTTATTCCTCCTTGACCTTCTCCCTAGATGGGAGAAGGGTTTCCCCTCTGGTCCATGGCCTCCATGGCAGCGGAGGGGCGAGAGCCCCTCCGAGATTGGATTTGTTTCTCTGTCTCGCTCTATTTCTACGTTCCCAGATTCTGGCCTTTCACCGTTTCTTATATTCTCGGAGATTCGTATCTCCGATTGGGCTGAATAGTTGACACGATTTGTATTTGGATATTAGCTTTCTTGTGGCGAAAGAAGGGTAACAACCGCCTTACGAGGTGGCCATGAGGGCCCAGGGCGCGCCTGACCCCCTGGGACGCGCTCCCTGCCTCGTGGCCCCCTCGGGCATCGTATCGCGTTGATTCTTCTTCCCAAAATTCATAAATATTCCAAAAAAATCTCCATCCTTTTTTATCCCATTTGTACTCCGTTTGATATGGATATTCTGTGAAACAAAAAACATGCAACAAACAGGAACAGGCACTGGACACTGGATCAATATGTTTGTCCCAAAAATAGTATGAAAAGTTGACAAAAGTATATGAAAGTTGTATAATATTGGCATGGAACAATAAAAAATTATAGATACGACGAAGACGTATCAATCCCCGCCTTCTTCCTCCTCTGTCCTATGCTTTTGCTAGTTATGTTAGGAAATAGAGCGTGGGGCCATGCCCCAGGCTCCATCTTGAAGTTTCTCCTGGATTCGAAAGGGGGACCCTGGCGGTGCGGCGACATCTCTAGGGGTGGCAACTCTGGTGTGTTCACTACCGGGCCGCCCGTGGTTCTAACTTCAGTGGGAGGGGATGCGGATAACACCATGTCGAGGCCCGAGGTGGGCCATGCATGCGGTCATCGGTCGCTCCATATTCTTCTTCCCTTCGCGATGGTGGATAGGAGTTATGGAAATGATTCATCGCTAGTAGAGACGAATCTAACTCCTCCTAGGTGTCCTTTTCTTGCCGCGCAGGTAGGCTTCTTTTTCCCTATACGTCCTCGAGACATGTAGTGTCTTCTAAAGCCACGGCTTCTAGGGATGACCATGCTCTCTGTAGAATGGCTCAGAGAGCATGGTACCCGAGCCCCTTTCTGTAAAAGGGGCTTCAGGTGTTGGCCGCGTTGAAGGCGGCGGCAACCCACGACACATGAAGAACGGGGGCGACCATTCCGACAAGTCATGTTTGCTGGCGACTTCGCTGCTTCCGCTTGGAGCTTTCAGTAGCGCCACCATCCGCCCATGCCTTCTGGTTCCTTCCTCCTAGCTAGGGAGTGGCACCATCCTGATCCTGGGGAGGCGTCGAATCCCAGTTGTGCCCGCCTTCGGCCTCTTCGACCTCGTCCTGTAGGAGATGGACAGGGGCAAAGGCATCACGGGGCACTTATCTTTTTTCAATCTTAAATTTGTAGGCACTTGCCAAGTTTTAATTCAAATAATGTAACCCTCGAGCCCATGTTTGTGTTATGTAATGCTTGTACTTGTATTAGCATATTAATGAAAAAGATGAATCTTGCCGGGGACCCGTGCATGTGTATGTACATGCAGAGGTGAGACGCCTCTTTAATGTAAATAAACGAGTTTTCCCGGCAAACTACCTTGTCGGCACCCTTTTTGTCTACCGAAGAATCATATCTGCTGGGGAACAAACAAAGGTGCCAGCCCCCCCGCCAACTTCTTTTCACCAAGGGCCACTACAACCATCCTGACTGAAGCAACGTTCGAGTCTGGAATGGGAGCACCCAGGCCTCAACAGAGTGGTGAGGTTTTCTTATGCGTGAGTTATAGCTTACAGAACACTAATGGACAGGAGGTAGAACTTATCAGTTTGGCTCATCGGGGATCGTAGTGCCGGGCAATCTTCTCAACTCCTTGTCAAAGACAAGTTCACGGCAGGAACCTGCAGCTTCATGTATATGAGAATGAATGTAGGATGCAATCCTATCTACATGCATATGCAAATGCTCATGAAATGCTTATGCAATGATCTTGGAATGCTCATGCATGCATGCAATGTTGGTTGGGGGCCCCTGTAGCGCTTCTTTATTTTTCTCTTGCGCGGGGTCATCGCCCCAGCTTGTACAAGGGGGTACATGCAACTAAGGCAAGGCCTGTACAAATGGGTGGCTGCCGGGCAGGGACCGACAGCCACGCCATACTGTTAGGATTTACGGAGATGCTCAATATTCGATGAGTTTTGCAATTTAATGTCATCTCCGGTCTCTAGACGGACTGCGCCAGGTCTGGTGACTCGTACTACCTGGTAAGGGCCTTCCCACTTCGGTGACAACTTGTGTGTACCCTTGGCGGACTGAATGCCCCTAAGGACAAGGTCACCTTCCTCAAAACATCAGGCATGAACCTTGCGGCTATGATAGCGACGCATGGCTTGCTGATAGCGTGCAGCACGCATAGCAGCCCAGAGATGGTTCTTCTCGAGTATCACAACATCGTCACGCCGGTGCTGAACTTGTGCTACTTCATCGTAGGCAAGCACTTGAGGCGACCCATAAATGAGTTCTCTGGGGATAACTGCTTCTCCCTCGTAGACCAAGGAGAAGGGAGTTAGCCTGGTAGCTCGGTTTGGTGTCATTCTGAGGGACCAGAGAACTACCAACAGCTCCTCGATCCACCGCCTGCTGTGCTTATAAATCATATTAAAAGTTCTTGTCTTGAGTCCATGCTGCACTTCAGCATTCGCCCTCTCAGGTTGTCCATTGCTCCGGGGGTGTGCCACAGAGGCAAATGTGATCTTGCATCCGATGGCATAAACATATTGCATGAAGGCGCGACTCATGAACTGGGTGTCATTGTCGGTAATGTTCCCTGCTGGAACTCCAAAACGGCACTCCAGATCTTTGAAGAACTTGACGGCTGACTGAGCAGTCACCTTTCTCACAACAGCTACTTTTGGCCAGTTTGTAAACTTGTCGATGGCAACGATCAAGAATTCAAAGCCCCTAGCAGCTAGGGGAAAGGGCCGAGGATATCGAGCCCCAAGACCGAAAACGGCCAGGACAGAGGGATTTTTTGAAGAGCTTGGGCAGGCAGGTGGGTTTTCTTGGAATGGAACTGGTAGGCTACACACTTTGTGACGAGATCGACTACATCTTGCAGGGCTATGGGCCAATAGAATCCTTGCCGGCATGATTTCCCACCTAGCGCCCTTGATCCAATGTGGGAGCCGCACATGCCTTTGTGTATTTCAGCCAGCAGTTCCTTTCCTACTTCTAGGCAGACGCACTTCAATTTCACACCGTTGGGCCTCCTTCTGTACAGAGTGTCATCGCTAAACTGGTACATACTGGCCCTTCGAGCTACTTTTTTAGCTTCATCTTGGTTGTCGGGAAGCTCTCTGGTTTGGAGGAAGTGGACAATGTGCCTTGCCCATGTTGGAGCCTGGGGCTCAGCAACGAGGACTAGTGGCACCTCCTCTGTTGTGGGAGCACATGCCTCGTTCGCGCTATCCATGGACCAGGCTGGAGGGGGTGGTCCTGCAGGCTGTGAGGAGTTGTTTCCGATAGGGTATCTGCCAGGAGTGGACGGCTCTATCGGGAGAGGCTTACCGATGTCCAACTTTCTCCTTTTCCGGGCCATCGTTGATGGGGATACAGAGGGCTGAGTGAGATGGAGAACAAAAGTTCTTGGTCCCAGAGGAAGCTTCTGCACAGCACACTTTGACAGATGATCACCTATGTTGTTTTCTGCACGGGGTATGTGCTCTATTTGCAATCTGTCAAAGTGCTCCTCCTATCTCCTCACTTCCTCAACGTATGCCTCCATTAATGGACTTTGGTAATCCTTGTTGACTTGTCTCACCACAAGCTATGAATCTCCTCCAATGATCTGTTTCTTAACTCCCAATTCCGTTGCAATCCTCAGCCTGGTAAGGAGCCCTTCATACTCAGCTGTATTGTTGGTTGTTTCTTCCCGGTAAAAATGTATTTGGACGACGTACTTCAAGTGCTCCCCGAAGGGGGCGCCGAGAAGCACGCCAGCTTCTGCACCTTGGAGGGGAAACGCACCATCAAAATAAATAATCCATTCTTGGGGTGATTCCTTGCCGGGATAGCTGTCTCTGTTATCTCCTCATCAGGGGTTGGCGTCCATTCTGCAATAAACTTTGCCAATAACCTGTTTTGAATAGTTGATGTGCACTCAAACTTCCAACCAAAGCTGGATAACTCCAAAGCCCACTCCACTATTCTGCCAGTAGACTTAGGGTTTCGGAGTATCCTCTGCAATGAAAACGAATGACAACCGTGATCTCATGGGCTTGGAAGTAGTGGCGCAGTTTCCTTGAGGCCATGATGAGAGCAAAGATCAACTTTTGCACGCCAGAGTACCTCGATCTAGCCCCCTGTATAAGAGAGCTGACGAAGTACACTAGGCACTGCACCACTTTCTTCCTTGCCGCGTCCTTGGGGTTGCTCTCGCTGTCATGCTCACCGCTGTCCTAATCCTTTTTGACTCTGCCGGCCTCAGCTCACTCTCTGCCCCATCCACTTCTCGCTGTGCTACCAAGGCTGCATTGACCACTTGGTTGGTCGCCGCTAAGTACAGCCGCAACGGCTCCTAGGGTTTCGGAGCGACCAATGTAGGCACAGAGGATAAATAGGCTTTCAACTCTTGCAAAGCCGTATTTGCTTCCGGGTTCCACATCATGGGTCCTCCCTTCTTCAAAATTTTGAACAATGGCAGGGCGCGCTCGGCAGACTTGGAGATGAATCTGCTTAGCGCGGCAACGCATCCTATTAAACGCCTCACATCCTTAACTGTCCTTGGTGCTTGGATCTGGTGCTGCCGCTGCCTCTGCCGCGACTACGTCCCGGTATATCTTGTCCACACAAATGATTGTGTCCTTCTCATCTGATGGGATAGTGATAACTCCTAGTTGCCCAGGCATCTTCAAGGTGTTGTAGGCATAGTGGGATGCCGCCATGAATTTAGCCAGTGCCGGGCGTCCAAGAATCCCATTGTACGGCAGGGGGAGATCAACCACATCAAACACAATCCTCTCAGTCTGGTAATTAAATTATCCCCCAAACGTTACCGGCAATGTGATCTTTCCCTTAGGATGACTCCTGCTAGGATTAACTCCTTGAAACGTGAGGGTAACCTCTAGCTCTTCATCTGCTATCTAATGCTTGCCGATAATTGCTAGGGAAATCAGATTCAACCCGGCCAGTCGTCCACCAACATCTTTGTGACCTTGAGGTTGCGAATTGTTGGGGTTACTAACAACGACAATCATCCTACCGTAGTGGTACGGCTAGGATTATCGTCCTCGTCAAAGATGATGGGCGTGCAGGACCGTTTGAGCAGCTTCCGGGCCCTTGGCGCTGGCTCCATGGCATTGACTTCTGGCGCCCACCGCTTGAGTTGACGGTGAGAGGCGTGTAGAGATGCATCTCCGTCAATGCACAGGGCATTAGTGGCCTTCTGAAACTCTTTCTCACTGGTTTCTTCCTCATCCCCTCCATCACTCTCATCATCATAGGCTTCTTTTTCTCTACCTCCGACGGGTTTTCTTGGTTCCGAAGGGGTTTGCCGGTGCAATTTACTTCACCACCTCAGCACTTACCGCCAGCAACATTCTGACTCTTTTCCTTGTCTCGCTTCTCATACTCTACTCTCTATCTCTTGACAAGCTGCTAAACCTGATGACACTCTTGAAGGTCGTGGCCCTTGGTCCGATGAATCTTGCCATACGGCCCATCACCTTTCCCGGCTTTCTCGGCAGCAGCGGCTTCCCGGCAGTCAGTGCACACAACAACTTCCTTACCGGGGTCCTCAGCTTTGGCTTTCTTGCCGGTACCAAGCGTACCCGATCATTCGACAGTCATTGTTGCCTTATCTCTCCGCTTCTTACTATTCTTCTTGCTCTTCTTCTGACTGGTTGATTCGTCGTCATCCTCTGAATGAACATTGATGCAATCTTCCTCTCCGAGCACCTTCCTTCCGTCCTCCATCCGAGCACATTTATCCACCAGCACGTAAAGCTCTTTCATAGTCTTGGGCAACCACACGTCCATCTTAGAACGAATCCGACGGTTGCGCACATTAGAATAGAAGGAAGCTATTACGGCTACCAGATGGATATTTGGGATACTTCTATTAACTTTGTTGAATCTTTGTAAATACTAATGGAGGGTTTCTCCTTCCTTCTATTGGAGAAACTGGAAGTTGTTGGGCCTGCCGGGCTCTTTGTGACCACAGGTGAAGGTGCCAATGAACTCGTGGAACATGTCAGCCCATGACGAAATGGAGTTCTCCGGTAGGTGCATCAGCCAAAACCTCACATTGGACATGAGGGCCAAAGGAAAGTAGTTGGCAAACACCTTCTCATCTCTTCCCCAGCAGCCTGAATAGCGATGGTGTAGATGCTCAGGAACTCTACCGGGTTCAGCCTCCCGTTGTACTTCTCAGGTATCTCGGGCTTGAATGTGCGAGCGGACGACCAACGGACCTGTTGCATCTCGCGACTAAAGGCAGGGCAGCCAACCACAAAAGGGAGGCACCCGCCAACACCGAGCGCGGACTCGTCGATTTCGTGGCCGCTACACCTGTCGGTCCGGTGGAGATCGTCGTGGCGTTGCTTGACAGTGACGCACGTGTCTCCTCTCCGCCTGTCCTCCAGGGCTTGTCGTTCGCCTAGACGTGCTCGAGGGTTAGAAGAGGCCATTGGGACGTCGTCCAGGTCTTGATTCTGTTGCGCTCGCGCTGGCTGCCGTGGGAGGGACTGCACCGTGGGGATGGCTCCCTCCGTACGGTCAGCAGCACGAGCCGTTGTTGTCACATGGGGAGGCCGCGGCGGGCTAGCTCGCCGTGAGTCCCCAGCTTTAGCTAAACCGAGCAGACTTTGGATGGTGGCACGCCATTCATCCATCTACTCAGCTGCTGGCAGATATCACAGCAGCAGCTGAACCCGCGCCATCGCCTCCGAGGCTGTACTTGGCATGGGTGATGATGAAGTCGATCGTACCATCGCCCGGCTCCTGACGGTGTCGGTGGCGGCAGCACTGCGCCCCGCTGCTGCGTGGCGACCACCTGGATGGCAGGGCGGTGCGGTGGAGGCGCACGAGGGCTAGTGGCTCTGTCAAGCACAGCGCCTTTGGTCGACCCGCCCCGAGGAAGACGCACGTGCTACGACCGCGCCTGTGGTGGGAACGGTCGGAGGACAGCGATTTTCCCTCGTCCGGGCGCCGTTGCTGTGGCTATGCTCGTAAGTGGGCAGAAGGGGCGCAGACGGAGTAACTCCTTTGCCTGGGCCTTGGGGAGCATGGCCGTTGGGGTGTTGCTGATGCTACTCTCCTGTGATGCCTCCCACTCCTCGTCGACCGCGGAGGAAGTGGTGGCGATGCCGCCCACTCCGACCACATCCCCAGCGGCCTCCGCGTCCTCGCGTGCCTCCCCCGAAGGTTGATGGTGCTGAATAAGCCTTTGAGGAGGATGGATCCACTAAAGAAGCGGTTTTCTTCTTGGGTGCCATGGTCCATGGTGTCATGGAAGGTGAAGATGGTGATGAAGATGACGCGCTGCACACGCCTTCAGGTTCGCGCAACCGAGCCCCCCACCTAGTGCGCCGAAGATGTCGCGGAAAACCACGACCAACTATGGGACCAGGAGGCCCCTTGCTGGTTCGTCAGGGGGCCGTCGCGTTGCATAGAGAGCAGACGAGCGTGGGACAGGACGACAGAGATCACACAGGCAGTTTTACCCAGGTTCGGGCCGCCATTGGGGTGTAAGACCCTACTCCTGCTTTGGTGGATAGACGATGGAAATGAGGTGGTGGAGCATAGTACACTTGCCCGGCATGGGTTGCCTCAGGGCGATAGCAAGTACGCACGTATGGGGGTGTGAGTTATCCAATCTCTTAACCCTGTCTACGGTTGCCATGTGCCTCCTTTTATAAATTAAGGGGTTCACCACAATGGCAAAGTAGTCATTATGCACTGATATGATAGCAACAGTGCTATCATACCTAACTCTGCGGACTCACAGGGTGCATTAAATGCACCGCTTAATGTCACATCACTGGTTGACCGGCAAGGCTTGCTGGGCTATCTTGCCAGCTCCGCGCCTATTTTCTTGACACGTCGTAGGACGGGTGTCATCTGTGGGTTTTTCCTGTAGGGAGAGGCTGCCACTTAGTCACTTTGCGGCTTGACACCGCACTGATCCACCACGTGAGTAATGGTGGAGTGGCTAGTGAGGTGGCTTAGCCTCTGCGAATCCCGGCACGCTCTCTCTGGACGCCTTGGTTGTCTTTCTTATGGGGGTGGCCTCGCCCCTTCCCGGGCTCGCCTGCCCGGCAAGGGAGGCCTTTCTCTTGGCAATATCTTGCTTCTCTGGCTTGGTCTTGGTTCCTCTGATCTGCTCATCGGTTCCTCGAATCTCTTGGTTTCTTGGCTTGGCTTGGGCTGGTGCTTCAATCTTGCTCCCGTGCCTGGGCATAGTCAGGGCAACAGACCCAGGGTTTGTTGCACTGATAGCGAGATACCATATGGAGGCCTTTCTCCGTACTCTACCGGAGGGGGATTCGACCATGGAGGGCATCTACGTCAACCCTATTGCCTTTACGATGAACCGTGATTAGTTCACCACAAACCTAGGGGTCCATAGCTAGTAGCTACTCCCTCCGTTCGGAATTACTTGTCTTGGAAATGGATGTATCTAGAACTAAAACACATCTAGATACATTCATTTCTACGACAAGTAATTCCGAACGGAGGGAGTACATGGCTTCTTCTCTCTCTTTGATGCTCAACATCATGTTCTCTTCGATGTTCTTTGAGATCTATCGAATGTAATCTTCTTTTGCGGTGTGTTCGCCAAGATCCGATCAATTGTGGATTTATGATCAGCTTATCTATGAATATTATTTGAATCTTCTCTGAATTCTTATATGCATGATTTGATATCTTAGTAATTCTCTTCGAACTATCGGTTTGGTTTGGCCAACTAGATTGGTTTTTCTTGCAATGGGAGAAGTGCTTTGCTTTGGTTTCGATCTTGCGGTGGTCTCACCTAGTGACTGAAGGGGACGATACACGTTTTGTATTGTTGCCGTCGAGGATAACAAGATGGGGATTTCATCATATTGCTTTAGTTAATTCCGCTACATCATGTCATCTTACTTAAAGCATTACTCACTTCTTTATGAACTTAATACTCTAGATGCTGGCACGAGTCGGTCGATGTGTGGAGTAATAGTAGTAGATGCAAACATGAGTCGGTCTACTTGACACGGACGTGATGCCTATATTCATGATCATTGCCTTAAATATCGTCATAATTATGCGCTTTTCTATCAATTGCTTGGCAGTAATTTGTTCACCCACCATAATATTTTCTATCTTGAGAGAAGCCTCAAGTAAAACCGATGGCCTTCGGATCTATTTTCCATCATATAAGTTTCCGATATACAATATTAGTTTCCTCTTTACTATTTTTGCAATCTTTTACTTTCCAATCTACAAACCAAAAATATTTACTTTACCGTTTATCTATCTATATAAGATATCACTTTTGAAAATAACAATGAAGGGATTGACAACCCGTTTATCCTGTTGGGTGCAAGCTGTTGATTGTTTGTGCAGGTATTCGGTGACTTGCGTGTTGTCTCCTACTTGATTGATACATTGGTTCTCAAATTGAGAGAAATAATTACTCTACTTTGCTGCATCACCCTTTCCTCTTCAAGGGAAAAACCAACGCAAGCTCAAGAGGTAGCAGGAATTATTTATGGCTTCGTTGCTGGGGAGATTTTCGCCAAGTCAAGAGTCAAGATTTGTCTCCTGTCAACTAGCCAATTTTTGGCGCCGTTGATCTACTTCAAATCAAGGAATACCAAGTACCCTTCATAAAACACTCATCTATAGCATTTACCTTATTTTCCATTCGCCTCTCGTTTTCCTCTCCCTCACTTCTAAAATGATTTTCAAAATGGTTTGCCTTTTTATTTGCCTTCTTTTTGTTTCTCCTTATGTCTTACTTGGTCTGTTTGCTTGTTTGTTTGGCATATTGTGTTTATTGGAATTCATAAGCAAAGAGATCTATGGATCGTCATCCACTTGCTAATCTTTTTAAAAGATCCAATTATGTTGAACCAATTGCTAGGGAGTTGACTGCACTAGATTATCTTTATGAGGTTTTGCTTGAAATTCGTGATTCTGAAATTTGTGATAAAGTGTCGAAAGAAGAAATTTATGAAGTGATTCACGATAGCTCTTTGAATGAAAAACATGACTGCACTGATGAAATTCTATTAATGTTAATTGTGTTAATGATATGCAAAACCCTACGCTTGGGGATGCAATGATAATGATAGGGGTGATTCTTCTTATGATCTTGAATATTTATTTAAGCCCCGTGATGAATATGAGATTGATAATAATGTTTGCAACAATATTGAAAGTGGGTTTGGAAGAGTGTCAACTTTAGATCCCACATATTTTAAGAATGTTCAATCTTATGATTTTTTTATGAAAGTTGGTTTGGAAAGGTCGTGACTTTAGTTAATGATAATCCTACTATTTTGGAAGAGTGTCAACTTTGCATGCATATGGATCATGTAGAGAATATGTTATGTAATAGAAATATTGTTGAGTTTGAATATGATCCTACATGCAATTATTATGAGAGAGGAAAATATGGTTGTAGAAATATTCATGTTACTAAAATACCTCTCGTTATGTTGAGATTGCTATTGTTTCTTTCTTCTTCCTTGCATATGCTAGTTTTCGCTTGTCTTAATAATTTATTTGCTTATGAAATGCATATGCATAGGAAGTATGTTAGACTTAGATGTGTTTGCCACGTGTTTTATGATGCTCCCTTTGCTTCAATTCTTATCTTTCATGTGATCATCAATGAAATCTCAAGCCGGTCTTAATGGATATAAAGAAAGAGCTTGTTGGGAGGATACCCAATGAATAAAACTTATTTCTGCCTTTTTGTTTATGTTCTTGAATGAATACATATTATTACTTCTGTTGTAATTGTGTTTTTGTGTTTTAGTTAGTGTTTGAGCCAAGTAAGACCTTTGGGATGGCTTACGGTGATCGTTGATTTGATTTTGCTGAAAAACAGAAACTTTTGCGCCCAGTGCAGAAAATTCAATAATTCACTGGTACGTGAAAACCTTCTGAAATTTTTACAAAAAATTGATATACAAATTCCGCACGTCTTTCTAATTTTTAATAACTTTTAGAGTTCCAGAAGTTTGCGAAGTTTTCATATTGCTACAGGTTGTTCTGTTTTAAACAGATTCTGTTTTGTATGTGTTGTTTGCTTATTTTGATGAATCTATGGCTAGTATCAGGGCGTATGAACCATGGAAAAGTTTTAATATAGGAGATATTACACCAATATAAAATAAGAATGAGATCACAACAATACCTTGAGTGGTTATTTATTTTTGTTTTACTAACGGAGCTCACGAGTTTTCTGGTGAGTTTTGTGTTGTGAAGTTTTGAAGTATTGGGTAAGGATTTGATGGACTATGGAATAAGGAGTGGAAAGTGCCTAAGCTTGGGGATTCCCAAGGAACCCCAAGGTAATATTCAAGGACAACCAAGAGCCTAAGCTTGGGGATGCCCCGGGAAGGCATCCCCTATTTCGTGTTCGCCTATCGGTTACTTTACTTCAGGCTATATTTTTATTCACCACATGACATGTGATTTGCTTGGAGCGTCTTGTATGATATGAGTCTTTGCTTTTTAGTTTGCCACAATCATCCTTGCTGTCCACACCTTTTGATAAGGACATGCTTGAATCGTGATTTATTAGAATACTCTATGTGCTTCACATATATCTTTTGAGCTAGGCAATTTTGCGCTAGTGCTTCACTTATATCTTTTTAGAGCACAGTGGTCGTTTTATTTTATAGAAATTTTTGAACTTTCTTCCTTCACTTATATTATTTTGAGAGTCTTTCAAACAACATGGTAATTTGCTTGGTTTATGAATTTAGTCCTAATATGATAGGCATCCAAAGGAGATATAATAAAAAACTTTCATATAAAGAGCATTGAATGCTATGAAAAGTTCGATTCCTTATAATTGTTTTGAGATGTTGAGATGGTAATATTAGAGTCATGCTAGTGGTAGTTTGTGAGGTTAAAGAAATAATTGTGTTAAGATTTGTGATTCCCGTAGCATCCACGTATGGTCTCCTAACTATGTAACCAAATTGGCACGCATTTTATCTTGATTGTTTATCTTTGCATGAAGGTTGGGGGAGCGCGATGGTTAACTCCTACCAACCTCCTCCCTAGGAGCATGCATCGTAGTATTTTACTTCCAGGTCTAATAGATTTTTCGCAATAAGTATGTGAGTTCTTTATGACTAATGTTGAGTCTATGTATTATATGCACTCTCACCTTTCCACCTTGCTAGCCACTCTAGTGCCGCGCAACTTTCGCCGGTGCATCAAACCACCTTACACCCTCCCAAAAACAGTCACCATACCTACTGTCGTGGTTCTAAGTCTGACAGTAAGGGTAGGGGGTACGAATGGAGAGGCAAGGTTCTAGATATGGTGAGGTTGTACACAAGGTGTTAGCGAGTTCAGGCCCTTCTCGGAAGAAGTAATAGCCCTACGTCTCGGTGCCCGGAGGCTTGGTCGACTGATATGTGTATGCGTGTTTATAGAGGTGCGAACCCTTGTTCTGGAGGAGGGGGTGGCTTATATAGTGTGGGAGGACCCCAGCCATGCTCCACGTTACCAAGGGTTTAAAGGTACATTAAGGCAGGCGTTACTGATAACGCCTGCAGTAAAGGATAATTAAGGTATTTACTACAGTAAGTAAATATAGGACCGTTGCTGTTCCAAGAGGCACTTGGCCTTCGGAGGTCGAGTGCCTGGTCCGGTCGAGTGGAGTTGAGTCGTCCTGTGTACATGAGTCAGTCGAGTGAAATGTCTCCTTGGACTGTCTCAATCGACTGTCTCCACTGCCATGGGTCTTGTCTTTTGATCTTCTAGGGTAGTGACCTTGGGTGGGGTATCTCGGTCAGGCCTGTGACCCTACCCTAGGTCTGTAACCTCGTCAGTAGCCCCCGAATGGATTGAGGCTTGAGCAAGGGGATGCTAATGGAAGCTCTGGTTTTGGTTCGACGTCCTTGGGGTGTATTGTTTCGGAGCTCGTGACTTGGGCAGGCTCCCTCAGTTGTGTCTTGGTCGCCTCGATCGATTCTGAAGCCGTCAGTGAATTAGTTGTTCCTCGCGTCGACTGGATGCCTTGCGTCGATTGGACTCCTTGCATCGACTGGATTTGCGCTAGGCGTCGGGCGCCGTGAGCGCGTGCCATTTTCGACGGGATCGGTTGCCCTTTGGCCGCCGGATTCGGCGGGGCTTTCGAAATTTGTGGAAGCAGGCGGGACGGGACGTGCCGCATCAATCGGAGAGGTGCGGTTTGAACGCCTCGATTCCCGCGCCTCCTTTTTAGCCACGTATCACGTCAGCGTCTGTTATGGGATCGGATAGGATTGCTCGTAGCCACCTGTCAGCCACTCGACCGAGCCATTATAAAGGTGCGCCGAGCCCGCAGCGGGGGACACTGTGTGCCCAATCTTCTCCCGTTCGCCTCAGCTTCTCTGCAGTGTTCTTGTTTCTTCGCCGCGCCCCCGTTCCCTCCTAGTTCTCTCCGCAGCGACCGCCATCTCATGAGCCATGTGCAAAGACAAGACTGCGGCCATGGAGCGCTCCAAGAAGGCGGCGTCGGGGAAGGGGACGCGAGCTGGCCGGAGCGGTTCGTCGTTGAGGTCCGGACTCCCCGCTGGATGGATCCAAGGGGATTGGATCCGGTCCACCGTTGTGGTGGAGGATCTGGAGGAGCTGGAGGAGGAGGGGCTGATCGCCCACGGCTCCTGGCGGGCGCCAGGGGGAGAGCTCGAGCCCCGGCCGCAGGAGGGCGAGTGTGTACTCCACGCCACCCACGTCGACCGAGGTTTTTCTACGCCCCCGCATCCTTTCTTCGCGTGTTCCTGGTCTTCTTTGGTGCTCAGTTGCATTACTTTACGCCCAACTCCATCGCCTTCTCTCCGCTTTCGTTTCTATGTGCGAGAACTTCCTCGGTTGCCGACCGCACTGGGTTTGTTCAAGCACATATTCACCTGTCGCTCGCAAACCGTCAAGAGGGTGAACCCGAGTGACGACAAGACGCACGTCCTCCAGGCGTGCGGCGGGCTCGGGATTCAGCTTAGGAACAGGAGCGCCTTTCCTCCCATGAACCTTCCGGAGTCGACTCGGGGCTGGCAGTCGACCTGGTTTTATTACAAGGACAGTCCGACTCCGGGTCAGTCGACCGGCCTTCCTCCATTTACTCTAGGTCGAGCCAGCCCACCTCCTTTGATGGTAGTGAGTAAGGCCGAGAGGGCCGAGGTAGACATGTTGATGGAGAGGATCGTCCAGCTAGTACGCGAGGGGGTCACGGGGATGGACCTGTTTGAGGTTTATCTCGCGCGGAGGATCCAGCCGCTCCAAGCCCGGGACCACCCGATGTGGCTGTACTCCGGCACCGACGACTCGTCGCGAGTCCACCCGGAGGCGGTCGACCCAAAGTATGTGGTGCAGTGCTTGAAGAGCATCACCGGTAACAAGGACAACCCCAGGGGATCCGGGAGGATCATCCCGTTTGATGTTGACCACCTGCCAGACAAGGTTAGTCTTCTGCTTCCGAGTGACGTGTCTGTCGACTAGCTTGTGATTTGTCTTGATGGATCCGACTGATATTTGGTCAAACTTCTTTTCTTTGTAGATCTATACAGAGATGTATTCGCTGCCCAACGGGGACTTGGACCAGGAAGGCGAGGAGGGCACGGGCGACACCGCCGAGTGGAAGTCGGAGGAGGAGACCGAGGAGAGCGAGGATTATAGCAGCGGGGAGGAGGTCGAGTCACCTCCCCGTGTCGAGCGTCGATCCAAGGAGAAGAACGACCCAGGGGCCGGACACCTCCAGACGGGTCCTTCGGGGTCTCGGACGCCCAAACGCACGCGAACGGCCACTCCCGACCCCGCCGAGAAGATGCCCAAGCAGCCCAAGGTCACCACCACCAAGCCCCGGAAGGCCCTGCCTAGGATTAAGGTGGACGTACCCATCGCCTCCACGTATGTGTCGCTTGGACTTGTTTCTTTCTGTTTCTTGGAGGTCGACTGCAGCTTTAGTTCACTCATCCCTTGACTGGATCTTTCAGAACCGCTGCTTCCACGACCTCAATGGACATCGACCGGGGTCGAGACGACGAGGAGACCGCGGATGTTGCGACTTCTCGCGGAGGTGTGGGCTCTATGAGACTTGTCTTATCCTTCTTTTCTTTCGCAAGCGACAGTCGACTGACTTAATCCTCCGCTTGACCTGAAGTGCCACGCCTCGTCATAGAGCTGCCGGATGACGACGAAGACGAGGAGCAGTTGGGAGGGTACCACCGGCGCGCAGGGAGGAAGGGCCTGAAGGCGCCTTCTGGCTCAGAGGCCCAGTGACAGGAGGACGCGGCACGGGCCACGGTCTCCTTCGCCGTCCCTGTGTCGACCGTGCGTGCTGTCGACCCATCGCCTGCGCCGAACATCGACCCAGCGGCCGCCCTGACGCTAGCACCGATCGTCGACCCAGCGCTCCGGTCGTCGACCCCGTGTCAACTCCAGCCGTGGACTCAGCGCCGGTTCGTGCTGTAGACCCAGCGCCCGCGCCTGCGGCCGACCCGACGGCGCCGCTTCATCAGTCCTCTTCTCTACCTACCGCCTCCCGGAGGACCCTGTGGGGGCGGCTCAAGAAGCCGTTCACCAGGCGGAGGTTATGAAGGGGAGGACGAAGGCGGCGTACGAGGCCAACATGGTGGCTTACGATGCCAGCTCTGCTCTTCGGGCTAACGTCCAGGTACGTTGTCTTCATTGAAGTAGTCCTTAATTTCGAGAGAATGTGCTTGTTATGTCTCGTGAGATACCACACCCACTTGGTGTTCTTCTTTTCCTTTCTTCTTTGAGCTCGCACCGGACTGACCTTGGCCGAGTGAGACCAGTGGGGGCACGCTCAGTGCACCCACTGGGTGTAGTCCCCGAGACTGCGGTTGAGTATTTTGACTCGACTGTAGTCCTATAATCTTGCTTTGTTGTGTTGATGTAGAAATCTTGCGAGTTCGGGGCCAAGTTTGCGGATCTTGAGAAGAAGCAAATCCAGCTTAATCTTGACTTGCAGTTGGCCCGGGACTACCTGAAGAAGACGCAGGACGATGCGGCTGGTAACTTCTGTCTTTTGTCGACTGACTTTTCGATGGATGTGCCTTGTGTTCCTTCATGTTCATATGTCCAGTGGCGGCTTTGGTAGGTCAACTGAAGGCAGCCTTGGAGCAAAAGGATCTTGATCTGGCGGCGGTGCAACAGGCGGCTCAGGAGAAGTCGGAACTGGCGGCGAAGAAGCTGGCTTCCGTGGGTGCGCTCGAGGCGGAGATCATCCGACTAAGAGGCTCACTCGACGCGGCCAACCAAGAGGTGACCCAGCTTAAAAAGTCCAAGGCCGTCCTGAACGACAAGTACGAGGCTCTCTTCCGGAAGAGGGTTGATCTTGAGGCGTATCTGGGCGACATCACCAAGAAATGGTACCTCGTGCTTGAAGGTATGCCTCCTTTGGCTTGGTTAAAATTGGATCGGTCGACCCGTTTCTTATCCGATGACTCGACTTGCTGTTTTGGTGCAGAGTTTTGTCGTAACTTCGAAGAGGAGACTGGACGGGTCAAGCCTGGTTTGGACCCGACCAACTCCATTGTGAAGGACGACGTGTCCATGAATATACTGAGGCTGGAGTCCCGCCTCACTATGGCCACGGATTATCTGGGAAGACTGAAGGCAGTGATGGCCCGGATTGACACCACGCTCTGGAGGGGGATTGTGCAGGAGAACGACCTCGAGTTTTTGATGACTCGACTCAACGAGATCCCCGTCCGAGTGCAGGAATGGAAGAAGTCGGTAGCCCGGGGAGGAGCTGACGTGGCACTGTCCTTGGTCCGTGTGCACTGCAGGGAGGTGAAGGAAAGGAAGCTCGCCGCACTGAAGGTCGCGAACACGAAGGAGCTCCAATTCCAGTAGTTTATGGAGACTTTCCTGGAAGCTGCCGCCCGCATCGCCGATGGGATCGATCTGGACAAATTCGTTGCGCCTGCAAGCCCGCCTCCCCCCGAGCCAAGACTTTGATACATTAATATCATTTGCCTTGGAATGCCGCGTGGATTTGTAATCGTTAAACTCTGGTGGGTCTGTGGACCAAGCACTCTCGCCCGATCTTTGCGGGGCTTTTATTTGATTTGGATCCTTTGGTTCGTCGCTCTTCTTCTGATTGTTCGAATCTTCGAGTCGACGTCTTCAGCTAAGCCCCCGAGTGAGAGGGTCGCTCTTCACTCGAAGCAGGATGTTTATAACTTAGGCGATTCCAAGCTACGTTGTATTTGTGGCGGAGCTCAGAGGACTGAGCCGCTTTATACTTGTAGCGAAGCTTGGAGGATCGCAGCTAAGCCCCCGAGTGAGAGTATTGCTCTTCACTCGGAGTAGAATAAATGTAACTTAGGCGAGTCACGGGGTCGCAGTTAAGCCCCCGAGTGAGAGGGTTGCTCTTCACTCGGAGTAGAATGTTTATAACTTAGGCGATTCCAAGCTATGTTGTATTTGTGGCGGAGCTCGGAGGACCGAGCCGCTTTATACTTGTAGCGAAGCTTGGAGGACCGCATCTAAGCCCCCGAGTGAGAGGATTGCTCTTCACTCGGAGTAGAATAAATGTAACTTAGGCGAGTCACGGGGTCGCAGCTAAGTCCCCGAGTGAGGGGGTTGCTCTTCACTCGGAGTAGAATGTTTATAACTTAGGTGATTCCAAGCTACGTTGTATTTGTGGCAGAGCTCGGAGGACCGAGCCGCTTTATACTTGTAGCGAAGCTTGGAGGACCGCAGCTAAGCCCCCGAGTGAGAGGATTGCTCTTCACTCGGAGTAGAATGATTGCAAC
>LR738714.1:373217770-373403875 GCA_902687465.1 Secale cereale | reverse complement strand
CTCGGAGAAGAATGTTTATAACTTAGGCAATTCGAAGCTACGTTGTATTTGTGGAGGAGCTAAGAGGACCGAGCCGCTTTATACTTGTAGCGAAGCTTGGAGGACCGCAACTAAGCCCCCGAGTGAGAGGATTGCTCTTCACTCGGAGTAGAATGATTGTTAACTTAGGCGAGTCACGGGGTCGCAGCTAAGCCCCCGAGTGAGAGGGTCGCTCTTCACTCGGAGTAGAATGTTTATAACTTAGGTTATTCCAACCTACGTTGTACTTGTGGCAGAGTTCGGAGGACCGAGCCGCTTTGTACTCGTAGCATAGCTTGGAGGACCGCAGCTAAGCCCCCGAGTGAGAGGGTTGCTCTTCACTCGGAGTAAATGGTTGTTAACTTAGGCGAGTCACGGGGTCGCAGCTAAGCCCCCGAGTGAGAGGGTCGCTCTTCACTCGGAGTAGAATGTTTATAACTTAGGCAATTCCAAGCTACGTTGTACTTGTGGCGGAGCTCGGAGGACTGAGCCGCTTTGTACTTGTAGCGTAGCTCGGAGGATCGCAGCTAAGCACCCACTGGGGGATTTAGAGGACACCAATCGTTAGGGGATCATTGCTATCTTGTCTTTGAAACAAATTGGGAAATCTTTATTACAACTCGACCATCGAGTGTTTCAAGTGTAAAAGCGGCGGAGCATGTCCGCATTCCATGAGTGAGGTTCGTCTTTTTTCTGGGCTACCTTGTAGAGGTGGTACGCTCTGTTGCGCAGCACCTTGGTGATGATGAACGGGCCTTCCCAAGCTGGGGCGAGCTTGTGCGGACGTTTTTGATGCACTCGAAGGACCAGGTCTCCTTCCTGGAATACTCGGCTTCTTAAGTTGCGAGCATGGAATTGACGCAGGTCCTGTTGATAGATGGTCGGTTGGATCAGGGCCATCTCTCTTTCTTCTTCCAAAAGGTCGACTGCATCTTGACGAGCCTGCTCTGCCTCGGCTTCGGAGAAGAGTTCCACTATGGGGGCATTGTGTAACAAGTCACTTGGCAACACCGCTTCGGCTCCATAAACCAAGAAGAAAGGGGTACGGTCAATCGACCGGTTCGGAGTCGCCCTCAGACCCCATACGACAGATGGCAGCTCAGTTACCCAAGCTCCAGCGGCATGCTTAAGGTCACGTATGAGCCGTGGCTTTAAGCCTTGGAGAATCAAACCATTTGCTCTTTCTGCTTGTCCATTCGACTGCGGATGTGCCACGGAGGCGTAGCCGACTCGTGTCCCTTAGGAAGCACAGAAAGGTCTCAATTCATCCGAGTCAAAGTTGGAGCCGTTGTCTGTGATGATGCTATGAGGGACCCCATATCTGAATATTAGTTCCTTGATGAAGCTGATGGCGGTGCTCGACTCGAGGTTCTTGATAGGTTTGGCCTCGATCCACTTGGTGAACTTGTCGACTGCCACCAGAAGGTGGGTGAATCCGCTTCTTCCTGTCCTGAAGGGGCCGACCATGTCCAGGCCCCAAACAGCGAAGGGCCAGACTAACGGAATGGTTTTCAAGGCGGACGCCGGCTTGTGTGACATGTTGGAGTAGAACTGGCAACCTGCGCATTTGTCCACAATATCCTTGGCCATCTCGTTGGCGCGGGGCCAGTAAAACGTGGCTCGGTATGCTTTGGCCACGATAGTCCGAGAGGAGGCGTGGTGGCCGCAAGTTCCTGAGTGGATTTCATCCAAGATCAGTCGACCTTCCTCTGGATCGATGCAGCGCTGGGCGACTCCGGTGACGCTTTCTCTGTAAAGCTGACCTTGGATGACTGTGAACGCTTTGGATCGGCGGACGATCTGGTGCACTTCTTCTTCGTCTTCTGGGAGTTCTTGCCTGAGCAGATATGATATATAAGGCAGAGTCCAGTCTGGCGTAATCACTAAGACCTCCATGATCAAGTCGACCACGGCAGGCACTTCGACCTCAGTCGGATCCGTCGCGCTGACTAGCTGCGGGGGCTCTTCCGTGAAGGGGTCTTCTTTGACAGAGGGGGTGTGCAAATGTTCTAGGAACACATTCTTGGGTATAGATCTCCGAGTCGACCCAATTTTTGCGAGGTCGTCGACTAGCTGATTCTTTGCTCTGGGCACATGATGGAGCTCTAAACCTTCGAACTTCTTTACAAGCTTCGGCACTGCACTGCAATAATTGGTCATTGTCGGGCTCCTAACGTCCCATTTTTTCATCACTTGATTCACTACCAAGTCGGAGTGGTCGTAGACCATCAGGCGACGGAAGCCGAGTGAGATGGCCATACGCAACCCGTAAAAAAGTGCTTCATATTCGGCCTCGTTGTTTGATGAATCGAAATGGATCTGAAGGACGTAGCTGAGCTTGTCGCCCCTGGGAGAGACCAGTACCACGCGTGCGCCGGATCCGTTCAGCATCTTGGATCGATTGAAGAACATAGTCCAATGGTCCGACTGGACTTGAGTCGGAAGCTCTTGTTCTATACACTCATCCACAAAATTCGCTATGGCCTGAGACTTGATGACTTTCTTCGCTTCAAACTTGATATCTAACGAAAGAAGTTCAATCGCCCATTTTGCCACTCGACCGGTTGCATCTCGGTTGTTTAGTATCTCTGATAGTGGGGCGTCGCTGACGACTGAGATCGAATGGTCCGAGAAGTAATGGGCAACCTTTTTTGCAGTCAAGTAAATCCCGTACACAAGCTTTTGGTAATGTGGATACCTTTGCTTGGAGGGAGTCAAAACTTCGGATATGTAATAGACCGGGCGTTGGACCTTGTATGCCTTGCCCTCTTCTTCCCGCTCGACCGTGAGTACAGTACTGACGACTTGTCAGGTGGCAGCAATGTACAGCAGAAGAGGCTCTCCGCTGACTGGGGCAGTGAGCACCGGCTGGGTGGACAGCAAGGCTTTGAGCTCTTCAAACGCTGCTTCGGCTTCGGGATTCCACTCGAACTTGTCGGATTTCTCCATGAGTCGGTAGAGAGGCAGTGCCTTCTCACCAAGACGAGAAATGAATCGACTCTATGCGGCCAAGAACCCAGTAAGCTTTTGGACGTCGTGAATACGCTCGGGGCGCTTCATTCGGAGGATGGTGCTGACCTTCTCTGGGTTGGCATCGATTCCCTGTTCGGAAACGAGAAAACCGAGCAACTTGCCACCAGGAACTCCAAATGTACACTTTGATGGGTTGAGCTTGATATCGTAGCTTTTGAGGTTTGCAAATGTCTCAGCGAGGTCGGAACCTTTCCGTGACTTGACCACGATGTCATCCATGTATGCCTCGACGTTCCGACTGATTTGCTTTATCAAGCACTTCTGGATCATGCGCATGAAGGTGGCTCCAGCATTTTTGAGGCCGAAAGGCATGGTGACATAACAAAAACACCCGAAGGGGTGATGAAAGCTGTCTTGATTTCGTCGGGTCCGAACAGACGGATCTGATGGTACCCGGAGTACGCGTCCAGAAAGGACAAACGCTCACATCCCGCGGTCGAGTCAACTATTTGATCGATGCGAGGAAGGGGAAAATGATCTTTCGGGCAGGCCCGATTGATGTGCTTGAAATCGATGCACATGCGGAGAGACTTGTCCTTCTTGGGGACCATGATGACATTAGCGAGCCACTCGGAGTGGTATATCTCGCGGATAAACTCTGCTGCTAGGAGTCGAGCCACTTCTTCGCCAATTGCCTTTCTGGAAGCATTCTTCCGCTTTTTGCCGGTTCTTGGTGATGGTTATGACGCCGTTGGGTCCCGGAATCTTCAGCTTGAGGTAGACGTAACATGGTTGAGCCATGAACCTGGCAGAGGCCGGCCTACACAGGATGGTGTGGTAGGCGCTATTGAAGTCCACCACTTCGAACGTCAGCTTCTCCTTTCGGTAATTCTTGGACTCACCAAAGACGACGTTGAGTGAGATCTGGCCAAGTGAGTCGGCTTTCTTCCCGGGGATTACCCCGTGGAACCTCATGTTACTTTCCCTCAGCTTCGACATCGGAATGCCCATATCCCGGAGGGTTGATGCATACAAGATATTCAAGCCACTGCCTCCATCCATCAGAACTCTGGTCAGGCGCGTGCCTTCGATAACGGGGTCGACCACCAGTGCCTGCCGCCCTGGGGTGGCAATGTGCGCTGGGTGATCGGACTGGTCAAATATGATGGGGGACTTCGACCATTTCAAGAACGTGGGGGTCGCCGGGGCAACCATGTTTACTTCTCTGTTGATGACTTTCAGTCGACTTTTGCTCTCGACGTCTGCGAAAATCACCAAGGTGGAGTTGATGCGGGGGTATCCTCCGTCCCCTTCCTTGTCCTCGGACTCTTCTGATTCCTTCTCTTTTTCAGTCGACTGATCCTTCTGGAAACTCTGGACCAAGAGCCGACACTGTCGAGTGGTGTGCTTGGGATATACCAAGTTCCCCTCTTCATCCTTCTTCGTGTGTATGGGACACGGCTGGTCGAGCTTAACATCTCCAGCCTGACCCTTTCCTTTCTTGGGGGCCCAGGAACCTTTTGGCTTCCCCTTGCCCTTTCCTTGATTAACCACCGCAACCTCTTCCTGAGTGACTGGGTCGGCCTTGCGTTTATTCTTCCGATTCTGATTCTGGTCGTCCTGCCCGACTGGTTTCTTGCCACGGCGGAGCCGATCGGCCTCTTCGCCGTTGGCGTACCGACTGGCAATCTCCATCATCCGCGATAGGGACATGTCGCCTGTTCGGCTGAATTTCAGATTTAACTCTCGGTTACGCACGCCTTCCTTGGAAGGGCACACCACCTGGTGCTCAGACACGTTTTCCACCGTGTGATGCAAAGTGGTCCACCGCTGGATGTAGTCTCTCAAAGTTTCACTCGGCTTCTGCGTGCAGTGCTGAAGCTCCGCGAGTCCAGCAGGTCGCTTGCAGGTGCCTTCGAAGGTCCGAACGAAAACCCGAGCGAGCTCTTCCCAACTGTAGATACTCCTGGGCGCCAACTGGTTGAGCCACGCCCGAGCGGAGCCTCCCAGCATCAAGGGGAGGTGCTTCATGGCCACGTCGTCATTGCTGCCTACTATCTGTACGGCCACTCGGTTGTCTTCTAGCCAAGTGTCTGGCTTCGACTCACCGATGAACTTGCTTACTCCTGCCGCCAGCCCGAAGTTCGTGGGGATCTTCGCGGCCCTGATTGCACTGCAGAAACATTCAGGCCCTGAGGCCGACGCTCGGCTGCTACTGGGTTGGTCTCCGCCTCGCTCGTCTCTAGACGCCCGGTTACGGTCGACCCGACCCTTTACAAGGATGGACCTCGCATCGAAGCCTGGCCACCGGGGATCCGGGGGAATCCTACGCTCGTCATCTCGCAGGCGCCTGCCCACGTGCCGCTGGGGCGAGTGTGACCCACTTCCCGGAGGAGAGGTTGGCGCTCGACGGCGGTCGTAGCGTCCGTGTCGACGGTCGAGTGGATCGTCGTTCTGACCCAGGTGCTGGTCTTGCCGAGGACCACATTCCTCACGCCTCGGGGGAGATCTTGGACTGTCGGCCGACCATACCGTGTCTGCAGCCACCGATCTGCTGTGAATCCTGTTGCGCGACTGAGAGACAGCCGCGTTTTGCTCTTCAGCCGTTCGGAGCAAAGCTCGGATCTGCTGAAGACCTCTCCTAGCCTCCGATTGGGAGGGTTGAATCGACTCCGCGATACGAGCCGCGGCCTCGAGGTTTTGGACTGGTGTGCGGAACACCTGAGTCTCGCGCTGACGCGATTGCCGCGGCCGTCGACTGGACTCGGGGACCAGTCGGCGAGCCTGTTCGTCGAGTGAACGTTGGATGTTTTCCAAACGCGTGCGCTCGGCCAAGGTGGCCACGCACGTGGCTTCGAGAGCCAAAGCTTCTAGGGAATCTCCCACGATGGGAGTGAAGAGTGCATCTCCGTTGCGGCGACAAAGTTTGGCCCTTTGCTCGGAGGTGATGGGCTGAGGGATATAACCGCCGTTTTCGTGTGCCCGATCGCCACCGCTGCCGCCGTTTTCACCACGAGGAAAACCTGGCAGGCTGCGGTGCGAATCAACCATGAGCATTTCCGCCATGGGATCGCTGCTCCCGCACTCGGAAATGGAATCTTCGAGCCCGGTCGACTGATCAGCCGGCCCGTAAAGGTAACCGTCGGGCTCAATGGCCGCGACTTGTGGGGTGGCCGTTTGATGGGCCACCACATGTTTCACCCACCACTGGAGCCGTGAACGACCGGAGCGCTTGCGGCGGCGACCAACGGGGACGGGGGATGATGAGTACCGAGTCGATGGGTGCAGCAGGAGGACGCCGCCGGCGCCGGCGCGAAAGTGCGTAGTTCTGCAGGCGGGCAGAGCCTCGACGCCGAGAGGGGCTTCCTGGAGCCACGCGGAGTCGTCGGCGACGAAGACCGGCGCGCCGAGCCGGATCTCGTGGCCCAAAGCCAAAACGCAGCCTGACACCATGATGAAAGTGGTCGGAGAAGAGATCGCAACTTCGCCAATTGTCGCTAAGACGCCTTGCCCCAAGGTGGGCGCCAACTGTCGTGGTTCTAAGTCTGACAGTAAGCGTAGGGGGTACGAATGGAGAGGTAAGGTTCTAGCTATGGTGAGGTTGTACACAAGGTGTTAGCGAGTTCAGGCCCTTCTCGGAAGAAGTAATAGCCCTACGTCTCTGTGCCCGGAGGCTTGGTCGACTGATATGTGTATGCGTGTTTACAGAGGTGCGAACCCTTGTTCTGGAGGAGGGGGTGGCTTATATAGTGTGCCAGGACCCCAGCCATGGTCCACGTTACCAAGGGTTTAAAGGTACATTAAGGCAGGCGTTACTGATAACGCCTGCAGTAAAGGATAATTAAGGTATTTACTACAGTGAGTAAATATAGGACCGTTGCTATTCCAAGAGGCACTTGGCCTTCGGAGGTCGAGTGCCTGGTCCGGTCGAGAGGAGTTGAGTCGTCCTGCCTACATGAGTCAGTCGAGTGAAATGTCTCCTTGGACTGTCTCAGTCGACTGTCTCCACTGCCATGGGTCTTGTCTTTTGATCTTCTAGGGTAGTGACCTTGGGTAGGGTATCTCAGTCAGGCCTGTGACCCTACCCTACGTCTGTAACCTCGTCACCTACCTATTATGACATTTCCATAGCCATTCCGAGATATATTGCCATGTAACTCCACCTTCCATTTGTTATGACACGCACCATCATTGTCATATTGCTTTGCATGATCTTAAGACAGCTAGCATGATGTTATCATTGCTTGTCCGTTTTTTGATGTCATTGCTATGCTAGATCATTACACATCCCGGTACACCTCCGGAGGCATTCATATAGAGTCATATTTGGTTCTACCATCGATTGTAATATCGAGGCCTAAGTAAATAAAAGTGTGATGATCATCATTTTTAGAGCATTGTCCCATGTGATATTATAAATAAAAGAGGCCAAAGAAGCCCAAATAAATAAAAGAGGCCAAAGAAGCCCACAAAAAAAAGAGGCCAAAGAGACCACAAAAATGAGAGAAAAAGAGAGAAGGGACAATGTTACTATCCTTTTAGACACTTGTGCTTCAAACTAGCACCATGTTCTTCATGATAGAGAGTCTTCTATGTTGTCCCTTCCATATACTAGTGGGAATTTTTCATTATAGAACTTGGCTTGTATATTCCAACGATGGGCTTCCTCAAATGCCCTAGTTCTTCATGAGCAAGCAAGTTGATGCACACCCACTTAGTTTCTTTTGAGCTTTCATACACTTGTAGCTCTAGTGCATCCGATACAAGGCAATCCCTACTCACTCATATTGATATCGATTGATGAACATCTCCACAGTCCATTAATTTGCCTAGTTGATGTGAGACTTTCTCCCTCCTTTTGTCTATCACCACCTCTTATTCCACCCATAGTGCTATGTCCATGGCTCACGGTCATGTATTGCATGAAGAGTTGAAAAGGTTTGAAAAAGTAAAGTATGAAAAAAATTGCTTGGCTGACACCGGGATGGGCATGAGGGGTACCTTGTGTTAAGAAAAGGGAGCATAAAAAACTATCTGCTTTTGTAGGGATAACTTTCTTTAGCCATGTTATTTTTTATGCTTCGTAGATTGCTTTTGGTATGCTTGAAGTATTACTATTTTGATATTGACAAATTTTCATTTTGAGTCTTATGGATCTGAACATTCATGCCACAATAAAGAAGAATTAATTTGATAAATATGTTAGGTAGCATTCCACATCCAAAATTCTGTTTTTATCATTTACCTACTCGAGGACGAGCCGGAATTAAGCTTGGGAATGCTTGATACGTCTCCGACATATCTAATTTTTTTCTATTGTTCCGTGATATTATATTATCCGTTTTGGATGTTTTATATGCATTATTATGCTATTTTATATTATTTTTGGGCCTAACCTATTAATCTAGAGCCGAGTACCAGTTTTTTTCTTCTTATTTTTGACTTTCGCAGAAAAGGAATATCAAACGGAGTCCGAACGGAACGAAACCTTCGTGATGATTTTTCTTGGACCAGAAGAAACCCCAGAAGCTTGAGAACAAAGTCAGAGCCGCTTTATACTTGTAGCGAAGCTTGGAGGACCGCATCTAAGCCCCCGAGTGAGAGGATTGCTCTTCACTCGGAGTAGAATAAATGTAACTTAGGCGATTCACGGGGTCGCAGCTAAGTCCCCGAGTGAGGGGGTTGCTCTTCACTCGGAGTGGAATGTTTATAACTTAGGAGATTCCAAGCTACGTTGTATTTGTGGCAGAGCTCGGAGGACCGAGCCGCTTTATACTTGTAGCGAAGCTTGGAGGACCGCAGCTAAGCCCCCGAGTGAGAGGATTGCTCTTCACTCGGAGTAGAATGATTGCAACTTAGGCGAGTCACGGGGTCGCAGCTAAGCCCCCCGAGTGAGAGGATCGCTCTCCACTCGGAGAAGAATGTTTATAACTTAGGCGATTCCAAGCTATGTTGTATTTGTGGCAGAGCTCGGAGGACCGAGCTGCTTTATACTTGTAGCGAAGCTTGGAGGATCGCAGCTAAGCCCCCGAGTGAGAGGATTGCTCTTCACTCGGAGTAGAATGATTGCAACTTAGGCGAGTCACGGGGTCGCAGCTAAGCCCCCGAGTGAGAGGGTCGCTATCCACTCGGAGAAGAATGTTTATAACTTAGGCGATTCCAAGCTACATTGTAATTGTGGCGGAGCTCGGAGGACGGAGCCGCTTTATACTTGTATAGAAGCTTGGAGGACCGCAGCTAAGCCCCCGAGTGAGAGGATTGCTCTTCACTCGGAGTAGAATGATTGCAACTTAGGCGAGTCACGGGGTCGCAGCTAAGCCCCCGAGTGAGAGGGTCGCTCTCCACTCGGAGAAGAATGTTTATAACTTAGGCAATTCGAAGCTACGTTGTATTTGTGGAGGAGCTAAGAGGACCGAGCCGCTTTATACTTGTAGCGAAGCTTGGAGGACCGCAGCTAAGCCCCCGAGTGAGAGGATTGCTCTTCACTCGGAGTAGAATGATTGTTAACTTAGGCGAGTCACGGGGTCGCAGCTAAGCCCCCGAGTGAGAGGGTCGCTCTTCACTCGGAGTAGAATGTTTATAACTTAGGTTATTCCAAGCTACGTTGTACTTGTGGCAGAGTTCGGAGGACCGAGCCGCTTTGTACTCGTAGCATAGCTTGGAGGACCGCAGCTAAGCCCCCGAGTGAGAGGGTTGCTCTTCACTCGGAGTAAATGGTTGTTAACTTCGGCGAGTCACGGGGTCGCAGCTAAGCCCCCGAGTGAGAGGGTCGCTCTTCACTCGGAGTAGAATGTTTATAACTTAGGCGATTCCAAGCTACGTTGTACTTGTGGCGGAGCTCGGAGGACTGAGCGGCTTTGTACTTGTAGCGTAGCTCGGAGGATCGCAGCTAAGCACCCACTGGGGGACTTAGAGGACACCAATCTTTAGGGGATCATTGCTATCTTGTCTTTGAAACAAATTGGGAAATCTTTATTACAACTCGACCATCGAGTGTTTCAAGTGTAAAAGCGGCGGAGCATGTCCGCATTCCATGAGTGAGGTTCGTCTTTTTTCTGAGCTACCTTGTAGAGGTGGTACGCTCCGTTGCGCAGCACCTTGGTGATGATGAACGGGCCTTCCCAAGCTGGGGCGAGCTTGTGCGGACGTTTTTGATGCACTCGAAGGACCAGGTCTCCTTCCTGGAATACTCGGCTTCTTACGTTGCTAGCATGGAATTGACGCAGGTCCTGTTGATAGATGGTCGATTGGATCAGGGCCATCTCTCTTTCTTCTTCCAAAAGGTCGACTGCATCTTGACGAGCCTGCTCTGCCTCGGCTTCGGAGAAGAGTTCCACTATGGGGGCATTGTGTAACAAGTCACTTGGCAACACCGCTTCAGCTCCATAAACCAAGAAGAAAGGGGTACGGTCAATCGACCGGTTCGGAGTCGTCCTCATACCCCATAGGACAGATGGCAGCTCAGTTATCCAAGCTCCAGCGGCATGCTTAAGGTCACGTATGAGCCGTGGCTTTAAGCCTTGGAGAATCAAACCATTTGCTCTTTCTGCTTGTCCATTCGACTGCGGATGTGCCACGGAGGCGTAGCCGACTCGTGTCCCTTGGGAAGCACAGAAAGGTCTCAATTCATCCGAGTCAAAGTTGGAGCCGTTGTCTGTGATGATGCTATGAGGGACCCCATATCTGAATATTAGTTCCTTGATGAAGCTGATGGCGGTGCTCGACTCGAGGTTCTTGATAGCTTTGGCCGCGATCCACTTGGTGAACTTGTCGACTGCCACCAGAAGGTGGGTGAATCCGCTTCTTCCTGTCCTGAAGGGGCCAACCATGTCCAGGCCCCAAACAGCGAAGGGCCAGACTAACGGAATGGTTTTCAAGGCGGACGCCGGCTTGTGTGACATGTTGGAGTAGAACTGGCAACCTGCGCATTTGTCCACAATATCCTTGGCCATCTCGTTGGCGCGGGGCCAGTAAAACCTGGCTCGGTATGCTTTGGCCACGATAGTCCGAGAGGAGGCGTGGTGGCCGCAAGTTCCTGAGTGGATTTCATCCAAGAGCAGTCGACCTTCCTCTGGATCGATGCAGCGCTGGGCGACTCCGGTGACGCTTTCTCTGTAAAGCTGACCTTGGATGACTGTGAACGCTTTGGATCGGCGGACGATCTGGTGCACTTCTACTTCGTCTTCTGGGAGTTCTTGCCTGAGTAGATATGATATATAAGGCACAGTCCAGTCTGGCATAATCACTAAGACCTCCATGATCAAGTCGACCACGGCAGGCACTTCGACCTCAGTCGGATCCGTCGCGCTGACTAGCTGCGGGCGCTCTTCCGTGAAGGGGTCTTCTTTGACAGAGGGGGTGTGCAGAGGTTCTAGGAACACATTCTTGGGTATAGATCTCCGAGTCGACCCAATTTTTGCGAGGTCGTCGACTAGCTGATTCTTTGCTCTGGGCACATGATGGAGCTCTAAACCTTCGAACTTCTTTACAAGCTTCGGCACTGCACTGCAATAATTGGTCATGGTCGGGCTCCTAACGTCCCATTCTTTCATCACTTGATTCACTACCAAGTCGGAGTGGCCGTAGACCATCAGGCGACGGAAGCCGAGTGAGATGGCCATACGCAACCTGTAAAAAAGTGCTTCATATTCGGCCTCGTTGTTTGATGAATCGAAATGGATCTGAAGGACGTAGCTGAGCTTGTCGCCCCTGGGAGAGACCAGTACCACGCGTGCGCCGGATCCGTTCAGCATCTTGGATCGATTGAAGAACATAGTCCAATGGTCCGACTGGACTTGAGTCGGCAGCTCTTGTTCTATCCACTCATCCACAAAATTCGCTATGGCCTGAGACTTGATGACTTTCTTCGCTTCAAACTTGATATCTAACGAAAGAAGTTCAATCGCCCATTTTGCCACTCGACCGGTTGCATCTCGGTTGTTTAGTATCTCTGATAGTGGGGCGTCGCTGACGACTGAGATCGAATGGTCCGAGAAGTAATGGGCAACCTTTTTTGAAGTCAAGTAAATCCCGTACACAAGCTTTTGGTAATGTGGATACCTTTGCTTGGAGGGAGTCAAAACTTCGGATATGTAATAGACCGGGCATTGGACCTTGTATGCCTTGCCCTCTTCTTCCCGCTCGACCGTGAGTACAGTACTGACGACTTGTCAGGTGGCAGCAATGTACAGCAGAAGAGGCTCTCCGCTGACTGGGGCAGCGAGCACCGGCTGGGTGGACAGCAAGGCTTTGAGCTCTTCAAACGCTGCTTCGGCTTCGGGATTCCACTCAAACTTGTCGGATTTCTCCATGAGTCGGTAGAGAGGCAGTGCCTTCTCACCAAGACGAGAAATGAATCGACTCTATGCGGCCAAGCACCCATTAAGCTTTTGGACGTCGTGAATACGCTCGGGGCGCTTCATTCGGAGGATGGTGCTGACCTTCTCTGGGTTGGCATCGATTCCCTGTTCGGAAACGAGAAAACCGAGCAACTTGCCACCAGGAACTCCAAATGTACACTTTGATGGGTTGAGCTTGATATCGTAGCTTCTGAGGTTTGCGAATGTCTCAGCGAGGTCGGAACCTTTCCGTGACTTGACCACAATGTCATCCATGTATGCCTCGACGTTCCGACTGATTTGCTTTATCAAGCACTTCTGGATCATGCGCATGAAGGTGGCTCCAGCATTTTTGAGGCCGAAAGGCATGGCGACATAACAAAAACACCCGAAGGGGTGATGAAAGATGTCTTGATTTCGTCGGGTCCGAACAGACGGATCTGATGGTACCCGGAGTACGCGTCCAGAAAGGACAAACGCTCACATCCCGCGGTCGAGTCAACTATTTGATCGATGCGAGGAAGGGGAAAATGATCTTTCGGGCAGGCCCGATTGATGTGCTTGAAATCGATGCACATGCGGAGAGACTTGTCCTTCTTGGGGACCATGACGACGTTAGCGAGCCACTCGGAGTGGTATATCTCGCGGATAAACTCTGCTGCTAGGAGTCGAGCCACTTCTTCGCCAATTGCCTTTCTGGAAGCATTCTTCCGCTTTTTGCCGGTTCTTGGTGATGGTTATGACGCCGTTGGGTCCCGGAATCTTCAGCTTGAGGTAGACGTAACATGGTTGAGCCATGAACCTGGCATAGGCCGGCCTACACAGGATGGTGTGGTAGGCGCTATTGAAGTCCACCAGTTCGAACGTCAGCTTCTCCTTTCGGTAATTCTTGGACTCACCAAAGACGACGTTGAGTGAGATCTGGCCAAGTGAGTCGGCTTTCTTCCCGGGGATTACCCCGTGGAACCTCATGTTACTTTCCCTCAGCTTCGACATCGGAATGCCCATATCCCGGAGGGTTGATGCATACAAGATATTCAAGCCACTGCCTCCATCCATCAGAACTCTGGTCAGGCGCGTGCCTTCGATAACGGGGTCGACCACCAGTGCCTGCCGCCCTGGGGTGGCAATGTGCGCTGGGTGATCGGACTGGTCAAATATGATGGGGGACTTCGACCATTTCAAGAACGTGGGGGTCGCCGGGGCAACCATGTTTACTTCTCTGTTGATGACTTTCAGTCGACTTTTGCTCTCGACGTCTGCGAAAATCACCAAGGTGGAGTTGATGCGGGGGTATCCTCCGTCCCCTTCCTTGTCCTCGGACTCTTCTGATTCCTTCTCTTTTTCAGTCGACTGATCCTTCTGGAAACTCTGGATCAAGAGCCGACACTGTCGAGTGGTGTGCTTGGGATATACCAAGTTCCCCTCTTCATCCTTCTTCGTGTGTATGGGACACGGCTGGTCGAGCTTAACATCTCCAGCCTGACCCTTTCCTTTCTTGGGGGCCCAGGAACCTTTTGGCTTCCCCTTGCCCTTTCCTTGATTAACCACCGCAGCCTCTTCCTGAGTGACTGGGTCGGCCTTGCGTTTATTCTTCCGATTCTGATTCTGGTCGTCCTGCCCGACTGGTTTCTTGCCACTGCGGAGCCGATCGGCCTCTTCGCCGTTGGCGTACCGACTGGCAATCTCCATCATCCGCGATAGGGACATGTCGCCTGTTCGGCTGAATTTCAGATTTAACTCTCGGTTACGCACGCCTTCCTTGAAAGGGCACACCACCTGGTGCTCAGACACGTTTTCCACCGTGTGATGCAAAGTGGTACACCGCTGGATGTAGTCTCTCAAAGTTTCACTCGGCTTTTGCGTGCAGTGCTGAAGCTCCGCGAGTCCAGCAGGTCGCTTGCAGGTGCCTTCGAAGGTCCGAACGAAAACCCGAGCGAGCTCTTCCCAACTGTAGATACTCCTGGGGGCCAACTGGTTGAGCCACACCCGAGCGGAGCCTCCCAGCATCAAGGGGAGGTGCTTCATGGCCACATCGTCATTGCTTCCTACTATCTGTACGGCCACTCGGTTGTCTTCTAGCCAAGTGTCTGGCTTCGACTCACCGATGAACTTGCTTACTCCTGCCGCCAGCCCAAAGTTCGTGGGGATCTTCGCGGCCCTGATTGCACTGCAGAAACATTCAGGCCCTGAGGCCGGCGCTCGGCTGCTACTGGGTTGGTCTCCGCCTCGCTCGTCTCTAGACGCCCGGTTACGGTCAACCCGACCCTTTACAAGGATGGACCTCGCATCGAAGCTTGGCCACCGGGGATCCGGGGGAATCCTACGCTCGTCATCTCGCAGGCGCCTGCCCACGTGCCGCTGGGGCGAGTGTGACCCACTTCCCGGAGGAGAGGTTGGCGCTCGACGGCGGTCGTAGCGTCCGTGTCGACGGTCGAGTGGATCGTCGTTTCGACCCAGGTGCCGGTCTTGCCGAGGACCACATTCCTCACGCCTCGGGGGCGATCTTGGACTGTCGGCCGACCATACCGTGTCTGCAGCCACCGATCTGCTGTGAATCCTGTTGCGCGACTGAGAGACAGCCGCGTTTTGCTCTTCAGCCGTTCGGAGCAAAGCTCGGATCTGCTGAAGACCTCTCCCAGCCTCCGATTGGGAGGGTTGAATCGACTCCGCGATACGAGCCGCGGCCTCGAGGTTTTGGACTGGTGTGCGGAACACCTGAGTCTTGCCGCGGCCGTCGACTGGACTCGGGGACCAGTCGGCGAGCCTGTTCGTCGAGTGAACGTTGGATGTTTTCCAAACGCGTGCGCTCGGCCAAGGTGGCCACGCACGTGGCTTCGAGAGCCAAAGCTTCTAGGGAATCTCCCACGATGGGAGTGAAGAGTGCATCTCCGTTGCGTCGACAAAGTTTGGCCCTTTGCTCGGAGGTGAGGGGCTGAGGGATATAACCGCCGTTTTCGTGTGCCCGATCGCCACCGCTGCCGCCGTTTTCACCACGAGGAAAACCTGGCGGGCTGCGGTGCGAATCAACCATGAGCATTTCCACCGTGGGATCGCTGCTCCCGCACTCGGAAATGGAATCTTCGAGCCCGGTCGACTGATCAGCCGGCCCGTAAAGGTAACCGTCGGGCTCAATGGCCGCGACTTGTGGGGTGGCCGTTTGACGGGCCACCACATGTTTCACCCACCAGTGGAGCCGTGAACGACCGGATCGCTTGCGGCAGCGACCAACGGGGACGGGGGATGATGAGTACCGAGTCGATGGGTGCAGCAGGAGGACGCCGCCGGCGCCGGCGCGAAAGTGCGTAGTTCCGCGGGCGGGCAGAGCCTCGATGCCGAGAGGGGCTTCCTGGAGCCACGCGGAGTCGTCGGCGACGAAGACCGGCGCGCCGAGCCGGATCTCGTGGCCCAACGCCAAAACGCCGCCTGACACCATGATGAAAGTGGTCGGAGAAGAGATCGCAACTTTGCCAATTGTCGCTAAGACGCCTTGCCCCAAGGTGGGCGCCAACTGTCGTGGTTCTAAGTCTGACAGTAAGCGTAGGGGGTACGAATGGAGAGGCAAGGTTCTAGCTATGGTGAGGTTGTACACAAGGTGTTAGCGAGTTCAGGCCCTTCTCGGAAGAAGTAATAGCCCTACGTCTCTGTGCCCGGAGGCTTGGTCGACTGATATGTGTATGCGTGTTTACAGAGGTGCGAACCCTTGTTCTGGAGGAGGGGGTGGCTTATATAGTGTGCCAGGACCCCAGCCATGGTCCACGTTACCAAGGGTTTAAAGGTACATTAAGGCAGGCGTTACTGATAACGCCTGCAGTAAAGGATAATTAAGGTATTTACTATAGTGAGTAAATATAGGACCGTTGCTATTCCAAGAGGCACTTGGCCTTCGGAGGTCGAGTGCCTGGTCCGGTCGAGAGGAGTTGAGTCGTCCTGCCTACATGAGTCAGTCGAGTGAAATGTCTCCTTGGACTGTCTCAGTCGACTGTCTCCACTGCCATGGGTCTTGTCTTTTGATCTTCTAGGGTAGTGACCTTGGGTAGGGTATCTCGGTCAGGCCTGTGACCCTACCCTACGTCTGTAACCTCGTCACCTACCTATTATGACATTTCCATAGCCATTCCGAGATATATTGCCATGTAACTCCACCTTCCATTTGTTATGACACGCACCATCATTGTCATATTGCTTTGCATGATCTTAAGACAGCTAGCATGATGTTATCATGGCTTGTCCGTTTTTTGATGTCATTGCTATGCTAGATCATTACACATCCCGGTACACCTCCGGAGGCATTCATATAGAGTCATATTTGGTTCTACCATCGATTGTAATATCGAGGCCTAAGTAAATAAAAGTGTGATGATCATCATTTTTAGAGCATTGTCCCATGCGATATTATAAATAAAAGAGGCCAAAGAAGCCCAAATAAATAAAAGAGGCCAAAGAAGCCCACAAAAAAAAGAGGCCAAAGAGACCACAAAAATGAGAGAAAAAGAGAGAAGGGACAATGTTACTATCCTTTTAGACACTTGTGCTTCAAACTAGCACCATGTTCTTCATGATAGAGAGTCTTCTATGTTGTCACTTCCATATACTAGTGGGAATTTTTCATTATAGAACTTGGCTTGTATATTCCAACGATGGGCTTCCTCAAATGCCCTAGGTCTTCATGAGCAAGCAAGTTGATGCACACCCACTTAGTTTCTTTTGAGCTTTCATACACTTGTAGCTCTAGTGCATCCGATACAAGGCAATCCCTACTCACTCATATTGATATCGATTGATGAACATCTCCACAGTCCATTAATTTGCCTAGTTGATGTGAGACTTTCTCCCTCCTTTTGTCTATCACCACCTCTTATTCCACCCATAGTGCTATGTCCATGGCTCACGGTCATGTATTGCATGAAGAGTTGAAAAGGTTTGAAAAAGTAAAGTATGAAAAAAATTGCTTGGCTGACACCGGGATGGGCATGAGGGGTACCTTGTGTTAAGAAAAGGGAGCATAAAAAACTATCTGCTTTTGTAGGGATAACTTTCTTTAGCCATGTTATTTTTTATGCTTCGTAGATTGCTTTTGGTATGCTTGAAGTATTACTATTTTGATATTGACAAATTTTCATTTTGAGTATTATGGATCTGAACATTCATGCCACAATAAAGAAAAATTAATTTGATAAATATGTTAGGTAGCATTCCACATCCAAAATTCTGTTTTTATCATTTACCTACTCGAGGACGAGCAGGAATTAAGCTTGGGAATGCTTGATACGTCTCCAACATATCTAATTTTTTTCTATTGTTCCGTGATATTATATTATCCGTTTTGGATGTTTTATATGCATTATTATGCTATTTTATATTATTTTTGGGCCTAACCTATTAATCTAGAGCCGAGTACCAGTTTTTTTCTTCTTGTTTTTGACTTTCGCAGAAAAGGAATATCAAACGGAGTCCGAACGGAACGAAACCTTCATGATGATTTTTCTTGGACCAGAAGACACCCCAGAAGCTTGAGAACAAAGCCTAAAGAGCCACGAGGCAGCCACAAGTGGCGAGGGTGCGCCCAAGGGGGTAGGCCGCGCCCCCACCCTTGTGGGCCCCTCGTGACTCCACCAACCTATTTCTTCCGCCTATATATTCACATATATTCCAGAAACCCTAGAGAGGAGGACGAAACCACTTTTCCACCGCCATAACCTTCTGTATCCGTGAGATCCCATCTAGAGGCCTTTTCCGGTACTCTGTCGGAGGGGGATTCGACCACAGAGGGCATCTACATGAACCCAATTGCCCTTCCGATGAAGCATGAGTAGTTTACCATAGACCTACGGGTCCATGGCTAGTATCCACATGGCTTCTTCTCTCTCTTTGATTCTCGATACCATGTTCTCTTCGATGTTCTTGGTGATCTATCTAATGTAATCTTCTTTTGCGGTGTGTTTTCCAAGATCCGGTGGATTGTGGGTTTATGATTAGCTCATCTATGAATATTATTTGAATCTTCTTTTAATTGTTATATGCATGATTTGATATCTTAGTAATTCTCTTCGAACTATGGTTTTGGTTTGGCCAACTAGATTGGTTTTTTCTTGCAATGGGAGAAGTGCTTTGCTTTGGGTTCGATCTTGTGGTGATCTCACCCAGTGACAGAAGGGGACGAAACACATATTGTATTATTGCCATCAAGGATAACAAGATGCGGTGTCGGTGTACAAAAGTAGGGGCGCTCTTTTATACCCCTTACTTGTGCACAGGCAGTCATAGCCACGCCTGCGACCACACAGAACAAAGCAAAGGAGGGAAGCAAGAGACACAAAGTTACCAAAGCAACTCCAAGACGATGGCACAAGAAGACCAAGCAAGAAGGCAGGCTCTCCCTCGACAAACCTCCGTCGTAGCCACCCTTCAGCCTAGGACCTCAAACATCATCAACAACATTTGAACCAAGGCTCGAGAAGCGCCCACGTGATGGCATGCAGATCTTTGTGAAGACAAAGGTCTGTGGCTCACGACATGAGAACCAGATGACAAGGCAGTGGCGAGGCTCCTTGATGAGGATGCCCACGAGGCCCCGACAAGACTCCTCGCCAAAGACACCCCGAAAAACCTCGGCAAGCCTCTTGCCGAGGAAGCTCACGGAGACCCCGGCAGAATCATTCCCGGGAGTAGACGTGGAACCGCGGCAAGCCCCTGCCGCCCCATCGTCTCCCCAGCTCGGCAGCCGGCCCACTAGCCCAAGCAGGTACCCACGTGGCAGTACGTGGTTCCTGTCCCAGCTAGTCAAGCACCTGCGTGGTGGCATGCAGATCTTCGTGAAGACCCTACCACCACGCCATCTCAGTTGCCTGCCCCGTTGGCCTGGACGCGCGTCGCAACCAGGCAGAGCTAACATGATGGGCCTCGTTCCCGTCCACGATAAAGCAAGTGGACACCTAAGTAGCGCATTTAATGCGTCTTGTCCCATAATGGCATGAGATAAGCTTGTACACTATATACCTTTCCACCTCCCGTGTGCCACAGTTGCAGCCCCTTTTGACTAAAAATGAGGCCCGAGGCATACTCGAGAAGTATTCGGACCCTGGAGAGCTAGACATGCACCGTAGCTAGTTCAAGAACTCAAGAACACTCGAATAAACACCAAAGCAGGACTAGCATATTACGCATTCTTGCGGCCCGAACCTGGGTAAACGATCTTTGTACTGACCCTTAGACCCGCTCTTTGCACAACCTCACGCTCGCCAACTGTAGAAGCTATTCGAGTGATCCCATAGGTGTCGTATCCTACCGACATCTTTGGCGCGCTGGGTAGGAGGTGCAGTTGTGAAAATCCGGTCTAGCAGTTAGTATAGCAGTTCTCCATGGACGTGATTTCCAAGGAAGGGAATGACAAAGTGCGGGGCATCATCAGCAAGTGCGGTGGATGCCCATGCAACATTAGAAAAGATAAGTCATGCAAAACTTTGAGTAATTCCTTTTTACATAAAGTTATCCTCCTCGGAGATCTTGCTCTCTATATGATAAACCTGTATGCAATGGGACTCTTCCACTATTGGTAAGGGCCTCGTCCTGTTTTGAGTCCGCTCAACAGTTCGAGCGGCCGCATCGAGAACGGCAGGGTAGCCTTTCCGCTACCGGCAATGGTTTTGTCCAGTTTCGAGTCCGCTCAATAGTTCAAACAGTCGCGCTGAGAACGGTAAGGCGGTTTGCCCGGCAGTAAGCACGCCCGGCAGGCTATTGAGGATCCCTCCTCAGAGCGCCGCGGCCTGGGTTTACGCGTCGGCAAGCCTATCCAATTAAGCATGGGGTGGACATACAGAGAGAAAGCAAACAAGAAGGGAGCGCGTATTACTTCAATTGGTGTTGTGGTTCTTACTAAATATAAAAATCGTCTTGGTTGTGAACCTACATCGGCGGTAAGAAACGGGGTGCCTAATCCCGATGCGGGCCCTCTATCCTCTGAATTCCACCGATGCAATTGATGATGGGCTTGATACGCTCCTTGAGCGCCGTGAGATCTACATCATCCGGCAAGCTATCCAGCGCGGCGTCGAAGGTGAGGTCGGGGTTCTAGTAGGCCACCTTGGTGAGGACCTTGGTCAAGGTGCCCCGATAGAGCCTCCGGGACTCGTCGGCTAGGTAAGCCGCTCGGTCGGAGCGGAGATTTTCCAAGGCGTCGAGGATGCACTCGAAGAACCCAGTCAGGCTGGCGTGGATGGAGAGGTTCACCTCCCGGGAAAACCTGAAGTTTGGCATGCCCATGGCGGCCAGCTGCGCAGTGAGTTTCTCCACGACAGCAACGAGGCGGCTGATCCAGAGGTTCTCGCCCTTCACGTAATCAGCGTAGCCAGCGGCGTCATCCTTCCGCAGCCGTTTCTCCTCCTTGAGGTCCTTGTTCAGAGTCTCCTCCCGAGCCTTGGCCTCCGAAAGCACCGCCTTGAGTCCCTCCAATTCCAGTTCAGATCTTTGATGGAATCTTGGGCCATGGAGAGCTTCTCGGCCTTGCCGAGAACCTCGGCTTGCGCCTCCAGCAAAGTAGCATGGATCGTGTCCCTCTCTTTGGTCAGCCCCAGGACCCGCTCGTTCAGGCCATCCGGCTCCACCTCCAGCTCCTTTACCTTGTCGGCGTGGACCCGAGCCTGGGCATTGAGAGCCTCAATGTGCCTCTGTTCCAGCTCTTGGGTCCGCCGCGCGACGAGCTTGTCAACCTCCTCGTCCTTGTCGCGGAGTGCAGTGGCGAGTGCCTGCTCACGGGCGACGAGATCATCCTCCTGAGAGTCCAGTTGAGCTTTGCGCTGGTTGTGGGCGGCCAGATCATTGGCGGCCTACTCCTTGGCCTCCTCCTGGGCCTTCTCGAGATCAGAGTGCGCTAGCATGAAATCTCGGGCGCGCTCGTCCACCTGATCCTGGGAAGCCCTCAACTCAGTCCGGGCCACGGCAAACCAGACTTTCGTCTGGGTAACGCGCTCCTAGAAGTCATCCTCCGCCTTATCCACCACTACCGACATGTACTTTGCCTTGTCCAGGCAGGCGCACTAAAGCACTTGGATCTTCTGGAAGGTGGCGCCCATGGCCCGAAGGAGCTGCTCCTCTCGAGAACCGTCGCCGCCAGCGCTCGGCTCATCAACGACCTCAAGCCCGGCTGCGGCGAGCGCCTCATCGTCAAACACCTCCCCCTCGGTTGGCGCCCTGCTGCTTGCCATCCAAGGGAGGTGGACGAACAAGTCACGACTCACCTTCAAGTAAAAACCCGAGCCAGAGGCGGCGGCCGAGGAAGGCTGGTCGTCAGCAGCGGCCCTATCGGCCTCCTCGGCAGCGGCCTTGTCGGCCTCCTCGGCGGCAGCCCTATCGGCATCCTCGGCAGCAGCCTCGGCGCTGGCCTCGCCGGTCCCTCCGACAGGCCTTTCGGCTACCTCCTCAGTAGTGGCCTTGGCGACCTCCACGGCAGCGATCCTGTCGGCCTCGGCCTCAGCATCCTTGGCAACCTCCTCGACGGTGGGCTCGACATCCACCCGGTCCGTCAAGGGAGGGTCTAAAAGTCAAGAGAAAAAGTGAGGCAATAGCCAAAGTCAAAGCTCAACTTGGTGAGAACAAGGGAAAATCATTCATACCGAGCTGAGAAGGGGTGGGGCCTTCCACGCCAACGATCGTTGCCGGGGGAGAGTCACTGGCGTTCAGGTTCCTCTGCTCCTCCTCCATGGGCGTGGGCTCGATGGTCGGTGCCCCTGCCGGAGACGCCCCTTGGGGCGGTGTAGTGGAGGAGGGCGGCTTGTTAGGGGTGGCCCCCTGCGGGCCCTCTTGCTGCCGTTCTACACCTACAAACCTGGCAAGGTCAGCGCCAAAGATTCACGACCCAGCGTCCGTCCATGAAAGAGTAAGTAGTGAACTTACGCCAGGGGCTGTTGTCTGGGTTGCTGTCCACCACCAGCGGCATGCTTGAGGTACCCGTCGGGGGCTTATCGGCGGACGATGCCCTAGCCCTCTTCGCCGCCCTCTGGGCCAGCGTCTCCATATCCCTACGAAGACAGCATCATATCAAAGAGAGATAATGTAGAAATGGAGTCAGGAGATAATGTGAGGGGCAAAATACATACTCATCCTCCGTCTCCTCCTCCTCCTCTGACTTCCTCTTCTTCCTCCTTGGGCCAAGAGATTGAAGATCAAAGTCGACGACATCTGCGGGAGGGAGAAAAGGAGATGGGGTCCGGCCACGCCTGGATGAAGAGGAAGCAACTGTCGTCCTCTTCGCCACCGCGATCTTCCCCACCTTCCTCTCCGCCGCGGCCGCCATCAACCTCGTCTCACGCACGAGCTGCTCCGGGGGCTACTGCCGCCGCACGATGATGCTGGGCCGGACTGGCTCGCCCGAGCCGGCCCACCGCAGGACGCGCCGCCTCCCCGTGGCAAGAGGATTGGCGGCCTCGGCCTCCTCATCGGTCAACTCCTCGACCACGTCTTCGACAAGGGGAGCATCGGCATCGGCGCCAGCGCACCTGGCCACCCCGGCGGACTTTCCCCACCCGGCGAGCTCTTCCTCCTTGGTGGCCATGTTGGCCTCGTCCTCCACGTGGCCGGCGCTACCAGCCTCTAGGACAAGCGTCGCCTTCGCCGCCCAGGCGGCAATGTAATCTAGTTCCGCCTGGGTAGTGTCATGGACGAACACCAGCTCTTCGCGGACACGTCTCTCCGACAAAGTGTCAAAGAACTCCTGCACCCTATCCGCTGGCGGCTCGGCCCAGGCCGAGCCAAGGCCGTGCGCGTTGAAATCCGGCATCATGGCGATGATGGAAGACTAGCAAGAGTTGTTACTCAGTAGGACCACTCCCGCCGGCAACCCAAACAGGGGCCCCTTGACGGCCTTGCCGGTCTTGGCGGCCTTGCCGGTCCTCTCGGCCCTGCCGTCACGGTCCACGTCAAGCTGGAAGAGCCTCTGGCAGATAGGAGTGTGCTCCATCACAGTGAAGTTGTGCTTCAGACCGGGGCGGAGCCTCATGACATCGGCCGCGTTCTGGAAAAGCCAAGCCGACCTCCTTTTGTTGTGCAGCGGCGCGATTCAGCGGCGGATGAAATCAGCCCCGATCATCTCGAGGGTGAACCCGGCCTGAGCAAGGTGGTGGATCCTGGTGATGGTGATCGAGAGCTTCTTGTCGTTGGCATCAACATACCTCCAGTCCTTGCGTCGGACCGGCAGGCTCTGACGAACTCGGCAGAATTCCGGTGGGTTGTCCTCCTTAATCCACAGCCATCGGCTCCTCCACTCCTCCCACCTCTCCTTCTGCATGTCGTCCAGATATGTGCCCTTCTCCTGGGACCATGGAATCCAGGTGACGCAGCCGGAGATGGCGTCCCCCTGGATGTGGGGGAAGAAATAGTGGCGGAAGAGCGCCGTGCTGGGAACCACTCGGCAAAACCCTCCCAGAGGTGGGCGAAGAAAACCATGGACGCCACGGCGTTCGGCGTGAAATCGAGGAGATGGAAGCCGTATGTATGTATGATATCGTTGAAGAAATCAGAGAAAGGGGGACAGAGGCCACAATAGAAGTAGTCGACGAAGAAGGGGTACCGATTCCGTCCGGCCTCTGCGAAATGAGCGGTGATGACGTGCGTGGCTGGATGCCCCGTCGTCTTACTCCCCCACAGGGGCTGAAAGTAGTCCCTGAGATGGACTGCGTCGACCGTCGAAGGGAAGTAGGCGTGCTTCATCCGAAGGACCGCCAACTCACTCTTCGGTAGCTCCTTCTCCCCCTCGTCCTCTGTCGTTGCCTTGCACTTGCTGGACTTAGGTGCCATTGCGGCTGTGAAAGGAGAGAGGTATCGGAGGCAAAGGGAAGCATAGCGGCGGCGAGCGGAGGCAAGAGCTTTGGCTTTTCGCTTGGACAAGAAGCAGAGGAACGGCGAACCTGAGATTCGAGGAGCGCGGGAGGTAAATGAGCGGCGTGCCTGCGGTTTCTCCCCTTTTTATGGGGAAGGCACGGGCCGCCCCCTTTACCATTTACTGCGACATGACACCAGTGTGCAGCAACCGCCCCATGCACGATCCCCACATCAGCACAGATCATGGGGAAGCGCAACCACCGGAGTTACTACGTTAAAAAGAATCCAACCCTACTACCCGCGCACCGTTCTGGGCCTAGCCCAACAACGCGTTGTGCTTATGAATGGCCCAGGACCGAGGGGCTCCTATCAGTGTACAAAAGTAGGGGCGCTCTTTTATACCCCTTACTTGTGCACGGGCAGTCAGAGCCACGCCTGCGACCACATATAACAAAACAGAGGAGGGAAGCCAGAGACACAAAGTTACCAGAGCAACACCAAGAAAGTGGCACAAGAAGACCAAGCAAGAAGACAGGCTTTCCCCCGACAAGGACTCTTGCCGGGGCGGGGCGATTCACCCAAACACCTCCTTGGCAGTCACCCTTGAGCCTAGGACCTCCAACGTCATCAACAACATTGGAACCAGGGCTCGAGAAGCGCCCATGTGATGGCATGAAGATCTTTGTGAAGACAAAGGTCTGTGGCTCATGAGATAAGAAACAGACGACAAGGCAGTGGCGAGGCTCCTTGACGAGGATGCCCACGAGGCCCCGACAAGACTCCTCGCCAAAGATACCCCAAAAAACCCCGGCAAGCCACTTGCCGGGGAAGCTCACAAAGACCCCGGCAAGACCCTTGCTGGGAGCAGACGCAGAACCACGGCAAGCCCCTGCCGCCCCATCATCGCCCCAGCTCGGCAGCCGACCCACTAGCCCAGGCAGGTACCCACATGCAGTACGTGGTTCCTGACCCATCTAGTCAAGCACCTGCGTGGTGGCATGCATATCTTCGTGAAGACCCTACCACCATGCCATCTTAGTTGCATGTCCCGTTGGCCTGGAAGCGTGTCGCAACAAGACGGAGCCGCAGCGGATGGGACGGGCCTCATTCCCGTCCCCGATAAAGCAAGTGGACACCTAAGTAGCGCATTTAATGCGTCTTGTCCCGTAAAGGCATGAGATAAGCTTGTACTTTGTATACCTTTCAACCTCCTGTGTGCCACTGTTGCAGCCCCTTTTGACTATAAAAGGAGGCCCGAGGCATACTAGAGAAGGATTCGGACCCTGGAGAGCTAGGCATGCACCATAGCTAGTTCAGGAACTCAAGAACACTCGAATATACACCAAAGTAGGACTAGGGTATTCTCATGGCCGAAGCTGGGTAAACGATCTTTGTACTGATCCTTAGACTCGCTCTTTGCACAACCTCGTGCCCGCCAACCGTAGAAGGGATTCCAATGATCCCATAGGTGTTGTTTCCTAGCAACATGGGGTTTTCATCATATTGCTTGAGTTAATTCTGCTACATCATGTCATCTTACTTAAAGCTTTACTCTGTTCCTTTTGAACTTAATACTCTAGATGCAAGCAGGAGTCGGTCGATGTGTGGAGTAACAATAGTAGGTGCAGGCAGGAGTCAGTCTACTTGACACAGACGAGATGCCTATATTCATGACCATTGCCTTAGATATCGTCATAATTATGTGATTTTCTATCAATTGCTTGGCAGTAATTTGTTCACCCACCGTAATATTTCTATCTTGAGAGAAGCCTCTAGTGAAACCTATGGCCCCGGGTCTATTTTCCATCATATAAGTTTCCAATCTACAATATTAGTTTCCTATTTACTATTTTTGCAATCTTCTACTTTCTAATCTATAAACCAAAAATATCAAAAATACTTACTTTACCGTTTATCTATCTCTATCATATCTCAGTTTTGCAAATAACCGTGAAGGGCATGACAACCCCTTTATCGCGTTGAGTGCAAGATGTTGATTCTTTGTGCAGGTAATTGGTTACTTCTGTGTTTTATCCTACTCGATTGATACCATGGTTGTCAAACTAAAGGAAATACTTACTCTAATTTGTTCCATCATCCTTTCCTCTTCAAGGGAAAAACCAACGCAAGCTCAAGAGGTAGCCGTCTAGCATGACACGAAGCACCTACGATGATGGTAGTGAATATAACGGGGGGAAATCGTAAGATTTATGAGTATAGTGACCATGCCATGGTGGATCTGAAGGTGCAAACCGGACAAAGGCTACTTCGCAACAAATGTTTGTTTTCAACTAGCCACTACGATTTGGTACGGACAAGAAGTATAGTAAACAAGTTACTATCTAATTTCCGGGTGAGGTCAATAACTTATGGAGATATGAAAGAGTACCTCCTCTCTTTTGATGCCGTGTAGGACCCTACTGATACGTTGAGGGTGATGCGGGTGCGATGGCTATCGACGGCGCGGAAGGAGACTTTAGACGGCAGATGGTCGTGTAAGGGGGTAAGTCCAGTTGCCGTGGACGAGGTGGTCATAGGAGCGGCAAAGGCAAGGCGAATGACGGTGCTGATGAAGTGAGAGGACGTGATGAAAGGATCCTCAGTCGGCTCAGTAGATGAGAGGCGTCCTTCTCTTGCAGTGGAAGACGGGGTAGGGGTAGCAGCTCCAGCAAAGTGGAGGATGGGGTGGCGGACGGAGGAGGCTGGCCGTAGTGGGGAGGTTGTTGTGTCGGCGATGGTGTATGAATGGGGAAATGGAGGGGGAGGGGGATCTCAGTCTTTGGGACGCGCTTGTCTGAAATGTGGGAAAGTCACAAACTTATCCCCCGTTTAAAATTTCGGACATCTCGTCGTTTGGGGATAGGATAGTTATCTCCCATCTCCCCAATAATTGTCGATAGCGATTTTGTGCGAGGAGAGGGTGTTTTGCCGCCCACGGTTGGCGCCCACGGTGTATGAACGAGGCTGACAGGTAGGGCGGTTGTGTCACGTCTACCCCTATTTAAAATATTTGCCGACATCGATTTCGGATGAGGAGAGTTTGTTTTGCCGCCCATCATGCATGAATGGGGACATGGAGGGAGAGAGACCGGTATTTCGGACGAGCTTGAATCAAATGTGTTTTGCCGCCCACGTCTGGCGTCCACTATGTCTGAATGGGATCAGAGGCAGTCGTGTCACGTCTCATTGAAGCTACTAGTCTACCCCTATCAACTGAAGTGGAAATTGGGTCGATTAGGATGTGAAGTGTTAGGGGTAGACATTAATTTCCATCTCGCAAACACTTCCTTCGGGAAGCCGACAAACCATAGTGGATGTTTTGCCCCTTCGTTCAAAATTTGGAAGAAATAGCATTCACGTATACCCTGGGCCCTGGCAACTAAATTCAAATCCAATTTGTATTCGATTACGAATATCCATAAATCTATGTTTTTTTATTTATTTCTTCAAAACCACGACACAAATTTATTCGACCTTTACGTATGAATATGATTTAGAAATGTCGTGATCTTTGAATTCAGTAGGTTGGAAACACTTTGAGTCAAATAGTTATTTCATCCAATACAATATGCGCACATGAAAAACAGTTCACCTTATATCAATCATACAAGTACTGAAGATTATCTCACCTAAAAAATTCAGATCATTACAACACATGGACAACACAAGGGGTCTTACAACCTAACCCATTCAGATACATGACACGACATGCAAGTATACTAATCTTATGATAATTTCAACTGGTATCTAAAGAAGAACTGGGATTACCCTGGGCTTTAGATAGCAGAAGCAGAAGGACCTCCTCCATATTCAAATGCAACATTCTTACTTCCTCCAATTATTGTGTTGCTTGCATAATGAGTGCAGCTAACTGCATAATTTCCGGCCTCAAGATCAAGATTACCTCATTCATGGCAGCCACACCATCTCTTTCTGCCTCTAGTAGAGCCTCAAGAACTATAATATCTATGCTCAGATTACTCTCCGGCGGTGTTGCCTCTGAACTGCTACCATTTGGTAGCATGGATAGCGTACTGCTTCCACAAATATATTCTAGGGTTGTACATGGTGTCCTAGTGTGGACGGCATCCTGAAAGGTTTCCGCTAGACATAAGTAAGAGATAGTTATCGCGTGATCCAAGCAGTAAGCTTACATGACAAACGACATGCAAATTATTGCCGAGCATGGCGAGCTATACTTAAATGGTTTGAAGCAGCATTAGCCAAAAAAAATGCTAAGATGAATAGGGATGTAAGTGGCAAATAAATGGCATCTGCTAGTCCTATCTAGTTAGTTTTTGCTAGCTCGCTAGTTCATTTTCTTAAAAAAACAAAAACTCTTTTGAACTATCATACCATGAGTGGACTTTAATCGGGATTAAAAGGGACCAAGTTTGACATCCCTAGATGAAAGGCAGTGTACCACCGCTATATTTAAGTTTCCCAGACATCTAAGCAGTTGAAATATTCTGAGAAAGCACTTGGCAGTGTGGCCTCATATAAACTACGAAGACAGTCTTGTGATGAAGTTCATAGGAAAATTTAAGGTCTCAAATGAACTAGGAATGCATTTCTTTACGATAGTACAACAGGCACTGCTGACATATTGGCCAACTCGGGTATAGCCTAACAAGTAACAAACAAACATTGGAATCAAGCAATACAGCAAGGCAGACAACTGAACTATTTGTAATTCTGTAGGATTACAGGTTGAGGGCACAAGCCAAGAAAGTAGCCCACACGCATTACATTTCACATGTACTAAAACACACTGGCTTACCATATGTTGTTGTGAAGCCTCGCTGTTGTTTCAATGTTCCTTGAAGATATAGTCAATATCTCGTGGTTACAAATCTAGTTGTTGTAGTTTATTATGCACCCTCTATTTAGGTAAAATTAATTTTAATCGCATGCACTGGTTCGAATTAATTATGAATGGTTAATCTAAACTAGTGAAAGAAGGGTGAGTGTGCTTACAAGACAATATATGTGCTTCACTCTATTTTTATGCGTGTTCGAAGTGCCAACCCCAAAAGAAAAAATATTTTTCTTGATGGAGTTGACAGGTCCATAATTAATAGAAGCATCGAATTAGTCATGCAACTTGGGAAGATCAAGAACGCACAAAAAAGTAATGAACAGAGGCTCGAAGCAGTGATGTAATAGCTAGCATCAGAAAATTTAGGGTAAAATGAACAAAAAGCAGCGGAACCACAAGCTAGTTTGCTGATGTGTAATTAAGCATAGAGAACATGGAGGAGTATGATGTAACCAACAGGTGGTATCACAACAAAACTATTATCATCTATGTCTATATGTATATCCCTATATAGTGTGCGAATAACTTTGAAATATGGTCGTTGGATGAAATCAAAGTTCAAAAAAGCGCTAGGCGTTAATTATGTTTTTGGCCATCTTCTTGCGCTTTTCTAGCTTAGGCATGACTAGGCATTTCATACACAATTGTATAGCTATGGGCAATAGAGGGAAATTTGCTATCTAAAATAGTGCTAGAATGTAGACTGGAACAACAAGTAGGAGCAAGCAAGGAGCTAGAGCATTTAGCACAATTGTAGAAGCAATAACATCAGCTACTAGGACAACAGAATTTCACACAACAGTAGAAAACAACAATACTACAGTAGAAAAATAGCACTACAGCAGCTGTAGAAGCTACACCTAGAGAATCAACAGCAGCACTATAGCAGTAGTAAAAGCTACACCTAGAGTATCAATGGCAGTAGGAGCACTACAACATTGTGAATGACTTTTCTTAGGATAGTAATAGTGGCACTACAACACTATAGCAGTGCCTAGCGCTTTTCCTGGCGCATATGTGCAAAACAAGGCGTTGAGCCAGCACCCTACGCATAGGCACGCATAACCGCTAGATTAGCGCACTTTTCTGAACAGTGGATGAAACCAATCCGACGGTGCAGAGATGGAAAATCCAAGCACTACTAGCCGTTGGATATCATCTACATTCCACCAAATTTTGCCACATGTACAATCTAGAAGACAACATGGTTGAACTTAAGCAGAATGGTACCCGCACCCCTCTCCACGTTTATAGATACAGCCTTCCCTCATTTGTCTTTGTCTCCGACAAGATAAACAACTTGTATAAATGCATCTTTCACTACTAGAAAAACGGCTATAGCTAATATGGACATCAATGGCGCACCATGTATGTGGTGCGCCACTGCAATATAGCAGTGGCACACCAGATATAGGTGCTCCATTAATGGCCATATTACTAATGGCGCACCTGGCTTGTGGTGCGCCATTACTAGTTTTGTCCTGGCCCCACACCCCTTCCCAGACTTAGCAGTGGCGCACCAGGGAATAGTGCGCCATTACAAGTTTAACTAGTAATGGCACATCGCACCCACGGTGCGTGTCACACCCTGCATTTTGTAACATGTTATTTGTAACTTTGAAGCATGAAAATTTGGACCAGCAAAATTTTTTAGCATCATTTGGCTTTTATTTGGAATTGAGTTTTCTTCAAGTGCTTTTTCTTGTGCTCATTAAAGTCAACTATGACCTCTTGTAGAATTCATCTCCATAATCAAAACTTCTGCCCAATGATCATGCCAAGTGTTATATGACAGTATAGTATTTTCTTACAAAATTAATTTGGCCAAAAAGTATTTTATAAATTTAGTTTTCCAAAAACCCCTGAATTGAGATTTGCACTGCAAGTACTTGATTTAGGGTGAGAAAATTATTTCAAAAGGTTTATTTGAGACCTAGTAGTCATAGGACTCCCAGAAAGCACAAAGGTATAATTTTAAAAGTTATTTTCCTATTTTATTTAAAAGCTTTTTCTTAAGGTCAGAAATGGTCTTTAATAGGGGAAAATTATTTAACTATTTCAAAAATATTTGCCAAAATTCAGAGAGACTCAGAGGACATATATTGTCCATATATAAGAGTTTCAACACTTGGTCATGTTCATAATAATGGGCTAAACCCTCTAAAACCCTTTCTGGATATTTCAAGCTTTTGAAATATTTACAAAGGGAATTTTCTCCAAAAATTCCAGGGAAATTCTATCATGTCATATATGACATATTTGATGATCTTGCCAAGTCCCATGCCTTGGGAAGCAAGAAAACATCCTCAAACCCCTTCATAACCATTTTGTCCATATTTGAAGTTTGAGCAACTTTACATTGCCAAACTTGTCCAAATGCTCTCAAACTTGGTGCACATGCTAGAATGACCTAATAAGGCATCTAGACCAAATGGCACAAGAATTGGAATAGAGCAACTTGATCAGATCACCTCAAAACCCTTTCTGTTCAAATGCAAATTTGAACAACTTTACATTACCAACTTTTTATCTGGAGCTTCAAACTTTGTTGGCATGATCAATACGCCAAATGATGATGCTACACCAAGTGGTGCATCAAGGGGAGATGATTACCTTGACTCAAACAAGATGAAGCTATTTCTGTTGATTTCTAGGGTTCACCAAAGTTACATTGGCTAGTTTCTTCAAATGAGCCCAAATTTGGTGAAGCACCCTATTTTCTCATGTCTTTCAACCCTGTTAAGTGCCATATCAAGTGGAGGTCATTTACTTGACCAAACACTGATCAAACACCTTCTGGCTTTTTACTAAAACCTCCAACTTGATCACTTTTACTCTTCTCCATGGCCTGTACTTTTTACCACATGATCATTGAGTTACTAGCTACCTCCAGTAACTTCCCCAGCACCCCAGCTCCATGATTGAGGGGTAAGAACCCTGTTTTACCTTGCTGGACAGCATGTTTTCACCAAGTCCCCAGCCTCCTCACTCTCTCTCAGCATCTCAAGGCCTCAGGCCAATTCTTTACTCCCCCCCTGACCTTCTAGACACTGCTGGACACGTTAGTTTTGACCAGGACGGCGAGAGCGCGACGATGCCAGCCAAACGCGCGCTCTGGAGCACGTAACAGTGCAGACAAGCACTGTAGCTTCAGCCAATCGTTCTCCCCCGACAACCTCGGGCCTCCCCTTCACGCCAGTCGAGGCATCTCGACGTCCGCAACCTCCCCGGCGCTGTCCCCCCTCCTCCTGCGCCCTCCAGTGGTCGTCGTCGCACGCGCGCTGGCCGCCCGCGACGGCCACTCTGCTGCTTCACACGCGCGCACACTCCAGACGCTCCCCCGCTCCTCCTCTCACTTCTACTGGACGTGGAGCTCGTCCAGGAACACCATGGACTCATCCCCTTGGCCTCCCGTGCGCTGTAGCCTCGAGCCGGAGCTCGCCGGCGCACTGGACCTCGGGCCTCCGTCGAACTCCTATAAATAGCCCCTCCCGAGCCTCTCCAGCAGCACCACCAGCCTCTCCTCACTCCACTGAGCCTCCCAGCACCACCCACTCCTCCCCAGGACGTCCCAGTGCTCGAGATCGACCGGAGCTCCGTCGCGTTGGGCCGCCGGCGATCTCGCAGTACGGGCCTCCCCTGCCCCTCCTTTCACCTGATTCGGAACCGCCGTGCTCCACTAACCCTTTCCCCCTTGTTTCCCCCTCCGTTTGCAGTCGGAAACAGCCACGGCAACCACCTCCCGACGAGCCTCCGCCGTCCCACCTCGTCGCCGGCGAACCGGACCTCCCCAGCGTGCCGCACCACCACCACTGCAACCGCCACTCGACGCTGAGTCCATCCCTGGCCTCCGTTGCCGTCGCCGTGGCCGGAAAACTCGCCGGTGAGCTCGCCGTCGCCGTGGCCGCAAGGTTGGAGATGACAGGCGGGCCCCGCCTGTCATCCCCACACCTCTCTCCCCCTCCTCTCTGCCACTGACCCACGGGCCCCGCCCGTCAGGTTCAAAAACCTGACGTGCGCGCGCAGGTTCCCGTGCGGCTGGGCTGGACCGCCTGGGCCGTGCACTGTGGCCTCCTCTGGCCCAGTGCACAGGACACTTTTTCTTTTTCTTTTTCTGTAAATGTTTTAAACATTTCTACAGAAAAGAATAATGGTCCAAATTGAATAATTCCAACTCCTAAAATCTTGTAATATTCCAACCTATTTAATGGTACCACTTTCATTCAAATCCATGAAACTTTTTTGTACTATTCAAATTTAAATTCAAATTTTGGCAGTAATACTCCTGTTCAAAAATCAATAGATTCTATTCTGTAACTCCAAAACTCCAACTAAGATTTTTTCCCATCTTAGAAATCCCTCTAGTATTTTACAAAAATGAGTTGACATTTTTTTGAGCACTTTGATTTTTCTATTTTGTTTGTATTCTTATTTTCCCGTGGTTATTATGCGACGTATAGATCCCGTATTTGACGAAGTTGCTGTGGAAAAAAAGGAGAAGGATTTGAAGACTTTGAAGACCAAGCCAATCCAGGCAAGCAGCCCTTTGACCATGATACACTTGTTCTCGGAACCCGTTTGTTTCTGATGCATGATGTTAGGGTTACGATCGTGACCTAGTTGATTCCACCATATGATGCATGCCATGATCTTGATCTTGCTATGTGCTAGATGACATGCATGTGGGTAGTAGTAATGAATAGTGATGCATGTGTGACATGAACCTCCGTGGTTGAAGTCTTTACATAAAACACCGTCGGGTGCCATTCATGCCCGAGGGAGATGATGATGAGTTAGGTGACCACTTGATGACGAAGTGGTGTACCGAGGCAAGTGTGTGTGTTTTTCAAACGGATTGGTTTAAGTTGCGACCGTTATTCCAACCATACATGTGCAACCACACTACCCCTTATGGGACGGGGCTTTATTGATTACTTAGGTCGATACTAGCATGGTGCCCGCATTACTAGTGACGGGAAGACTTGAGGTCTTTCCCGGGACGGGGTCGTGCTTGGATAGACGGCCATGACTGTTTTTACAGGGCACCGGACACACCGTTGGTCCCTTCGGGTACGCGTGACATTGAAATTAGGGCAAGTCCCGTGATCTATTGTTTGTACCCGAGGGCCGTGTACCAACGAGTGGACTCTATGTTAGTGTCGTCTAAGGAAAGATAATGACCGGGTGCTTACCCCGGGTACTTGAGGTACCGCGGGTCGTGGATGACACGGAATTTCCCCGGATCTTGTGGGTAAAGTGTACAACCTCTGCATAGTGTCAAACTATTAGAATAGCCGTGTCCACGGTCATGGACAGTTGGGTAACCGCTCTTGGGCTACGTCCAATGTTTGTGAAACCATGCGTGTGTATGTGAGTCAAGGTGGTGACTTGACTCGATGAGTTGAATCATATTCATGTTGATATCGGTAACCTGTCTTCGAGGTTACCCAAGTTTATTGATGCATTAACTTGATGGTAGAATATTTGTTCTAGCCTTGCTAGATTGATCATTATTATTCAAATGCACTGTTACTTTGAACCACATCATGGGTTGCTTGCGAGTACATTCAAAGTACTCATTGGCTTGCCACTGGTTATTTAATTGGCCAGGCATGGAAGAACAAGATTATGAGGAACTGTTCTTTGGAGACGAACATGCGAACTAGGACGCTATCCCAGTCAGAATGCATGTAGGGTTAAGGCAGATGGCATGGGTTCTACCTGTTTATAGAAGACTTCCGCTATTTGAGTTATTTGCTATTCATCCCGTGAGGCTCTATTTATGTAAGACTTGGCCATAATGGCCTTAATTCGTGTAAGACTATTTGTATGGATGTAAGACTCTTGTTATTTCAGCTTCTGTGTGTTCAGTGAGCATTGATCTCTGGGATCACTGTACACGTGCATTCGGTGATCTCGACTTCTAAGTCGGGGTCCCCAAAGAGCTGGTATCAGAGCCATCCTGACTGTAGGAAGCCTTAGTTAGCATGGGCGTTAGTTAGATGAGACCCCCTTTTCAAAAAAAACCTTCTGAACCTCTCTTCTTTTCTAAACCAGAGATTTCATCAGCTTATTAACCCCTCCTATTCCACCTTTGTAGATGGCCGATGTACCCGAAGAGCACCTGACCACTGGGTTTCCCTTACTTCTCGAGGATAGCCTCCAGGAGTGTCAGTTCCACCGAGCACCCATCCTCACCTACCTTGAGCATTGGGTGAGCGATACTGAGGTGGAATACCATGTGGAAGTGATCGTGAAGGCAAACGATCCTCCCACAAGTTGGTTCTTTGAGGGACCCCAGATGGCAACACTACCACTCGCTGTCGAGGCTGCTGCACTCAAGGCATTAACCCGTCTCCGCGAGCTTCTTCCAGAGATGGCCGCCAAGATGACGACTCGCTTCTTACCTTACCAGAAGGAAGGTGAAGAAGAAAGCAGCGCACTAGCCCCTCCACTGAAGGAAGGACTCTCGCTTCGGTTCCAGACCTACTTCAGTCTATGTGCCGACAGTATGGCACAAGATTTGGCCTCGGAATCAATGAAGCTTCGAGAAGAACTTCACAAGACCAAGGCACTTCTTCGTCGAGATCAAGAGAAGGCAAATAGGATCAAGAAGGAAGGAGCACCTTCTGGATAATCCGCTATCGCATATCGAGGCGGAAGGCCCTCCGAGGATGTATCTTCCAAGGGTGAAGAACCACCTCGACGACGCCGGATGACGGCAAGGGAATATCGCAAGCTTTTTCCTGCCCCACCGACAAAGCACCGTCGTATCCAACTCCTCCACTCCCCCGCACCCTCATATGACAAGGGGGCCCAGTCAAATGAAGACAAGGAGGAAGACCCAGAAGAGCCGGAATACGCGACCGAGCATTCCGCCGCTTAGGCATTATTCGCTATCCGGATATGCCAGTTGTAACCTCTACGGTAGGATAGGTCATGTAAACCCCTATGCGCAGTCGAGTCCTTGTATGGTTCATATGAAACCATCTAGTGTTTGCTTTTGTTGTGTCTGGATGTATGTCGTATTCTTCCTTCGGGAATGTGTAAACGACTACAACACCCATTTGGATTTTAATGAATGTGTTTTGGCCTTACGGCCCTTGCATATTTGATTTAGTGTCACACCCACCCCCTTACTAGGCACCCATCTATCTTGCTTTCCCTCTTCCGAGTCATGAGACCTTTTACCGCTCCAACAGGATGCCTGTTGTAACTCGTACTGGTACCTCTACCCAGCAGCCCGAAGCCGGAGCATCCTCTCAGCCAGAGGCTGGCCACGACCAAACCAACGACCAAGCTCCACCACCACCTCCTCCAAGCATGGACATGGCTCAGCTTCTCCAAGCTTTCCGAGAGGAACGCCAAGCCAACACTGCAACTCTCCAGCTGATTGCTCAAGCTGTCACCAACAACCGCCAGCCGGCGGGGAATGGCAACGGACGTTCCACGTTGGCAGAGTTCAAGAAGCATGCACCGCCAACCTTCATCGAGACTGCTGAACCCCTGGATGCAGATGACTGGGTCCGTTCCATTGAGGAAATTCTGGAACTAGTCGGATGCACCAAAGACCGCGAGAAGTTAGCTTATGCAGCCCACTGCCTCGGGGGGACTGCTAGAGCTTGGTGGGATGGATTCAAGGTCATGCATGCTGAACAAGACATCACTTGGGTTAACTTCAAGGCAGAATTCCGCAAGGCCCACATTCCTTCCGGAATCATGGCTATCAAAACGCGTGAGTTCCGAGCCCTGAAGCAAGGAAGTGGCACTGTCAAGGAGTACATGCAGAAGTTCAGTGTTCTGTCAAGGTATGCCCCTGAAGATGTCAGCACTGATGCTGCCAAAAGGGAGCGTTTCATGGAAGGCCTCAATCAGACTCTGCAATACTCGCTTGTCGTGTGCGACTGCCCGTCTTTCCCTGACCTGGTGAACAAGGCACTTATGCTTGAAGACAAGCGGCGTGCTTTGGAAGACACTCGCAAGCGCAAGTTGGTCAGTAAGGGAAGTTCCAGCAACCAGAAGCCTCGTCCGTGGCAGTCAGCCCCGGCCAAGCCAACCTATCAGCAACCAAGAGCTCCTGCACCTCATGCCAACCCTCAGCCTCAGCAGTATGCCAACCCCAGGCCAGCTTTCAACCCCAATACTAGTGGTGGCAACAAGATCAATCCAAACCAAGTCACTTGCTTTGGATGTGGCCAGCCCGGACACATCTCAAGGGTGTGCCCCAACAAGAAGCCTGATGCCCCGCGCCCCAATGCGCAGAACCAGGGACAAGGCCGTGGAATGCCACCAAGGAACCCAGCTCCTCGCAATCCACCGAACTATGGGAAGGGGCGTGTGAATCACGTCACTACTGAAGAATCCCAGGAAGACCCGGACGTCGTGCTGGGTACGTTCCTTGTCAACTCAGCACCTGTAACTGTCTTGTTTGATTCTGGAGCAACGCATTCATTTGTCACTCAAAGATTTGCATTAAAAAGTGGCATGACCCCTACACCCCTGAATAACCCTATGCTGGTACAAACCCCCGGAGCCGAGATGAGAGCCAAGATAGGATGTAAAGGAGTCGATATTATCATTAACGGTGTAGACTTCCTAGCAGACCTTATCGTCCTGAGATCGCAAGGCTTGGATGTGATCCTAGGCATGAATTGGCTCAGCAAGCACCAAGGCTTGTTAGACTGTGCCAATCGGACAGTCACTGTGACCAATGACCATGGAGTCGAAGTCAAGTTTGCTTCCAACTCCTCTTCCGCTCAAGCCGCTAAAGTCAACTGTCTGTCTGAAGTTGGGCTAGATCAAGTACCGGTGGTATGTGAGTATCCTGATGTCTTTCCGGATGAACTACCGGGAATGCCCCCTGACCGTGACATTGAGTTCATCATCGAGCTCGTGCCTGGAGCAGGACCCATCTATAAGAAGCCTTATAGAATGGGGACGGAAGAACTAGCCGAGTTGAAGAAGCAGCTGGAAGAGCAGCTAAGGAAGGGATTTATCCGCCCAAGTGCCTCCCCTTGGGGATCTCCTGTTCTGTTTGTGGCAAAGAGGGACGGTACCATCCGCTTATGCATTGACTATCGTTCCCTCAATGAAGTTACAATCAAGAACAAGTATCCACTTCCCAAGATCGAAGATCTGTTTGATCAGGTCAGCGGAGCCAAGGTGTTCTCCAAGATCGACCTCAGATCTGGGTACTACCAGCTGAAGATCAGACCCCAAGATATTCCGAAGACGGCATTCGTAACCAGATATGGCCTGTACGAGTGCACGGTCATGTCTTTTGGGTTAACCAATGCCCCAGCTTACTTCATGTATCTCATGAATAAAGTCTTCATGGAATATTTGGACAAGTTTGTTGTTGTCTTCATTGATGACATTCTTGTGTTCTCGAAGTCGGAGGAAGAGCACGAGCTGCACCTGAGGATGGTCCTAGACAAGCTTCGTGAGCACCAACTATATGCCAAATTCAGCAAGTGTGAGTTCTGGCTGCATAAAGTTGGATTCTTAGGTCATGTCTTGACTGAGGAAGGATTATCTGTTGATCCTGCAAAAATCGAAGCTGTGACCCAATGGCAATCTCCAACGACCGTCAAGGAAGTCAGAAGCTTCCTCGGACTAGCGGGCTATTACCGCAAGTTCGTGGAAGGATTCTCTAGCATTGCACGACCAATGACTCAGCTCCTCAAGAAGGCACAAGATGGACACGCAAGCATCGAAGGTATCAAGAAGAAGATGAAGCTGGGCAAGGCCCCAGGATTCTCCGAAGACGAGCATGGGATCGTTTGGTACAAAGGTCGCATCTGCGTACCAAACAACACCGAGCTGAAGACGTTGATTCAGCAAGAAGCCCACGACACTCCGTATTCCATCCACCCCGGAGGAACCAAGATGTACCAAGACTTGAAGGCACGATTCTGGTGGCACGGGATGAAAAGAGAGATTGCAACCTATGTTGCAAAGTGTGATGTGTGCCAAAGGGTCAAGGCTGAATATCAGTGACCTGCTGGATTGCTTCAACCACTCAAGGTCCTTGAGTGGAAGTGGGATAAAGTCGGAATGGACTTCATCACTGGATTACCAAGGTCGAATAGAGGACATGACTCTATCTGGGTCATAGTCGATCATTTGACCAAGGTGGCCCATTTCATTCCTGTCAAAACTACCTACTCAGGCAACCAGCTGGCAACTCTCTATATCAACCGAATCGTAAGTCTTCACGGTGTTCCCAAGGAGATTGTGTCAGATCAAGGAACCCAGTTCACCTCAAGGTTCTGGAAGAGATTCCAAGAAGCCTTGGGAACCAAGTTGTCTTTCAGCACAGCTTTCCACCCACAGACCGGAGGTCAGACAGAGCGAGTCAATCAGATTCTCGAAGACATGCTCCGAGCCTGTGTCCTGGCATATGGAGCCAAGTGGGAAGACTGTCTCCCTTTTGCCGAGTTCTCCTATAACAACAGTTACCAGTCAAGCCTTCGGATGGCACCATTTGAGGTGTTGTACGGACGCAGATGCCGCACACCCCTCAATTGGTCGGAGACTGGAGAAGGACTAGTCTTTGGATCGGATATTCTCCGCGCAGCAGAAGAGCAAGTCCAACTAGTCAGAGAGCGATTAAAGGCAGCCAAGTCAAGGCAGAAGAGTTATGCTGACACTCGACGCCGAGACATGAGTTTCCGTGTCGGAGATCATGTGTACCTGCGGGTAACCCCTCTGAAGGGAACCAAGCGATTCCACGTTAAGGGGAAACTTGCGCCAAGGTTCATTGGCCCTTTCAAGATCACCGACCGACGAGGAGAAGTGGCTTATCAGTTGGAATTACCACCTGAGCTATCCGATGTGCACAATGTATTCCATGTGTCACAACTCCGGAAGTGTCTCCAAGTTCCAGACAAGCCCAGTCTCTACAAGGATGTGGATCACCAAGCCATTGATCTGCAGCCTGATTTGACCTACCGCGAGAAGCCCATTCGCATTCTGGACGAAGCAGAACGACGTACGCGAAGCCGTACCATCAAGTACTTCAAGGTCGAGTGGAGCAACCACACCGAAGCAGAAGCAACCTGGGAACGAGAAGACTATCTTAGATCTGAGTTTCCCGATCTCTTTTAAGCCCTAGTTTAGGAATCTCGGGGACGAGATTCTTGTAAGGGGGGTAGGTCTGTCACACCCTGCATTTTGTAACATGTTATTTGTAACTTTGAAGCATGAAAATTTGGACCAGCAAAATTTTTTAGCATCATTTGGCTTTTATTTGGAATTGAGTTTTCTTCAAGTGCTTTTTCTTGTGCTCATTAAAGTCAACTATGACCTCTTGTAGAATTCATCTCCATACCCAAAACTTCTGCCCAATGATCATGCCAAGTGTTATATGACAGTATAGTATTTTCTTACAAAATTAATTTGGCCAAAAGGTATTTTATAAATTTAGTTTTCCAAAAACCCCTGAATTGAGATTTGCACTGCAAGTACTTGATTTAGGGTGAGAAAATTATTTCAAAAGGTTTATTTGATACCTAGTAGTCATAGGACTCCCAGAAACCACAAAGGTATAATTTTAAAAGTTATTTTCCTATTTTATTTAAAAGCTTTTTCTTAAGGCCAGAAATGGTCTTTAATAGGGGAAAATTATTTAACTATTTCAAAAATATTTGCCAAAATTCAGAGAGACTCAGAGGACATATATTGTCCATATATAAGAGTTTCAACACTTGGTCATGTTCATAATAATGGGCTAAACCCTCTAAAACCCTTTCTGGATATTTCAAGCTTTTGAAATATTTACAAAGGGAATTTTCTCCAAAAATTCCAGGGAAATTCTATCATGTCATATATGACATATTTGATGATCTTGCCAAGTCCCATGCCTTGGGAAGCAAGAAAACATCCTCAAACCCCTTCATAACCATTCTGTCCATATTTGAAGTTTGAGCAACTTTACATTGCCAAACTTGTCCAAATGCTCTCAAACTTGGTGCACATGCTAGAATGACCTAATAAGGCATCTAGATCAGATGGCACAAGAATTGGAAGAGAGCAACTTGATCAGATCACCTCAAAACCCTTTCTGTTCAAATGCAAATTTGAACAACTTTACATTACCAACTTTTTATCTGGAGCTTCAAACTTTGTGGGCATGATCAATACCCCAAATGATGATGCTACACCAAGTGGTGCATCAAGGGGAGATGATTACCTTGACTCAAACAAGATGAAGCTGTTTCTGTTGATTTCTAGGGTTCACCAAAGTTACATTGGCTAGTTTCTTCAAATGAGCCCAAATTTGGTGAAGCACCCTATTTTCTCATGTCTTTCAACCCTGTTAAGTGCCATATCAAGTGGAGGTCATTTACTTGACCAAACACTGATCAAACACCTTCTGGCTTTTTACTAAAACCTCCAACTTGATCACTTTTACTCTTCTCCATGGCCTGTACTTTTTACCACATGATCATTGAGTTACTAGCTACCTCCAGTAACTTCCCCAACACCCCAGCTCCATGATTGAGGGGTAAGAACCCTGTTTTACCTTGCTGGACAGCAAGTTTTCACCAAGTCCCCAGCCTCCTCATTCTCTCTCAGCATCTCCAGGGCATCCAAGGCCTCAGGCCAATTCTTTACTCCCCCCTGACCTTCTAGACACTGCTGGACACGTTGGTTTTGACTAGGACGACGAGAGCGCGGCGATGCCAGGCAAACGCGCGCTCTGGAGCACGTAACAGTGCAGACAAGCACTGTAGCTTCAGCCAATCGGCCTCCCCCGACAGCCTCGGGCCTCCCCTTCACGCCAGTCGAGGCATCTCGACGTCCGCAACCTCCCCGGCGCTGTCCCCCCTCCTCCTGCGCCCTCCAGTGGTCGTCGTCGCACGCGCGCTGGCCGCCCGCGACGGCCACTCTGCTGCTTCACACGCGCGCACACTCCAGACGCTCCCCCGCTCCTCCTCTCACTTCTACTGGACGTGGAGCTCGTCCAGGAACACCATGGACTCATCCCCTTGGCCTCCCGTGCGCTGTAGCCTCGAGCTGGAGCTCGCCGGCGCACTGGACCTCGGGCCTCCGTCGAACTCCTATAAATAGCCCCTCCCGAGCCTCTCCAGCAGCACCACCAGCCTCTCCTCACTCCACTGAGCCTCCCAACACCACCCACTCCTCCCCAGGACGTCCCAGTGCTCGGGATCGACCGGAGCTCCGCCGCGTCGGGCCGCCGACGATCTCGCGGTACGGGCCTCCCAGCCCCTCCTTTCACCTGATTCGGAACCGCCGTGCTCCACTGACCCTTTCCCCCTTGTTTCCCCCTCCGTTTGCAGTCGGAAACAGCCACGGCAACCACCTCCCGACGAGCCTCCGCCGTCCCACCTCGTCGCCGGTGAACCGGACCTCCCCGGCGTGCCGCACCACCACCACTTCAACCACCACTCGACGCTGAGTCCATCCCTGGCGTCCGTTGCCGTCGCCGTGGCCGGAAAACTCGCCGGTGAGCTCGCCGTCGCCGTGGCCGCAAGGTTGGAGATGACAGGCGGGCCCCGCCTGTCATCCCCACACCTCTCTCCCCCTCCTCTCTGCCACTGACCCACGGGCCCCGCCCGTCAGGTTCAAAAACCTGACGTGCGCGCAGGCTCCCGTGCGGCTGGGCTGGACCGCCTGGGCCGTGCACTGTGGCCTCCTCTGGCCCAGTGCACAGGACACTTTTTCTTTTTCTTTTTCTGTAAATGTTTTAAACATTTCTACGGAAAAGAATAATGGTCCAAATTGAATAATTCCAACTCCTAAGATCTTGTAATATTCCAACCTATTTAATGGTACCACTTTCATTCAAATCCATGAAACTTTTTTGTACTGTTCAAATTTAAATTCAAATTTGGGCAGTAATACTCCTGTTCAAAAATCAATAGATTCTATTCTGTAACTCCAAAACTCCAACTAAGATTTTTTTCCCATCTTAGAAATCCCTCTAGTATTTTACAAAAATGATTTGACATTTTTCTGAGCACTTTGATTTTTCTATTTTATTTGTATTCTTATTTTCCCGTGGTTATTATGCGACGTATAGATCCCGTATTTGACGAAGTTGCTGTGGAAGAAGAAGGAGAAGGATTTGTAGACTTTGAAGACCAAGCCAATCTAGGCAAGCAGCCCTTTGACCATGATACACTTGTTCTCGGAACCCGTTTGTTTCCGATGCATGATGTTAGGGTTACGATAGTGACCTAGTTGATTCCACCATATGATGCATGCCATGATCTCGATCTTGCTATGTGCTAGATGACATGCATGTGGGTAGTAGTAATGAATAGTGATGCATGTGTGACATGAACCTCCGTGGTTGAAGTCTTTACATAAAACCCCGTCGGGTGCCATTCATGCCCGAGGGAGATGATGATGAGTTAGGTGACCACTTGATGACGAAGTGGTGTACCGAGGCAAGTGTGTGTGTTTTTCAAACGGATTGGTTTAAGTTGCGACCGTTATTCTAACCATACATGTGCAACCACACTACCCATTATGGGATGGGGCTTTATTGATTACTTAGGTCGATACTAGCATGGTGCCCGCATTACTAGTGACGGGAAGACTTGAGGTCTTTCCCGGGACGGGGTCGTGCTTGGATAGACGGCCATGACTGTTTTTACAGGGCACCGAACACACCATTGGTCCCTTCGGGTACGCGTGACATTGAAATTAGGGCAAGTCCCGTGATCTATTGTTTGTACCCGAGGGCCATGTACCAACGAGTGGACTCTATGTTAATGTCGTCTAAGGAAAGATAATGACCGGGTGCTTACCCCGGGTACTTGAGGTACCGCGGGTCGTGGATGACACGGAAGTTCCCCGGATCTTGTGGGTAAAGTGAACAACCTCTGCAGAGTGTCAAACTATTCGAATAGCCGTGTCCACGGTCATGGACAGTTGGGTAACCGCTCTTCGGCTACGTCCAATGTTTGTGAAACCATGCGTGTGTATGTGAGTCAAGGTGGTGACTTGACTCGATGAGTTGAATCATATTCATGTTGATATCGGTAACCTGTCTTCGAGGTTACGCAAGTTTATTGATGCATTAACTTGATGGTAGAATATTTGTTCTAGACTTGCTAGATTGATCATTATTATTCAAATGCACTGTTACTTTGAACCACATCATGGGTTGCTTGCGAGTACATTCAAAGTACCCATTGGCTTGCCATTGGTTATTTAATTGGCCAGGCATGGAAGAACAGGACTATGAGGAAGAGTTCTTTGGAGACGAACATGCGAACTACGACGCTATCCCAGTCAGAATGCCTGTAGGGTTAAGGCAGATGGCATGGGTTCTACCCGTTTATCGAAGACTTCCGCTATTTGAGTTATTTGCTATTCAGCCCGTGAGGCTCTATCTATGTAAGACTTGGCCATAATGGCCTTAATTCGTGTAAGACTATTTGTATGGATGTAAGACTCTTGTTATTTCAGCTTCTGTGTGTTCAGTGAGCATTGATCTCTGGGATCACTGTACACGTGCATTCGGTGATCTCGACTTCTAAGTCGGGGTCCCCACAGTGCGCCACTACTAACAATTTTTATCCATTTTTTTCTCAAAAGTGGTAACCCTGGTTACCAATGGCGCATTCGTAGGGGGTGCGCCATTGGTAACCTGAGAGCAGATATTTTTGACAGCCACCCTAGCTACCACACTCACTTTCCCCACTTCATTCTCTCCACCTCTACCAAGCTTCGTCTCGGCTGCCTCCTCCTCCTAACCTCATTTGCACCATTGATTCACCCAAATTAAGTGGTTAAATTTCCTTTTTTTTGATAGGTAAGTAAGGGGGAAGCTTTCTTTATGTTCTAGATCTACTTTTTTCTCCCTCCAACATACACACTTTTTATGGCTTAGATCTACGTATGTTTGTGGTGTTGCATATGTTTGTGTTTGCAGGTACCGGTATTTGAAATGCGATAGTTGCCAATATTTTGCCGGAATGTTGATTCATTTCCGTTTCGGCGAGAATTTTGCACTATGCATTCTCTTTGGTCCTATTTTTAGGCAAAGTCATGCCTTTTATTTTTGGTTCTAAATATAGTTTTGCTCTACCCCGTAGGCGACCATGGTCTGCACGATGACCTAAGGCATCGTGAATAGGTTTTTCAGCTCCGCGAAGGCCGAGATGCTTCAAAAGAACGAGACTGAGATAAGATGTCTGTGTCGATCTTGCAAGATGAAGAGCATTATGGACCCGGATTCCAGACAGGTGTGGGATCACCTGCTCGTGCGTGGTTTCATGGATGGCTATCGGTGGCAAGGTGATGAAGATGATTATGAAGTCGTCCATGGGGGCCAGGCAAGAAATAAGGAAGGGCAACAAGACAATAGGGGCGAGGGTTGGCGAGAAGACGAAGAATCTCCAGGACATGATTACGAAGTAGATGCAGGACACAGTCATCATGTAGATAATGTCGGACATGATGATGAGGAAGATCAAGATGAAGGGCATGATCATGAATATGAAGATGCCGGAGCAGACGAGAATGGACCATCGATGGGCTGGGTGCAGGACCCTCATATTCAAGAGCTGCTTCTCAAGCAGATGGGTAACGCAAGAGCTGCCGCTCGAGAGAAAGCCAAGCTGGATCAACTGGAGATAGACGCAGTTACTCCATTGTATGAAGGATGCATGCCCGAGGATACTTGCCTGAAAGTAACTCTCATGGCTCTGGAGATGAAGGTAAAACACAAAATGACTGACACATGCTTCGACGAGAACATGTCATTCTGGCACGAACGTCTTCCCAAGGGTAACAAGTGCCCGACCAGTTTCGAGGAGGCGAAGAAAATCGTGTGTCCTCTGGATTTACCGCACGTGAAATACCATGTGTGCATGAACGATTGCATCATTCATCGGGACAAGCACGCGGAGTCTATGATATGTCCGATGTGCAGCGTCACTCGATACAAGAAGAGGAAGAAAGCTCCTCAAAAAGTGGTGTGGTACTTTCTGATCACTCCGACTCTGCAGCGGTATTTCGCGGACCCTAAGCAAGCAAAGCTGCTGCGTTGGCACGCGGATAGGGAGAAGAAGAAGCGAGAAGATGACGAAAATGATCCGGAGATAAATAAAAAAGACAAGATGCTGAGTCACCCTAAAGATGTGAGCCAGTGGCAAGCGTTGAACTTAGAACACCCAGAATTTGGGAACAATGGAAGGAACATCATGCTAGGCACGAGGACCGATGGAGTCAATCCGTTGGAGTCAATCCGTTTGGCAGCCAGAGAAGCACACATAGCACCTGGCCTATGTTTGTGTGGATGTACAACCTTCCCCCAGGATGTGCATGAAGAGGAAGTATAGTCACATGAGTATGCTAATTGAAGGGCCGGAACAACCAGGGAACGACATCAATTTGTATCTGGGGCTGCTGAAAGAGGAGCTAGACACGCTGTGGAAAATTCCAGCAAATACATGGGACGCCGCTGCGAAAGAATATTTCCCTATGAGAGCCGCACTGCTCACGATGGTGCACGACAATCTTGGTTACGGATATGTTGCGGTGTAGGTGGTCCACGGATTTTCTGCATGTGTTAGGTGAATGGATGACACAACGTATAGCCAGCTAGATAAAGATCTTGGGTCTTCGAAAACCTTGTTCATGGGGCATCGAAGGTGGCTTCGCGACGATGATGCATGGAGAAAAAGCAAGGATTTGTTCGATGGTGAAACCAAACCCCGAAGACCCCAACGTACGAGGAGCGGCGAGGAAATAGACAAGCTGTTGAAAAATTGGAAAGAGTGCCCACCGCCGGGAAAGAAGCAAAAGGCGCCAGAGCCGCTGCTGAAGGTATGGAAAACAAGGTCTGTTTTCTCGGACTTGAAGTACTGGAAGATCCTCCGTGTCCCTCACAGCCTTGATGTCATGTATATCATGAAGAACGTGTGCGAGAGTCTGCTTGGTACCCTGCTCAACATGCCAGAGAGGACCAAAGATGGGCCGAAAGCAAGGGCAGACTTGAAATCAATGGGCATCAGGGAGGAGCTTCACGCAAAACGGCCTAATGATGATGATGATGATGATGAGGCGAAGGACACGGAAAGTCGTCGCAAAGGCAAATATGAATGCCCTCCCGCGTGCTTCACTCTAAGTGAGAAGGAGATCGAGCAGTTTTTCACCTGCCTCTTAGGAGTAAAACTTCCTTACGGTTACGCAGGGAAGATAAGAAGATACCTAGAATCAGCGAAGTAGAAGTTCAGCGGGATGAACTCTCACGACTATCACGTGCTGATGACGCAGATACTATCAGTTGCAATCCATGGTATCATGGACGCGTACGTCCGTGAAATGCTATTTGGCCTATGCAACTTTTTCGACATCATCTCTCGGAAGTCGGTTGGCGTGAGGCAACTCAGAAGGTTACAGGAAGAGATTGTGGTGATACTATGCGAGCTTGAGATGCACTTCCCGCCCGCATTCTTCGACGTTATGGTGCATCTGCTGGTCCATATCATGGAGGATACCATCCAACTCGGGCCGACGTTCTTGCACAGCATGATGCCGTTCGAAAGTATGAATGGTGTCATCAAAGGATACTATCGTAATAGGGCATGTCCAGATGGAAGCATAGCCAAGGGCTTTCTGACCGAAGAGGCATCTCCTATTGCACGAATTATCTAGGCATAGATCCCCGTCGCCAGCTGCCGAAGAAAGGTTCTTATCCCCTCCATCCCTCCCCCCCCCTACGCCTCCTCACGGCTGGCTCTGCTCTACGGATCTGTCGGTTTTGTTTTTTCTGCTGGATCGATTTAGTTGTTGCGATTGGTTTCGTTGGTAATTTAGTTCCCGACATGTCTAGTTAGTGGCGTATCGATGGTTCTAAGAGATGCTTGGTTCATCTTCCACTTTTAATACCTACTTTTGTGCCGATATTTGTAGCTAAACTTTAGATCTCATGTAAGCCTCGGGGTTCTTACTTGCAAAATCCTTGATATATATCCTTCTTCTTGCTGAAGATTTGTGTAGACGATGAAATTGGTGGACCTTATTGTGTGCAAAACAACATAATTTAGCTGGGTCCATATTTGGACCTTACTAGTTGTTGTTGAACATCTGTTCTACTTTCTAATGTTGTAAATTTTTGTGGTGTATGATGTGTAGTATGATGTTGGTAAAATAGAGAACCTAGATTTGCACGCAGGACCTATAAACCGGAAAGGAGGTTGTATAACATAGCCCATTTACTTGCAAAATAGGGTCTATTTATTTTTGTTTTGTTTTGATCTGCATACATGGACATTTCTGTGCTCACAACTTCAATGGAAGTGCTATTCTGGTGGTGCTTCTGCTTTGCCTAGAAAAGTGCATTGGAATGGTGCAGCAGTTTGTTGTTTCTGATGGTGCGCCAGCTTTGCCTATTGGAAAATGATATGTTTCTGAAACTTAACTTACATATGTTCCATCACAGCCGCCCGCGAGGAAACCCTCCCCTGCTCCGGTCCCCAACGAGTCATCGCTCGTCCAGGAACGTCACCGAGGGCCATCTGAGGGAGATCTCCGCTTCGGCGTCAACGACACCATCAGGGGCGACCTCGCGCCACCGCACCCCGTCCAGGCCACCATCCATAAGGTGAGCCCCTTCGTTTCCCCCGGGACCTCCAAACCCTAGCTATCATCCTCATACACTTATTTCTTTTTCTTTTCTTATTATTATAAACATCGTGACATAAATTTGATCTACCACTAGATCTACAGAAAATGGACACTTATTGACTCCCATTAAACAATATAGTGACAAGTGATGATAACAGGACTAAAGGGGTGCAGCAACAACTTGATAAATTCCGTTTAGTCTGAAAAATAGTTAACTATTTCTGGGATTTTTGAAACTTGGGAATGCATCACTGGGACAATATACAGTCACTATACAGATTAGGATATTACTCATAGTTCAAACTTGTGTACTGTCAAAAAGGTTCAGGCTCAATGCTGCATTGATGAAAATACACAATAAATTTTTGAAGTAAAGATTTTTTTTTCATGCTTGACCTGTTGTTGCTGATGTTGCTACTGTTGATGTAGTTGTTCTTCCCTGAGCTCCTCTACCGTGTGGGTGCTGCTTGTCATCGAGCTCCTCTGCTGCTGCACTGCTCTTCTTTGCGTCGGCTGGTGAGCTCTTCCTACTCTGGTGGTGGTGGTTATTTTTATATGCACTTGCTGTTGATGGTGGTGGTGGTATGGTGCTGCTACTGCTACACTGTTAGTGTAGTGCTAATTAGTTGTTAATTAGCTAGTGTACTTCTAGTGTTGCTTCTTGCTACTGCTTAGGTAGCTAATGTAGTCCTAATTAGCGAGTGTAGTGATGTAGTGTTGCTGCCTGCTACTACTGCTTATGTTGCTTCTTGATGTTGTTAAGGCTACAACTTGTGCTGATGCTTGCAACTCAATTTAGGCTGTTAATTAGTTGCTGCCTCTTGCTACTGCTGCTACTGGTTATGCACTGAAATTTACTGAATCTATCTGCTGCAAGTTCCCCAAAATTTCAGGGGCACCACAACTGAACTGAGGCTCCTTCAGTTCAATATTTTATGCAGCGACAAATAGTTACCCCTTTCTCCTGAAATGTTGATTAATTTCCGTTTTTTTTTTGAGAATGGGGCACTCCTAGGTCAAGAAAATTAGCAAAGGTCATTCCCAATTTTCTTCACCTAGAAGGTGCCTGATTCTCAACCGAAGCAAATATTAATCAACATTTATGGACAATGTTATTTCTCCAAAGCAAATATTTCTAAGTGGCTTTTATAGTTTTCCCTTAAGTTGAAATGAAAAATATTTTTTCTTCCTGCAGCAAGAGCAATAGTGCACTTAGTATGATAGACAATATATAACCTATTTAGAGCGAACATGGCTGACAACGATGAGGCCGACAGTTCGGGCAAGCCATTCTGAGAGATGTCCCAGGAGATGGAGGAAGAACCTCATCGCTATGAGGACGCCGCGGAAGACACCGATCCCGACTACACAACCCCTAGTGGCGTCAGGGATGACACCACTGATGGTGCCGCCGGGGATGCCACCACTGATGATGGCAGCGAACGCGCATATAGCAGCCAACCGAAGAGGCAACAGAAGGAATGGCAGCCGAACGTGCTCCGCACCATCAAGGAGGAATTTATTGAAGTGTCCTCTAGTGGGCATCCAACGGCGCCCAAAGAATTAGTGAATGGGTACGCGGGACAACTCGGGTGCATTCTCCGGAGCACCGTCTCGATTAACACCAATAACCTAAGGCATCATGACCAAGGGAATTTGCGCAACCTCCTCTTCACGAAGCTGCACGAACGATACAAGTTCCCCGGTGACTTTGCAAGCACACTCCTCTTTGGGAATAAATTGAATAGTGCCGCCCTCACGAAGATGAGCACGGCCCTAGCTACTTGGAGGGCCGTGGTGAAGAGAAGGATTCTAAGAGGTGATAGTTATGACAAGATTAAGGAGAGAAATCCTTCAATCAACGAAGCTGACTACCTGGAGTTCAAGAACAAGTGCGAGAGCAACGCATCCGGGGAATCAAGTCGGTGGGGGAAAGATATGCGGGACTTGAACTTAGGGGTCCACACACTCGGTCCCGGTGGTAATAGAGTGGCAGAACCTAAATGGGACAAGGAGGACGCAGAGCGTGCCGAGCAAGGCCTACCGCCCCTCTTCGATAAACACCCTGAAAAGGAGACCAGGAACTTTCTCAGGGCCCGGTACAAGTTGGACCCAAAAACAAAGGAGCTTACCACGGATCCGAAGGTGAAGGTGCTTGAGCTTGTTATGGTAAGGAATACACCCCCGCATAATTAGCTCCATATGGTTGCATTCTAATTAATGAAGCCAAATTTCTAAATGGCTCATGTTCTTCCGCAGGAAACTGGAAGCAGTAGCGCAGGCTCCCCGTCTGCCCCTTGGGACACCACTTTAAATAGGGCATTGAATGTAATGAAACACGAGGATAAGTTCAGTATGTCGTCGTCAACTGGTCGTGTGGCCGGCAAAGGCTTGTCCACGAAATGGTCGGAATACTATAAGCCTGGGCGAAAGGAGAGAAAGACGGAAAGCCATGAGCGTGAGGTTAAAGAACTCAAGGCACAAGTGGCACAGATTCCTGACATAGTCAAAGAGCAAGTGCGAGACCAGGTGGGAGCGACGATCACCGCCATTATGCCTTCCTTGCTTGAGGCGCTGCGGGGGTGGATTGCGGGCGGCCAACAACGGACGCCCCCGATTCCTAGCTTCACGGGCAGCAACTCGCACAACGCGCCGACATTGGTGTCTACGGCGGAGGCGGCATTGGTGTCTCCGGCGTCGGCGCCGGCATTGGAGCTTAATGCACCCGGGTGTGGGAAGAATACGCCGGCCGGCACCTCGGCAGCAAGCGGCCCCTCCATCACTTGCACACCCGCCATTGACAGTGCCTCGACATTAGACGAGCTCGACGCCATCACGGTAACTAAGCCTTGGCCGATGACTTCATCTCCTTGCCTTAGACTGGGCATCCCTGACGCCGTACATGTTTTCGCAGGGCGCCGCCAATGTTCCATGCACTCTCCTGCACTTCGTGGATGGAGAGTTGATCGATGTCGCCAAGGCCAAAATTGTTGAACCGGGAAACCGCATGTTCGACAGTACTCCGATTCCAACCACCATGTATAGGGTTCAACTGGTTCGGGTGCTGCGGGGCTGCGACAACTGGTTACCTCTGTATCGACCCCCTAGGGCCGACGAAGATGATGTGATGACCCTCAGTGCCTGCTTAAACTGGTCCATGCAGATCCGGACATGCATATGGCACAGGATCCGGACGACGACGGTATAATTTCCAACATCGATAAGTAAATCAACGAACATGGGTACGGTGACGAATTCTTGGGGTCTCCTTCTCCAGAACCCAACCCTGCAAAAGACGATCACGATCTAGCTGGTACCACGGAGAAACGCAATTGCAACAGGCGTCGTCTGGCGTTCAGTTCTCATGAGACGCCTCCAGCTGCCACCTTCACCGAAACTCAAATAGCCGAGGTGCAAATATTATCAGCCCCAACACACTCAAGAAGGTGGTCTCTGAGTAGAACTTGATCCCATTACAGCAGAAGAAGCAGAAGGGACGGAAAAGAAAAAATAACAAGGGTGCGAGCTTGCCGGCACCGAGTACGATCCGTGCTCAGGACGGGCCACCAATACCTAAGGATATCTCAAGGAGGGTGCATGTGGCAGGTAGGCAGATGCTACCGACTAATCTGCTCAATGATGTAACCGATGCTATGCGGAGTCTGCATGACTGTGTTCTTTATATGGAGAAGCGGCGTCTCTCCGAGAATGATGTGGCATACCCGGTTTTCGTGGCCAAGGTGCCAGAGGGCAAGGGCTTTGTCGATAGCACCATCGGGCGTATGATTGTCATGCGGTTTGATGACATCTTTGCTATGTTTAACCTTCATCCATTGCACTACAGCTTCATTCGGCTATTTTCTCTCAGTATGGAGATGCGGATCATTAGAGACGAGACCCTGGACATCGTGATAGTCGACCCCTTCTACATGCGTGCCAAGATCTTGGGCAGCGTTGGGGACCGGCAAGTTGCGAGTTCATACCTCGAAGGCGTCATTCCGGCGAACCCAGATAAGGATAACTATCTCGTGCCTTACTTTTCCGAGTAAGTCATCCCCTCACCGCCCCGTAACATATGATTTCTTAGATTTTGATCGTTCTTTTTTTTCTAACATTCCATGTTTTGTGCAGTGACACACATTACACACTCATCCTCTTAAGCCCGAAATATTCCATGGCCACGTATTTCGACTCAGAACGTCGGTCGAAGAAAGACTACACAAATTTGAAGAAAGTTCTTGAGGATGCTCTCCCCGGCTACGCCAAATCTGGATGCACCTTCAAGAGGCCAATTTTTAGGTACGGCAAGCACGTGTTCACCAACGTAACGACGTTCCCCTATGTCAAGCAGCCGCCTGGCAGTCAGAAGGATGCCTACTACGCCCTCCATCACATGCGGGCGACCGTACGGAACCATAATCACCTTATGCTACCAAATGATTTCAAAGAATGGGTCGCACGCATGTCGGCAATCCAGGACGAGGACATCAGACAAATATTCTTTCGCATCCACTCGGAGTTTGCGAAAATCATCTATCAAGATGTCCTTAGTACCTCGGGGCAGTTATACCTCAAATATCAACCGTCCAACAGTGAAATGGATACAACGTTGCAAATGCAGGCTGACAACGACCACACATTCATGACCATCATGAAAGACGATGGCTTCACCCACGCTCTAGTCCCTGAGTCGAGTTGAAAGCAGTATTGATGCTATGTAGTTCTGAAATATCGATTAGCTCATGTTGTAATTAAACTTTAATAAACTTGTATGTCTCTTTGGTTTGGACAGTCGTTCAACTTATATGTAATCAACGCTATTTATTAGTAGGACCATGAATCATGCTATTATTGTGTTGCTTTTCTCTTCTGATCATTTTGTTGCATACTTATATATTGATTATATATTATCTGTGAATTGCTACTAATGTTTTGTTTGTCTAGTGCATAGAGATGTCGTCGTATTTCATGTACAAGGGTGAGGTTCCCAGAGTCTACGACGACTGGGAGGAGTGTCGAAGACAGGTTCACCATTTCAGCGGTAACAGTTACAAAGTGTACACCACTAGGGCGGAGGCGGAAGCTAGATACACGCGCTATCTAGCGGGAGAGAGGAGGGAGCGGAGGAGGAGCCAGATGAAGATTAGTTTCATCGCGATGATGCTCATCATGACCGCAACCCTCTTCTATGTGATGGTAGTTTAGATATCGACTTGTAATGTGAAGACAAACTCGCTACTCGTGGTCTCGAGACTTGTAATGTTCTAACTTTGTTTGGTATTTTGAATTCGGAGACTAATATGATGAATTGTATTCAGAGACTAATCTTCTATTGTATTCGATAAATCTGCTATTTATATGTTGTGTTGTTTATGTTCTGTGTTGTAATGTATTTTGTAACCTGTGCAAATATCAGAAAAGCAAAAAAAAATCCTAATATTCATAGTAGTGGCGCACAAACACACCAGTGGCGCATTATCAAAAAGTGCGCCATTAGTAACCCAAAGCACAAGGTACACATGGCCCCTTTGGAGTAACAGCAGTGGCGCACTTCGATGCCTAATAATGGCGCACTTTAGGTGCGCCATTAGTGTGTTGGATAGTAATGGCGCACCAGGTGGTGCGCCATTAGTGTCTGGGATACTAATGGCGCACCAGAGGTGTGCCATTAGTATTTGTTACTACTGGCATGGTAATAGTGGCGCACCTATAGTGCGCCATTAATGGCCAAAATAGGTGTGCCACTAACAACCTTTTTTATAGTAGTGTTGATGTTCCGTGCAACGCATGGGCTCTCATAGGGAAATGATGCTCTGAAGAAATTGGAAGGAGCGGTGCTTATACTAAGAAAGCGAACGCAGGCGCCCGCCGTTGGATAATAGTACCTGATTCTTGGTGGCATATGGGTATTGTTGTCATACTTGATAGCTAAGGATCATCGATGGTGCTCGTATTGCAGTTGGGTTTGGGCCGGCTGTCGCCGTTGCTGAAGTGGCTTCGATGATGTACACCCTGCATTTTATAACATGGTTATTGCATTAATAAAGCATGAAAATTTGGACCAACAATTTTTTTTGGCATCATTTGGCTTTTATTTGGAATTAAGTTTTTCTCTCTCTGATTTCAAGTGCTCTTTGAAAGTCAACATATACTTCATATCCTTACCCCAAACTTCTGCCCAATGATCAGACCAAGTGTATATAACAGTATAGTATATTCATATAAAAATATTTTGGCCAAATAGTATTTTAAAAAATTAGTTTTCCAAAAAACCCTGAATTGAGACTTGCACTGCAAGTACTTGATTTAGGGAGATAAAAATCTTTGAAAAGGTATGTTTGAATCCTTTTAGGTATAGGACTCCCCAAAACCACAAAAGTATAATTCTAAAAGTTATTTTCCTATTTTATTTAAAAGCTTTTTCTTCAGGCCAGAAATGATCTTTAATAGGGAAGAATTATTTAACTATTTCAAAAATATTTGCCAAAATTCACGGAGACTCTTAGGACATATATTGTCCATATATAAGAGTTTCAACACTTGGTCATGTTCAAAATAATGGGCAAATCCCTCAGAAACCCTTTGTGGATATTTCAAGCTTTTGTAATATTTACAAAGGAAATATTCTCTAAAAATTACAGGGAAATTCTATCATGTCAGATATGACATATTTGATGATCTTGCCAAGCCCCATGCCTTGGGAAGCAAGAAAACATCATAAAAACCCCTCAAAACCATTTTGTCCATTTTTTAAGTTTATGCAACTTTACATTGCCAAACTTGTCCAAATGCTCTCAAACTTGGTACACATGCTAAAATGGTCTAATAATGAATCTAGACCAAATGGCACAAGTTTTGGAGAAGGGTAACTTGATCAGAGTACCCCAAAACCATTTCTGTTCAGATTGAAATTTGAACAACTTTACACTACCGACTTTTTACTTGTGACCTCAAATTTTGTGGGCATGATCACAACCCCAAATGATGACACTACATCAAGTGGTGAATCAAGGAGGGATGATTTTCTTAACTTAATCTTGGAAAATCCATTTCTATTGATTTCTAGGGTTTACCAAAGTTACATTGGCAAGTTTCTTCAAATGAGCTCAAACTTGGTGGAACACCCTATTTCTATATACGATTTGATCCTGTTAAGTCTCATGTCAGTTGGAAATCATTTACTTGCCCAAAATATCATCAAACACCTTCTGTTGTTTTACTAAACCCTTTCTTTGACCCCTTACACTATTCTCCCTTACCTCAGGTTCTTACCACAGCACCCCCAAGTCCCCTTGCACCTCCAGTAACTCTTCCCTGGCCTTAGCTCAATGATTGAAGGGTGAAACATCCCCATTTACCCTTTTGGACAGCAGCATTCTTCTTCTTTCTCACCTCCCTCCTCATTCCAGTGGCCCTCCATGGCATCCAACGCCCCTCCCACATTCTTTACTCCCCCCTAGAGCCAGTGGACAAGGTGGCCACGTCCAGAGCGCGTCGGACACGGCCATGCCAGCCATATGGGTGCTCTGGAGCGCGCTACAGTGTGGCCCCGCACTGTAGCCGTGCCCTGCCCGAGGCACCCGTCCCCCTAGGGCGTCGGGATGGAGTCTCCCGAAGTCGCCTCGACGTCCACAACACGGCAGCTGGTCGGCCCCCTTCTTCCCCTCTCTCTCTTGCCCCTGCTCGCACGCGCACCATGGCCGCCCGAGAGCTCCAATGAGCACGCTCACAAGTGCGCTACCCTGACGCTACCCTGCTCCTTCTCTCCCTTCCTCTTGGCGTAGTCCACGCCAAGCAACACCCCAGACACGGCACCAAGTCCTCCCGAGCCCTGTGGCAACGAGCAGGAGCTCGCCGGCGCACGGGTCCACGGCACCCCACCGTTCGCCTATAAAAGGGACACCCCATGCCCTACTCTCCTCATCCCCCTATACCACTCACCCCTCTCTAGACGAGCCCGAGCTCGAGATCGAGCTCGAGCTCCGCCACCTCGGGTCGCCGTCGCCCTCAGGGTACAGGCCCTCTCCGCCGCTCCTCTTCCTCGATCTGGAACCGCCGCGGCTCACTGACCATTTCCCCCTTCCTCCCAGCTTCTTTTGCAGCCAGAAACGGCCGGAACCATCGACGCCCGAAGCCCCTCCGCCGCGTGACCTCGTCGCCGGCGAACCAGGCCACCCCGGCGACTGCAACCACCTCCACCCGAACGGCGACTCAATGCTGAGTCCAGCCGTGCCCTCACCTGACCTCGTCGTGCCCTGCATCAACGCCGCTGAGCTCGCCGGCCCTCTGTCGCAGGGTTAGGGATGATAGGCGGGCCCCGCCTGTCAGCCTCTCCTCTCCATCGCCCCTCTCTCTCTCGCTGACGCGTGGGCCCCGCCCGTCAGGTTTAAAACCTGGCGCGCGCGCAGGCACTAGTGTGTTGGGCCGCCTCTCTGGCTGGGCCTTCTGCGCTGCAGCTGTTCTGGCCCAGCAGGCACAGAGGCCTTTTTCCTTTTTCTTTTTCTATCAATCTTGCAAAAATTCCTCTGGACTAAATATTAATCCAAATAAAATGATTCCAGTTCCTAAAATCTTGTAATATTCCAACCTATTGAATGATATAACTTTCACACATATTCATGAACCTTTTCTGTACTGTTCAAATTTAAATTTAAATTTGAACACTAAAACCTATGTTCAAAAATCCATCTACCCCATTCTGTCACTCCAAATCCAAAACAAAGAATTTTTTCCCTCTTAGTTTTCCTTCTAGTACTTTATAAAAATAAGTTGACATTTTTCTGAGCACTTTGATTTTTCTGTTTTTATTATTGTCTTATTTTCCCGTTATTTTATTGCGACGATTAGATACCGTGTTTGACGAAGTTGCTGAAGAAGAAGAAGGAGAAGGACTTGAAGGCTTTGAAGACCAAGCCAACCAAGGCAAGCAGCCCTTTGACCATGTCTATGAAACCCTCTTTTTCCATGCATGTCATATAGTACTTATTGTCAATGCACCGGAATCATGTTGAGACGATGACCACTTGTGTGGGTCACCTTGTTTCTTTCATATTGAAACTTGCATCAAGCATGACCCTACGTTCCTATGAGGGTTATGCGGGTGGGAATAGATAGGTTACTATCGTAGTGGCTATGCAAGTGGAACGGGAATATGCATAATGGTGGAAGCATAGTACTTTCGAAAGACTCTTTCAAAAACCCCATCGGGTGTCACTTATGCCCGAGGGAGATGATGAGTTGGGTAACCACTTGATGACAAAGTTGTGTACCGAGACAAGTGTGTGTGTGATGTTTTTCAAACGGATTGGTTTAAGTTGCGACCGTTATTCCAACTTTACATGCGCAACCACTCTACCCTTATATGGGAAAGGGCATTATTGATCACCTAGGCCGATACTAGCATGGTGCCCGCATTACTAGTGACGGGAGTGAAATGAGGTCAATCTCGGGACGGGGTCATGCTTGGATAGGCGGCCATGATTGTTTTCACAGGGCACCAAACACACCGTTGGTACCCCGTGCCCGTGGTATGTGATATGGGAGCGAGGCTCCATGATTTTAAGATGTGAAATGTGGGGCACGGGGGTTGCTACCAATCGAGTGGACTCCATGTTAGTTTCGCCTAGGGAAAGATAGTGATCGGGTGCTTACCCCGGGTACTTGAGGTACCACGGGTCGTGGATGACACGGAAGTTCCCCAGATCTAGTGGGTAAAGTGTGCAACCTCTGCAGAGTGTAAAACTATTCGAATAGCCATGTCCACGGTCAAGGACAGTTGGGTTACCGCTCTTGGGCTACGTCCAATGTTTGCGAAACCCCGCTTGTGTGTGTGTGGGAGCTCCGCTTGATTTAAGTCAAAAAGACTTGACAAGATGAAAGAGATCATAACTTGGCTATTTTGATATCTATAACCTATTTTTCCTATGATGCATGCCTCAGGTAGTTCATGTCATTGCACTCACAAATTTTCTTTCTACAAACATATCCTATTTAGTACTATTTCATACCTTGTCATACTTGTTCCAAAAACATGGGTTGCTTGCGAGTACATTCAAAGTACTCATTGGCTTGCCACTGGTTATTTAATTGGCCAGGCATGGAAGAGCAGGAATTTTATGAAGAATTCTATGGAGATGAACATTCGAACTAGGACGCTTTCCCAGTCAGAATGCTTGTAGGGTTAAGGCAGATGGCATGGGTTCTACTTATCTACGAAGACTTCCGCTATTCGAGTTCATTTGCTATTCAGCCCATGGGGCTTTATCTATGTAGGACTTGGCCATAATGGTCATAATTTGTGTAAGCGGTATGTATGGATGTAAGACTCTTGTTATTCAGCTTCTGTGTGTTGAGTGAGCATTGATCTCTGGGATCACTGTACACGTGCATTTGGTGATCTCGACTCTTAAGTCGGGGTCCCCACAGGTGCTTCGGTTGCGGCGCCTGTCGACATACAAGAAAGCTCATCTGTGGTAAGTGAACAGTTCCATGATAAAGAAGAGAAAAACTGAAGGAGTACAAATCAAAATAACCTAAAGAGGCTGCAGCGTTAGTAAAGTAGGGCCTGTGGAGTTGAATATGGCGTCCGTGGAGCGTGTCCGGTGCAGTGGACGAAGCAATCGGCGAAGCACATCCGGCGCGGTGTACATCGCTTTCGGTGAGGTGGTGTTGAGAACGTAGTATTTCAAAAAAAAACTATGATCACACAAGATCTATCTAGGAGAAGCACAGAAACGAGTAGGGAGAGTGTGTCCACCTACCCTCGTAGACCGAAAGCAGAAGCGCTTAGTAACACGGTTGATGTAGTCGAACATCTTCACGATCCAACTGATCCATGTACCGAACGTACGGCACCTCCTTGTTCAGCACACGTTTAGCACGATGAATTCCCTCGAGCTCTTGATCCAGTTGAGGACGAGGGAGACTTTCGTCAGCACGACGGCGTGGTAACGGTGATGATGAAGTTACCAGCACAGGGCTTCGCCTAAGCACTACAACGATATGACCGAGGTGTGTATCTATGGAGGGGGGACCGCACACGGCTAAAAGATCAAATTGTTTATCTTTGGGGTGCCCCCTGCCCACGTATATAAAGGAGGGAGGGAGAGAGGCCGGCCCTCCTATGGGCGCACCAAGTGTAGGGAGTCCTACTAGGACTCCCAAGTCCTAGTAGGATTCCCTTTCCTTTTCGGAGTAGGAAAGAAGGAAAAGAGGGAGAGGGAAAAGGAAAGAGAGGGGGTGCCCACCCCTTGTCCAATTCGGTTTGAGCAGGGTGGAGGCGCGCGCCACCTCGTGGCCCTTCTTACTGAGGGAGTCCTGGATAGAGGGGTCCTCAGGAGGCCATATAACTCTTGATGGGCAAGACTGGTGGGCCATGAAGATCATAGTCGAAGATCATCTCTCGTATCCGGATAGGACTCCTGAATTCATGTAATGGCAAGTTTTAGGTTCGGGTGTAATCTTTCCTTCCTCTGCAAGATGGTATGTACAAACCCTAAGCCCCTCCGGTGTGTATATAAACCGAAGGGTTTAGTCCGTAGAGGCTAACAGAGAATCTCAAATCCTCATAGGCTGGACTTTAGGGTTCAGCTAATTCGATATCGAGGTAGATCAACTCTACTATTCATATTCATCCATATTAATATTGCAGGAAGTAGGGTATTACCCCTATTACCATCAATCCTCAGACGCATAGTTCGGGACCCTCTACCCGAGATCTGCCGGTTTTGACACCGACATTGGTGCTTTCATTGAGAGTTCCACAATATCTTCGACCGAAGGACTGATGAATCACGTCATCAACAACGATGGGAACACCGAGGGAATCTTCCCTCCCGGATAACTCTTCGTGTTCGGCAGCTTTGTGGTACGCGCCAACAGTGAAGGCCATCTTGAGCGGATTGAGAGCTACGCCCTTGGCCATCAGGTTAGATTCGGAAGCTTAAACTACGTTGCTGATATTTGTGGAGACTTGATCTTCACCGGATTCGAGCCAGCGGCAACCTCTCTCTGCCTTCGCGATGAACATGACCTAGCTCTGTCATCGGATCTAGAAATAGCACCTGCAACAGTTCTAGCCCTTGATCCGGAAAAGACCACACCGCCCGAGGATGGGAACCTCAACCCTTCCATGAAAGCCGCGGACCCCACGGTGTTGGAGCCGCACGCAGACCCAACTCTAGACGAGGTTTGTGTCATAACTCCGGACCTAACTCTAGCCTCGGATTTCGAATCACACGCATCCGCGCCCTTCAAGCCAGATCGGGCGTCTATCGCCGAATTCAGTGTTGCGGATGTCTTCCAGCACTCACCCTTTGGCGACATTCTAAGGTCGTTAAGATCCCTCTCCCTAGATGGGGACACACAGCCACATTGTATCCGGTTTGAACTTGAGGCTGATGGATATTTTTTCTCCCTACCTACCACCCACTTGGTAGCCATGTTGAAGATCTAATCGATCTACTTGACTATGCTTCCGAAGACATCGAAGGGATTGACCTCGAAGCTGAAGAGGATCCATATCAAAACCAGCCCGTAAATGGGCAATGGACAGCTACATCTTCGTACGACGTATACATGGTGGATACACCTAAGGAGGTAGAGGGTTATGGCGAAAACAATCCCTTGGAGGATAAGCCTTTCGAAGAACCTCCCAAACGTCGGCATCTAAAGCGCCGAACCAAATCCTGTAAAGGAAGAAATAGCAACACTGTCACTAACGACGGTGACACTCCAGAACGAGCCGAAGACCTCGCAGACCCAGCGATGGAGCAAGAAGAGCGAGAGGACGGCGAACAGAGTCCTAAGCCGTTGTTCGATGACAGCTATGCCGAAGACATTAACTACAAACCTGTCTCCAAAGAAGAGGTCAGCCTGGATGACAACTAATATATCGTCCCAGAAGAACCCTCAGAACAAAAGCTCTTCCATCGGCAGCTTATTGCCACCGCAAGGAGCCTAAAAAATCAGCAGAGACAGCTTCGAGCCACACAGGACACACTCAGTGACAAACAGAACGAGGTACTAGACGCCGAAAAAAACATGACTATAACGGCCAAACCAAAGGCTATCCCAAACGTAAACTGATGCCCGAATTCGACGACGAGGCCGCTGCACCCATACCGCCGAAGAATAACACCGCTGATAAACCATACCGACCACGTCGCGGACGGGACATAGTTGCTAGCAATGGCGTACACAAGCCCGCACCACCACCCCGTAAAGGAAAGGGGGATGCGGCTCAAGTCCGAAAACACGATCTACATGAGGACCTGAAAAAAAAAGCTAGCAAGACCAGATCTATCTACGGACCTAGGTACGGGGCTCCCGCGCGGTACGGCGGCTATCAAGCCAATCCCTCCGGTAACATACCAGTTCGGGGTAAATACCGAACATCACAACCATCGGACATATGCCACGACATAGCAAAATACAGAGGAGCCGCACACCCTTTGTGCTTCACGATGAGGTGCTGGGATCATTATTTTCTAGAAGGGTTTAAACCCGTGAACATCGAAGCGTACGATGGAATGACGAATCCTGCCGTATGGATAGAAGACTTCATTCTTCACATCCACATGGCTCGAGGAGATGATCTCCACGCCATTAAATATCTACCCCTTAAGCTGAAAGGACCAGCTCAGCACTGGCTAAACATCCTCCCAGGGAACTACATTGGGAGTTGGGAAGAACTTGAGGACACTTTTCGGGCCAATTTTCAAGGGACCTATGTCCGGCCCCCGGACGCTGACGATCTAAGTCACATCATCCAACAACCCCGGGAGTTAGCCCGCAAGCTTTGGAATCGGTTTCTCATTAAGAAAAACCAAATCGTCGACTGTCCGGAAACTGAAGCCTTAGAGACATTCATGCACAGTGTCCGGGATGAATGGCGGCCCTAACTACACTCATGACTCGCTTTTTGCGTGGGTGAGGATAGCTGGTTAGCTTGTAGCAGTACCAGCAACCCTGGAACATCTGAAGTCAGGGACGGCAATGGAAATCCATGACGTAACAAAAACAAACGTCCAAACAATTTTGGAAGCCTAGATGATACAGCGGTAAATGCCGGATTCAGTGGCTCCAGACCCGGTCAACGGAAGAAGCCATTTAAAGGCAACAAAGATGGTCCATCCAGTCTAGACAAAATATTAGACAGGCCTTGACAAATCCATGGCACCCCAGAAAAACTTGCCAACCGTACCAACCGTAATTGTTGGGTCTTCAAGGAGGCCGATAAGCTCAATGCCGAACGCAAGGGGAAGGAGCCTCAGAGCGAAGACGAGGATGAACCTCGCCAGCCGAATATAGGGGGACAGAAGAAATTTCCACCGGAGGTCAAAACAGTGAACATGATATATGCTACTCATATCCCAAAGAGGGAGCGCAAGCGCGCACTCCGAGATGTCTACGCCGTTGAGCCTGTTGCCGCCAAATTCAACCCATGGTCGGCCTGTCCCATCACTTTTGATCGCAGGGATCATCCGACTAGTATTACTCATGGGGGTTCAGCTGCTCTAGTGCTCGAACCAATAATCGATGGATACCATCTAACCCGAGTCCTTATGGATGGCGGGAGCAGTCTCAATCCGATATATCAGGACACTATTCGCAAGATGGGATTGACCCATCAAGAATCTAGGCAAGGTGCATGACCTTTAAAGGAGTGATACCGGGCATAGAAGCCCGCTGCACAGGCTCTATAACATTGGAGGTCGTATTCGGCTCTCCTGATAACTTTCAAAGCGAAGAGTTGATCTTCGACATAGCTCCATTCCGAAGTGGCTATCATGCACTACTCAAAAGAACGGCCTTCGCCCGCTTTAATGCAGTCCCGTATTATGCCTATTTAAAGCTTAAAATGCCTGGACCACGTGCCGTTATTACTGTCAATGGAAATATGGAGCGCTCTCTCTGTATGGAGCAGGACACTGCTGCCCTAGCAGCCGAAGTCCAAAACGGCATATTCAAGCTGGATATTCTATCAATAGAGGACATAACTAAACATGTCCAGCACACGCCTCTGTGCGGCAGTTCAGATGAACCTGAGCAAGATTGACAGCTACGCCCCCATCGACTGCCCCATAAGGTGATAGCATATGTACCTCGACTACACAATTATGCCTTAAAAATTCCTTGGGCAATGACCGGGGGCACCTACATATAGTCCATAGTTCGACTAGACACTATTTGGACTCTAAACTTTTCTTTTTAGGTTCATTAAACGAACAAGTTTTGTCATGGCCACACTGGATTTCTTTTTCTGTTCTAGGTTTTTCTTTTTCTTTTTTACAGACGACCATCATACTCTATCCCCTTCAAGGACACATTACAGAGGAGCAAACGACGCAGACGTGCAACAGGGACCCGCACTAACGTTTCTTTTTAGATTAATACCTTGTGTAAACAATTTTTTCTCTTTCTTTTTGTATACCTTTTTGGCATGTAAAATGTCCAAAAAGGATTTCAGCATCGTTTGTAAGTTTGCGGCTCGTCGTACTATAGAGGGATATTAATAGAGCAACTTTATTCGCATTATGTTCGGAGTTTTATTTACTCACCATAAAATGTTCTCTTCCCGCATCAGATTGCCATATGTGCCTTGTCAATAAGGGTCCATTACTCGGGGCTGTATTCAGCACGGTATATGTTGAAAAGACCGAACACCAATAGGGAGTGTTCGGCGTCCTGGATGTTTGCCTTATATGCACCAGTTCTGAAATCATGTCTTTGGTCAATAGTTGGGTTGCCTAGCTCCTGTGCTTACCCCTACGTTCCCGATTGTTCGGCTATGGTGTAAAGGGAGAACTACTGCGGTTGTACTTCTGGCTCGTCCGGTCAAGTACCTCAGTAGAGAAAGCCGAAAACTGATTGTCATGATAAGCGAGAACCTGGTCCACAATCCGGCGACTTAGTTTTATACTACGAGTGATGGAGATCTACCCTGTGTTATACAAAGGGTTGGTTTTTTCCCAGCCAGGTGCAATTCGATGGCTTAAGTAAAGGAATATCATATCCGCACCAGGGGCTAGTACCTAGCCCCACATGTCATACTCCTACGACTAAGTGAGAGCAATAATGCCGCATAGTCTGATTGCCTAGTTCGCTCCGCATACACCTCCCACACGGACCAAGACATTGGTAAATAGTGTATATGCATGCGGCCGAACACCCCAGTATTATGTATATGGGGGCTGAAGCCGACGACTGGAAACTTTCAAATTCAGATAAATAGTCACACATGAGGTAAAAGACATTGATATTATAAATAACGCAAAAGTTATATACATCGGATTCATAAGCATAGTCTTTACATCCGAATACAATCACTCGAAGATAAGATCCTTCGAACACTGGCCTTATACAAGGGGGCGCCCTCGATGACGTCCTCTGAGTACTTCTCCAGCTTGCGGTGCTCCTTGCCAGCGGGCGGGCCAGCGCTAGCTATATGCCCTGCATTCATCTTCGCTCAGTGCACTTTGACACGAGCAAAGGCCATTTGAGCACCTTCTATGTAGGCCGAACGCGTCAGTGCGTCAACCCGCGGACTCGCCTCGACGAGACGCTTCACCAATCCAAAGTAGCTACTAGGGATTGGATCAGCGGGCCATAGCCGGACTATTAAGTCCTTCGTGGCCTAACCTGCCATGTTGTGCAGCTCGATCAGCTGCTTCATCTGGTCGCTGAGGGGCACCGTGCATAGAACTACAACCAAAACAGCTTCTCCGTGTTGTTCCCCTCCAAGGCTCGGAAGTACAGGGCGGCGTCAGCACTGCTCCTCGGAAGATCAGCAAACACGCATGGAGAACTCCATAACTGTTTCAGCCCAATGTACTTTTGCCCTCCGAAGATGCTCTGTAAGAGAAATGTCTTACCAGATGCTATCTATCGTGCCTGCTCGATTTCTTGATGGGCGCTACGTGACTCGCCTCGCGCATCCTGGGCAGTCTTCACTACCGCAGCAAGCTCGGATGCCTGTTCCGAAGCCTTCTTCTCAAATGCCTCACATTTTTGAATGGCATCGTTGAGCTCGACCTCGACTTCGGACACCCGAGATCGGTGCTTCTCGCACTCAGCCTTTTGGGCCTCAAAATCGGCAGCCACTTTGTCAGCGGCTACCTTGTTCACCTCGTCCTCCTTCTTGTCCTTGGCAACCTCGCCCTTGAGGGCCTCGAGCTCTGCGGCGCCAACTCTGTAATACAGAATACAATATCAGAGTTTACAAAACATACTCAAGTTAATTAGTCTTATTGACATCTTAAAATCCGCATACATTGTGTTTCATCTAAATGCTCATTGACGGGGTGGAGGTCCGCGTTGGCAAACAAGAGCTTCCAGTTTAGTTTGGCAACTGCTGTATCTCGCGCATTTGCCGTAACTAGTGAACCCTGCACAACAGTTCAGCTCTGTAAGTATGCTATAGCATGGATACTTCATCTGATTCTCTTCAGAATCACACAAAGCATTAGGGCCTACTGGCTATGTAGGTGCATTAAAAATAATAATGTTCTATAAAGAACATTACATTGCTTACCTCAAAACCTGTTAACAGGCTGTTGAAGGCTTCATTTACTCCGCCCTTGACGGACCGAATCTTCTTCATCACCGCACCCATCACAGTGCGGTGTTCTTCCACGATGGAAGCACTTTGTAGTGCCCCTTCCATAGAGTCCGATGCCTCCGGATTAACTTCGGGTGCCGCTGTATCCTCCTCCGCTTGGGGAGTTGGGTCTTCGAACCCTAGAGCTGCACTAGGCTTCGGGATAGTATTCAGTGGGGCCCCGGATTGTTTGGGCCCCACGTCTTCGGTCTCCATGCATGGGGACGGTCTCCCCATGGTCGACAATCGCCGAGGTATTATCCCCGGCCGCCTTGTCGCCTGCCCCGCCCTCGTCTCCTAGGGTGGAGGACACTCACTGGGAAGACACTTCGGTGTCCCCGCCGATCACGGGCGATGAAACCCGGACTGGCGGATCACTCTCTGTCTCTCCAGGCGCTAGAGAGTTCCCCTCCGATAAGGAGGCGCCGGGGTGTCCTCCGGGAGGGCTTTAGGTCAGCAGGAGAAAAATGCTAAGTAATCATCAAAAATACTAAACAAACAAAGGTGTTGCACTTGAATCCGGATTAACTTACGATTTAGGAAAGGGTTTCACCATGGGCTTCACCACGAAGCTATGTACAGACGAATCCGAACTAGCAGCGAGGGTCATCTTCCTCTTGGGTGCGGTTATCCCTGCTTCAGCATAGGCCGCCCTCTTCATCCCCCTGCCTTGCGCAGGGGGCTCTTCCTCTTCTTCTTCTTATTCTTCTTCCTCCTCATCATCTTCCTCCACCTCGTCAGAGTAGAGGATGTTGATTTCCTCAGACTTCTTGTCCGCAGGACGGGGGCTATCTCTGGCCCCCTTGCCCTTTTTCTTCTTGGGCTTCTTGATCGGCGCCTTGTATCGCGCCGGGACGAGCATTGCTGTCAATAGAGGCAATGCTGGGTCTTCAGGCAAAGGCGCTGGACTCTTAATCCGGGTCGCCTTCTTCGTCCAACCGTGGGTTCACGTAAAAACTCCAATTCATGTTATCATTAAATAAAGAAGAAATATATGTTCGGCAAGTTTTCCTATTACCTCTAGGGTGGAGACCGCAGTGCTATAGCCCGCGTCCTCAGTCTCTTCGGGCCACTCTTTTTGGCTCTTGAAGAGATGCTTCCAGATATCTTTGTGCATAAAGTCGAAGAGATGCTTCAGCGGCTTGTCTCCTACCAGATCGGACTCCCATAGGGAGGAGTCCTGGCTTTGGCAAGGGAGAACAAGCCGGGTCAGCATCACCTGGACCACGGACGAGAGCTGGTGCCCCTTGGAGATCACACCGGACACACGACTCTGATGTATCATCACTTCAGTTGAAGAACCCCAATCCAGACCCTTTTTGGTCCAGGAGGTCAGCCTCTCTCGGGGTCAGGATCTAAAAGCAGGCTCCGCCGCCCATTTGGCATCGCGGGGTTCGGTGATGTAGAACCACTCCTGCTGCCAGACCTTATTCATCTCCGCGAATGAGCCCTTGGGCCAAGTTGCATTCGGGATCTTGCTAATCATGGCACCCGCACACTCCACGTGATGTCCGTCCACCACCTTCGGCTTCATGTTGAAGGGTTTGAGCCATAGGCCGAAGTGTGGAGGGATGCGGAGGAAAGCTTCACCCACCACTATGAAAGCGGATATGTAAAGGATTGAGTTCAGGGCTAGATCATGGAAATCTAGCCCGTAGAAGAACAAAAGACCCCGAACAAAGGGGTGAAGTGGAAACCTTAGCCCCCTAACAAAATGGGAAGTAAAAACTACCCTCTCACCCGCCTCAGGGACGGGAATCACCTAACCCTTGGCAGGGACTCGGTGCGCGATGGTGGCGGCGAGATAGCCCGCGCTCCGTAGATCCTCCACGGTCTTTTCAGTGACGGTGGAAGCCTCCCACTTGCCCCTGGCACCGGATCTAGCCATTCCTAGGAAGGGGAGTAGTGGTTGAGGAACGAGGAGCGGTGGGCACGGGAGATAAGGATGTTGGGGCTAGGGTGATTGGATTGCCTGAGCTTGAGGAAGGTGTGGGGTTGATGAAAGGGATGGGTATCCTTTTATAATGCTGCGGATACAGAACGTCCCCCCACTTTAGCCATAAACCTCGCCGGTTCACAAAGGGGTCGTGCGCAATGCACGGCGTGGGTGCTCACGTCATATTGATAAGGATCCCACAATAAGTGGGCACGATCTCTATTCTGATGGGACATGTTAATGAGGATATACCTCGAAACGCGAAACTAAGACCAAATAAAACGGTTTGATATGTTAGTCGGTTGGACGCGACGCTTCACCCAAAAGTTGTCAGTAGAGACACACTATTCATTTTCCTTTAAAAGCCATGCCATCGAGGCTAAGCATTGTACTAACCTTGTAGAGCCGAACACAATACACTTTTTGCAGAAGATATATTCGGAAGAAGGAACCCGCCTTGCAATGCCGAAGACAATACTGAAGCCGAACTCATCGTCATCGAAGTCAGGTTCAGGGGCTACTGAGGGAGTCCTGGATAGAGGGGTCCTCGGGAGGCCATATAACTCTTGATGGGACGGACTGGTGGGCGGTGAACATCATAGTCGAAGATCATCTCTCGTATCTGGATAGGACTCCTGAATTCATGTAATGGCAAGTTTTAGGTTCGGGTGTAATCTTTCCTTCCTCCGCAAGATGGTATGTACAAACCCTAGGCCCCTCCGATGTGTATATAAACCGGAGGGTTTAGTCCGTAGAGGCTAATGGAGAATCTCAAATCTTCATAGGCTAGACTTTAGGGTTTAGCCAATTCGATCTCGAGGTAGATCAACTCTTGGGTTCATATTCATCCATAATAATATAGCAGGAAGTAGGGTATTATCTCGATCGAGAGGGCCTGAACCTAGGTAAACATCGTGTCCCCAGCCTCCTGTTACCATCAATCCTCAGACGCATAGTTCGGGACCCCCTACCCGAGATCCACTGGTTTTGACACCGATACTTACCTCTCTCCACTATAGCCCAATAAGGCCCATTAACTTCCCCGGCGAATTCCCGTAACTCTCTGGTACTCCAAAAAATACTCGAATCACTCGGAACCATTCCGATGTCCGAATATAGCCTTCCGATATATCAATCTTTACCTCACAACCATTTCGAGACTCCTCGTCATGTCAGTAATCTCATACGGGACTCGGAACACACTTTGGTCAGCAAATCACATAACTCATAATACATATCGTCATCGAACGTTAAGTGTGAGGACCCTACAGGTTCGAGAACTATGTAGACATGACCGAGACACATCTCCGATCAATAACCAATAGCGGAACCTGGATGCTCATATGAGCTCCTACATATTCTACGAAGATATCTATCGGTCAACCCGCATAACAACATACATTGTTCTCTTTATCATCGGCATGTTACTTGCCCGAGATTCAATCGTCGGTATCATCATACCTAGTTCAATCTCGTTACCAGCAAGTCTCTTTACTCGTTCCGTAATACATCATCTCGTGACTAACTCATTAGACATTTGCTTGCAAGGCTTATTATGATGTGTATTACCGAGAGGGACCAGAGATACCTCTCGAGCACTCGGAGTGACAAATCCTCAGTCTAGTCTGCTTCGCTATTTCCCTTTCCCCCATTGCTTTGATTTTATCCATATGCTTGATTCACTATTTATATTAACACGAACATGTACAAAAAAATTGGGTTGGGGGTAGAGATTGTACCGGGCGGACGGGGGCGGGGTAGTGGGCGGCATGGATCCGGAGCGGCGACCGACGGGGACCGGAGCAGCCGGCCTTGATCCTTGGGGTGGCGGGCGGTGATACGTCTCCAACGTATCTATAATTTTTGATTGTTCCATGCTATTATTTATGAAGTCTTGGATGTCAAATGGGCTTTATCATTCACTTTTATATAATTTTTGGGACTAACCTACTAACACAAAGGCCCAGTCCAGATTGCTATTTTTTTGCCTATTTCAGGGTTTCCAGAAAAGGAATATTAAACGGAGTCCAAACGGAATGAAACCTTCACAGGAGATATTTTTGGAGGAAATCACGCAAGATAAACTTCGGGGCCAAGCCAGAGGACAGGGGGCCCACCCTCGAGGGTGGGGGCGCACCCCCCTTCCCAGGGCGCGCCCCCCTGCCTCGAGGGCAGCCCCTGTGGCCCCTGGTGCCCCTCTCCTTCCCATATATACCTACGTACCCCAAAAACTCCGTACGAGGAGAAAAAACCCTAATTCCACTGCTGTAGCTGCTGTTCCCGTGGAGATCCCATCTTGGAGCCTGTTCCGGGAGGGGGATCCATCACGGAGGCCTTCATCATCATCATCATCGCCCTCACCATGAGTTGTGAGTATCTTACCACAGACATTCAGGTCCATATCTAGTATCTAGATGGCTTCTTCTCTCTCTCCGGATCTCAATACAAAGTTCTCCTCGGTCTTCGGGGAGATCTATTCGATGTAATCTGTTTTTGCGGTGTGTCTGTCGAGATCCGATGAATTGTGAGTTTATGCTCAAGGTTATCTATGAAAGATATTTGGTTCTTCTCTGAACTTTTTATGTGTGATCATAATATCCTTGCAAGTCTCTTTGAATTATGGGTTTGGTTTGGCCTAATAGATCTATAGTTCTTGCAATGGGAGAAGTGCTTGGCTTTGGGTTCAATCTTGCGGTGTCCTTTCCCAGTGACAGTAGGGGCAACAAGGCACGTATTGTATTGTTGCCATCAAGGATAAAAAGATGGGGTTTTCATCATATTGCTTGAGTTTATCCCTCTACATCATGTCATCTTGCTTAAGGCGTTACTCTGTTCGTATGAACTCAATACACTAGATGCATGCTGGATAGCGGTCGATGTGTGGAGTAATAGTAGTAGATGCAGGCAGGAGTCGGCCTACTTGTCTCGGACGTGATGCCTATATACAATGATCATGCCTAGATAGTCTCATAATTATTCGCTTTTCTATCAATTGCTCGACAGTAATTTGTTTACCCGCCGTAGAATATCGCTATCATGAGAGAAGCCACTAGAGAAAACTATGGCCCTGGGTCTATCTTTATCATATTACTTTCCCGTCAATTTCTGTCGTCGTTGTTTATTTGCTTTCTTTACTTTTTGTTTTACTAAACCAAAAATACCTAAAATATAAAATATCATCTCTATCAGATCTCACTACCGTAAGTGATCATAAAGGGATTGACAACCCCTTATCGTGTTGACAACGAAATTCTTATTTGTTTGTGCAGGTGCGAGGGACTGGCGCGTGGTCTCCTACTGGATTGAAACCTTGGTTCTTAAAAACTGAGGGTAATACTTACGCTACTGTGCTGCATCTCCCTTTCCTCTTCGAGGGAATACAACGCAAGCTCAAGAAGTAGCAAGAAGAATTTCTGGTGCCATTGCCGGGGAGGCTTACGCAAAAGTCATATACCAAGTACCTATCACAAACCCTTATCCTTCGCATTACATTTATTTGCCTCTCGTTTTCCTCTCCCACTTCACCTTTGTCGTTTTATTCGCCCTTCTTCCGCCGTGTGTTTCTCGTTCGCTTGCTTCTTGTTTGCTTGTGTGTGTTGGATTGCTTGCTTGTCACTATGGCTCAGAACAATACCAAATTGTGTGACCTCTCCAATACCAACAACAATGATTTTATTAGCACTCCAATTGCTCCTATTACTGATGCTGAACCTTGTGAGATAAATGCTGCTTTGTTGAATCTTGTCATGAACGATCAATTCTCCAGCCTTCCTAGTGAAGATGCCGCTACCCATCTAAATAACTTTGTTGAGTTGTGTGATATGCAAAAGAAAAGGGATACGGATAACGATATTGTTAAATTGAAGTTATTTCTGTTTTCACTTAGAGATCGTGCTAAAACTTGGTTTTCCTCTTTGCCTAGAAATAGTATTGATTCGTGGAATAAGTGCAAAGATTCTTTTATCTCTAAGTATTTCCCTCCTGCTAAGATCATCTCTCTTAGAAACGATATTATGAATTTTAAGCAACTATATCATGAGCATGTTGCACAAGCTTGGGAGAGAATGAAATTAATGATACGTAATTGCCCTACACATGGTTTGAATCTATGGATGATTATTCAGAACTTTAATGCTGGCTTGAATTTGGATTCTAGAAATCTTTTAGATTCGTCCGCCGGAGGCACTTTCATAGAAACTACCTTAGGAGAAGCTACCAAACTCCTAGATAATATTATGGTTAATTATTCTCAATGGCACGCAGAAAGATCTACTAGTAAAAAAGTGCATGATATCGAAGAATTAGTGTTTTGAGTGGGAAGATGGATGAACTTATGAAATTGTTTGCTGCTAAGAGTGCTTCTTCTGATCCTAATGATATGCCTTTGTCCACTTTGATTGAGAATAACAATGAATCTTTGGATGTGAATTTTGTTGGTAGGAATAATTTTGGTAACAATGCTTATAGAGGTAATTTTAATCCTAGGCCTTTTCCTAGTAATTCCTCTAATAATTTTGGTAATTGCTACAACAACTCTTATGGAAAGATGCCTTCTAAATTTGAAACTAGTGTTAAAGATTTTATGATCTCGCAAAAGAATTTTAATGCTATTCTTGAAAAGAAATTGCTTAAGGTTGATTAATTGGCTAGAAGTGTGGATATAATTACTCTTGATGTTGATTCTTTGAAACTTAGATCTATCCCACCTAAGCATGATATCAATGAGTCTCTCAAAGCCATGAGAATTTCCATTGATGAATGGAAAGAAAGAACCGCTAGAATGCGTGCTAAAAGAGAAGATTATATTAAACCGTGGTCTTCTAGTTATCATGAAAATAAAGATGAAGATCTGAAAGTTATTGATGTGTCTCCTATTAGATCCTTGTTTGCTAGTATTAATCTTGATGAAAATAGGATTGGAGATGATTCTGCTTTAAGGTGTCCTAGTAATTCAGAGTTTTTAGATCTTGATGCTAAAATTGCTAAAAGTGGGATTGAGGAGATTAAAACTTTGCTTTGATTGATTGTATTTCCTTGATGCAATCCGTGCTAAATTCTCTGCATGCTTGTAGTCAAAATAAAGCTTTCACTAAACAAATAGTTGATGCTTTGATGCAATCTTATGAAGAAAAACTTGAGTTGGAAGTCTCTATACCTAGAAAGCTTTATGATGAATGGGAACCTACTATCAAAATAAAAATAAAAGATCATGAATGCTATGCTTTGTGTGATTTGGGTGCTAGTGTTTCCACTATCCCAAAAACTTTGTGTGATTTGCTAGGGTTCCATGAGCTTGATGATTGTTCTTTAAATTTGCATCTTGAGGATTCCACTATTAAGAAACCTATGGGAAGGATTAATAATGTTCTTATTGTTGCCAATAGGAATTATGTGCCCGTAGATTTCATTGTTCTTGATATAGATTGCAATCCTTCATGTCCTATTATTCTTGGTAGACCTTTCCTTAGAACGATTGGTGCAAATATTGATATGAAGCAAGGAAATATTAGATTCCAATTTCCATTAAGTAAAGGCATGGAACACTTTACTAGAAAGAAAATCAAATTACCATATGAATCTATCATGAGAGCCACTTATGGATTGCCTTCAAAGATGGCAATACCTAGATCTATCTTGTATCGTGCCTAGCTAGGGGCGTAAAACGATAGCGCTTGTTGGGAGGCAACCCAATTTTTTGTTTTTTGTTTTTGTTGCTGTTAGGGAATAAATATTGCATGTAGCCTCTGATTAGATGTGTTTTCATGTTTTTTTTAGTTTTTGTGCCAAGTAGAGCCTTTGGTAAGACTTGTGTGAAGTTTATATGATCTTGCCGTGAAAAAACAGAATCATTAGTTCTCGCTAAAGTAGTCTTCAGATTTTACTGGAGCGTGATTTTTAGTTGATTCTTTTTGCTGCTGATTGGTAGACAAATTGAGAAAATTTACCAATTTAGTTTCAATTTTTTGGAGTTCCAGAAGTAGGCTAACCCAGCAGATTACTACAGACTGTTCTGTTTTTCACAGATTTTGTTATTCGTGTGTTGTTTGCTTATTCCGATGCGTCTATGAGTAATATTGGAGGATATGAACCATAGAGAACTTGGAGTACAGTAGGTTTTACACCAATATAAACAATTACTGAATTCCTTGCTGTACCTTTGAGTGGTAGTTTGCTTTGTCTTACTAACGGAGCTCACGAGAATTTTTGTCTAAATTTTGTGCTGTGAAGTTTTCTAGTTTTGAGTATTGCTTTGATGGACTATGGAACAAGGAGTAGCGAAGGCCTAAGCTTGGGGATTCCCATGTCACCCCAAGAAAATTCAAGATAATCAAAAGCCTAAGCTTGGGGATGCCCCGGGAAGGTATCCCCTCTTTCGTCTTCATCCATCCGTAACTATACTTTGAGCTATATTTTTATTCGCAACATGTTATGTGTTTTGTTTGGAGCGTCTTGTATAATTTGAGTCTTTGCTTGTTAGTTTGCCACAATCATCCTTGCTGGACACACCTAATTGAGAGAGTTAAATTTGCCCTAGAAATTGTTAGAACAGTCTATATGCTTCACTTATATCTTTTGAGTTGAATAGTTTTTCCTCTAGTGCTTCACTTATATCTTTTAGAGCACGGTGGTTGTAATATTTTGTAGGAATTGTTGAACTCTCATGCTTCACTTAGATCTATTTGGGAGTCTATTAAAACAGCATGGTAAAGTGTTTAGGCTAAAGAAACTAGTCTTCACATGATAAACATCCAATTTCAATGTACTAAAAAATTTCACATCAAGTGCATTGAGTAGAAAGAGATGTTGGATGCTTGATAATTATTTTGAGGTATGAGGATAGTGATATTAGAGTCATGCTAGTGGAGTAATTATGAAATTGAGAAATATTTGTGTTAAGGTTGGTGATTCCCGTAGCATGCACGTATGGTGAACCGTTATGTGACTAAGTTAAAGCATGAGGTATTTGTAGAGTGTCAACCTTTGTGTGGAGGTCGGGGGCGCGCGATGGTTAACTCCTACCAACCTCCCCCCTAGGGGCATAAGTTGATTGCTTTGTTTTGATGACTCGTAGATTTTTGCAATAAGTATATGAGTTCTTATGACTAATGTTGAGTCCATGGATTATACGCACTCTCACCCTTCCATCATTGCTAGCCTCTCTTGTACCGCGCAACTTTCGCCGGTGCCATAAACCCACTATATATCCTTCCTCTTAACAGCCACCATATTGTTCCTCAAAACAGCCACCATACCTATCTATCATGGCATTTCCATAGCCATTCCGGGATATATTGCCATGGAACTTTCCACCGTTCCATTTAGATGACACGCATCATATTGGCATATTGCCATTGCATGATCATATAGTTGACATCGTATTTGTGGCAAGGCCACCATGCATAATTTTTATACATGTCACTCTTGTTTCATTGCACATACCGGTACACCGCCGGAGGCATTCATATAGAGTCATACTTTGTTGTTGTAGTATCGAGTTGTAATCTTGTGTTGTAATGAAAGTGTGATGATCATCATTTATAGAGCATTGTCCCATTGGAGGAAAGGTTGAATCTTTAAAGCCCCTCCGCAAAAAAAGAAAAAAAAATAAGAAAGGCCAAAGAAAAAAAAGGCCAAAAAAAGGAAAAGAAAAAGGGGACAATTTCTACTATATTTTTCCACACTTGTGCTTCACAGTAGCACCATGTTCTTCATTGTAGAGAGTCTCATGTTTAGTCACTTTCATATACTAGTGGGAATTTTCGTTATAGAACTTGGCTTGTATATTCCAACGATGGGCTTCCTCAAATGCCCTAGGTCTTCGTGAGCTAGCAAGTTGGATGCACACCCACTAGTTTCTTTTGTTGAGCTTTCATTCATATTTAGCTCTCGTGCATCCGTTACATGGCAATACCTACTCACTCACATTGATATCTATTGATGGGCATCTCCATAGCCCGTTGATACGCCTAGTCGATGTGAGACTATCTCCCTCTTTTTGTCTTCTCCACAACCACCTCTATTCCACCCATAGCGCTATGTCCATGGCTCACGCTCATGTATTGCGTGAAAGTTGAAAGGTTGGAAAAGATAGAGCATGAAAACAAATGCTTGGCTAATATCGGGGTTGTGCATGATATGAATATTCTGTGTGATAGCAAGGGAGCATAGCCAACACTATATGATTTTGTAGGGATAACTTTCTTTAGCCATAGTATTTTGAGAAGACGTGATTGCTTTGTTAGTATTGCTTGAAGTATTGTTATTTCTTATGTCAATATAGACTTTTATCTTGAATCTTTCAGATCTAAACATTCATGCCACAATTAAGAGAATTACATTGAAAAACTATATTGGTTAGAATTCTACATCAAAAATTCTTTCTTTATCATTTACCTACTCGAGGACGAGCAGCAATTAAGCTTGGGGATGCTTGATACGTCTCCAACGTATCTATAATTTTTTATTGTTCCATGCTATTATTTATCAAGTCTTAGATATTTAATGGGCTTTATCATTTTTGGGACTAACCTACTAACCCAAAGGCCGAGTCCAGATTGCTGTTTTTTTGCCTATTTCAGGGTTTTGCAGAAAAGGAATATCAACCGGAGTCCAAACGGAATGAAACCTTCGCAGGAGATATTTTTGGAGGAAATCACGCAAGATAAACTTCGAGGCCAAGCTAGAGGACAGGGGGCCCACCCTCGAGGGTGGAGGGCGTGCCCCCTTCCCAGGGTGCGCCCCCTGCCTCGAGGGCAGCCCCTGTGGCCCCTGGTGCCCCTCTTCTTCCTATATATACCGATGTACACCAGAAACTCTATACGACGAGAGAAAACCCTAATTCCACTGTCGTAGCTGCTGTTCCCGTGGAGATCCCATCTTGGAGCCTGTTCCGGGAGGGGGATCCATCACGGAGGCCTTCATCATCATCATCATCGCCCTCACCATGAGTTGTTAGTAGTTTACCACAGACCTTCGGGTCCATAGCTAGTATCTAGATGGCTTCTTCTCTCTCTCTCTCTCCGGATCTCAATACAAAGTTCTCCTCGGTCTTCGGGGAGATCTATTCGATGTAATCTATTTTTGCGGTGTGTTTGTCAAGATCCGGTGAATTGTGAGTTTATGATCAAGGTTATCTATGAAAGATATTTGGTTCTTCTCTGAACTTTTTATGTGTGCTCATAATATCCTTGCAAGTCCCTTCGAATTATCGGTTTGGTTTGGCCTACTAGATCTATAGTTCTTGCAATGGGAGAAGTGCTTGGCTTTGGGTTCAATCTTGCGGTGTCCTTTCCCAGTGATAGTAGGGCAAGCAAGGCACGTATTGTATTGTTTCCATCGAGGATAAAAATATGGGGTTTTCATCATATTGCTTGAGTTTATCCCTCTACATCATCTCATCTTGCTTAAGGCGTTACTCTGTTCGTATGAACTCAATACACTAGATGCATGCTGGAGAGCGGTCGATGTGTGGAGTAAGAGTAGTAGATGCAGGCAGGAGTCGCTCTACTTGTCTCGGACGTGATCCCTATATACGATGATCATGCCTAGATAGTCTCTTAATTATTCGCTTTTCTATCAATTGCTCGGCAGTAATTTGTTTACCCGTCGTAGAATATCGCTATCATGAGAGAAGCCACTAGAGAAAACTATGCCCCCCGGGTCTATCTTTATCATATTACTTTCCCGTCAATTTCTGTCGTCGTTGTTTATTTGCTTTCTTTACTTTTTGTTTTACTAAACCAAAAATACCAAAAATATAAACTATCACCTCAATCAGATCTCACTATCGTAAGTGACCGTAAAGGGATTGACAACCCCTTATCGCGTTGGCTGCGAAGTTCTTATTTGTTTGTGCATGTGCGAGGGACTGGCGCGTGGTCTCCTACTGGATTGATACCTTGGTTCTCAAGAACTGAGGGAAATAATTACGCTACTGTGTTGCATCTCCCTTTCCTCTTCGAGGGAATACAACGCAAGCTCAAGAGGTAGCAGGCGGCGACCGGCGGGGAGGCGCAACCGGTCGGTCTCCTCCCTTGCGGTGGGGCGGGGATGGACCGACGGGATGGCCTATCCTCCGGCCATGTAGGGGAACTTTAAGTGCATCTAGTTCCACCCCTAGTTGGTTTTGGAGTACTGATGACAAACCTGGTTGAGGGACTAATGTGTTTGTGAGAATTGCAGGATAACACAGGTAGTAGTCCCTCATTGATTCGGTTTACCTAACGGAGATGACCCCTAAAAATGTATGAAGACATTGACGGCAATGGTGGTACATGAAGATAATCATATTGAAGACTATGACAAGAGACGACATTGTGTGAAGACTATGGAGCACGAAGACTTAGATGTTTTGTTGTTTCCTTTTTCTTCTTTGTTGAGTCATAGGAACCACCGTACTGTTAAGTGGGGTCCAAGTGAACTAAGTCAGAGTGACTGAAGTGATGCTCAACCAAATCCTATGTCTTCTAGCGAAGACAATGAGAGCAAATCTTATCCAGAGCAGGATGAGTCAGCTTTACTTGTAGCCCAACTAAAGTTGTCGTGTGTGTTTGAAATCTGACTGTTGGAACACGTGTCAGTTCCTTAGTGACCCAGGGTCACTTCGGACAAATCAGGTCGGGTTGCCCAGTGGCTATAAATAGCCCACCCCCTACACCATAAATTGGTGGCTGCTCAGAGTTATTACACGGCTTTTGTCATTTGAGAGCAACCCACCTCTGAAGCATTTGAGAGAGAGATCCTTGCGAGGACAAGGCCCAAACACCCAGAGCCAAAGAGTGTTAGGCATCACTGAAGTATTTCTGTCTATGTGACCTGAAGACTTGTTACACTTGAGGATTGTGTTTCCTCCAGCCGGTTAGGCGTCGCGTTCTGAGCATCCAAGAATCATCGGGGATTGCCGGTGAACGAAGTCTGTGAAGGTTTGGAAGTCTACCTTGAAGACTTACCAGAGTGATTGGGCGAGGACTAGGTTTCCTTAGCTCAAGGGGAATAAGGTGAAGACGCGGTCTTCTGAGTTAAATCTCAGCCTCCCTAACCAGACGTACAGTTGTCACAACAACTGGAACTAGTCTAACAAATCATTGTCTTCCCCGAGCTACTGGTTCTATCCTTTCCTTCCCTTTACTTACTGTCTCATGTTGTGAAGTCATTGCATGCTTGCCTTATATGATTGACTTCACTGTGTGACTACCTATTCTGATTGGCTTCATTCAATCTTCCATCCTGATCCTTACTGCCTAGCTGCTATTAGTCTTCATGCTTTCACTTCATTGAATACTTGACTATGGCTTGTCTAGTGTAGTCTACCTTCCGCTGCATATAAATAGGATCGGTACTATTGTTTGTCTTCGAAACTTCCATGTTTTGAAGCATCCCATAAAAATCGCCTATTCACCCCCCTCTTGTCGATATACTGCACTTTCAATTGGTATCAGAGCAAGGTACTCCCTTGTTCTGTGTGATTCGGTTTAACCACCTAGAGTTTTAGTTATGTCGACCACAGGAATGAAGACAATGTCTTGCCCCATGTTTGACGGTCACGAGTATCGCAAGTGGAAGGCCATGATGAAGAAACGTCTCATGGCGATAAACAGTGAGCTGTGGACCGTCACTGAGATTGGTCTTACCGATCTGTGCAAGATGGCAGAAGCTGATGACATTCGCAAGTTCACTCTTCTCAACCTCAGAGCAAAGGTCGTCATCTTCTCATGTATGTCTCAAAATCTGGGAACGTCATGCATCTTGATCATGCGAAGCTTATCTGGGACCGTCTCTCTGAAGTCTATGAGGGTCATCGAACTCGTGATGATCCCGGGTTTGAGAATTTCAAAGAATCTCTCAAGACGATGACTTTCGATCCAGAACCATCATCCTCAGCACCATGTCTTATGGCAAAAGGTGCCATGGTAACCGAATGCTACCTATCTGAGTCTAGTGATGATGAATCTGGTGATGAATTTGGACCCAGCTATGTCAAACTTGCTTCCCTTGCCACTAAACAACAAATTGCGTTGGAAAAAGCCCAAAAAATGCTTAATAAGAGCAATGATATGTTGGGTGAAGAAATTGATCAGTCGAAAACCCTGGCTGAAAGTCTTTAGAGACTTCAGACTAAGCTAAACACGCTTCAAAGTCATCATAACACTCTCTTATCTGATCATGAAAAGCTAAGAGTATGTTATGAAGATCTTCAGAAGGAGCGCGATTAATTACTTCCTCAACAAATCAGTGCTTCTCAGGAAGAGTTTATTCCACCATGTCTAAAATGCATTGAGCATGATAACGCTACATCTGTTGCTGAATGTTCTACTGCTGCCACTGCTGCAATATCTTCAACTACTGATGTGGTAACTAACCCCTCTGCTGAGGATACCACTACTATTGCTGATGAAAATGCTAGGTTGAAGACTTTGCTTGAAATAGGGATGTACAAAAGCCTCAAAGGGCATCAGACTTTATGTGATGTCCTTAAAAAGCAGATATGAACCGAAACCCTAGGAAAGAGGGTGTAGGATTCGAGAGGAAAATGAATGTTGATGGTTCATACTGGAAGACTAAGCAGTACCCCAAAACCACATGGGTTGTTGCAAAGGAACCTTCAGTGGATCCATCTACCTTATCTGGCTTCACTTGTGCTAATCCTATTATCATTGATGAATCCTTTGATGCAAACTATAAATTGTTTAAGAATCAGAATGGTGAACTGTTTGCCAGGGATATTGGGACTAACTGCAGGAACGGGCCACCTATGAAGAAGATCTGGGTTCCCAAAGGTTGTCTTGAGAAGCTTCTAGCAAATGTCATCATGACACCACCTGGGAAGAAGACAAACCCGAGACCAAAGGCTTCATATGGCCCTAAGGCTTCATACAGACAAAGGACTCACCTGAGTCACCCTAACGCCAATGTTATGCAGGGAAATTATACTCAGACCCATGAATATTAGCGTGTTTCCTCAAACCGCTATATTCACAAAACAAAGAATTTTTCTTCTTATTCTTATGAGTATTATTCTCCTCCTGCAAGACTATTTGCTAGGGCTCCAAAGCGAAAATTCTCAGATGCTGCTCTTAGACTCATTGCTTCTAAGCCACCCCTGAAGATGTGGGTGGTTAAGAAGAACTAACTTTATCTTGTAGGGAAAGGTCTCTAGCCAAAAATCAAAGGCATCTGATGTTATTGCTGGGGACCTAAAATAACTTGTAGGGCGCAAGATCAAATGCCCAAATGGTCTTACTATCCATTTTGTTCATGTATCACTTGATAATCTTCTTATCTGTCCTAACTTGGATCTAAGCTTTCATAATCCATGTGTACATCAAATGTTTATGCTTCACATTGACTCTTGGTGAAACCTATCCCCCTAACTGCATTGTAGGGAGTGACACCAAAGTCTTCAGAATGGATTATGGACAGCGGATGCACAAATCATATGATTGGAGATCGAAGTCTTCTTATGGACTCAACCTTACGTCCATCTAACAAGAGTCACATTACATTTGCTGATACTGGTAAAAGCAAAGTGTTGGGTCTAGGTAGAGTAGCAATCTCAAGGGATCAACATGTGGATAAAGTCATGCTTGTTGAATCCCTTGGTTTCGACTTAATGTCTATCTCAATGCTTTGTGACTTAAACATGATTGTGATATTTGGAAAATATCGTTGCCTTGTACTAATGGAATCTGACAAGTCTCTAGTCTTTGAAGGATACAGAAAAGGTGATCTGTATATGGTAGATTTCTCAGTTGGACCGTAGATGGCCGTATGTCTTCTAGCAAAAGCTTCAGAGTGCTGGCTCTGGCATCGGAGGCTAGGACATGCCGGCATGAGGAACTTGCACACTCTCGCAAAGAAGAAACACGTCGTAGGCATCGAGGACGTCAAGTTCAAGAAAGATCATCTATGTGGTGCCTATGAAGCTGGGAAGATGACTAGGGCCAAGCATCCCTCGAAGACAATCATGAGGACATCCAAACCCTTCGAGCTGCTTCACATGGACTTATTTGGCCCTAGTCACTACTCCACGTTCTGTACCATAGCTTGTCTCTATGGCTTCGTCATTGTTGATGATTATTCAAGATACACATGGGTGCACATAGTTCTCTACAAGACTAAAGTACAAGATGTCTTCAGACGCTTCGCCAACCGTGCCATGAACAACTATGGTGTCAAGATCAAGCATATCAGAAGTGACAATGGCACTGAGTTCAAGAACACCGTCCTTGATCTTTATCTGGATACAATGGGAATCACCCATGAGTTCTCAGCTCCGTACACACCTCAGCAGAATGGCATCGTAGAACGCAAGAATAGAACCCTAATTAAGATGGCTCGAACGATGCTCGATGAATACAAGACACCAAGAAAGTTCTGGCCCGAAGCTATTGATATTGCATGCCATATCATCAGCCGTGTTTATCTACAGAAGCTTCTAAAGAAAACATCCATTTAACTCCTTACTGGCAAGAAGCCAAATGTCAGTTACTTCAGAGTATTTGGAGCTAAGTGCAGGATCAAGGATCCACATCACAAGTAAAAATTTGCACCAAAAGCACATGAAGGTTTCATGCGCGGCTATGGAAAGGACTCACACTCCTACAGAGTCTTCAACATCTTTCTCTATAAAGTAGTTGAAACTGTGGATGTGCGGTTTGACGAAACAAATGGTTCACAAAGAGAGTTCCTGCCAAATGTGCTGGATGAAGCTTCACCTCATGAATCTATCAAGTTAATGGGAACCGGTGAAATCAAGCCTTCTGATGCACATCCTGACGAGGAACTCATCATTTCTGCTCCAAATCAACCTGACGACAATACTCAGCGTGAAGACAATCCTCCTGATGATGACAATGTACAGCAAGAGAAAAATCTTCGTCCAGCTCATCCTCGTGTTGCAAACGAAGTGCAAGTTGAGAAGATAATTGACAGCATAAATGCACCTGGTCCACTTACTCGTTCAAGAGCAACACAGCTAGCAAATTTTTGTGGGCACTTTGCATTTGTCTCAATATCTGAACCCAAGAAAGTTGCTGAAGCCTTTATGGAACCCGAATGGATTCAAGCAATACAAGAAGAGCTTCAACAGTTTGTGCTGAACAATGTATGGGAACTTGTCAAGCGTCCTAACCCTCGCAAGCACAACATAATAGGCACAAAATGGATATATCACAACAAGCAAGATGAACATGGTCAAGTTGTCAGAAATAAAGCTAGTCTTGTTGCTCAAGGATACACTCAAGTTGAAGGGATTGACTTCGATGAAACATTTGCTGCTGTGGCTAGGCTTGAAGCTTTTCGCATACTGCTAGCCTATGCAAATCATCACAACATACTTCTGTATCAAATGGATGTGAAGAGTGATTTTCTTAATGGAAGGATGGAAGAAGAAGTGTATGTTGCACAACCACCTGGATTTGAAGATCCAAAACGTCCTGATATGGTATACAAGCTCAACAAGGCATTGTATGGCCTCAAACAAGCCCCTCGTGCTTGGTATGACACACTCAAAGACTTCCTGAAGAGCAAAGGCTTCAAACCTGGATCCCTGGATCCCACACTCTTCACGAAGACATATGATGATGAACTGTTTGTGAAAGTGCAGTATATCGACTAGGGGGTATGAATAGGCGATCTTTATGAAATTCTTCAAAACATGGAAGTTTCTAAGAGAAATGATAAATCCAATCCTATTAATATGCAGCGGTAGGTAGACTACACTAGACATGCCATAGTCAAGTATTCAATGAAGTGAAAGCATGAAGACTAATAGCAGCTAGGCAGTAAGGATCAGGATGGAAGATGGAATGAAGCCAATCAGAACAAGTAGTCACACAGTGAAGTCAATCAGATAAGGCAAGCCGGCAATGAATTCACAACATAAGATAGTAAGTAAAGGGAAGGAAAGGATGGAACCAGTAGCTCGGGGAAGACAGTGATTTGTTAGACCAGTTCCAGTTGCTGCGACAACTGTACGTCTGGTTAGGGAGGCTGAGATTTAACTCAGAAGACCACGTCTTCACCTTATTCCCCTTGAGCAAAGGACACCTAGTCCTCGCCCAATCACTCTGGTAAGTCTTCAAGGTAGACTTCCAAACCTTCACAGACTTCGTTCACCGGTGATCCACAATGACTCTTGGATGCTCAGAACGCGACGCCTAACCGGCTGGAGGAAACACAGTCCTCAAGTGTAACAAGTCTTGAGGTCACACAGACGGAAAGACTTCAGTGATGCCTAACACTCTTTGGCTCTGGGTTTTTGGGCTTTGTCCTTGCAAGGATCTCTATCTCAAATGCTTCGGAGGTGGGTTGCTCTCAAACAACAAAAGTCGTGCAATAACTCTGAGCAGCCACCAATTTGTGGTGTAGGGGGTGGGCTATTTATAGCCACTGGGCAACCCGACCTGATTTGTCCGAAGTGACCCTAGGTCACTAAGGAACTGACACGTGTTCCAACGGTCAGATTTCAAACACACACCGCAACTTTACATGGGCTACAAGTAAAGCTGACTCATCCAGCTCTGGATAAGATTTGCTCTCATTGTCTTCGCTCGAAGACACAGGATTTGGTAGAGCATCACTTCAGTCCCTCGGACTTAGTTCACTTGGACCCCAATTAACAGTACGGTGGTTCCTATGACTCAACAAAGAAGAAAAAGGAAACAACAAAACATCTAAGTCTTCGTGCTCCATAGTGTTCACACAATGTCTTCTCTTGTCATAGTCTTCAATATGATTCTCTTCATGTACCACCATTGTCGTCAATGTCTTCATACTTTTTTGGGGGTCATCTCCGGTAGGTAAACCGAATCAATGAGGGACTACTACCTGTGTTATCCTGCAATTCTCACAAACACATTAGTCCCTCAACCAGGTTTGTCGTCAATACTCCAAAACCAACTAGGGGTGGCACTAGATGCACTTACAATCTCCCCCTTTTTGGTGATTGATGACAAACTGGTTGAAGTTTTCAACGGGATAAAAGTATGTGAAATTGTAAAGGATAAAGGTATTGTCTACGTAAGTAGCAAAAGGCTCCCCCTGAAGATGTGCATATAGTTGATTTGCCTTTGAATGCAAATGCACATGGAAGGTTGTATTTGTGGAGATCCTCTTCAACTTATGAAGACAATTCATCATGCACAATTGATATGTCGAATATAATGATATGCATAATGAGAAATGGACGTCTGCAAAAATGACTAAGTGCGGAATATAAAGTAGCACATGCGGAACTTATCATCGCATTACAGAGTACCAGAAAACGTAGCAGACGACCATCAAGTTTAAGTGTTACAACTCAAAGAACCAAATGTAGCAAAAACGAGAGTTGTAAACACTAAGCAAAATATAAAGGCACCCGCCCATATGGACTCGCTTGAAGACTATCAACTCATATGCTTCTCCCCCTTTTGTCAGTAAGGACCAAAAAGGTTTGAAGACATAGAGCCTCTACTCGTTCTCAGTTGGAGCAGGAGAGGATGCAGGGTCGGCGTTGGTGTTTGGCGGTGCAGAAGTAGTTGGTGTAGTGTCGACGCGCGCTAAAGGAGGAGGCGGTGAGGTAGCATCATCTTGATCATCTATCACCCAGGAGTCAACCGTTGCAGCGGAGGAGGAGTAGTCAGAATCTTCAAGATATGGAGTTCGACGTAGAACAACATTCCGTGGAGGAGTGTGATCAAACTTGAATCTCTCTATGAAGCCATCGTCTTGAAGATCCGCTTCAGCACTCAGCAATGTTAAACTCTTCCATGACCTCCGACAGGTTTCATGAGCAACAAAGGCATTCTTGATGGCAAGGTTGCGAATGCGATTGACGTCCACCAAGAGGCTTTGCATCTGACGCTTCAGCCAGTAGTGATGCTTATCCTGTTTCTGATGTAGGGCAATAAGAAGCTCTCGGTTATTGAGAACACGACAATGCTTCTGAGGCCTTTGGGCAATGGTGCTCTCAGTAGCTTCAGTTTCAGCATGTCGAGGTAGGCGAGCACGGCCAGCCAGAGGATAAATGCGAGAGACTGCTGGAACTCCTTCAATTGGCTGAGTGAAACTCTAGTGATCAGCGTTGTGAAGACTAACAGGCTCTTTGGCAGACTCTTGGTATATGGCTTTAGCTGACATATCAACCTCTGGCAAGAATATATGATGGTTGCGAGCAGAAGGCTGATAGGTGATAGCAGAATGCAGCTTGATGAGGCGCATAATCCATGGAGCATAGAACTTGAGACCAAATAGATCAGAGCCTGTCATAGCCAACTGCCTGATGAAGAAATCTTGAGCATTGAAACTGATACCATTGAAGATATAGAAGACCAATGTCTTCATTGTGCCTTCAAGCTTGGCTAATGAAGAATGCCCTTTGACAGGCCATAGAGTTCGCCTGATGATATGATAGATGGTGCGCGGCAGATACTCTAGATCTTCAACAAAGAACTCCTTTGGATATTCAGCATCGCTTGGCAAAGGCTTCATCATGCTCAGCATCTGGCTCATGTTGGGCTTGCGCTTCTGAAATATACTCTCCAAAGCTTCATTGTGCAATTGATAGCCAGGTTCATATCGTCCTCCTGGAGTGGGCAGGCCAGTAAGCTCAATGAGATCAAAGGCTTTGGCTTCATGATGGACATTGCCTGTCATCCACTCAAGGACCCATGTCTTTGGATCCCTGCTGTAGCCTCGAATGTGGAGGGTTGCATAGAATTGTAGAAGCAGCTCTTCATTCCAGTGCTCTTTGTCAGTCACAAAATTGAGCAGGCCAGCATCACGGAAGCAATCAAGAGCTTCCTCAGGACAGGGCAGTCCAGCAATAGCTTCAGTATGAAGACACATATGAGGGAAAATGCGCCCTTGATCATAAAGTACTCTTGAATAATAACTGCGCTGCTGATGGCTCCAGAACCTATCTGATGATATTCTTGGCTTAGAATAGGGGTTCTTGGTGCTGTCAAAGAATGTGTTGTGCGCAGTGAAGCTATTGGCATTGAAGGACCCTTGAGAGGTGGCAATACGTGGGAACCTTAGCAGTCTTGGCTTAGGCTTCTGAACCTGAGGCCTGTGCTCAACATGATGGTCAAATTGAGGACCAGCAGCATGCGGTCCAGCAGTAGGTGGAGGAATCGGAATGGGCCATCTGACAGAGATGATCTGATCATCTTGGTTGTATGCTTGCTGAATTGTATGGGGCCTTGGAGGCGGAATAGGAGCAGAGGCAGTGGCTTCAGGCTGCTGATTGGCTTCAGGTGCAGCACTTGCTTCAGGCACCACAATGACTTCAGGTGCCATTTTAGTTTCAGCCATGACTACATCATTGGCTTCAGTGGTGGTGGTGGCAGCCTCAGAATTTGAAACCTCCACTTCAAGAGCTGGAGGGTCGGACAGGTTCTCCTCGAGAACAGGGGGTGTGGCAGCACACGCTTCTTCTTCTTGGGGTTGTTCTTCTTCGGCTGATGCAGCCGGAATATCTTCAGCCGCTTTGGCTTCAGACTCTAGGAGGTTCACAGTAGGAGTAGCATCATGAACTGATTGTTGCTCTTCTCCTTCTGGAACACTTGGGGTAACGACTTGAGGCCTTGGTCCTTTGCGAAGCCTGCGGAATGCTGGCGACGCCTGAGGGGATGGAGTTTGTTGGGCCTCAAAGTCTTCATCTTCAAGCACCGAACTGGTGACTTGAGTTGGGGGAGTTGTTGGTGTATCTTATGGGTGATCAGCCCATGAGTCATCCTGTGCAATTGGCGTCAATGGACGACCAATGCTGATGCGTTCGCTATTCGTAAGAACAGGCGAAGATTCCACGTTGTACTCGATCTTAGGAAGGACTTCATCATCTTCAATATTGTCATGAGGACCAATGTCTTCAGCTGCGGTGTGGTCAATAGCTGGAATGTCTTCAGCCTCTGTGGGAGCAGGCTCATGAACTGTCATGCGACGTTCTCGGTGTGTAAATGCAGGAGGAGCAACTGATATGGGCTCGACAAAAAGGGGCTCTGTGGAAGCAGCCTTTTCCTTTTTTGTCTTGCGCTTCTTTGTGGGTGGAGCATCATCAGTTATGTGCTTGCGCTTGCGAGCTTCTGCTTCAGCCACCTTTGTCTTCTTGAGTTCTGAAGCAGCTGGGGTGACCTTAGGCTTCGTGCCAGTCATGTTGGCAGGGAAGACAATGCTAGGCACTTCCTGCCTTGATTCTTCAGCATCGGGCACATGTTGCTTCTTCTTTTTCTTGGCAGCCATCCTAGGGTCAATGCCAGGACGCCCAAGGGCCTTGCGCTTTTCAGCTTCATTATAGGCTTGAACGCATTTGGCAGCCAAGGCATTGATTCGCTCATGAGAACCTTGGGCTTCTTCACGCCTTTTGCGAAAGACTACCTTGAGTTCATGCATCATGACCTTGAAGTTCTGGATCTCTTGGACGCTGAGCTTGTCCATATGCTTCTTGAACTGAGCATTTTCATAGTCAATCTTTTGCTTCAGCTCTAAAATTCTCTGAGCAAGAGCTAGCTCAGAAGCAATGGTGCCATTAAAGGAGACGCTGAGGCCAACTGGAAGCTACAGATCCTCAAAGCTGAGGTTGGGGTGTCAAACCGTTCATCAATGAAATTGTTCAGCACTTCCACATCAAAGTGCGGCAAATCATTGAAGACTTATGTGTCTTGCTTGCTCTTGATCAATTGCTCCAGAGCATCATCAGCTAGATCTTCATCGCTTGAGAGATCAATGGCTTCATTGGCGTTCTTCAGAATAGCGTCAGGAGTGAGAGCTGGACTGGGATTGTGCATGTATTTCTTCCTTAGTTGTCTGCTCTTGGATATGCGAGAGTGCTCCTCAGACTGCACACTTGGTGCTGGTGGAGCAGTGGCCAATGGCTTCACTCTCAAAGCAATTGGTGGAGTGGTCTTCGAAGCCTTGGATTTCTTGTTCTTCTTGGGCTTCGGAGTTGCAGGCGCTTCATCAGAATCAGTGTCATCTACAGGTTGATCCACATGCGCCCCTTGAACCCTTATGTGACTGATGAGACCTTCTAAGTTGTAGAAAGGCCCAACGAGGTTAGGTTTAGCTTTGCGCGTGCCGTCAGGACGGGGTGCAGAGGGGCCAGGATTGAAGTCCAATGCCCAGTTCTTCTTGTTCTCTTTGGCCGAGTTCTTGGCATATTGAAGATTGCGCTTGAACAAATTGTTGTCGTGACACCGGAGCAGAGAAGAAGGATCGGCATCTGCTGGTTGTGGCCCTCTGACCATGCAAGGGTAGAAGCCTTGAGCAATGGCTTCAGCTTGAGTCCTGGGTGGAAGATTCTTGTACGTAATATCCCCCCATGGACGCTTCATGGCATTCTTTTCAGCATACTATTGGGTCACGAACCTGTACTTGAACCATTGTTCAGCCCAATATCTTCGAATCAATTGGATTCGAGACTTCCTCTGATTGTAATCCTCCTCTAGATCAGTCTTGTACATTTCACTGAGATCAGGAGGCAAATCTTTGGAGGTGTTGCCACGACGCTGTCTGCCACCCTTCCTAACTGACTTGTCTGTTGCCATTGGGTTCAATCTGAAAGGCTTCAAACTGAATGGCGTCAACACTGGCAAGTGCTTCGGTCTGCTGGTCAGACAGGAACAGGCTCCGGGAGAGTGAATATGACGCTGCAAGAATTCTGCAAATGAATGCAGACTATGAGAACCAAGGGATTCTCCCACGGACATGTACCTGTGACAACATTAGGGATGCGAGGGAAGGGGAGGTCATATGCATTCTCAGATATTTTTGAAGATAAATCAGTTTAGAAGACTTTGACCTCATAGCGCGAAGACATTCACTTACATGATGAGAGTTGGTTCCAGATTTGTACGAATCCATTAATAGGTACAAGTGAGGAATCTAACTATGTTTGAAGCATATGTGAATGTACTAGGCAAGATATGAGATGCAGACATGATAGATCCATATATGTGTAGGCAGAAACTTCTTGTGGTAAAAGTGATGAATCTTTTTGGATCAAGAATATGGTAAAAAGAGAGTTTAATTTACCACATGATGAACTGCTTAGATAGAGAAGAATTGGATGCCGAGCAGTTCGATCTTCCGTGCCCTAACTTCGCGACGGAGGACAGCTACGGCGACGGCGGAGGACACGATGTCCGCGGTCGGCGTGAAGACGGCGTCGACGAGGTCGCGGCAGCGAAGCGATTCGTCGCCGGCGTCGTCGAGAGCTAGCGGAGGCGCTAGGGTTGGTCGAGGTGGAGAGGTGGTAGAAAGATTTTTGACCGTGATGGGACGTGCATTTATAAGCATGGGAGACGGCACAACGCAATTACGCAGGTGCCCCTGGCGGTTCACATCTGAGGGACATGTGGCGGACATGTAACACATTGGGAGTTGTCCCACGATCCCACGTACACCACGACTGTCAGAGTGGTCATTCCGGCTTCTCCGGGTTTCAGGCATAAAGGATGGAGCATTAAAATCAGATTCAAAGTTTGTCTCTGTATCTTCTGCTGACAAGGACGCAGAGAAACATTCGACGGTTCCAACAGAATGCATATGATTTGGACAGATAGAGTTTGAGGTGAGGAAGCATAGAGAGGTCAGGGTCCGATCACATTCACTTAGTTCAATAGATTCAAATAAGAAGACATAGCCATAAGTGAATGTTGTAGAGGACAGAACACAAGTCTATATATATATATATATATATATATATATATATATATATATATATATATATATATATATATATATCCTATATGAAGATAAATCAAGTGTGAAGACTTTGCAAATGTAACGCCACGAGAAATGCTTCAAACAAAGATTTGGTGGTGGCGTTACCCACTGTATAGGAAGTATTAGACCCAGACACGGCGCACAATTATCGTGGCGCTCTGAAGTAAAATTCCGCGTTAATGCATTCTCACTTAGAATGTAAGTCTTCATTGATTGAAGATATACTATACTTCGTGTGTTGCACATCTAAGTCATCAATATGCATAAGTGTTAGGATGTGTGCCTGATTACAGGACATTTGAAGATTCTAAGATATTTAGCTCACACTGCAACTTGCAAAACCTTTTCTCATCCAAGGGCTTTGTGAAGATATCTGCCAGTTGCTCTTCAGTGTTGACGTGTATGATGTCAATATCTTCCTTCATGACATGATCTCTGAGGAAGTGATGACGAATTTCAATGTGCTTTGTCTTCGAGTGCTGAACTGGGTTGTTGGCAATCTTGATGGCGCTTTCATTGTCGCAGTAGAGTGACACATGCTTCAGATGGACACCATAGTCCTTGAGTGTTTGCTTCATCCAGAGAAGCTGAGCGTAGCAAGATCCAACAGCGATGTATTCAGATTCAGCAGTGGAGAGTGATACACAGTTATGCTTCTTTGAAGACCAACAGACAAGTGATCGTCCTAGAAAGTGACATGTGCCTGATGTAGACTTGCGATCAACTTTGTCACCAGCATAATCAGCATCTGAGAATCCAACTAGATCAAACTCTGAGCCCTTTGGATACCATAATCCTAGTGTTGGGGTGTATGCAAAATATCGAAGTATTCGCTTCACAGCTAAGTGATGCGACTCCTTTGGTGCCGCTTGATATCGAGCACACATGCAAACACTAAGCATAATATCTGGCCTAGATGCACATAAATAAAGTAAAGAACAAATCATGGAGCGGTATACCTGTTGATCGAAATCTTTACCATTGGCGTCGGGACCCAGATGGTGTTTAGCTGGCATAGGCGTCGAGCACCCTTTGCAGTCTTGCATTCCAAACTTCTTCAGGCAGTCTTTGAGATATTTCTCTTGAGATATGAACATGCCATTGCTTTGCTGACGAATTTGAAGACCAAGAAAGAACTTCAGCTCACCCATCATGGACATCTGATATTGCTCTTGCATCATGTGACCAAACTCATCACTGTATCTTTTGTCAGTACAGCCGAAGATAATGTCGTCCACATAGATTTGGCAGACAAACAGTTCATCAACATATGTCTTTGTGAAGAGTGTGGGATCCAGGGATCCATGTTTGAAGCCTTTGCTCTTCAGGAAGTCTTTGAGTGTGTCATACCAAGCACGAGGGGCTTGTTTGAGGCCATACAGTGCCTTGTTGAGCTTGTAAACCATATCAGGACGTTTTGGATCTTCAAAGCCGGGTGGTTGTGCAACATACACTTCTTCTTCAATCCTTCCATTGAGAAAGGCACTCTTCACATCCATTTGATACAGAAGTATGTTGTGATGATTTGCATAGGCTACCAGTATACGAATAGCTTCAAGTCTAGCCACAGGAGCAAATGTTTCATCAAAGTCAATCCCTTCAACTTGAGTGTATCTTTGAGCAACAAGACGAGCTTTGTTTCTGACAACTTGACCATGCTCATCTTGCTTGTTGCGATATATCCATTTTGTGCCTATTATGTTGTGCTTGCGAGGGTCAGGACGCTTGACAAGTTCCCATACGTTGTTCTGCTCAAACTGTTGAAGCTCTTCTTGCATTGCTTGAATCCATTCGGGTTCCATAAAGGCTTCAGCAAGTTTCTTGGGTTCAGATATTGAGACAAATGCAAAGTGCCCACAGAAATTTGCTAGCTGTGTTGCTCTTGAACGAGTAAGTGGACCAGGTGCATTTATGCTGTCAATTATCTTCTCAACTTGTACTTCATTTACAACACGAGGATGAGCTGGACAAAGATTTTGCTCTTGCTGTACATTGTCATCATCAGGAGGATTGTCTTCGGGCTGAGCATTGTCGTCAGGTTGATTTGGAGCAGAAATGATGAGTTCCTCGTCAGGCTGTGCTTCAGAAGGCATGATCTCACCGGTTCCCATTAGCTTAATAGATTCATTTGGTGAAGCTTCATCCAACACATTTGGCACCAACTCTCTTTGTGAACCATTCGTTTCATCATACCGCACATCCACAGTTTCAACCACTTTATAGAGAAAGATCTTGAAGACTCTGTAGGAGTGTGAGTCCTTTCCATAGCCGAGCATGAAGCCTTCATGTGCTTTTGGTGCAAATTTTGACTTGTGATGAGGATCCTTGATCCAGCACCTAGCTCCAAATACTCTGAAGTAACTTATGTTTGGCTTCTTTCCAGTAAGGAGTTCATAGGACGTTTTCTTCTGTAGCTTGTGAAGATAGACACGGTTGATGATATGGCATGCAGTATCAATAGCTTCGGGCGAGAACCTTCTTGGTGTCTTGTATTCATCGAGCATCGTTCGAGCCAGCTCAATTAGGGTTCTGTTCTTGCGCTCTACGATGCCATTCTGCTGAGGTGTGTATGGAGCTGAGAATTCATGGGTGATTCCCATTGTATCCAGATAAAGATCAAGACCGGTGTTCTTGAACTCAGTGCCATTGTCACTTCTGATATGCTTGATCTTGACGCCATAGTTGTTCATGGCACGGTTGGCGAAGCGTCTGAAGACATCTTGTACTTCAGTCTTGTAGAGAATTATGTGCACCCATATGTATCTTGAATAATCATCAACAATGATGAAGCCATAGAGACAAGCTGTGGTAGAGAACGTGGAGTAGTAAGTAGGGCCAAATAAGTCCATGTGAAGCAGCTCGAAGGGTTTGGATGTCATCATGATTGTCTTCGAGGGATGCTTGCCCCTAGTCATCTTCCCTGCTTCACAGGCACCACATAAATGATCTTTCTTGAACTTGACGTCCTCGATGCCTACGACGTGCTTCTTCTTTGCGAGAGTGTGCAAGTTCCTCATGCCGGCATGTCCTAGCCTCTGATGCCAGAGCCAGCACTCTGAAGCTTTTGCTAGAAGACATACGGCCATCTGCGGTCTAGCTAAGAAATCTACCATATACAGATCACCTTTTCTGTATCCTTCAAATACTAAAGACTTGTCAGATTCCATTAGTACAAGGCAACGAAATTTTCCAAATATCACAATCATGTTTAAGTCACAAAGCATTGAGACAAACATTAAGTTGAAACCAAGGGATTCAACTAGCATGACTTTGTCCATGTGCTGATCCCTTGAGATTGCAACTCTACCTAGACCCAACACTTTGCTTTTGCAAGTGTCAGCAAATGTGATGTGGCTCTTGTTAGATGGACGTAAGGTTGAGTCCATAAGAAGACTTCGATCTCCAGTAATATGATTTGTGCATCCGCTGTCCATAATCCATTCTGAAGACTTTGGTGTTACTCCCTACAATGTAGTTAGGAGGATAGGCTTCACCAATAGCCTTGTGAAGCATAAACATTTGATGTACAAGTGGATTATGAAAGCTTAGATCCAAGTTATGACTGATAAGATTATTAGCAAGCGATTCATGAACAGAATGGATAGTAAACCATTTGGGCATTTGATCTTGTGCCCTACAAGTGTTTTAGTCCCCAGCAATAGCATCAGACGCCTTTGATTTTCGGCTGGAGACCTTTCCCTGCAAAAGAAAGTTAGTTCTTCTTAACCACCCACATCTTGAGGGGTGGCTTAGAAGCAATGAGTCTAAGAGCAGCATCTAAGAATTTTGGCTTTGGAGCCCTAGCAAATAGTCTTGCAGGGGGAGAATAATACTCATAAGAATAAGCAAAAAAATTCTTTGTTTTATGAATATAGCCGTTTGAGGAAACACGCCCATATTCATGGGTCTGAGTATAATTTCCCTGCAAAACGTTGACGTTAGGGTGACTCAGGTGAGTCATTTGTATGCATGAAGCCTTAGGACCATATGAAGCCTTTGGTCTGGGGTTTGTCTTCTTCCCAGGTGGTGTCATGATGACATTTGCTGGAAGTTTCTCAAGACAACCTTTGGGAACCCAGATCTTCTTCATAGGTGGCCCATTCCTGCATTTAGTACCAATATACCTGGCAAACACTTCACCATTTTGATTCTTAAACAGTTTATAGTTTGCATCAAAGGATTCATCTATGATAATAGGATTAGCACAAGTAAAGCCAGATAAGGTAGATGGATCCACTGAAGGTTCCTTTGCAGCAACACATGTGGTTTTGGGGTACTGCTCAGGCTTCCAGTATGAACCATCAACATTGATTTTCCTCTCGAATCCTACACCATCTTTCCTAGGGTTTCGGTTCAGTATCTTCTTTTTTAGGACATCACATAGAGTCTGATGCCCTTTGAGGCTTTTGTACATCCCTGTTTCAAGCAAAGTCTTCAACCTGACATTTTCATCAGCAATAGTAGTGGTATCCTCAGCAGAGGGGTTAGTTACCACATCAGTAGTTGAAGATATTGCAATAGTGGCAGCAGTAGAACATTCAGCAACAGATGTAGCGTTATCACTCTCAATGTATTTTACACATGGTGGTTCAAATCCTTCCTGAGTGGAGCTGATTAGTTGTGCGCGGAGTGACTCATTTTCTTTTTGAAGATCTTCATGAGCCGCTTTCAATTTCTCAAGTTCTCGCTTCCTTTGAAGGTAATCGTGGGAAAGCTTTTCATGAGTTTTTTAGAGCGATTCATAAAGTCCTTCAAGTTCCTCGTACTTAACATGAAGATTTTTTATGTCTTCAATTAAGGACTGAGAACGGGTCATTTCCGCGTCCAACAGGTCATCGCTTTTGTCTAACAGTTTTTGAATATGTTCCATAGCTTTCTACTGTTCAGTGGCAATTTTAGCAAGTGTTTTGTAGCTAGGTTTTGATTCACCATCAGAGTCATCTTCACTGGATGTTTGAAAGTAAGCATCACGTGATTTTACCTTGGCACCGCGTGCCATGAAGCAGTAGGTGGGAGCAGAGTCGTCGTCCTCATCATTAATGTTGGTGACGGGGCCATTGTCTTCAGTGTTGAAGATGGACTTGGCCACGTAGGTTGTGGCTAGAGAAAGACTTGCAGCACCAGAATCGGATTCCTCCTCAGACTCCACCTCCGCTTCTTCTGAAGCAGACTCCTCCTCTGAATCCATCTCCTTGCCAACAAACGCACGAGCCTTGCCGGATGAATTCTTCTTATGTGATGAATACTTTGATGAAGACTTGGAAGAAGACTTTGAGTAGTTCTTCATTTTCTTGTCATCAGAATCATATTCCTTGCTCTTCTTCTTCTTCTTCTCATTGTCCCATTGAGGACACTTAGAGATGTAGTGACCGGGTTTCTTGCACTTATGACATGTTCTCTTCTTGTAGTCACGGGTAGAAGCTTCATCATTTCTTGAGCTCGATCGTGAAGACTTTCTGAAGCCTTTCTTCCTAGTGAATTTCTGGAACTTCTTCACAAGCATGGCAAGCTCCTTTCCAATGTCTTCAGGATCATCAGTACTGCAGTCATATTCTTCTTCAGATGAAGACACAACCTTTGCCTTCAAGGCGCGAGTTCGGCCATAGTTGGGACCATAAATGTCACGTTTCTCAGATAGTTGGAACTCATGTGTGTTGAGCCTCTCAAGTATGTCAGACGGATCGAGAGTCTTGAAGTCAGGGCGTTCTTGAATCATCAGGGCACGGATGTCAAATGAGCTGTTGAGTGATCTCAGGAGGGTCTTGATGATTTCATGCTTGGTGATCTTAGTGGCGCCAAGTGCCTGAAGCTCATTTGTGATGTCAGTGAGGCGACCGAATGTGTGCTGGACATTCTCATTGTCATGTCTCTTGAAGCGATTGAAAAGATTGCGAAGGACACTGATCCTTTGATCTCTTTGGGTTGAGACTCCTTCATTGACCTTTGAGAGCCAGTCCCAGACTTCCTTTGACGTTTCCAGGGCACTCACACGACCATATCGTCCTTTGGTCAGATGACCACAGATGATGTTCTTGGCCGTTGAATCCAGTTGAACGAGCCTTGTGACATCAGCAGGGGTGATACCTTCACCAGTCTAGGGAACACCGTTCTTGACGACAAACCAGAGGTCCACGTCAATGGCTTCAAGGTGCATGCGCATCTTGTTCTTCCAGTAGGGATATTCGGTGCCATCAAAGACGGGGCACGCAGCGGAGACTTTGATTATCCCTGCAGTCGACATAGCTAAAACTCCAGGTGGTTAAACCGAATCACACAGAACAAGGGAGTACCTTGCTTTGATACCAATTGAAAGTGCAGTATATCAACTAGAGGGGGTGAATAGGCGATTTTTATGAAATGCTTCAAAACATGGAAGTTTCGAAGACAAATGATAAATCCAATCCTATTAATATGTCGCGGTAGGTAGACTACACTAGACATGCCATAGTCAAGTATTCAATGAAGTGAAAGCATGAAGACTAATAGCAGCTAGGCAGTAAGGATCAGGATGGAAGATGGAATGAAGCCAATCAGAACAAGTAGTCACATAGTGAAGTCAATCAGATAAGGCAAGCAGGCAATGACTTCACAGCATAAGACAGTAAGTAAAGGGAAGGAAAGGATAGAACAAGTAGCTCAGGGAAGACAGTGATTTTTAGACCAGTTCCAGTTGCTGTGACAACTGTACGTCTGGTTAGGGAGGCTGAGATTTAACTCAGAAGACCGCGTCTTCACCTTATTCCCCTTGAGCTAAGGACACCTAGTCCTCGCCCAATCACTCTGGTAAGTCTTCAAGGTAGACTTCCAAACCTTCACAGACTTCGTTCACCGGCGATCCACAAGGACTCTTGGATGCTCAGAACGCTACGCCTAACCGGCTGGAGGAAACACAGTCCTCAAGTGTAACAAGTCTTCAGGTCACATAGACAGAAATACTTCAGTGATGCCTAACACTCTTTGGCTCTGGGTGTTTGGGCTTTGTCCTCGCAAGGATCTCTCTCTCAAATGCTTCGGAGGTGGGTTGCTCTCAAACGACAAAAGCCATGCAATAACTCTGAGCAGCCACCAATTTATGGTGTAGGGGGTGTGCTATTTATAGCCATTGGGCAACCTGACCTGATTTGTCCGAAGTGACCCTGGGTCACTAAGGAACTGACACGTGTTCCAACGTTCAGATTTCAAACACACACGGCAACTTCACTTGCGCTACCAGCAAAGCTGACTCATCCAGCTCTGGATAAGATTTGCTCTCATTGTCTTCGCTCGAAGACATAGGATTTGGTTGAGCAGCACTTCAGTCACTCTGACTTAGTTCACTTGGACCCCACTTAACAGTACGATGGTTCCTATGACTCAACAAAGAAGAAAAAGGAAACAACAAAACATCTAAGTCTTCGTGCTCCATAGTCTTCACACAATATCTTCTCTTGTCATAGTCTTCAATATGATTCTCTTCATGTACCACCATTGTCGTCAATGTCTTCATACATTTTTAGGGGTCATCTCCGGTAGGTAAACCGAATCAATGAGGGACTACTACCTATGTTATCCTGCAATTCTAACAAACACATTAGTCCCTCAACTAGGTTTGTCGTCAATACTCCAAAACCAACTAGGGTGGCTCTATATGCACTTACAGTTTGTCTGCCAAATCTATGTGGACGACATTATCTTCGGCTGCACTGACAAAAGATATAGTGATGAGTTTGGTCACATGATGCAAGAGCAATATCAGATGTCCATGATGGGTGACCTAAAGTTCTTCCTTGGTCTTCAAATTCGTCAGCAAAGCAACGGCATCTTCATATCTCAAGAGAAATATCTCAAAGATTGCCTGAAGAAGTTTGGAATTCAAGATTGCAAAGGTTACTCGATGCCTATGCCAGCTAAACACCATCTGGGCCCCGACGCCAATGGTAAATATTTTGATCAAAAGGTATACCGCTCCATGATTGGCTCTTTACTTTATTTATGTGCATCTAGGCCAGATATTATGCTTAGTGTTTGCATGTGTGCTCGATATCAAGGGCACCAAAGGAGTCGCATCACTTAGCTGTGAAGCGAATACTTCAATATTTGGCTTACACCCCAACACTAGGATTATGGTATCCAAAGGGCTCAGAGTTTGATCTAGTTGGATTCTCAGATGCTGATTATGCTGGTGACAAAGTTGATCGCAAGTCTACATCAGGCACATGTCACTTTCTAGGACGATCACTTGTTTGTTGGTCTTCAAAGAAGCAGAACTGTGTATCACTCTCCACTGCTGAATCGGAATACATTGATGCTAGATCTTGCTACGCTCATCTTCTCTGGATGAAGCAAACGATCAAGGACTATGGTGTCCATCTGAAGCATGTGCCACTCTACTGCGACAATGAAAGCGCCATCAAGATTGCCAACAACCCAGTTCAGCACTCGAAGACAAAGCACATTGAAATTCGTCATCACTTTCTCAGAGATCATGTCATGAAGGAAGATATTGATATCATACACATCAACACTGAAGAGCAACTAGCAGATATTTTCACAAAGACCTTGGATGAGAAAAGGTTTTGCAAGTTGCGGTGTGAGCTAAATATCTTAGAATTCTGAAATGTTCTGTAATCAGGCACACATCCTAACACTTATGCATATTGATGACTTAGATGTGCAACACACGAAGTAAAGTATATCTTCAATCAATGAAGACTTACATTCTAAGTGTGAATACATTAACGTGGAATTTGACTTCGGAGCGCCACGATAATTGTGCGCCGTGTCTGGGTCTAATACTTCCTATACGGTGGGTAACGCCACCACCAAATCTTTGTTTGAAGTGTTTGTCGTGGCGTTACATTTGCATAGTCTTCGCATTTTGTTTATCTTCATATAGGACAAATATAGACTTGTGTTCTATCCTCTACAGCATTCACTTATAGCTATGTCTTCTTATTTGAATCTTTTGAACTAAGTGAATGTGATCAGACCCTAACCTCTCTATGCTTTCTCGTCTCAAACTCTATTTGTCCAAATCATATGCATTCTGTTGGAACCGTCGAATATCTTCTCTGCGTCCTTGTCAGTAGAAGATACAGAGACAAACTTTAAATCTGATTTTAATGCTCAATCCTTTATGCCTGAAACCCGGAGAAGCCGGATCGACCACCCCGACAGTCCAGGCGTACGTGGGATCGTGGGACAACTCCCAATGTGTTACATGTCCGCCACGTGTCCCTCAAACGTGAACTGCCAGGGGCACCTGCGTAATTGCGCTGTGCCGTCTCTCATGCTTATAAATGCACGTCCCATCACGGTCAAAATTACTTCTACCACCTCTCCACCTCGACCAACCCTAGCGCCTCCGCTAGCTCTCGACGACGCCGGTGACGAAGCGCTTCGCTGCCGCGACCTCCTTGACGTTGTCTTCACGCCGGCCGCGGACATCGTCTTCTCCGCTGCCGCCGTAGGTGTCCTCCATCGCCAATTTAGGGCATGGAAGATCGAACTGCTCGGCATCCACTTCTTCTCCGTCTAGCAGTTCATCGTGTGGTAAATTAAAACTCTCTTTTTACCATCTTCTTGATCCAATAGATTCATCACTTTTTACCATAAGAAGTTTCTGCCTCCACATGTTTGGATCTATCCTGTCTGCAACTCATATCTTGCCTAGTACATTCACATATGCTTCAAACATAGTTAGATACCTCACTTGTACCTATTCATGGCTTCGTACAAATCTGGAACCAACTCTCAACATATAAGTGAATGTCTTCGCGCTATGAGGTCAAAGTCTTCTAAACTGATTTATCTTCAAAATCTTCTGAGAATGCATATGACCTCTTCCCCTTCCCTCGCATCTCTAATGCTATCACAGGTACATGTCCGTGGGAGAATCCCTTGGTTCTCATAGTCTGCATTCATTTGCAGAATTCTTGCAGCGTCATATTCACTCTCCTGAAGCCAGCTCCTGTCTGACCAGCAGACTGAAGCATTTGCCAGTGTTGAAGCCTTTCAGTTTGAAGCCTTTCAGATTGAACCCAATGGAAACCGACAAATCAGTTAGGAAGGGTGGCAGAAAACGCCGTGGCAACACCTCAAAAGATTTGCTTCCAGATCTCAGTGAAATGTACAAGACTGATCTAGAGGAGGACTACAATCAGAGGAAGACTCGAATCCAATGGATTCGAAGATATTGGGCTGAACAATGGTTCAATTACAGATTCGTGACCCAAGAGTATGCTGAAAAGAATGCTATCAAGCGTCCATGCGGAGACATTACGTACAAGAATCTTCCACCCAGGACTCAATCTAAAGCCATTGCTCAAGGCTTCTATCCTTGTATGGTCAGAGGGCCACAACCAGCAGATGCCGACCCATCTTCACTGCAATGGTGCCATGACGACAATCTGTTCAAGCGAAATCTTCAGTATGTCAAGAACTCGGCCAAAGAGAACAAGAAGACTTGGGGATTGGACTTCAATCCTGGCCCCTCTGCGCCCCGTGCCGATGGCACGCGCGAAGTTGAACCTAACCTGGTTGGGCCCTTCTACAACTTAGAAGGTCTCATCAGTCACATAAGTGTTCAAGGGGCGAATGTGGATCAACCTACAGATGACGCTGATTCTGATGAAGCGCTTGCAACTCTGAAGCCCAAGAAGAAGAAGAAATCCAAGGCTTCAAAGACCACTCCACCAATTGCTTCAAGAGTGAAGCCGTTGGCCACTGCTCCACCAGCACCCAGTGTGCAATCTGAGGAGCACTCTCGCATTTCCAAGAGCAAACAGCTCAGGAAGAAGCCCATGCGCAACCCCAGTCCAGCTCTCACTCCTGATATTGTTCTGAAGAACGCCAATGAAGCCATTGATCTCTCAAGTGATGAAGATCTAGCTGATGACGCTCTGGAGCAATTGATCAAGAGCAAGCAAGACACATAAATCTTCAATGATTTGTCGCTCTTTGATGTGGAAGTGTTGAACAACTTCATTGATGAATGGTTTGACACCCCTAGCCTCAGCTTTGACGATCTGCAGCTTCTAGTTGGCCTCAGCGTCTCCTTCAATGGCGCCATCGCTTCTGAGCTAGCTCTTTCTCAGAGAACTGTTGAGCTGAAGCAAAAGATTGTCTATGAAAAGGCTCAGTCCAAGAAGCATATGGACAAGCTCAGCGTCCAAGAAATCCAGAACTTCAAGGTCATGATGCATGAGCTCAAGGAAGCTTTTCGCAAGAGGCGTGAAGAAGCCAAAGGTTCTCGTGAGCGAATCAAGGCTTTGGCTGCCAAATGCATCCAAGCTTACAATGAAGCTGAAAAGTGCAAGGCCCTTGGGTGTCCTGGCATTGACCCCAGGATGGCTGCCAAGAAGAAGAAGAAGCAAACTGTGGCCCAAGCTGAAGGATCAAGGCAGGAAGAGCCTAGCATTGTCTTCCCTACCAGCATGACAGGCACAAAGCCTAAGGTCACCCCAGCTGCTTTAGAGCTTAAGAAGACAAAGGTGGCTGAAGCTGAAGCTCGTAAGTTCAAGAACAACACTGACGATGCTCCCCCCACTAAGAAGCGCAAGATCAAGAAGGCTCGGGCTGCTCCCACAGAGCCCCTTTTTGTCGAGTCCATTTCAGTTGCTCGTCCCACATCTGCGCACCCGGAACGTCGCATGACAGTTCATGAGCCTGCTCCCACAGAGGCTGAAGACATTCCAGCTGTTGACCCCACCGCAGCTGAAGACATTGGTCCTCATGACAATGTTGAAGATGATGAAGTCCTTTCTCAGATCGAGTACAATGTGGAATCTTCGCCCGTTCTCAAGAACAGCGAACGCATCAGCATTGGTCGTCCATTGACGCCAATTGCACAGGATGACTCGTGGGCTGATCACCCACAAGATACACCAGAAACTGCCCCAACTCAAGTCACTAGTTCGGTACTTGAAGATGAAGACTTTGTGGCCCAACCAACTCCATCACCACAGGCGTCGCCAGCATTCCACAGGCTTCGCAAAGTACCAAGGCCTCAAGTTATTACCCCAAGTGTTCCAGAAGGAGAAGAGCAACAATCAGTTCCTGAAGCTACTCCTACTGTGAACCTCCCAGAGTCTAAAGCCAAAGCGGCTGTAGATATTCCGGCTGCATCAGCCGATGAAGAAGAACAACCCCAAGAAGAAGAAGCACGTGCTGCCACACCCCCTGTTCTCGAGGAGAACGTGTCCGACCCTCCAGCTCCTCAAGTGGAGGTTACAAATTCTGAGGCTGCCACTACCACCACTGAAACCAATGACGTTGTCATGGCTGAAGCTAATGTGGCACCTGAAGTGATAGCGCCTGAAGCAAGTGCTGCACCTGAAGCCACTCAGCAGCATGAAGCCACTACCTCTGCTCCTATTCCGCCTCCAAGGCCCCATACAATTGAGCAAGCATACAACCAAGATGATCAGCTCGTCTCTGTCAAATGGCCCATTCTGATTCCTCCGCCTGCTGCTGGACTGCCTGCAGCTGGTCCTCAATTTGACCACCATGTTGAGCACATGCCTCAGGTTCAGAAGCCTAAGCCAAGACTGCCTAGGTTCCTAGGTATTGCCACCTCTAAGGGGTCCTTCAATGCAAATGGCTTCACTGCGCACAACACATTCTTTGACAGCGCCAAGAATCCCTATTCCAAGCCAAGGATATCATCCGATAGGTTCTGGAGCCATCAGCAGCGTAGTTATTATTCACGAGTACTCTATGATCAAGGGCGCATTTTCCCTCATATGCGTCTTGATACTGAAGCCATTGCTGGACTGCCCTGTCTTGAGGAAGCTCTTGATTTCTTACGTGATGCTGTCTTGCTCAATTTTGTAACTGACAAAGAGCACTAGAATGAAGAGTTGCTTCTGCAATTCTATGCAACCCTCCACATTCAAGGCTACAGCAGGGATCCGAAGACATGGGTCCTTGAGTGGATGACAGGCAATGTCCATCATGAAGCTAAATCCTTTGATCTCATTGAGCTTACTGGCCTGCCCACTCCAGGAGAACTGTATGAACCTGGCTGTCAATTGCACAACGAAGCTTTGGAGAGCATCTTTCAGAAGCGCAAGCCCAACATGAGCCAGATGCTGAGCATGATGAAGCCTTTGCCACTCGATGCTGAATATCCAAAGGAGTTCTTTGTTGAAGACCTAGAGTATCTGCCATGCACCATCTATCATATCATCAGGCGAACTCTATGGCATGTCAAAGGACATTCTTCATCAGCTAAGCTTGAAGGCACAATGAAGACATTGGTCTTCTATATTTTCAATGGCATCAGCTTCAATGCTCAAGATTTCTTTATCAGGCAGTTGGCTGTGTCAGGCTCTGATCTATTTGGTCTCAAATTCTTCGCTCCATGGATTATGCGCATCATCAAGCTTCATTCTGCTATCACCTATCAGCCTTCTGCTCGCAACCATCATATATTATTGCCAGAGGTTGATATGTCAGCTGACGCCATATACCAAGAGCCTGCCAAAGAACCTGTTAGTCTTCACAACGCTGATCACCAGAGCTTCACTCAACAAATTGAAGGAGTTCCAGCAGTCTCTCGCGTGTACCCTCTGGCTGGCCGTACTCGCCTACCTCGTCATGCAGAGACTGAAGCTACTGAAAGCACCATTGCCCAAAGGCCTCGGAAGCGTTCTCGTGCTCTCAATAACTGAGAGCTTCTCGTTGCCCTACATCAGAAACAGGATAAGCATCACTACTGGCTGAAGCGTCAGATGCAAAGCCTCTTGGTGGATGTCAATCGCATTCGCAACATTGCCACCAGGAATGCCTTTGTTGCTCATGAAACCTGTCGGAGGTCATGGAAGAGTTTAACTTTGCTGAGTGCTGAAGCGGATCTTCAAGACGATGGCTTCACAGAAAGATTCAAGTTTGACCACACTCCTCCAAGGAATGCTGTCTGTGTTGAACTCCATATCTTGAAGACTCTGACTACTCCTCCGCTGCAACGGTTGACGCTAGGGTGATAGATGATCAAGATGATGCTACCTCACCACCTCCTCCTTCAGCGCGTGTTGACACTGCACCAACTACTTCTGCACAGCCAAACACCAACGCCGACCCTGCATCCTCTCCTGCTCCAACTGGGAACGAGTAGAGGCTCTATGTCTTCAAACCTTTTTGGTCCTTACTGACAAAAGGGGGAGAAGCATATGAGTTGATAGTCTTCAAGCGGGTCCATATGGGTGGGTGCTTTATATTTTGCCTAGTGCTTACAACTCTCGTTTTTGCTCCATTTCATTCTTTGAGTTGTAACACTTAAACTTGATGGTTGTCTGCTACGTTTTCTGGTACTCTGTAATGCGATGATAAATTCCGCATGTGCTACGCTATATTGCACACTTAGTCATTTTTGCAGACTTCCATTTCTCATTATGCATATCATTATATTCGACATATTAATTGTGCATGATGAATTGTCTTCATAAGTTGAAGTGGATCTCCACAAGTACAACCTGCCATGTACATTTGCATTCAAAGGCAAATCAACTATATGCACATCTTTAGGGGGAGCCTTTTGCTACTTACGAAGACAATACCTTCATCCTTTAAAATTTCACATACGTTTATCCTTGTTGAGAACTTCAACCAGTTTGTCATCAATCACCAAAAAGGGGGAGATTGTAAGTGCATCTAGTGCCACCCCTAGTTGGCTCTGGAGTCTTGACGACAAACCTGGTTGAGGGACTAATGTGTTTGTGAGAATTGCAGGATAACACATGCAGTAGTCCCTCACTGATTCAGTTTACCTACCGGAGATGACCCCTAAAAATGTATGAAGACATTGACGACAACGGTGGTACATGAAGATAATCGTATTAAAGACTATGACAAGAGACGACATTGTGTGAAGACTATGGAGCGCGAAGACTTAGATGTTTCGTTGTTTCCTTTTCTTGTTTATTGAGTCATAGGAACGACCGTACTGTTAAGTGGGGTCCAAGTGAACTAAGTCAGAGTGACTGAAGTGATGCTCAACCAGATCCTATGTCTTCGAGCGAAGACAATGAGAGCAAATCATATCCACAGCTGGATGAGTCATCTTTACTTGTAGCCCAAGTAAAGTTGTCGTGTGTGTTTGAAATCTGACCGTTGGAACACTTGTCAGTTCCTTAGTGACCCAGGGTCACTTCGGACAAATCAGGTCGGGTTGCCCAGTGGCTATAAATAGCCCACCCCCTACACCATAAATTGGTGGCTGCTCAGAGTTATTACACGGCTTTTGTCATTTGAGAGCAACCCACCTCCGAAGCATTTGAGAGAGAGATCCTTGCGAGGACAAAGCCCAAGCACCCAGAGCCAAAGAGTGTTAGGCATCACTGAAGTCTTTCTGTCTGTGTGACCTGAAGACTTGTTACACTTGAGGACTGTGTTTCCTCCAGCCGGTTAGGCGTCGCATTCTGAGCATCCAAGAGTCATTGTGGATTTCCGGTGAACGAAGTCTTTGAAGGTTTGGAAGTCTACCTCGAAGACTTACCAGAGTGATTGGGCGAGGACTAGGTGTCCTTAGCTCAAGCGGAATAAGGTGAAGACGTGGTCTTCTTAGTTAGATCTCAGCCTCCCTAACCAGACGTACAGTTGTCATAGCAACTGGAACTAGTCTAACAAATCATTGTCTTCCCCGAGCTACTGGTTCTATCCTTTCCTTCCCTTTCTTACTGTCTCATGTTATGAAGTCATTGCCTGCTTGCCTTATCTGATTGACTTCACTATGTGACTACCTGTACTGATTGGCTTCATTCAATCTTCCATCCTGATCCTTACTGCCTAGCTGCTATTAGTTTTCATGCTTTCACTTCATTGAATACTTGACTATGGCTTGTCTAGTGTAGTCTACCTTCCGCTGCATATAAATAGGACTTCCATGTTTTGAAGCATTCCATAAACATAGCCTATTCACTCCCCCTCTAGTCGATATAGTGCACTTTCAGGAACCCGACGGCAGCAGCGACCGGTGAGGGCGGCGGCGGGGAACCCTATCTAGCACGCACTTACAGGAGTGGGGCTGGGACGGTTTCGGGGTGCTGGGGGTTTTCTTTTCTTTATTTTTTCACACTTCGCTTTTTTTGAGAAGATATTTTCAGCGTTTGCCGTCATCAGTATAGAGCAGCAGATGGCAAACCATCCAATTTTGCCGTCAGCTGGCCCAAATACAAGACAACAAAATATTTCCGTTTAGGCCTGTTCATGGACACAGCTGTGATCAATTTTTTGCCATCAGCCACAATGGAGGAAGTCGGCAAAGATTCATCTTTGCCATCATTTCCACAGCTAGTTGACGAAAAATATATCTTTGCCATGTGTTGCCTTTCGTCGTTAGTTTTTTGTTATTTTTTGTCGATAATATGTTTCTGCCGTCTGCCCATGACGGGAAAATAACCATTTGCCATCTACCCCGACAAAATGGTGACGGCAAAAAGAGCACATGTCGGCAAAATGCCTGATTCCTGTACAGGTGATCTACTCCTGGATCACTATTGTACCTCCTTGCCAAACTCATGGCAAGGTACACAACAGGTTTGGTACACAGGATGGCATACTTTATAGAACTTATGGCCTAGGCACAAGGAATGACTTTCATTCTCTCTCTATTTTTCTGCTGTGGTCGGGCTTTGAGTCTTACTCAACTTCATACCTTACAACTCGGGCAAGAACTCCTTTCTTTGACTTATCCATTTTGAACTAATTCAAAATCTTATCAAGGTATGTACTAATCAAAAGTCTTATCAAGCGTCATGATCTATCTCTATAGATCTTGGTGCCCAATTCGTAAGCAGCTTCACCAGGTCTTTTATTGAAAAAAATCCTTTTAAACAATCCTTTATGCTTTCTAGAAAATTCTACATCATTTTAGATCAACTATATGTCATTCACATATGCTTATCAGAAATGTCGTAGTGCTCCTACTCACCCTTTTGTAAATACAGGCTTCACCAAAAGTTTGTACAAAACCATATGCTTTGATCACCTTATCAAAGCGTATATTCCAACTCGAGATGCTTGCTCGAGTCCATACATGGATCGCTGGAGATTGCACACTTTGTTAGCAACTTTAGGATCGGCAAAACCTTTTGGTTGCATCATATACAACTCTTCTTTGAGATATCCATTAAGGAATGCAGTTTTGACATCCATTTGCCAGATTTCATAACCATAAAATGTGGCAATTGCTAACATGATTCAGACAGACTTAAGCATCGCTACCGGCGAGAAGGTCTCATTGTAGCCAACTCCTTGAACTTGTCGAAAACCTTTCGCAACAAGTCGAGCTTTGTAGATAGTAACATTACCATCGGCGTTAGTCTTCTTCTTACAGATCCATTTATTTTCAATGGCTTGCCGATCATCGAGCAAGTCAACCAAAGTCCACACTTTGTTCTCATACATGGATCCCATCTCGGATTTCATGGCCTCATGCCATTTTGTGGAATCTGGGCTCATCATCGCTTCCTCATAGTTCGTAGGTTCATCATGGTCTAGTAACATGACTTCCAGAACAGGGTTACCGTACCACTCTTGTGTGAAACGAACTCTGGTTAACCTACGAGGTTCAGTAGTAACTTGATCTGAAGTTTCATCATCATCATCATTAGCTTCCTCACTAATTGGTGCAGGAATCACTGCAACTAATTTCTGTGATGAACTACTTTCCAATTCGGGAGATGGTACAAATACCTCATCAAGTTTTACTTTCCTTCCACTCACTTCTTTCAAGACAAACTCCTTCTCTAGAAAGGATCCATTCTTAGCAACGAATATATTGCCTTCAGATCTATGATTGAAGGTGTACCCAACTGTTTCTTTTGGGTATCCCATGAAGACACATTTCTTCTATTTGTGTTCGAGCTTATCAGGCTGAAGCTTTTTCACATAAGCATCGCAACCCCAAACTTTAAGAAACGACAATTTGGGTTTCTTACCAAACCACAGTTCATAAGGTGTGGTCTCAATGGATTTAGATGGTGCCCTATTTAACGTGAATGCAGTTGTCTCTAATGTATAACCCCAAAACAATAGTGGTAAATCGGTAAGAGACATCATAGATCACACCATATCTAATAAAGTATTGTTATGACGTTCGGACACACCATTACGTTGTGGTGCTCCAGGTGGCGTGAGCTGCGAAACTATTCCACATTGTTATAAATGAAGACGAAACTTGTAACTCAAATATTCGCCTCCGCGATCATATCGTAGAACTTTATTTTCTTATTACGATGATTCTCTACTTCACTATGAAATTCTTTGAACTTTTCAAATGTTTCAAACTTGTGTTTCATCAAGTTGATATACCCATATCTGCTCAAATCATCTGTGAAGGTCAGAAAATAATGATACCTACCGCGGTCCTCAACACTCATCGGACTGCATACATCTGTATGTATTATTTCCAATAAGTCATTGGCTCGCTCCATTGTTCCGGAGAACGGATTTTTAGTCATCTTGCCCATGAGGCATGGTTTCGCAAGCTTCAAATGATTCATAATCAAGTGATTCCAAAAGTCCATCAGCATGGAGTTTCTTCATGCGCTTTACACCAATATGACCTAAATGGCAGTGCCACAAGTATGTTGCACTATCATTATCAACTCTGCATCTTTCGGCTTCAATATTATGAATATGTGTATTACTACGACCGAGATTCAATAACCATTCACCTTGGGTGTATGACCATAGAAGGTTTTATTCATGTAAACAGAATAACAATTATTCTCCGACTTAAATGAATAATCGTATTGCAATAAACACGATCTAATCTTGTTCATGCTCAATGCAAACACCAAATAACATTTATTTAGGTTTAACACTAATCCCGAAAGTACAGGGAGTGTGCGATGATGATCATACCAATATTGGAACTACTTCCAACACACATTGTCACCTCACCCTCAACTAGTCTCCGTTTATTCTGCAACTCCTGTTTCGGGTTACTAATCTTAGCCACTGAAAAGGTAGCAAATACCCAGGGGCTACAACGAGCACTAGTGAGGTACACATCAATAACATGTATATCAAATATACCTTTGTTCACTTCGCCATCCTTCTTATCCGCCAAATTTTTGGGGTAGTTCCGCTTCCAGTGACCATTTACTTTGCAGTAGTCTAATGCCCAGGATGCGACTAGTGTCGAGGCACGAGTTAGAGACATAAGCGCATTCTGGAATGATCGCAAGCGTGGTATCTTTACACAACTCATGTAATGAACATGCATGAAAGAGTGAAATAGTTGGCTTACACTCGCCACGTCACACAAATAATTTAACATTCATACACTCATCCAAATAACACAGTGTCCGACTACGGACGAAATCAAACGAGAAAAGATACCACAACCACAAGTCCTGATCGCCCCTAGTAGGAACCACTACTCATTGTCGGTGTACGTCACATACATACGACCATGCTCTTCATCAAACTCCCAGTGAAGTTCTTGTCCATCTCTTGCGTCGTACTCAGTTGTACCTGCATCTGGTGTGTGTTGTAATCTATGAGTCACAAGGACTCAGCAATCCCATTCCCGGGTATCAAAACTAACAAAGCCTTTAGGTATGGAGAGGTAATAAAGTGGCTAGAGAGATGAGGATATGTGCCAACGGTCGGCAAAGATGATCAGAAAGTTATCCTAGCTACTCACGTTCATCCATAACCCCACCATGTTCATTTTCCGAAATCCACTTCGAAAAGAGACCGTCACGGTTACTCACACATGTAGTGTATTCTTAAGGATATGATGTCAAGTTATCTACAACCGGATATTAACAAATTCCCATCAGCCACATAACTACGGGCATGGCTTTTGAAAGTTCATAACCCTGCAGGGGTGTCCCAACTTAGCCCATCACAAGCACACGATCCGCAGAGTAACAACTACATGTTGGGAAGCCCCGAGTATTCTCGGAATCCCGTGCTTAAGTTTTTCGAAGAAAGGAAAACTAGCCCAAGGAGATCTCCTAGTGAGTCAGATCTGTTTCCAGAGCCGTGCGCTCGCCATCTACGGACTCATCCATCTATGCAAAGTAGACGATAGCCAAAAATGCCTCGAGTTGCCCCGAGGTGGCACCGCTGACTGCTAGGTAGGTGGACCAACACTCATGAGGAGCACTGGCCCGGGGGTGGATAAAGTACTCGGGTTAATTACTCCCTATGCAAGTTTTAGTTGTTAAGCAAATGGTAAAACCAAAGTTGGATCTCCTTGGGAATGCTTTACTTTAAGCGAAGAAACAAGGGAGTCCCATAACCCCAACCGTCTGAGGAACACAAAATCAGGGAACATAACACCGGTTTATCGGGTCCTAAGGTGGCATGAGTGGAACAAAACACAAAGTAGAAGGCCAAGCCTTCCACCCATTACAAATATATATGTGCATTAATTTAATAAAGATATACATTGTTTTATCCCAATAAGGAAGTCCAAACGTGGAGCAATCTTCAACTTCACCTGCAACTCACAACGCTATAAGAGGGGCTGAGAAAAAGCGTACTTAGTCAATCAACGGTTTGCTAGGAAGGCGGTTAGAGTGTGTCAGGACCCCGATCCTGAGTCACACCGATCTAGCTGTAACACGTCATATCACTTTGCGCCCTCACGCACGGTATCCCCACGGGTGCCACCTTACCTGGCCCGGGACCGTTTGCGCATTTTGGCACACGTATATGACAGTGTCGCTAGCATCCATATGACAGAGAACTCGGGCCGACATGGCTAGTTATAAACCAAAAGTGGCACTAAATTACAGAGACAGGCATCCATGACCCAGCAACGAACGTGTCGGTCATCAACGTATGAACCCAAGTCGTAGCAAGCTACATGGACTTAAAGGAACAACGCGTGACATTTCCCCTAAGGGACAGACACAGGAATGAAGAAGGACACATGCCGGCCAGCCTACGTGTTCCGAGCAGTAGCAAGCTACCAAGGCTCATTGGAAGCAATAGGAGGCATTTCCCTGTAAGATAGGCTACCAAAGGAAAACAACTAGGTGTCGGATCCCACACATACCAAGCATTTCAATCATACAAACAATATGATCAATATGTGCAAATACAACATTGCATCACAACAGAACTCTATGACTCAAAGTACTTTATTTAAAAAGGCTCCAAGAGCCATACATAACGTATCCATACAGGTAGGGGTCACATGACCCAACACTCAAGTCTTACAGTCATACAAGCACAAGCGGAAGCTACATGTCTGAGTATAGACAACTTAGAAAATAAAACAGGCTTGGTGAAGCCTGACTATCTACAAGGCCCTTCACAAGCTCCAGATCTCCGTCTGGGTAGCAAGCTACTCGTCAACATCAACGTCTATGTAGAACCCATCAGAAGGGGCAGGGTTCTCCTCTGCAACTGTTATTAAGCAAACATGAGTACAAAGGTACTCAGCAAGTCTTACAACAGAACCTATCATACATGCAACATTATCAACAGGGGGTAGTGGATTTCATAGCAGATAGCCAGCTCTAACTCTTGGCTATCCTATACTACAACTCTCAACAGATTGCAAGAAATTACTACGTACACGAGTCCTCTACTCACCACGTCAATACACCATCGAGCATCCTCCTCCGTCATCCTACGGAAGGGCCATCCACGGCACTCACACTTATCTTGAGGCTTTTAGTAGTATCCATCAACTTGTCTATGAACTGTAAGAGTAACCAAGTAGTCCATACCGCGAACAACGGCTATTCGAATAGATTGATAACCCTGCAGGGGCGTACTTCTTCACACACGCTTCCACCACTTATCGCCGTTTATTCGACATGTACTCGGCAACCTTCAAGCGGAAGCCCAGCGAGGGTGTCGGCCATGACCTGACTAACTACACAAGTCTCTCGTCTAGGTTTATCGCCTATTTGGGTTCCATCCGTGGGGAGATCCGGCCGGGGTGTCGCTCACGGCCCCGAACGATGTGTACAGGGTTCCCGAGTCACCAAACGGGCAACTGGTACACCGTGCCACATACCTGTCGCATCACAGCCCACCCCGAGGGTCAGCGCTATGCACGACCACTAGTAGGCTACAACACCAGAAACTAGTTGCAACTCCTGGACAGAGATCGAGGGTAATTATTAAGCCGAGAGGGTCCATTGGTTTCGGGCCCAATGCATGGTAGGAGCTGGAACTTGAACCACACATACAGATCTCGGGTCCTATAAACGGTTCCAATGAAACAACCCACCACGTACTCCTACGTGGCCTTTCATTGATACCTTTACCAAACATGTTCCACACTTCCTTCTCTTTACCGTATGATCATTTCACTCTGATCCATCACCCAGATGAACCAGACCTGACACAACTCTAAGCATAGCAGGCAACATAAACAAATAGCATGGTGCATCAAACATCACATGTCTCAATCAACTCCTACACATGCTAGTGGGTTTCAACTATTTACTATGGCAATGACAGGTCATGCAAGGGAATAGGGTTCAACTACCGCAGCAAGTAGCAGTTCACACGCTGTTGCCTTAATGAAATAAAAGAGAGCAGGAGCGAGAAGATTGGGTTTGTATCGGAATGATCAATGATTGCTTGCCTGACAAAGTGGTTGTCGGGTACTGCTCTTCAGCTGGATACGCAGAAGTATCCTCAGGAGCAGGACCTAACACGGAGAATATCGGAGATACAGTCAATAAACAAACAAATGCAAAAATATGATGCATGCTCATGATATGGCAAGATGCATGTGTTTTGGGCTAATGCAACTATAACCAGAAGGGTTTGAGCCCATTTGAATCAAAGATTCAAATTGCAACTCAAACTATTATTTATTTAAGTGCATTAACTTGTTTTAATGTGAACAGCAAGGTTAACTTTCTCAAACATGCATGAAACCAGTGCCATTGGAAATATTGGATTTTTCTGATCAATTTTCATATATAAATCTTTTCCATCTGAGCTACTGTTGAATTTATATGATTTTTTGAAGTTTAAAGCATTTTCTGGAATTTCCTGAATTGTTTTTAAATCTAATAATCCCAGAAAATCCTTTATTGTGTCAACATGACATCATGCTGACGTCAGCAAGTCAACGGGGCGCCCAGGTCAAACCTGACCAGTGGGTCCCTCATGTCAGTGTCTCTGGAGCTAATTAAAAAAGCTTAACACTAAACTAAAGTTAACAGGGGCTGGCCCCCACATGTCTGTGACTCACTAAACTAATGCCACCAATTAGTATTTAAATAAAACCTAAGCTGAAATTAGTCAACGACCGGCCCCACATGTCAGTGACACAGGGGGGTCAAACCTTGGTCAAACGGGGCTAACTCGTCGGCGTTTAGCCGCCGGCGAGGCCAAACGCGGCGGTGAGGTGCGGGTTTTGTGCTCCGGCTGCCAAAACAACGGCGGAGCACACCTACGGGCAGCTGGGAGTGAGCCGCGTCGAGTGGTGGTGGTGGCTGGCCTCGGGGTCGCCGGAAACGATGCCGGCGACGAGTCCAGCGGCGGCCGGAGTTCGGGCGAGGTCGAACTCGTCGGTGCAGTGCTCGTAGAGTTGCGTGGAGTGATCCTACAACATCTACGGAGAACGGTAAAACTTATGGGCATGTTGGCCGGGCCGTTAGATGGCCGGAGCCTCGTCGGCGACGAGCTCCGCGGCGGCGCGTGCAGGTGAGCCTCGTGCGGTGCGTTCAGTGCAGGAGGGAGCCAACAGAGAGGGAGAGGATGAAGCTGAGCTCACGGCGGCTGCAGTAGACGCCGGGGCGAGCTCGGGGACGGTCGGAGCTGAGCGGGGCGGCGAGGGGGATCTCTGCGGCCGGAGTTGGAGAAGACGGGGTCGGGGGCGACTCCAGAGCGGGCGAGCGCTCGGGGCTCAGCCTGCTCGACGTAGTCGATGACGGTGGAGCAGACGGACACGGTGACGGAGCTCAGGGACGGCGGTGGACGTGGCTATCACGACAGCGTGGGCGCGGCGGCGTCGGCCATGGTGCGGGGAAGGCGAGGGAGAAGAGCTAGGGAGGAGTGGGCGTAGGGGGAGGAAGTGGGGGATCGATCCCACCCACCAGAACGGCGAGGGGAAGAAGCAGGGCGGCGGGCAGCTGCATGGCGCGCGCTGCGGCCGCCGTCGAGCACCTGCCTGCCTGCCTGGCCGAGCCAAGCAGCTCGCTGGAGCGGTGGCTGGGCTGGGCCGGCAGGTGGGCCTGTTAGGCGCCAGGTAAGCTCTCTCTCTCTTCTCTCTTTTCTATTTCTTTCTGTTTCATTTTCTTTTGCAACTGTGTTGAATTATTAAAAAATGTCAGAACATTTTTATAGCTCATAAAACTAGTCATGCCCACTGTAAATATTATGAACAACATGGAACATTTTAGTTTATGATTATTTGGGCACACAAATTATTTTATAGCATTTAAATGCCCAAATGCAAATACCATATGAATTAATCGAGAGACCTTGGATGTCCTAGAAAATTGTGCACCAATTTTGGCAGAGGCTTAAGACCAAGGCAAAAATGATGAACATTTTTGAAGGGCATTTTGGGTACATTGGAAAAGATTTTATTAAACTCTAGTTGTTAGAAGAGGGGTGCTGGGGTTTCTGTCATTCCCATTTCAAGTTTCTTTGAAAAGTAAACATGATGCACACTCTAGCTAGTCCTAAAGCAAGCACTGACTAGGGATGTGACAACTCACCCCCACTCAAAAGAATCGCGTCCCGAGATTCGGGTTCCTCCGGAAAGAGGGTGGGGTACTCAAGTCAAAGACGATCCTCCCTTTCCCAAGTAGCTTCACTCTCGGAGTGACGTGACCACTGAACCTTGAGAAACTTGATATTGTGGCGTCGAGTGGTGCGCTCGGTTTGATCAAGAATACGAACGGGGTATTCTCGATATGTGAGATTGTCTTGGAGATCAAGCGTTTCGTGGTCCACTCTGCCGATAGGATCCCAGAAGCAACGCCTGAGTTGAGATACGTGGAAGACATCATGAACTCTGGAGAGGTGCGGAGGTAGTTCCAATTGGTAGGAAACTTCTCCTCGTTTGGCAAGAATGCGAAAAGGACAGATGTAACGAGGAGCCAATTTGCCATTGATACCGAAGCGATGGGTTCCCTTAAGAGGAGTAACCCGAAGGTAAGCCTTATCGCCGACTTCAAAAGTCATAGCCTGATGATGACTATCATATTGGCTCTTTTGGCGAGACTGGGCTGTTTTCAATTTCTCACGAACGATGCGAACTTGCTCTTCTGCTTCCTGGATCATATCCGGACCAAAGAATTGTCTTTCCCCGGTTTCTGACCAGTTAAGAGGTGTTCGACATCTTCGTCCATATAGAACTTCGAAGGGAGCTTTGCCCAAGCTGGCTTGATAACTATTGTTATAAGCGAATTCGGCAAATGGAAGGCACTTCTCCCATTCTATACTGAAAGAGATGACAGAGGCTCGAAGCATGTCTTCCAGAATTTGATTGACTCGTTCCACTTGACCACTTGACTGAGGATGGAAGGCGGTGCTGAAAGAGAGATAAGTTCCCGTAGCATTCTGGAAACTTTCCCAAAATCGTGAAGTGAAAAGACTTCCACGGTCTGAATTAATCTCCAACGGCACACCATGAAGTGATACTATCCGAGAGATATATAAATCTGCTAGCTGGCTAGCGGTAATACTCTCTCGAACAGGTAGAAAATTGGCTACTTTAGAGAGGCGGTCGATAACGACGAAGATAGCATTATTCCCTTTCCTGGTCCTGGGAAACCCGGTAATGAAGTCCATACCGACCTTGTCCCATTTCCATTCAGGAATAGCTAAAGGTTTAAGGGTGCCAGCAGGCCATTGATGTTCTGCTTTAACTCAACGACAAACGTCACAGTTAGTAATGAATTGAGCGATTTCTCTCTTCATCCTAGTCCACCAGAACCTCTGGCGTAGGTCCTGATACATTTTGGTACTACCAGGATGAATCGTGAGAGGAGATTCATGAGCCTCCTTAAGGATCAACCGTCTCAGGTTTCGTACCTTAGGAACCACTAAGCAGTTGCTGAAGAGTACGACTCCTTGATCATCAATTGAGAAACATCCCGCGACTCCTTTCTTGATGTTCCTCTTAATACAGGAGATTCCCGGATCAACCTTCTGTGCTTTGATGACCTGATCCGTAAGGGTAGGTTCCGCCACCAAGGTGGAAAGGAATCCTCGAGGAACAATGTGAAGGTTAAGCTTACGAAATTCCTCGTGAAGAAGTGGTTGCCCTTGTTGTAACATCAAGTTGTTACAATAAGACTTACGACTTAGTGCGTCGGCCATGACATTGGCCTTCCCAGGGGTGTAAGTGATTCCTAAGTCATAATCTATGAGCAACTCAACCCAACGTCTTTGCCTGAGATTTAGATCCGGTTGGGTGAAGATGTACTTCAGACTTTGGTGATCAGTGAAGATTTCACAGTGATTACCAAGAAGGTAATGTCGCCATGTTTTGAGTGCGTGGACTACAGCTGCAAGCTCTAGATCATGGGTAGGATAGTTATCCTCATGTGGACGCAACTGTCGAGATGCGTATGCAATCACTTAACGATCTTGCATGAGTATGCAACCTAGTCCTTGTCGCGAGGCATCGCAGTAGATAATAAAATCCTTGGAAAAATCTGGTGGTACCAGTATGGGTGCATATGTCAAGCGTCTTTTTAGTTCTAGAAAGCTGGACTCGCACTGTGGGTTCCACTCAAACTTTTTATCTTTCTTGAGGAGTTCAGTTAGAGGTTTTGCAACCTTGGAGAAATTCTCGACGAAGCGTCGGCAATAGCTCGCTAAGCCAAGGAAACTCCTAACTTGCTTGACCGATTCAGGGGGAGTCCAATAAGGGACGGCTTGAACTCACTCAGTATTGACAGCAATACCCTTGCCAGAGATCACATGCCCTAAGTAGGTCACTTCCGGCAACCAAAATTCACATTTAGAGAATTTGGCATAAAGGCGGTGCTCTCGAAGTTTCGTCAATACCAGCCTTAGATGCTTGGCATGATCTTCCTTGTTCTTGGACTAGATGAGTATATCATCGAGGTATACCACGACGAATTTATCCAAATACTCCATGAATATAGAATTCATTAGCCGGGAGAAGGTGGCTGGGGCATTGGTTAACCCGAAGGACATGACGGTGTACTCGTATTGGCCATAACGAGTAACAAAAGCCGTTTTAGGAATGTCCCCGTTCTTGATTTTGATTTGATGGTAGCCCAACCTCAAATCCATTTTTTAAAAGATTGAGGATCCAGCGAGCTGATCATACAGATCGTTGATCCTGGGGAGCGGATACTTGTTCATTATGGTGAACAGATTGACAGGTCGATAATCTACAACCATCTGTTCCGTTCCATCCTTCTTCTTGACAAAGAGGACGGGACAAGCCCAAGGGGAAGAACTGGGAGGAATGAAACCCTTTTGCAAGGACTCATCGAGTTGTTTCTTAAGTTTAGCTAATTCTAGGGGTGCCATCTTATAAGGTCTCCTAGAGATCGGGATAGTTCCAGGGATAAGATCTATCACGAACTCGACATCTCTGTCAGGTGGAACACCTGGCAGTTCTTCTGGAAAAACATCCGGAAAGTCACGGACTACCGGGATATCTTCGAGTTCTGGTAGAGGGCTGGCATTAAGAGAGTAGAGCTGACGCTCAGCCATTCGGGTCAAGACATTGACTGTCTTGCCGGATGGGTGTGTAAGTTGAACGGTCCTAGTGTAGCAATCAATAATGGCGTAATGAGTTGTCATCCAATCCATACCGAAGATGATGTTTATGTCCGAGGACTTGAGAGCGATTAGAGATGCAAGGAAAACAAGTCTATCGACAAGAAAATTCATTTCCATGGCTTACCCTAGAGGTTTGCCACTTTGAACCAGGAGTTTGAATAACCATGGAAGTAGGCATGTCACAAAAATTCATGTTGTGCATTCGAGCATAGCTCTCAGATATGAACGAATGGGATGCTCCAGTATCGAAAAGAACATATGTCGGATGGCAGTTAACGAGAAGCATACCAAGGACGAAGTTAGGATCCTCATAAGCTTCCTCAGCAGAAACATAGTTGACATGACCACGTGCAGTGGGGATTGTCTTGACATAATTCACCTTGCCGGTTGGCTTACCACGGCCAACGGGTTTTCCTGGTTGGTTCTGAGGACACTCACGCATATAGTGCCCCGGTTCTCCACACTTGAAGCATGTCACGGTGCCAGTGCGTGGAGCAAAGTTGGTAGGTGGTCCTCCATAAGTCTTGGCAGGTGCATACTGTTGAGTTGGGCGAGGCCCCTCATAGGATGGCCTCGGTGTGTACTTGGGTGGAAGAGCAGTGTTAGGAACCCACACACGGCGCTTGTGAGAGCCAGAGCCGGATGAGGAACCAAAGTCACAAGGGTGCTTGCGTGTGGCTTCGAAATCAGTCTTGCCCGTCTCAGCACTGATAGCTTTGTTCACCAACTTCTGGAAGGAAGTGCACTCGTGCAGACGTAGATCTCGGCAGAGTTCAGGGCTGAGTCCCTTGCGGAACCTCACCTTCTTCTTGGCATCGGTGGATACTTCCTCGGGTACATAGCGTGCCAAGTTGCCAAACTCGCGACTATAGCCATCCACAGTTAATCGGCTCTGAGCGAAATTGCAGAATTCCTTCCGCTTGCGATCCATGAGACCTTCCGGAATGTGATGTTCATGGAATGCCTCACTGAATTCAACCCAAGTTGTGATTTGGCCAGTAGGACGCATAGCCTCAAAGTTGTCCCACCATAGACTGGCAGGGCCCTCAAGATGGTAGGCGGCGTAGGTAACCTTCTCAGCTTCGGCCACACGGGCAGAGTGTAGCTTGTGGGTGATACTACGAAGCCAGTCATCCGCATCCAGAGGTTTGGTGGAGTGATGGAACTTAGGTGGGCACATCTTGATAAAGTCATTGATTGACACCACGCCATTCCTCTGACGGAACCCAGTGTTCTGCTCTGTGCGTTCCAGCAGACGGTTGGTCTCTCTCTCTCTTGTTCCGTTCTGCCTCAAGCATAACTTCAGCCAAGGAGGGTGGCTGGGGCAGATTCTCATCTCTAGCCCCACTAGCCTCACCCTGCTCCTGAGCAGCAGGAGTTCTGCGAGTGTTGACCATCCTAGGAAAACAAAACAACAGTTTAGACAAGGATGGCAAAAACTTGACATAGGAGTGCAGAATGTAATGGATGACACATAATGCAGAGATGTCCATCCGTACGACATGGTAATATAGAAACTGCCATATATACACCAGTGGTCATACACACCATACATAGTTTAGTACAAGCCAAGGCTGAAGTACAACTACGGTGAAAGACGATACATCCCATCAGAGGCATTCCAAGCTCCTATACATTATTTAACTACACCTCCGGAACTCAGTACTAGCTAAGTCATATTCCACAAGACGCACAGGACTGTGGAAATACAACTATTACAATACTACTACAGCCACGGTCTAGCTCAGACATTCCCGTAGTAATCTTCGTAAAGATTACCACCGTAGCCTGGGAGTGGAACAGATGGATCTTGAAACTCTCGAGCACTCGAAGGCTGTGGACCATAGGGACATGGATGTGGCCTCGGGCCTGATGCTGGTGGTAACCGACGCCCACGTGGATGTGTAATACCCCCAACGTCACGCCAATCCATACGATCAGGCAGACGAGTCCACACGGGGTACAAATCCCGCATATGCAGATATCCGGCGTGCACAGCAGGTGCAAGCCGTGTCAAAGTAGTCCAGTGGGCGGCTCGAGTGTTATACAGCTCCATTCGGAGGGCACTGACCTCACGGTCCCTATCCTCCAGCATCTGAACAGTAGTCTGAAGCAGTGGCTCCTCATGAGCAGCATCGGTATACAGACCAGTGTAGTAGCCTTCCTCTCCGGGAAGTGAGGCTGGCATGTAATAGAACTGAGTGTTCAGCAACAGGGCATGCCTAGCCCGGAGAATGGTCATCATCGAATAGGCGGCATCCTGCACTGCCATCTCGATAGTAAACCCGAGTCCATAAGACCAATGGATGGGGTCGTTAGCTCCGGGATATGAGGGGTATATCCGAACGGTGCAGAAATACTGACTCTGATTGAAATCCCGGTACTGTTCCTCCACGGTGTACTCAGGATACCAGCGGTAACCGGTCTCAGTCAACAAACGGACTAGCATGGCCGTGTGACCGGGCACATTAATGCACCGAGTCAAATGAACCACTTGGTGAGGTGTGCGGCCAGACATCTGAAACACGAAGTAATGCAAAGGCATTAGTGTTTCTGGAAGAAATCGGGCAGCGTAACAACTGTAAATGCTCAAAAAAGGATTTTGAGACATCATGCAAATGATAGCATAACCACTCAACATTATCATATCAAGGTTCCGGGTCCAACAAATCATCATAATAAAAGGGTAGAAACTGAACTGAGGTTTGAAACCAACAATCCTAAGAGTCTACGGATTACTAACACGTGAACCTTGTAAGGATAAGAGGCCTAGTCCTAAATCCCCGTGGAAAGAATAGACTGACTCAGATCAGAAGTGCATAAGGTAAAGGAGTAAAAATAGCCTTACGTTCCCTTCCACAATCAATTCCCCTACATATAACTAAGATTTTTTTCTAGACTCAACATCGACCAGTTTGGCTTGAGAAACCAACAGGCAGTCCGGCTCTGATGCCAGCGCTGTCGGGACCCCGATCCTGAGTCACACCGATCTAGCTGTAACACGTCATATCACTTTGCGGCCTCACGCACGGTATCCCCACGGGTGCCACCTTACCTGGCCCGGGACCGTTTGCACATTTTGGCACACGTATATGACAGTGTCGCTAGCATCCGTATGACAGAGAACCCGGGCCAACATGGCTAGTTATAAACCAAAAGTGGCACTAAATTACAGAGACATGCATCCATGACCCAGCAACGAACGTGTCGGTCATCAACGTATGAACCCAAGTCGTAGCAAGCTACATGGACTTAAAGGAACAACGCGTGACATTTCCCCTAAGGGACAGACACATGAACGAAGAAGGACACATGTCGGCCAGCCTACGTGTTCCGAGAAGTAGCAAGCTACCAAGGCTCATTGGAAGCACTAGGAGGCATTTCCCTGTAAGATAGGCTACCAAAGGAAAACAACTAGGTGTCGGATCCCACACATACCAAGCATTTCAATCATACACACAATATGCTCAATATGTGAAAATACAACATTGCATCACAACAGAACTCTATGACTCAAAGTACTTTATTTAAAAAGGCTCCAAGAGCCATACATAACATATCCATACAGGTAGGGGTCACATGACCCAACACTCAAGTCATACAGTCATACAAGCACAAGCGGAAGCTACATGTCTGAGTACAGACAACTTAGAAAATAAAACAGGCTTGGTGAAGCCTGACTATCTACAAGGCCCTTCACAAGCTCCAGATCTCCGTCTGGGTAGCAAGCTACTCGTCGACGTCAACGTCTATGTAGAACCCATCAGAAGGGGCAGGGTTCTCCTATGCAACAGTTATTAAGCAAACATGAGTACAAAGGTACTCAGCAAGTCTTACAACAGAACCTATCATACATGCAACATTATCAACAGGGGGTAGTGGAGTTCATAGCAGATAGCCAGCTTTGACTCTTGGCTAACCTATACTACAACTATCAACAGATTGCAAGATATTACTACGTACACGAGTCCTCTACTCACCACGTCAATACACCACCGAGGATCCTCCTCCGTCATCCTACGGAAGGGCCATCCACGGCACTCACACTTATCTTGAGGCTTGTAGTAGTATCCATCAACTTGTCTATGAACTGTAAGAGTAACCAAGTAGTCCGTACCGCGAACAACGACTATTCGAATAGATTGATAACCTTGTAGGGGCGTACTTCTTCACACACGCTTCCACCACTTATCGCTGTTTACTAGACATGTACTCGACAACCTTCAAGCGGAAGCCCAGTGAGGGTGTCGGCCACGACCTGACTAACTACACAAGTCTCTCGTCCAGGTTTATCGCCTATTTGGGTTCCATCCGTGGGGAGATCCGGCCGGGGTGTCGCTCACGGCCCCAAACGATGTGTACAGGGTTCCCGAGTCACCAAACGGGCAACCGGTACACCGTGCCACGTACCTGTCGCATCATAGCCCACCCCGAGGGTCAGCGTTGTGCACGACCACCAGTAGGCTACAAACACCAGAAACTAGTTGCAACTCCTAGACAGAGATCGAAGGTAATTAATAAGCCGAGAGGGTCCATTGGTTTCAGGCCCAATGCATGGTAGTAGTTGGAACTTGAACTACACATACAGATCTCGGGTCCTATGAACGGTTCCAATGAAACAACCCACGATGTACTCCTACATGGCCTTTCATCGATACCTTTACCAAACATGTTCCACACTTCCTTCTCTTTACTGGTATGATCATTTCACTCTGATACATCACCCAGATGAACCAGACCTGACACAACTCTAAGCATAGCAGGCAACATAAACAAATGGCATGGTGGATCACACATCACATGGCTCAATCAACTCCTACACATGCTAGTGGGTTTCAACTATTTACTGTGGCAATGACAGGTCATGCAAGGGAATAGGGTTCAACTACCGCAGCAAGTAGCAGTTCACACGCTGTTGCCTTAATGCAGTAAAAGAGAGCAGGATCGAGAAGATTGGGTTTGTATCGGAATGATCAATGATTGCTTGCCTGATAAAGTGGTTGTCGGGTACTGCTCTTCAGCTAGATACGCAGAAGTATCCTCAGGAGCAGGACCTAACACGGAGAATATCAGTGATACAATCAATAAACAAACAAATGCAACAATATGATGCATGCTCATGATATGGAAAGATGCATGTGTTTTGGGCTAATGCAACTATAACCAGAAGGGTTTGAGCCCATTTGAATCAAAGATTCAAATTGCAACTCAAACTATTATTTATTTAAGTGCATTAACTTGTTTTAATGTGAACAGCAAGGTTAACTTGCTCAAACATGCATGAAACCTGTGCCATTGGAAAGATTGGATTTTTCTGATCAATTTTCATATATAAATCTTTTCCATCTGAGTTACTGTTGAATTTATATGATTTTTTGAAGTTTAAAGCATTTTCTGGAATTTACTGAATTGTTTTTAAATCTAATAATCCCAGAAAATCCTTTACTGCGTCAGCATGACATCATGCTGACGTCAGCAAGTCAACAGGGCGCCCAGGTCAAACCTGACCAGTGGGTCCCTCATGTCAGTGTCTCTGGAGCTAATTAAAAGAGCGTAACACTAAACAAAAGTTAACAAGGGCTGGGCCCCACATGTCTGTGACTCACTAAACTAATGACAGCAATTAGTATTTAAATAAAACCTAAGCTGAAATTAGTCAATGACCGGCCCCACATGTCAGTGACACAGGGGGGGTCAAACCTTGGTCAAACGGGGCTAACTCGCCGGCGTTTAGCCGCCGGCGAGGCCAAACGCGGCGGTGAGGTGCGGGTTTTGTGCTCCAGCTGCCAAAACAACGGTGGAGCACACCTACGGGCAGCTGGGAGTGAGCCGCGTCGAGTGGTGGTGGTGGCTGGCCTCGGGGTCGCCAGAAATGACGCCGGCGACGGGTCCAGCTGCGGCCGGAGCTCGGGCGAGGTCGAACTCGTCGGTGCAGTGCTCGTAGAGGTGCGTGGAGTGATCCTACAACATCTACGCAGAACGGTAAAACTGATGGGCACGTTGGCCGGGGCGTTAGATGGCCGGAGCCTCGTCGGCGACGAGCTCCGCGGCGGCGCGTGCAGGTGAGCCTCGTGTGGTGCGATCAGTGCAGGAGGGAGCCAACGCAGAGGGGCGGGACGAAGCTGAGCTCACTGCGGTTGCAGTAGACGCCGGGGCGAGCTCGGGGACGGTCGGAGCTGAGCGGGGCGGCGAGGGGGATCTCTGCGGCCGGAGTTGGAGAAGACGGGGTCGGGGGCGACTCCAGAGCGGGCGAGCGCTCGGGGCTCAGCTTGCTCGACGTAGTCGATGACGATGGAGCGGACGGACACGGTGACAGAGCTCAGGGACAGCGGTGGATGCGGCTATCACGACGGCACGGGCGCGGCGGCTTCGGCCATGGTGCGGCGAAGGCGAGGGAGAAGAGCTGGGGAGGAGTGGGCGTGTCAGCGAGCTCGGGGAGGAAGTGGGGGATCGATCCCACCCACCAGAACGGCGAGGGGAGGAAGCAGGGCGGCCGGCAGCTGCGTGGCGCGCGCTTCGGCCGCCGTCGAGCACCTGCCTGCCTGCCTGGCCGAGCCAAGTAGCTCACTGGAGCGGTGGCTGGGCTGGGCCGGCAGGTGGGCCTGTTAGGCGCCAGGTAAGCTCTCTCTCTCTTCTCTTTTCTATTTCTTTATGTTTCATTTTCTTTTGCAACTGTGTTGAATTATAAAATGCCAGAACATTTTTATAGCTCATAAAACTAGTCATGCCCACTGTAAATATTATGAACAGCATGGAACATTTTAGTTTATGATTATTTGGGCACACAAATTATTTTATAGCATTTAAATGCCCAAATGCAAATACTATATGAATTAATCCAGAGACCTTGGATGTCCTAGAAAATTTTATACCATTTTTGGCAAAGGCTTAAGAGCAAGGCAGAAATGATGAACATTTTTGAAGGGCATTTTGGGTACATTGGAAAATATTTTATTAAACCCTAGTTGTTAGAAGAGGGGTGCTGGGGTTTCTGTCATTCCCATTTCAAGTTTCTTTGAAAAGTAAACATGATGCACACTCTAGCTAGTCCTAAAGCAAGCACTGACTAGGGATGTGACAGAGTGTTTCATGGCAACATAGGAGGCTGACAAGAAGAATAGGCATCGAGGCATAACTAATGAGCAAGACAACTAGAAAGGCAAAGATAGAGGTGATATCGGGGAACTGTCATCTTGCCTGTTAAGTCCTCGGTGGGATGGTAAGACGACTCCTCAAACTAAGTCTCAACAAAATCCTCGAACTCGGTATTGGCTCCTGGCTCTACCCAATACAGGAGCACAACAACGGTACACGTTCAACCATAGTGCAATGCAAAAACAACATGATGCAAGACATGTCATGGGAAGCAAGTATGATGTGCATATGCATGAGGATGCTCTTGAGCCTAAAGGAGAAGATGATGGAAATGGCTTCATCGAGGGCAACCAAGCAAGCCACTGGATAGAGGGGAAGATTTCGGTCAAAATCGATATAAGGATCACTGGAAACAGATGCACGGTTTGCAAATGGCAAGCAAAACAAGATGCAATGCAAAACCGAAATTAACAACAACATGGCATCTTTGGAGCAAGGTATAATTATGCTACAGCATCCAACATGAAGACAAAAGGCATGGATGTGAAATAGACATGTTTCTCAACAAGCATGAACTTTGAGCACACCCAAAAACTAGCATGAACACAATTAAACAAGCATGGCAAGATTCAATAAGTTAACAAATTTCACAGTATTAGTGAAAATTACTAGGCATGCAATTTGGAACGATATGTTGCTGCCTTTGGAGGCACACAACAGAAATCAACACAAGTACAACAAGCATGAAATTCAAATGAGCATGAAGAAGACATATTATACTTCCAATTGATCCAAAGAAACAATTTATTCCATGCAATGGTTCGTTAACACAAGCTTTGCCAAAATGAATGTTCTGTTAATAGGCTGCCAGTTTTAATTGCAAGCATTTCGAGAGCACGATTACAACATGCTACAGTAGGGCATATATGCAAACAAAGGCATGGATTGATAGACAAACACATTGACATCAAGACATGCTCACTAGTTATTCCAAAGCATGCATGGAAAAGATTATGGCATCAAGTTTACATGGTAACTTGTTATTACAGATTCCAGACTTAGCAGTTTTTTACTGAGTGTTAAAACAACAACATTGACATGGCATGTTTACAAGCTTGTTTAAGTCACCACAGAGCATATCATGAAAAACCAAAAGAACCACTTCAAAGATAGCATGATTATGCTCCTAAAACATGTCGACATGTGGCTCAAAAGAAAATCACACAAAATGCTACGAAAAAGAAAAATCATCAAGTGATAACAATTTCAGCAACTTAACAGCCACATGCACTTTTTCAACAGGTTTAAACATGGCATAATGCAACCTAACATGTATGCAAATGCATCCATCATTAGGAGCATCACAAGACGAACATTTTGACATATCATACACTCCATTTGGACCAACATGCACAAATTTATGACCTCACGAACATGTCAACATATTGTTAACAGACAACTAGTGCTGAAATAGTAACATCACATAGCTGTTTTTTAACAAATATTAAGACATCTAAATGAATCCTAACATGCACAAAACTGACGCCGTCACGTAGAGCACTTCCAGACGAACATTTTTATATATTATGCATGCAAAACGGAGCACCGAGCACCAAGTTACGAAATGTCAAAGAGGGTAACACATTATAGGAATTTCGGGACTTAGAAGAATTTTACCCTCTGAAAACAGGATGGAGAGGTTTGGGACGAAGGGATCCGGGCACGGGACGCTCTGGCGTTTGGATCGGGGACCGGTGGATCTGGTCCCGGTCCCGATCCAGATCTGGCCGGGGAGGATGACGACTGCGGTAGCCGGAGCGGCGCCGACTACGAGGCGGCGGTCGGTGGAGGTGGGCGTGGAGGCTGGCGGCGGGGTCGTGCCGCGGGCGGCAGCTACAGCTCGCACCCAAGGCGGTGGAGGAGCGACGGGCGGTGGTGTGTAATTCGAGGCGCGGGGCGGCCGAGGCTGCGGCATGACGCGTGGGCCGGGCGGTCCCCGCCTGGGCCCGGCGGGCCGTTGGAGGGCCATGTGGCGCGTGGTGATTCACCGCGGGGCGGGGCGGACGTGTCCTGCCGGGTTGGATCCGGGATTTTGGGGGAGATGGACATATTTATAGGTAGAGGGAGCTAGGAGAGTCCAAATGAGGTGCGGTTTTCGCCCACACGATCACGATCCAACGACCGAGAGCATGGAGGTGGTTGGGATGATCTAGTGGGCTGTTGTGGAGGGGTGTTGGGTCAAAAGAGAGAGGGCTTCCGCGAGGAACGTGGTTAGCCGTTGGAGTATCAAACGACCTCCAAACGAGACGAAACTTGACAGGCAGTCTAAACGCACTATAACAACACCGCACATCAACTTTCACCTTATTCCGAGAACGTTTTTAGGCCACTTACAAAAGGAGGGTTCGGAGGTGCCAGGGGCACGTGTGTGAGTGTTGGAACTCGAAATGGACAACGAAGAGAAACGGACATGACCGGGTGCAAGTTACAACTCCAATGCGATGCAATGCACATGATGACATGGCATGGTGATATGCACACATGCTCAATGCAAAAACACAAAATACCTGAAATGAAGGATGAGCCCAGAATGGAATTGATTAAGCCAAAGATGAATATATTTCCATAAAGGGAATTGTTACATCCAGGGCATTACAAACTCTCCTCCACTACCAAAAGATCTTGTCCCAAGATCTAGGACTGAAAGAAGGCGGGATACTCGGAACGGAGATGATCTTCTCATTCCCATGTAGCTTCTTGGTCGGTATGGTGTGACCACTTCACTTTCAAGAATTTGATGTACTTGTTGCGGGTCTTGCGCTCAATTTCCTCAAGGATAGCAATTGGGTGCTCATGATAAGACAAGTCTTGCTGAAGATCAATCTCTTCAAAAGGAATGGTGCGTTCAGGTGTCCTAAAGCACTTACGGAGTTGTGACACGTGAAACACATCATGCACATTTGCAAAGTTGGAGGGAAGCTCGAGTTGGTAGGCTAGATCGCCTCTCTTGGCAATTATCTTGAAAGGGCCCACGTATCTTGGAGCAAGCTTGCCCTTGATACCGAACCTATGTCGAAAGCCAAATCTCGGTGTTTGCTGTCATAGCTGCTCTTCTGGCGTGATTGCGCGGCTTTGAGATTCTCACGTATGACTTTGCACATCTCTTCGTCCTCTGAGATCAAATAATTTCCAAGGAGTTGACGTTCACCAGTCTCGGACTAGTTGAGAGGGGTATGACACTTTCTGCCATAGAGAATTTCAAACAGTGCTTTTCTTGCACTTGCTTGGAAGCTGTTGTTGTTGGACAAATCAGAAAATGGAAGGCAGTCTTCCCATTTCATAATGAAGGAGATTACACATGCCCTGAGCATATCATCAAGAATTTGGTTCACACTTTTGACTTGGCCACTAGTTTGAGGGTGAAAATCTATGCTGAAGCGAATCTTGGTACCCATAGCTGACTGGAAGGAATCCCAAAATTTGGAAGTGAACAAGCTTCCACGATCTGAGGAGATTACTTGAGGGATACCATGCAAATAGAAAATTCTGGAGGTATACAGCTCTGCCAGTTGTGCTGCGTTGATGGATTCCTTGACTGGAAGAAAATGAGCCACTTTTGTGAGCTTATCAATCACCACAAGGATGGCGTCGTTTCCTCGCTTGGACTTGGGAAAACCGGTGACGAAATCCATCTCAATGTGATCGAATTTCCACTCGGGAATAGGTAGAGGTTGAAGGAGTCCGGTTGGACGTTGATGCTCTGCTTTCACTCTTCGGCAGGCATCACACTCGTTCAAGAATTGACCAATTTCTCTTTTCATGCGAGTCCACCAATAGGATTGCTTGAGGTCATGGTACATCTTGGAGCTTCCTGGATGTATCGAGAGGAGTGAGTCATGTGCTTCGTTCATTATGAGCTTCATGAGATCACCTTTGGGAACCACAATTCTGTCCTCAAAGAGCAAAGTGTCTCTGTCATCAATGCGATAGCACTTGTACTTGTGAGTACCCTTGGCAATACCATGTTTCACCTTCTGCACCATAGCATCACTGAGTAGGGCCTCACGGATTTGATCTTCCAAGGTAGGAGCGACTTGAAGGTTGGCAAGAAATCCTTGCGGAACGACTTGGAGGTTAAGCTTCCTAAATGACTCACAAAGTTCAGGTTGGAATGGTTTGAGGATGAGACTATTGCAATAAGCCTTTTTGCTCAAGGCATCTGCAATGACATTGGCCTTGCGAGGAGTATACTCAATGCTTGGATTGTATTCTTGACTCATTTCAACCCAACGAGTCTGACGGATGTTAAGGTCTGGCTGGGTGAAGATGTACTTCAGGCTCTTGTGATCAGTGAGATGTCCATTTTTTTGCCCAACAGAAGGTGTCTCCATGTGATCAAGGCATGAACAGCTGCTGCTAGCTCAAGATCATGTGTGGAGTAATTCTTCTCATTTGATTTAAGCTGACACGAAGTGTATGCAACGATCTTCTTGTCTTGCATGAGAACACCGCCAAGACCTTGCAATGAAGCATCACAGAACACTTCATAAGGCTTGGACTCATCCGGAGTACTAAGTACCGGAGCAGAAATGAGCTTCTCCTTGAGTGTATTGAATGCCATATCACAATCAGGAGTCCATGAGTACTTGACACTCTTTTGCAATAGGTTGGACAGAGGCTTGGCAATCTTGGAGAAGTTCTCAATGAACCTTTTGCAATAGCTTGCGAGGCCGAGGAAACTTCGGAGTTGTTTGACATCCTGAGGAGGTTCCCACTTCACAATAGCTTCAACCTTCTCAGGGTAAATAGAAATGCCCTTGGTAGAGATAATATGACCAAGATAGAGGACTTCATCGAGTCAAAATTCACATTTGGAGAACTTCGCATAAAAGTGGTGCTCTCTGAGCCTGTCAAGAACCAAACGGAGGTGCTTCGCGTGGTCTTCTTTATTCTTGGAGAATACCAAGATATCATCGAGGTAGACAAGGACGAACTCATTGGTGTAGGGGTTGAATATGAAGTGCTTCATCCGAGAGAATGTGGTTGGAGCATTTGCAAGCCCGAAAGACATGACCATGTAGTCGTAGGAGCCATAACTCGTCCTGAATGCGGTCTTGGGAATATTCTCTTGACGGATACGAATATGATGGTAGCCCATCCGGAGATCAAGCTTTGATAAAACCTTGGCTCCTTTGAGCTGCTCGAACAGTTCATTGATATTGGGGAGAGAGTTCTTATTCTTAATTGTCCTCTTGTTCAATGGCCGGTAATCAACACAAAGCCGTCCTGTGCCATCCTTTTTCTTGACAAAAAGAACACCGCAGCCCCAAGGTGTACTTGGTGTGATCAGACCCAAGTGTTCTTGCTCATCGAGTTGCTTCTTCAACTCCTTCAACTCTTTGGGAGAAATCTTGTACGGACGCCGACAGCTGGCTCTGTACCAGGTTCAAGTTCAATGATGAATTCAACTGGACGGTTGGGAGGCATCCCTGTCAATTTTTCAAGAAATACATCCTCATATTCACAAACCACTGGAATCTGGGATATGGCATTAATCTCGCCCTTGTCATTGAGAGAGAATTGCCTAATTGTGTTACCTCGAGCTACGAAGATAAACATGTCTTCGGAAGGATGAGTTAGATTCACCTCTTTATTTGCACAATCAATAAGAGCATCATGCTTAGAGAGCTAATCCATCCCAAGAATAAGATTAATGTCTGAGTTACCGAGAACTACTGGGGAAACTAGAAATCTATAACCGCCCATATGAATAGAGATATCCTGAGCAACCATACTAGTGTACATTATCTTCCCAGAGAAACAATCAATAAAGGCTTGGGCAAATCTTTAGTAAAGAAACCATGCTTCGCAGAAAAGGGTCTTGAAATAAATGAAAGTGATGCACGAGAGTCAACAAAACTTTTGCAGGAATTGAGTTGACCGAAAGATTACCGATAATCACATCAGTTGAATCCTTTGCTTGAGCTGCATTCATCAGGTTCACTCTTGCATACTTGGGATTGTGCTTGACAATAGCGTTGCTCGTAGGCCTGACAGGTGGAGGAGGCGGAAGGCGCCTCTTGTTGGAACACTTGTTGGAATACTGACCCTTTAGACCACATTTGTAGCAAGTGACCTCTGAAGCTGGACGAAAAGGAGGAACGCTTGGTCTTAGAGCTTGGTACTGAGATTTGTTCTGGTTGCTTGGGTTGGGTGGGTGGGAAAATCCAGGACCACCTGAGTGCTTCTGAGGGATCGAAGAAGGTGAGAGTGTCTAGAGGGGGGGTGATTAGACTACTCGACAAGATAAAAATTATGTCTTTTATCAAGGACAGATTTTGGCAGATTTTGCATAACACACAAGTCAAGTAGCACACTACACATGCAATTCTAGAGTATGGGCAGCGGAAAGTAAATTGCACAAGTAGTAAAGAGGAGTGGAGAAGATCAAACGCAATTTGGAGACGCGGTGATTTTCCCCGTGGTTCCGATAGGTGGCGCTATCGTACATCCACGTTGATGGAGACTTCAACCCACGGAGGGTAACGGCTGCGAGAGTCCACGGAGGGCTCCACCCACGAAGGGTCCACGAAGAAGCAACCTTGTATATTCCATCATGGCCTACGCCCACGGAGGGCTAGCCTTACTCGGGGTAGATCTTCACGAAGTAGGCGATCTCCTTGCCCTTACAAACTTCTTGGTTCAACTCCACATCTCGACGACGGAGGCTCCCAAGCGACACCTAACCAATCTAGGAGGCACCACCCTCCAAAAGGTAATAGATGTTGTAGATGATGATGAACTCCTTGCTCTTGTGCTTCAAATGATAATCTCCCCAACACTCAACTCTCCTCACTGATTTGGCTATGGTGGAAGAAAGGATTGAGTGGAAAGCAACTTGGGAAGGCTAGAGATCAAGCTTCATATGGTGGGAGTGGAGCAACTTGATCTCAACACAAGGGTAGGTAGTTCTCTTCTCAGAAATGTAAGGTAGGAGTGGTAGTTCTTTCTGATGGCTCTCTCCACGAATGAAGAGGGGGTGGAGGGGTATAAATAGCCTCCACACAAAATCCAACCGTTACACACATTTGAGCAATCTGGGTGGGACCGAAGTGGACAACTCGGTGAGACCGATAGTGCAAATAATGTAAACGTTGGGGTTTTCGGTGGGACCGAATATACAATCTCGGTTAGTCCGATTCGTGCAATGACAAGAGCATGCCAGTTTCGGTGGGACCGACTTCATCATCTCGGTGACACCGATTTGATGACAGAAGGTTACAGAACCTTGGCAACTCATGTTTCGGTGAGACCGAGTTCAGAATCGGAAAATCCGAGTTTACTAGGGTTTGGCTTATGGCTGAGGTGGTTCATCTCGGTGTGACTGAGTTTGGAATATCGGTGGGACCGAGACTACTTATGAGTGTATATGGCAGTGAAAGTTGCTGATAGTTTAGGAGATGTATCACTAAGCACTTGAGCAACCAGATCATCATCATAACCTCATCCCCTTTTAATAGTATTGGCTTTTCCTATGGACTCAATGTGATCTTGGATCACTAAACCAAAAATGGAGTCTTGAGCTTTTTCCAATGCTTGCCTTAGCATTTTGAGGGGTCCACTTCTTTAGTCCTTTTGCCATGCCAATGTGATTGAATTTCCTGCAACATACTTGATAAAAGCATTAGTCCAACCCCAAAGTATGTTGTCATTAATTACCAAAACCACCCGGGGAGCAAATGTGCTTTCAATCTCCCCCTTTTTGGTAATTGATGGCAACACACTAAACAAGACATCAAAGCTTATTGAAAGAAAGACAGAATTATCACGAAAGCTTTGACAAACATGTAGTACACAGGCTCCCCCTACAAGTGTGCAAGATTTTCATAAATTATGGTTTTGGACTACCACAAGCACACAAGAGAGATAAGCAAGATGTGCTACATGCAGCTTGGCTATATGCATCAGAGCAGATGAAAAGAAGTGAGTGATAATGCATATGTGCATGGTGATTTCTTGCAAACAAGTATTCACAAGCAAGTCACCATCATGCACGTTCTGCAAAGTGCATATACTTACCTTGAGGTTCCTGGGCATTGTACCTGAAGAGATAAACTTGGGAAAACAAGGTTAGATAACACAAGAGTATTTCTTCAACCAACTGCAAGAACATCAAGAGTACCAAGCCAGGGATGACATGTATAAAGAGTGTCTCATATTGAGCACAAGCTTGAATCAGCAAACATGTCTCCGAAACTAAAAGATTTTCAATGAACTCTGAGAGATTTTGCTTTCCATAAGATATCAATTGTGAAGATTCCTCTCCCTTTGAGTTCTCTCAGATCAAGAGGTTTGATGGAAAGAGCAAAATCAAAAGAATGATGCCAAATGAGAATGACGCCAATAGTAATGTCCAATGTAAAACACGGCAAGAAATTCTCTTATAAGGAAAAAACACGGCAAAGCTTTGATGTGATTCTCGCCCCCTTAAGATAAGATTGCTCTTCTTCTCCCCCTAAATCTTCTCTTCTCCCCCTAAGTCTTCTCCCCCTTTGACATCAAGTGCCGAGAAGGACAGCAAACTAGGAAGGTCAGGGAAGATGGAAAGAAAGGAGTGGGATCCTTAAGAATCACAACAGGGCAAAAAGGAACATGCATAGAGTGGAGCTGCAGAAGATGATATCCTGGAAGAAATAAATCGGTGACACTGAATTAAGATGGATCGGTGGGTCCGAAAGTCAGGGACTTTGGGTAGATCCTTTTCGGTTAGACCAAAATATTTAAATCGGTGACGCCGAGTTTAATTCCAAGGAAATACAGAAATAATTCAGCTCACTTTGCGAGGAATGTTTCAAAGGATTTGCAATGAATTTGTGAAAGATTTTCGAGGAATTGATCAGAGCCAGAAGGATATTCACAAAGACAGAAGAATAGAATTGAAAAAGATTCCTAGATGAATTTTTTTTAATGAAAACTCAATGAGAGAACATAAGAGAAAATAGAAAGACTCCAAAACATATGTACTTCATCTAGATAAAGGTCGGCGACAAGGTCACCTATGTTTGAGTATATTGACTTAGGAGTCCAATGAGGACATTTGATCATAGGTCATACTCATCATTTAAGCTCAAAATGGGGTTGCCATTTTTCGATTAAGCATTCGATGTGATCACATCTTATGAAGCTGCTTGTACTCATGACTTTGAGCAAAGCTCCTTAAAGATGTGAAGAACATACCTTGGGCTTGTTGTTGCTTTGCTCATGTAGGTAAACTTGATGTAGGTGCTCATTGAATGTGAAGTTGGAGCGCCATTTCCACTTGTGTAGTTCATCTTCCTACATGGGTTAGGCAAGCAAGGAAATACTCAAAGATATCCAAGATGACAAGAGTGAAATACTAGATGTATAAGATGTCAAAAAGGATATGTGGAATTTTGTTCCTTGAACTCAACATCCCAAAGGGCTAGATACTTGGTCAATGACAAGATTACTCATGATTTGAGTGTGTGGTAATCTTGTGGAATGTAGATCATCCAAGTACCTGCAAGGAGTTAGATGCAATACAAGGAGGCAAATGTGTCCAAGACATATGATCACCATCATAAGAGAAATATCAAGGATTAGTCAAGTGGGCTCATGCCTTGCATGCATCAATGGAGTTCTCACTCCAAGTTTGAAGCATCAAGGATGTTCAACTCACTCCTTAAGCGACAAAACACCTTCTCATCAAGAGGTTTTGTAAAGATATCAGCGAGTTGTTTGTCAGTACGAACATGCTTAAGATTGATGTCACCCTTGGCAATATGATCACGAATGAAATGGTGACGAACTTCAATATGCTTCGTTCGAGAGTGTTGCACGGGATTGTGTCCAATTTTAATCGCACTCTCATTGTCACAAAGCAAGGGAACATGTCTCACATGTATCCCATAATCCTTAAGCGTTTGTGTCATCCATAGCAACTGAGCACAACACGAACCAGCAGCAATATATTCCGCTTCGGCAGTGGATAATGATACCGAATTTTGTTTCTTGGAGGACCAAGATACAAGGGATCGACCAAGGAATTGACACGTACCCGAAGTTGTCTTTCTATCAACCCTGTCACCGGCATAGTCCGAGTCGGAATAGCCAACAAGGTTGAAAGAGGCTCTCTTAGGATACCAAATGCCAAAGTTTGGTGTGTGTATCAAATATCTCACAATCCTTTTAACAGCTTTAAGATGACATTCTTTAGGGGCTGCTTGATATCGAGCACACATGCATACACTCAACATTATGTCAGGACGAGAAGCACAAAGATATAGTAGAGAACCAATCATAGATCGGTAACCCTTTGATCAATGGGTTCTCCATCTTTTGTCAAGTCATTATGTCCACTTGTAGGCATGGGGGTTCTCATACCTTTGCTTTCTTGCATGTTGAAATTCTTGAAGAGATCCTTGGTGTACTTTGTTTGTGAGACAAAGGTACCCTCCTTAGATTGCTTGATTTGCAACCCAAGGAAGAATTTGAGTTCACTCATCATGGACATCTCATACTTCTCCGACATGAGCTTTCCAAACTTCTTGCTAAAATGAGGGTTAGTTGAACCAAAGATAATATCATCAACATATATTTGGCACACAAATAGTTCACCATTAACCCTTTTCGTGAACAGCGTTGAGTCTATCTTTCCAATCTCAAAGCCTTTTTCAAGAAGAAAGCTAGTCAAGCATTTGTACCAAGCTCTAGGAGCTTGTTTAAGACCATAAAGAGCTTTGTGCAACTTGTAAACATGATTAGGCTTTTTGGGATTCACAAATCCGGGAGGTTGTTTCACAAATACTTCCTCCTCAATTTCACCATTTAGGAAAGCACTTTTGATATCCATTTGATAGAGAGTAATATCATGGTGATTGGCATAAGCAAGAAGAATGCGAATGGACTCAAGTCTAGCAACGGGGGCATAGGTCTCACCATAGTCCATACCTTCGACTTGTGTGTAACCTTGAGCTATGAGACGAGCCTTGTTGCGGATGACTTATCCATCTTCATCTTGCTTGTTCCGAAACACCCATTTGGTTCCAATGACGTTTTGATCATCCTTGGGCTTCTCTACCAAAGTCCATACCTTGTTCCTCTCGAAGTTGTGTAGTTCTTCGTGCATAGCGTTCACCCAATCCGGGTCTTCAAGTGCTTCTTCTACCTTCATAGGTTCAATACTAGAGATAAATGAGTAATGCTCACAAAAGTTAGCTAAGCGAGTTTTAGAGCGAGTAATTCTCCCGGAGTTGATGTCGTTCATCATTTGTTCCACGGGATGATTTTTCTTGACTCTTGCTCGGACTCGGGATAGCTTTTGTTGAGGTTGTGGCTGAGCTTCCTCATCATCTTCATCTTCCTCTTCTTCTTCTTCATTGTTGTTGGTGTTGTCTTGAGGCGGTGGAGAAGGAGGTTGTGGTGGATCTTCTTGTTGCACTTCCTCATCTTGGTGAGTTCCACTTGTGGAGGCCTCCATGTTGCCTTGAGGTTCATCTCGCCATGAGGTAGGGGGCTCCACATATGTAGATGAGGTACTCTCCTTCACTTCCATGGGACGGATCTTTCCAATAGATAAATCTTGGATAGCTTCCGATGGGTCCTTGTCTCCTACATCAATAGGCATTTGCTCTACTTGCGAGCCATTAGATTCATCAAACTTCACGTCTACCGTCTCTTCAACCTTTCGGGTGAAATTATTGTAGACACGGTAGGTGTTTGAGTTTGATCCATAACCAAGAAAAAAGCCTTCATGAGATTTAGGAGCAAATTTAGACCGACGATGCTTATCAAGGATATAGCATTTCGAACCAAAGACACGAAAGTATCCCACTTGGGGTTTGTTACCGGTGAGGAGCTCGTATGATGTCTTGCCGAGGAGCTTATGAAGATAAAGCCTGTTGATAGCATGACAAGCTGTCTCGACCGCTTCCCCCCAAAAATGCTTCGGTGTCTTGTATTCATCAAGCATCGTTCTCGCCATCTCTATGAGCGTTCGGTTCTTCCTCTCAACAACTCCATTTTGTTGAGGAGTGTACGTAGCCGAGAACTCATGTAGAATCCCTTCCACATCGAGAAAAGAGTCTACATTGGCGTTCTTGAACTCCGTTCCATTGTCACTCCGAACTTTCTTGATCTTCACCTCAAATTGATTTTGGGCCTTTTTGACAAAGGTTTTGAAGATTCTCTGAACCTGCGATTTGTCATCAAGGAAAAATACCCACGTAAATCTGGAATAATCATCAACTATAACTAGACCAAAGGAGTTACCACCAAGGCTTTTGTAAGCATTAGGACCGAAGAGATCCATATGAAGAAGCTCAAGCGGTCTCCTTGTGGTCATGATGTTCTTCACGCGATGACTTCCTCCTACTTGTTTTCCTGCTTGACAAGCACTACAAAGTCTATCTTTGTTAAAGAAAACATCTTTAACGCCAAGAATATGATCACCTTTGATCAGCTTGTCTAGATTACGCATACCAACATGTCCAAGCCTTCTATGCCATAACCAACCTTTAGAGGATTTAGCAATGAAGCAAGCTCTAGGTTGGGCTTTCTTAGTGAAATCAACAATATATAGATCACCTCTACGGATACCGGTAAACGCCATGTTATGATTGTCACGACGAAAGACTTGGCAATCTACTTCGGTGAATAGCACATTGAATCCAAAGTCAGCTAATCTAGACACGGAAAGTAAATTGTATCCAAGAGATTCTACAAGCATGACATTTTGAATAGAGCTATCATGAGATATGGCCACCTTACCAAGGCCAAGTACCTTACCCTTGGAGTTGTCTCCAAAAGTCACATACTTGCATGAACCATCGTTCTTTGCAAGCTCTCGAAACATGTCTTTGTCTCCGGTCATGTGGTCGGTGCATCCACTATCAAGAATCCACTCTTTTCCGCCGGACATGTAGTCTCTCAGATTTGCCATAAGATTGAGACTCTTCATGATCTTGTCTAGCTCGGTGTCCGAATCGGAGTAATCATCATCATGCTCATGCTCATCATCATATTGACCCATAGATTGTTCATCATCAACACCTAGGTCAATTTGATAACTACTTGCATTAGTTTTGTCAATGTGACAATAATCATCGGAAAGCAATACAAGAGCATTTCTAATTAAAACATTGATAAGACCGGGATCACCCTTCTTTTTCATAAGATCACGAAGCTCAAAGAAGCATTTATCAAAGTTGGGATCATTGGGGCGCATCATATCAAATTCAATAGTCTTGTATAGAATTTTATCAAGACCTCTCAAAGAGTAGTCCGGATAAAGTTCTTCCAAGAACTTCCACATAGCATAGGAGCACTCAAAGTTTGTAACGAGCTCAAGCAAGTTATCGGGTAACCCTCTAATGATAAGATTTACAGTCCTAAGGTTACGAAGCAAATCAAGCTCTTCATCCATGGTAGGGTGCAAGGGGTCAAATGGAGGCACATAGGGGGTCTCAACATATTTGCGCAAATTGTACGTCTTAAAGATAATAAGAATTTCAATCCTCCACGAGTTATAGGACACTCCATTAAGAATAGGCACTCTATGGCTAACACTCCCAAACATAGACACGTCCATCTTCCTCCAATGGTGTGTAAACCAAAGCAATGGAGACCAAAGCTCTGATACCAATTGAGGGATCGAAGAAGGTGAGAGTGTCTAGAGGGGGGGTGATTAGACTACTCGACAAGATAAAAATTCTGTCTTTTATCAAGGACAGATTTTGGCAGATTTTGCATAACACAAAAGTCAAGTAGCACACTACACATGCAATTCTAGAGTATGGGCAGCGGAAAGTAAATTGCACAAGTAGTAAAGAGGAGTGGAGATGATCAAACGCAATTTGGAGACGCGGTGATTTTTCCCGTGGTTCCGATAGGTGGCGCTATCGTACATCCACGTTGATGGAGACTTCAACCCACGGAGGGTAACAGCTGCGAGAGTCCACGGAGGGCTCCACCCACGAAGGGTCCACGAAGAAGCAACCTTGTCTATTCCATCATGGCCTACGCCCACGGAGGGCTAGCCTTACTCGGGGTAGATCTTCACGAAGTAGGCGATCTCCTTGCCCTTACAAACCTCTTGGTTCAACTCCACATCTCGACGACGGAGGCTCCCAAGCGACACCTAACCAATCTAGGAGGCACCACCCTCCAAAAGGTAATAGATGTTGTAGATGATGATGAACTCCTTGCTCTTGTGCTTCAAATGATAATCTCCCCAACACTCAACTCTCCTCACTGATTTGGCTGTGGTGGAAGAAAGGATTGAGGGGAAAGCAACTTGGGAAGGCTAGAGATCAAGCTTCATATGGTGGGAGTGGAGCAACTTGATCTCAACACAAGGGTAGGTAGTTCTATTCTCAGAAATGTAAGGTAGGAGTGGTAGTTCTTTCTGATGGCTCTCTCCACGAATGAAGAGGGGGTGGAGGGGTATAAATAGCCTCCACACAAAATCCAACCGTTACACACATTTGAGCAATCTCGGTGGGACCGAAGTGGACAACTCGGTGAGACCGATAGTTCAAATAATGTGAACATTGGGGTTTTCGGTGGGACCGAATATACAATCTCGGTTAGTCCGATTCGTGCAATGACAAGAGCATGCCAGTTTCGTTGGGACCGACTTCATCATCTCGGTGACACCGATTTGATGACAGAAGGTTACAAAACCTTGGCAACTCATGTTTCGGTGAGACCGAGTTCAGAATCGGAAAACCCGAGTTTACTAGGGTTTGGCTTATGGCTGAGGTGGTTCATCTCGGTGTGACTGAGTTTGGAATATCGGTGGGACCGAGACTACTTATGAGTGCATATGGCAGTGAAAGTTGCTGATAGTTTAGGAGATGTATCACTAAGCACTTGAGCAACCAGATCATCATCATAACCTCATCCCCTTTTAATAGTATTGGCTTTTCCTATGGACTCAATGTGATCTTGGATCACTAAACCAAAAATGGAGTCTTGAGATTTTGCCAATGCTTGCCTTAGCATTTTGAGGGGTCCACTTCTTTAGTCCTTTTGCCATGCCAATGTGATTGAATTTCCTGAAACATACTTGATAAAAGCATTAGTCCAACCACAAAGTATGTTGTCATTAATTACCAAAACCACCCGGGGAGCAAATGTGCTTTCAGCTTCTTATGACTCGAAGGACGGAGCACTGGAGGAGGCGGTAGCCAGAACGTCTGCTGCTTGGCGACCACTTGAGAGGAAGAGGAGGAGTGAACATAATCTCTTATCCTCTTTTTGGAAGCTTCACATTTGAGTTGAGCTGCCTCTTGCTTGAGTGCCATGTTGTAGAATTTGTCAAATTGATCTACTCGAACAGAGTGAGTGGAAGTTGGAGCTCATCTTTCAGACCACCTCGGAACTGGTAGATTTTGCTCTTGGCATCGGGGATGTCTTGCTTCGCATAACGGGCAAGATTCTGGTACTTGACATTGTACTGGTAGACAGACATGGTGCCTTGCTTTAGATTACGTAACTGCTCATGCATGACTTCAATGACACTTGTAAGGATGTGATGAGAACAAATCGTGACAAAAGTCTGTTAAAGAGATCTCACGACCCGCTCTGGAGTCTTTGTACTATTGCCACCAATCTGCAGCTTGGTCTTTGAGTTGGAAAGTGGCAAACTTGACATAATCCTCAGGTCTAACATTACTGCACTTGAAATGCTTCTTGATGTCTGTGATCCAATCTTCAGCATCTAGCAGATCAACATAGTAGCTGAAAGACTTGGGTTGATTGACAAGGAATTGGTTCAGAGTCTCAAAGTGAGGTTGATTGAACAGATTTCCTTGGCCTTGGTTCCCTTGATTTCCTTGATTCCCTTGATTTGCTTGGAAACTCTGCATCATTTGCATGAGCATCTGAGTGTTTTGATTGGTTTCCTGCATAATTGCTCTCCATGCCTCAGACGAAGGAGGAGGGGAAGGAGGACGCTCTTCTTCACCCTCTGGTTTCTGGCTGGGAACTTTCTTAGGTGCCATCCTGAAGATGACGACAACCGTTAGCCATTGAAGCAAAATAATAGATATGCTGAATCAACAGCTAGATATTTGCAACATATAGTCTTCACAATGCACATCCGAAAAAAATTGAACGAATGAATTCCATAGCTTAATGGTACATCAACTTGTCAAGAAGACACTTGGGAGAACAAAATGATAGATTAAAACAAGGTAACAGATGGAACAAATACATAATAGAGGTTTCGTCCCACATGTTCGTGCTGATGCCCCATGACACGTGTTACAAAGGGCCTTGCAATCCTAGGATCAGCATAGCCCATGATAACCTCTCCACTAGATGTTGAACCCCAACCTCATATCATGCACCCGTTTGGAGATTACCTAAGAGATACTTGAATCCCACCTATTAATTCCCAAAGCTTTCCGGTTATGCAATCTGGTGTTGGGGATACAAGGGAAGCACCGGATATCACACAACTATTAAATCCTACATCCAGCTGTATCCATCCGTCAACACATAACTAGGCACCTTCGGAAACCGTTTACCTCGGACCTTCGAAACGCATCCGATATACTAGCTATGGCAATACTCCTGAACTATCCCCCCGGTACTGGGTGACGTCGGGGTTATCTCACCACCAGACATGCATAGAAGAATTTTCGATGTCGGCCGCCTCTAGTATTCTAGAACTGCAACGATATAATTGTGACGACAACACCTCGGAGCTCAACTGCGCGGGACACTGCCACAACCCCTAAATGACAGGAGGCACCAAGAACAATGTTCTCGTCACAAAGATATCGGAACAATCCAAACAATACCCGCGTGATCCTAAAAAAAAAATCGGTCAAAATTGAGGATAGTGATGTTAAAACAATGTCAGGAATCCTCACCAGAGCGACGAAGGGGATGAGGAGTAAAAAAGAAATCCTACTCTCTGATATATATATAGGACTCTAAACATTTTTGTGTGTGTGCCTAGACTCAACATCGGCAGCGGTTTGATCAATCAGGAGGCTCTTAGGTCGAAGAAGGCTCTGAATACCAACTTGTAATGCCCAGGATGCGACTATATCGCCTACGTGTCGAGGCATGAGTTAGAGACATAAGCGCATTTTGATATGATCGCAAGCGTGGTATCTTTACACAACTCATGTAATGAACAGGGATGAAAGAGTAAAATAGTTGGATTACACTCGCCACGTCACACAAATAATTTAACATTCATACATTCATGCAAATAACACAGATTCCGACTATGGACGAAATCAAACGAGAAAAGATACCACAACCACAAGTCCTGATCGCCCCTAGTAGGAACGACTACAGATCATCGGGGTACGTCACATACATATGACCACGCTCTTCATCGAACTACCAGTGAAGTTCTTGTCCATCTCCTGCGTCGTACTCAGTTGACCTGCATCTGGTGTGTGTTGTAATCTGTGAGTCACAAGGACTCAGCAACCCCATTCCTGAGTATCAAAACTAACAAAGCATTTAGGTGTGGAGAGGTAACAAAGTGGCTGCAGCAAGCACTAAGCAACTAGCTTACGAAGTCAGAGCGAGATGAGGATATGTGCCAACGGTCGCCAAAGATGATCAGAAAGTTATCCTAGCTACTCACGTTCATGCATAACCCCACTGTGTTCACTTTCCGAAATCCCCTTCGAAAAGAGACCGTCACGGTTGCTCACACATGTAGTGTATTCTTAAGGATGTGGTGTCAAGTTATCTACAACCGGATATTAACAAATTCCCATCTGCCACATAATCACGGGCACGGCTTTTGAAAGTTCATAACCCTGCAGGGGTGTCCCAACTGTTGGGGAACGTAATATTTCAAAAATTTCCTACGACCACGCAAGATCTATCTACCAGATGCATAGCAACGAGGGGAAGAATGTGTCTTCGTACCCTCGTAGACCGGGAGCGGAAGCGTCTAGTGTCGCGGTTGATGTAGTCGAACTTTCTTCGCGATCCAACCGATCAAGCACCGAACGTACGGAGCCTCCGCGTTTAGCACACGTTCAACTTGATGACGTCCCACGAGCTCTTGATCCAATAGAACCTCGCGGGAGAGTTTCGTCAGCACGACGGCGTGGTGACGGAGATGATGAAGCTACCGTAGCAGGGCTTCGCCTAAGCGCTGCAACAATATGACCGAGGTGTGTTTCTGTGGAGGGGGGCACCACACACGGTTGGGAGAGATCAACAGATCAACTTGTGTGTCTATGGGGTGCCTCTACCGTCGTATATAAAGGAGTGGGGGAGGGGGAGGTCCGGCCCTCTCTATGGCGCGCCCTAGGGGAGTCCTACTCCCACCTGGAGTAGGATTCCCCCTTTACTAGTAGAACTAGGAGCCCTTCCAAGTATTAGGAGTAGGAGAGAAGGAAATGGAAAAGAGAAGAGAAGGAAGGAGGTGGCGCAGCCCCTCCCCCTAGTCCAATTCGGACTAGGACTTGGTGGGGGTGCAGCCTCCTCTCTCTCTTTCCCCTAAAACCCAATAAGACCCATATACTCCCCGACGAATTCCCGTAATTCTCCGGTACTCCGAAAAATACCCGAATCACTCGGAACATTTCCGATGTCCGAATATAGTCGTCCAATATATCGATCTTTACGTCTCGACCATTTCGAGACTCCTCCTCATGTCCCCGATCTCATCCGGTACTCCGAACTACCTTCAGTACATCAAAACACATAAAATCATAATACCGATCGTCATCAAACGTTAAGCGTGCGGACCCTACGGGTTCGAGAACTATGTAGACATGACCGAGACTCATCTCTGGTCAATAACCAATAGTGGAACATGGATGCTCATATTGGCTCCTACATATTCTACAAAGATCTTTATCGGTCAAACCGCATAACAACATACATTGTTCCCTTTGTCATCGGTATGTTACTTGCCCGAGATTCGGTCGTCGGTATCTCAATAGCTAGTTCAATCTCATTACCGGCAAGTCTCTTTACTCGTTTCGTAATACATCATCTCTTGAGTAACTCATTAGTCATTTGCTTGCAAGGCTTATTATGATGTGTATTACCGAGAGGGCCCAAAGATACCTCTCCGACACTCGTAGTGACAAATCCTATTCTTGATCTATGCCAACACCACGAACACCTTCGATGACACCTGTAGAGCATCTTTATAATCACCCAGTTACATTGTGACGTTTCATAGCACACAAGGTGTTCCTGCGGTATTCGGGAGTTTCATAATCTCATAGTCATAGGAACATGTATAAGTCATGATGAAAGCAATAGCAGTAAAACTAAACGATCATAGTGCTAAGCTAACAGATGGGTCTTGTCCATCACATCATTCTCCTAATGATGTGATCCCATTGATCAAATGACAACTCATGTCTATGGCTAGGAAACATAACAATCTTTGATCCATGAGCAAGTCTAGTAGAGGCATACTAGGGAAACTCTATTTTTTCTATGTATTCACACATGTACTAAGTTTCCGGTTAATACAATTCTAGCATGAATAATAAACATTTATCATGATATAAGGAAATAAATAATAACTTTATTATTGCCTCTAGGGCATATTTCCTTTAGTCTCCCACTTGCACTAGAGTTAATCTAGATTACATCACCATGTGATTAACACCTAATAGTTCACATCACCATGTGACTAACACCCATAGTTCTCATCGCCATGCGACCAATACCCAAAGGGTTTACTAGAGTCTACAATCTAGTTTACATCACCATGTGGTTAACACCCAAAGAGTAATAAGGTGTGATCATTTTTGCTTGTGAGAGAAGTTTAGTCAACGGGTCTGACACATTCAGATCCGTATGTATTTCTCAAATTTCTATGTCTACAATGCTCTGCATGGACCTACTTTAGCTAATTGCTCCTACTTCCAATATGCATCCAGATCGAGACTCAGAGTCATCTAGATCGGTGTTAAAACTTGTATCGACGTAACTCTTTACGACGAACTCTTTATCACCTCCATAACCGAGAAATATTTCCTTAGTCATCCAGTACCTAAGGACAATTTTGACCACTCTTAAGTGATCTACTCCTAGATCAAAATTGTACTCCCTTGCCAAAATCAGGATAGGGCATACAATAGGTCTGGTATACAGCATGGCATACTTCATAGAACCTATGGCTGAGACATAGGGAATGACTTTCATTCTCTCTCTATCTTCTGAAGTGGTCGGGCATTGAGTCTTTACTCAACTTCATACCTTGCAACACAGGCAAGAACTCTTTCTTTGACTGTTCCATTTTGAACTACTTCAAAATCTTGTCAAGGTATGTACTCATTGAAAAAAACTTATTAAGCGTCTTGATCTATCTCTATAGATCTTGATGCTCAATATGTAAGCAGCTTTACCAAGGTTTTTCTTTGAAAAAACTCCTTTCAAGCACTCCTTTATGCTTTCCAGAAAATTCTACATCATTTCCGGTCGACAATATGTCATTCACATATACTTATCAGAATGGAAGTAGTGCTCCTACTCACTTTCTTGTAAATACAGGCTTCACCACAAGTCTGTATAAAACCATATGCTTTGATCACCTCATCAAAGAGTATATTCCAACTCCGAGATGCTTGCACTAGTCCTTAGATGGATCGCTGGAGCTTGCACACTTTGTTAGCACCTTTAGGATTGACAAAACCTTTTGGTTGCATCATGTACAACTCCTCTTTGAGATATCCATTAAAAAATCCAGTTTTGGCATCCATTTGCCAGATTTCAAAATCATAAAATGCGGCAATTGCTAACATGATTCGGACAGACTTAAGCATCGCTACGGTGAGAAAGTCTCATCGTAGTCAACTCCTTGAACTTGTCGAAAACCTTTCACAACAAGTCGATCTTTGTAGACAGTAACATTACCGTCGGCGTCGGTCTTCCTCTTGAAGTTCCATTTATTTTCGATGGCTTGCTGATCATCGGGCAAGTCAACCAAAGTCCACATTTTGTTCTCATACATGGATCCCATCTCAGATTTCATGGCCTCAAGCCATTTTGCGGAATCTGGGCTCATCATCACTTCCGCATAGTTCGTAGGTTCATCATGGTCTAGTAACATGACTTCCAGAACTGGGTTGCCGTACCACTCTGGCACGGAACATACTCTGGTTGATCTACGAAGTTCAGCAGTAACTTGATCCGAAGTTTCATGATCATCATAATTAGCTTCCTCACTAATTGGTGTAGGAATCACTGGAACCAGTCTCTGCGATGTACTACTTTCCAATTCGAGAGAAGGTACAATTACCTCATCAAGTTCCACTTTCCTCCCACTCACTTCTTTTGAGAGAAACTCCTTCTCTAGAAAGGATCCATTCTTAGCAACGAATATATTGCCTTCGGATCTGTGATAGAAGGTGTACCCAACAGTCTCCTTTGGGTATCCTATGAAGACACATTTCTCGGACTTGGGTTCGAGCTTATTTCGCAGTCCCAAATTTTAAGAAACGACAACTTTGGTTTCTTGCCAAACAACAGTTCATAAGGCGTCGTCTCATCAGATTTAGATGTTGCCCTATTTAACGTGAATGCAGCTATCTGTGATGCATAACCCAAAATGATAGTGGTAAATCGGTAAGAGACATCATAGATCGCACCATATCTAATAAAGTACGGTTACGACGTTCAGACACACCATTACGCTCTGGTGTTCCGGGTGGCGTGAGTTGTGAAACTATTCCACATTGTTTTAAATGAAGACCAATCTCGTAACTCAAATATTCACCTCCACGAACAGATCGTAGAAACTTTATTTTCTTGTCATGATGATTCTCTACTTCACTCTGAAATTCTTTGAACTTCTCAAATGTTTCAGACTTGTGCTTCATCAAGTAGATATACCCATATCTGCTCAAATCATCAGTGAAGGTCAGAAAATAACGATACCCGCCGCGAGCCTCAACACTCATTGGTCCACATACATCAGTATGTATGATTTTCGACAAATCTGTTGCTCGCTCCATTGTTCGGGAGAATGGAGTTTTTGTCATCTTGCCCATGAGGCATGGATCGCAAGCACCAAGTGATTCATAATCAAGTGATAACAAAAGTCCATCACTATGGAGTTTCTTCATGCGCTTTACACCAATATGACCTAAATGGTATGCCACAAATAAGTCGCACTATCATTATCAACCTTGCATCTTTTGGCTTCATTATTATGAATATGTGTATCACTACGATCGAGATCCAACAAACTATTTTCATTGGGCGTATGACCATCAAAGGCTTTATTCATGCAAACAGAATAACAATTATTCTATGACTTTAAATTAATAACCGTATTGCAACAAACATGATCAAATCATATTCATGCTTAACGCAAATGCCAAATAACACTTATTTAGCTACTACACTAATTCCGAAAGTATAGGGAGTGTGCGATGATGATCATATCAATCTTGGAACCACTTCCAACACACATCATCACTTCACCTTTAACTAGTCTCTATTCATTCTGCAACTCCCGTTTCGAGTTACTAATTTTAGCAACTGAACCGGTATCAAATACCCAGGGGTTGCTATGAACACTAGTAAAGTACACATCAACAACCTGTATATCAAATATACCTTTGCTCACTTTGCCATTCTTCTTATCCACCAAGTATCTAGGGCAGTTCCACTTCTAGTGACCATTTTCTTTGCAGTAGAAGCACTTAGTTTCAGGCTTGAGTTTAGCTTTGGGTTTCTTCACGGGAGTGACAAGTTGCTCGTCATTTTTCCTGAGGTTCCCCTTCCATCCCTTTTCCCTTTACTTGAAACAAGTGGTCTTGTTAACCATCAACACTTGATGCTGTTTTTTGATTTCTACCTTCGCTGATTTCAGCATTGCGAAGGGCTCGGGAATTACTTCCGTCATCCCATGCATATTATAGTTCATCACGAAGTTCTACTAACTTGGTGAAAGTGTCAAGAGAACTTTGTCAATTACTATCTTATCTGGAAGATTAACTCCCACTTGATTCAAGCAATTGTAGTACCCAGACAATCTAAGCACAAGCTCACTGGTTGAGCTATTCTCCTCCATCTTGTTGGCAAAGTACTGCCAGAGGTCTTATACCTCTCGACACGGGCATGAGTATGATATACTAATTTTAACTCTTGGAACATCTCATATGCTCCATGGTGTGCAAAACGTTTTTGAAGTCCCGGTTATAAGCCGTAAAGCATGGTGCACTAAACTATCAAGTAGTCATCATACTAAGCTTTTGTCAAAACGTTCATAACGTTTGCATCTGCTCCTGCAATAGGTCTGTCACCTAGCGGTGCATCAAGGACATAATACTTCTATGCAGCAATGAGGATAATCCTCATATCATGGACCTAGTCCGCATCATTGCTACTAACATCTTTCAACTTAGTTTTCTCTAGGAACATATCAAAAACATAGGGGAGCTATAACGCGAGCTATTGATCTACAACATAGATATGCTAATACTACGAGGACTAAGTTCATGATAAATTAAAGTTCAATTAATCAAATTACTAAAGAACTCCCACCTAGATAGACATCCCTCTAGTCATCTAAATGATCACGTGATCTAAATCAACTAAACCATGTCCGATAATCACGTGAGATGGAGTAGTTTTCAATGGTGAACATCTTATGTTGATCATATCTACTATATGATTCACGCTCGACCTTTCGGTCTCCAGTGTTCCGAGGCCATATCTGCATATGCTAGGCTCGTCAAGTTTAACCCAAGTATTCTGCGTGTGCAAAACTGGCTTACACCCGTTGTATGTGAACGTAGAGCTTATCACACCCGATCATCACGTGGTGTCTCATCACGACGAACTTTCGCAACGGTGCATACCGAGGGAGAACACTTATACCTTGAAATTTTGTAAGGGATCATCTTATAATGCTACCGTCGTACTAAGCAAGATAAGAAGCATAATAAGATAAACATCACATGCAATCAAAATATGTGACATGATATGGCCATCATCATCTTGTGCTTTTGATCTCCATCTCCAAGGCACCATCATGATCACCATCGTCACCGGCGCGACACGTTGATCTCCATCGTAGCATCGTTGTCGTCTCGCCAACTATTGCTTCCATGACTATCCCTACCACTTAGTGATAAAATAGAGCAATTACATGGCAATTGTATTTCATACAATAAAGCGACAACCATATGGCTCCTGCCAGTTGCCGATAACTTTACAAAACATGATCATCTCATACAATAACATATAACTCATCATGTCTTGACCATATCTCATCACAACATGCCCTGCAAAAAACAAGTTAGATGTCCTCTACTTTGTTCTTGCAAGTTTTACGTGGTTGCTACGGGCTTAGCAAGAACCGTTCTTACCTACGCATACAAAACCACAACGATTTTTCGTCAAGTATGTGCAGTTTTAACCTTCACAAGGACTGGGCGTAGCCACACTTGATTCAGCTAAAGTGAGAGAGACAAACACCCGCCAGTCACCTTTAAGCAACGAGTGCTCATAACGGTGAAACCAGTCTCGCGTAAGCGTACGCGTAATGTCGTTCCGGGCCGCTTCATCTCACAATACCGCCGAAACAAAGTATGACATGCTGGTAAGCAGTATGACTATTATCGCCCACAACTCATTGTGTTCTACTCGTGCAAATCATCTACGCATAGACCTGGCTCTGATACCACTATTGGGGAACGTAGTATTTCAAAAGTTTCCTACGGTCACACAAGATCTATCTACCAGATGCATAGCAACGAGGGGAAGAGTGTGTCTACGTACCCTCCTAGACCGGGAGCGGAAGCGTCTAGTTGCGCGGTTGATGTAGTCGAACTTTCTTCGCGATCCAACCGATCAAGCACCGAACGTACGGAGCCTCCGCGTTCAGCACACGTTCAGCTTGATGACGTCCCACGAGGTCTTGATCCAGTAGAACCTCGCGGGAGAGTTTCATCAGCACGACGGCGTGGTGATGGAGATGATGAAGCTACCGGCGCAGGGCTTCGCCTAAGCACTGCAACGATATGACCGAGGTGCGTTTCAGTGGAGGGGGGCACCGCACACGGTTGGGAGAGATCAACAAATCAACTTGTGTGTCTATGGGGTGCCTCTACCCCTGTATATAAAGGAGTGGAGGAGGGGGAGGGCCGGCCCTCTCTATGGCGCGCCCTAGGGGAGTCCGACTCCCACCGGGAGTAGGATTCCCCCTTTCCTAGTAGAACTGGGAGCCCTTCCAAGTACTAGGAGTAGGAGAGAAGGAAAGGGAAAAGAGAAGAGAAGGAAGGAGGTGGCGCAGCCCCTCCCCCTAATCCAATTCGGACTAGGCCTTGGTGGGGGCGCAGCCTCCTCTCTCTCTTTCCCCTAAAGCCCAATAAGGCCCATATACTCCCCGGCGAATTCCCGTAACTCTGCGGTACTCCGAAAAATACCCGAATCACTCAGAACCTTTCCGATGTCCGAATATAGTCGTCCAATATATCGATCTATACGTCTCGACCATTTCGAGACTCCTCGTCATGTCCCCGATCTCATCCAGGACTCCGAACTACCTTCGATACATTAAAACACATAAACTCATAATACCGATCGTCATCAAACGTTAAGCGTGCGGACCCTACGGGTTCGAGAACTATGTAGACATGACCGATACTCATCTCCGGTCAATAACCAATAGCGGAACCTGGATGCTCATATTGGCTCCTACCTATTCTACGAAGATCTTTATCGGTCAAACCGCATAACAACATACGTTGTTCCCTTTGTCATCGGTATGTTACTTGCCCGAGATTCGATCGTCGGTATCGCAATACCTAGTTCAATCTCATTACCGGCAAGTCTCTTTACTCGTTCCGTAATACATCATCCCTTGACTAACTCATTAGTCATTTGCTTGCAAGGCTTATTATGATGTGTATTACCGAGAGGGCCCAGAGATACCTTTCCGACACTCGAAGTGACAAATCCTATTCTTGATCTATGCCAACACCACGAACACCTTTGGAGACACCTGTAGAGCATCTTTATAATCACCCAGTTACGTTGTGACGTTTGATAGCATACGAGGTGTTCCTCCGGTATTCGTGAGTTGCATAATCTCATAGTCATAGGAACATGTATAAGTTATGAAGAAAGCAATAGCAGTAAAACTAAACGATCATAGTGCTAATCTAACAGATGGGTCTTGTCCATCACATCATTCTCCTAATGATGTGATCACGTTGATCAAATGACAACTCATGTCTTTGGCTAGGAAACATAACCATCTTTGATCAATGAGCTAGTCTAGTAGAGGCATGCTTGGGACACTCTGTTTTGTCTATGTATTCACACATGTACTAAGTTTCCAGTTAATACAATTCTAGCATGAATAATAAACATTTATCATGATATAAGGAAATAAATAATAACTTTATTATTGCCTCTAGGGAATATTTCCTTCACCAACTTAGCCCATCACAAGCTTACGGTCCGCGGAGTAACAACTCCATGTTGGGAAGCCCCGAGTATTCTCAGAATCTCGCGCTCAAGTTCTTCGAAGAAAGGAAAACTAGCCCAAGGAGATCTCCCAGTGAGTCAGATCCGTGTCCAGAGCCACACATTCTCCATCTACAGACTCATCCGTCTATGCAAAGTGGACGATAGCCGAAAATGCCTCGAGTTGCCCCGAGGTGGCACCGCCGACTGCTAGGTAGGTGGACCAACACTCATGAGGAGCACTGGCCCGGGGGTGGATTAACTACTCGGGTTAATTACTCCCTATGTAGTTTTTAGTTGTTAAGGAAATGGTAAAACCAAAGTTGGATCTCCTCGGGAGAGCTTTAGTTTAAGCGAAGAAACAAGGGGGTCCCATAACACCAACCATGTGAGGAACGGAAAATCAAGGAATATAAAACCGGTTTATCGGGTCCTAAGGTGGCATGAGTGGAACAAAACACCAAGCAGAAGGCTCAAAAGAAAATCACACAAAATCTACGAAAAAGACAAATCATCAAGTGCTAACAATTTCAGCAACTTAACAGCTACATGCACTTTTGCAATAGGTTTAAACATGGCATAATGCAACCTAACATGTATGAAAGTGCATCCATCATGAAGAGCATCACAAGAGGAACATGTTGACATATCATACACTCCATTTGGACCAACATGCACAAAGTTACGACCTCATGAAATGAAGGATGAGCCCAGAATGGAATTGATTAAGCCAACAATGAATATATTGTCGTAAAGGGAATTGTTACATCCGGGGTCTAGCTTTGGGCTTATTCTCGGGAGTGGAAACTTGCTTTCTGTTCTTCTTGAAGTCAACTTTCTTCCCTTGGCCTTTTCCTTGAAACTAGTGGTCTTGTTAAACCATCAACACTTGATGCTCTTTCATGATTTCTACCTTCGCTGATTTCAGCATCGCGAAGAGCTCGAGAATCACTTTCGTCATCCCTTGCATATTATAGTTCATCACGAAGTTCTAGTAGCTTGGTGATAGTGACTAGAGAACTTTGTCAATCACTATCTTATCTGGAAGATAAACTCCCACTTGATTCAACTGATTGTAGTACCCAGACATTCTGAGCACATGCTCACTAGCTGAGCTATTCTCCTCCATCTTGTAGGCAAAGTATTTTTCAGAGGTCTTGTACCTCTCGACATGGGTATAAGTCTGAAATACCAATTTCAGCTCTTGGAACATATCATATGCTCCGTGGCATTCAAAACGGGTTTTGATGTCCCGGTTCTAAGCCGTAAAGCATGGTGCACTAAACTATTTAGTAGACATCATATTGAGCTTTGCCAAACATTCATAACGTTTGCATCTGCTCCTGCAATTGGTCTGTCACCTAGTGGTGCATCAAGGATGTAATACTTCTATGCAGCAATGAGGATAATCCTCAGATCTAGGACCTAGTCCGTATCATTGCTACGAACATGTTTCAACTTAGATTTCTCTAGGAACATATAAAAAACATAGGGGAGCTACAACGCGAGCTATTGATCTAATTTGCAAATACTATCAGGACTAAGTTCATGATAAATTAAAGTTCAATTAATCATATTACTAAAGAACTCCCACTTAGATAGACATCCCTCAAGTCATCTAAATGATCACATGATCCAAATCAACTAAACCATGTCCGATCATCACGTGAGATGGAGTAGTTTTCAATGGTGAACCTCTTATGTTGATCATATCAACTATATGATTCACGCTCGATCTTTCGGTCTCCAGTGTTCCAAGGCCATGTCTATACATGCTAGGCTCATCAAGTTTAACCCGAGTATTCTGCATGTGCAAAACCGTATTACACCCGTTGTACGTGAACGTAGAGCTTATCACACCCGATCATCACGTGGTGTCTCGGCATGACGAATTGTCGCAACAGTGCATACTCGGGGAGAACATTTGTACATTGAAAATTTGTAAGGGACCATCTTATAATGCTACCGCCGTACTAAGCAAAATAAGATGCATAAATAGATCAACATCTCATGCAATCAAAATATGTCACATGATATGGCCATCATCATCTTGTGCTATTGACCTCCATCTCCAAAGCATCATCATGTTCTCCATCGTCACTGGCTTGACACTGTGACCTTCATTGTAGCGTCGTGGTCGTCTCGCCAACTATTGCTTCTACTACTCTTGCTAACTCACAGTGATAAAGTGAAGCAATTACATGGCATTTGCAATTCATACAATAAAGAGACAACCATAAGGCTCCTGCCGGTTCCTGATAATTTACAAAACATGATCATATTATACAATAACGTATAACTCATCACGTCTTTACCATATGACATCACAACATGCCCTACAAAAACAAGTTAGACGTCCTCTACTTTGTTGTTGCAAGTTTTACGTGGCTACTATGGGCTTCCAGTAAGAACCGTTCTTACCGACGCATCAAAACCACAACAATTTTTCGCCAAGTGTGTTGTTTTAACCTTCAACAAGGACCGGCCGTAGTCACACTCAATTCAACCAAAGTTGGAGAAACCGACACCCGCCAGGCACCTGTGTGCAAAGCACGTCGGTAGAACCAGTCTCATGATCGCGGTCATGTAATGTAGGTCCAGGATGCATCATCCAACAATACCGCCGAATCAAAGTATGAAATTGGTAGTAAGCAATATGACTATTATCGCCCACAACTCTTTGTGTTCTACTCGTGCATATCATCTACGCATAGACCTGGCTCATGATGTCACTGTTGGGGATGTAGTATTTCAAAAAAAAATCCTATGATCACGCAAGATCTATCTAGGAGAAGCATAGCAACGAGCGGGGAGAGTATGTCCATGTACCCTCGTAGACCGAAAGCGGAAGTGTTTAGTAACGCGGTTGATGTAGTTGAACATCTTCACGATCCAACCGATCCAAGTACCGAACATACGTCACATCTATGTTCAGCACACGTTCAGCACGATGACGTCCCTCGAGCTCTTGATCCAGTTGAGGACGAGGGAGAGTTTCATCAGCACGATGTCATGGTGACGGTGATGAGGAAGTTACTGGCACAGGGCTTCACCTAAGCACTATGACGATATGTCCGAGGTGTGTAACTGTGGTGGGGGGCACCGCACACGGCTAAAAGATCAACTTGTGCGTCTTTGGGGTGCCCCCCTGCCCACGTATATAAAGGAGGGAGGGAGAGAGGCCGGCCCACCTTGGGGCGCGCCAAGTATAGGGAGTCCTACTAGGACTCCCAAGTCCTAGTAGGATTCCCTTTCCTTTTCGGAGTAGGAAAGAAGGAAAGGAGGGAGAGGGAGAAGGAAAGAGAGGCCGCACCCCCACCCCTTGTCCAATTCGGTTTGGGTAGGGGGGAGGCGCACGCCACCTCGTGGCTTTCTTACCTCTCTCCACTAAAGTCGAATAAGGCCCATTAACTTCCCCGGTGAATTCCCGTAACTCTCCAGTACTTCGAAAAATACCCAAATCACTCGAAACCATTTTGATGTCCAAATATAGCCTTCCAATATATCAATCTTTACCTCTCGACCATTTCGAGACTCCTCGTCATGTCTGTGACCTCATCCGGGACTCCGAGCAGACTTCGGTCATCAAATCACATAACTCATAATACAAATCGTCATCGAACGTTAAGCATGCGGACCCTACGGGTTCGAGAACTATGTAGACATGACCGAGACACATCTCCGGTCAATAACCAATAGCGGAACTTGGATGCTCATATTGGCTACTACATATTCTGCGAAGAACTTTATCGGTCAAACCGCATAACAACATACGTTCTTCCCTTTGTCATCGGTATGTTACTTGCCCGAGATTCGGTCATCGGTATCATCATACCTAGTTCAATATTGTTACCGGCAAGTCTCTTTACTTGTTCCGTAATACATCATGTCGTAACTAACTCATTAGTCATATCCTTGCAAGGCTTATTATGATGTGTATTACCGAGAGGCTCAAAGATACCTCTCCGACACTCGGAGTGAGAAATCCAATTCTCGATCTATGCCAACTCAACAAACATCTTCGGAGACACCTATAGAGTATATTTATAATCACCCAATTATGTTTTGACGTTTGATTGCACACAAGGTGTTCGTTCGGTATTAGGAGTTGCATAATCTCATAGTCAGAGGAACATGTATAAGTCATGAAGAAAGCAATAGCAATAAAACTAAACGATCAATATCGTAAGCTAACAGATGGGTCTTGTCCATCACATCATTCTCTAATGATGTGATCTCGTTCATCACATGACAACACATGTCTATGGTCAGGAAACATAACCATCTTTGATGAATGAGCTAGTCAAGTAGAGGCATACTAGGGACACTCTATTTTGTCTATGTATTCACACATGTATCAAGTTTCCGGCTAATACAATTCTAGCATTAATAATAAATATTTATCATGATATAAGGAAATATAAATAAAAACTTTATTATTGCCTCTAGGGCATATTTCCTTCAAGTGGATATATTGCGGCGGATGAGGGCTTGTATGAAGGGCCGACGATGGGCGGATGAGGGAGTCGGTGAGGGCCTACACTGTGGTGGACGAGGGCGCCGGTGATGTAGATCTGGTGTGGTGGACCATGATGGTGGTCAAGGAGATCTGCAGCGGTGAACAAGCCAGTCGCTGAAGCGGCTCCGGTGAAGTGGTGAGTTGGTAGTTCGTGGTTCCAAGGTGCAGAAGGTAGATCCGGCGGGGTATGAGGTCCACCATTGCGGCGGAGGACTAGATTCGGCAGCTTGACGTGGTTGGGGGGGGGGAGCAGGCGCGGAGGGTAAGGGGAGGGGCTCTAGGGAAGAATGTTCGTGCAAAACAGGGTAAAACGATGGAGTTACCAAAGCAGCCATTTTCCGTTCATGTGGGATGGGTAAAACAGGAATATCGCAGGCCTAAACTTTAGGGCGCAAGATATTTTGATCTGAGCGGGAAGTTTGAAAGATTTTGGTTGCTGAAATTAAGTGTTCTGCTCTTGTACGACCGACTATGATATCATGGCCGAGAAATTATTTGTTTTGCACGAAAAAAAAATGCAAGTTTCGAATATCAATGTCTCCAACACGAAACTTAGATTATACATTCAATTCAAATATGGATAATTGAGCTAGTGGAAGCAAATACCATCATATGGTATTCAAAAGAAATTCCAAATGTGTTTATCCCAAATATGATGACAAAAGCAAAAATGTGTATGTGTTGGATTTCGGGTTCCGCAAACCCTTGAGAGGTTCGAACTCTGGGATGCGCACGAGGAACACTCCCTCCCCAGTGCGCTCACCCTACGATTCCGTGGCCTCGCTCACCGTGCTCAAAGAACAGGGGACACAAAGAATTATATTGGTTTGGGCCACCTTGTGGTGTAATACCCTACTCTAGTGTGTGTGGTGGATTGCCTTTGTATGGCTGAGGATGAACTAGTACAAGGGATTAACAGCCTCCGGAGGAGAGGTGTTCTTGGGCTCGGATGAGCTTGTGGTGTGAGTAGGGTGGAATGGATCCGATCCTCCTATATGGTGGTGGCTATGTCCTATTTATAGTGGCCTAGGTCCTCTTACCAAATATCGGCGGGAAGGGATCCCACAACGGAAAAATTTGAAGGGGAACAACTAGTACAAGTTATCCTGACAAAAGTAGTCTTCGCCTGCCAAAGGCTCTGTGGTGACGACGCACCGGGCCCCACGATGACCACCGTTCTACGGCCTTGACGGTCCTTGGTCTAGTTGCACCGATATGGAAACCTTTGCTTGATCCCTCGGGACTCCGCGCCTGCGCTTGCCCTCTTAGAACCAATGAGGAAACTGGCACACTATGCCCACTGGCGCCCGCCTGGCCTTGGTCGTCATGGCTCACGTCACGTTAACCTCGCGAGGTGCTCCTCGCATAAATATCTCCGCTCCTCGGGAGCTAGTCTAGAGAGACTGCACTGAGGAAGGTCTTGCTGTCGCCCACCTCGCGAGGGTCTTCAGTAGCAGTTGATGAAGTTGGGCCGCACCAGGCCGCTGATGGAGCCACGTCATGGGCCGCAGGCAGGCAAGCCGGGGTACCCCCTTTCCCAGGACGCTGACAGTATGTGTATGAATAAAGTGGGTGATTATAAGGTTTGAACATGCTCGTATGTGTATATCAAACATTTTATATATGAATTTGAAATCACAAAATTCTGGCTTTAAAAATGTACCTCCGTTTAAATGAATTACAAAAGCTAATGATGGAGTCGAATTCCAAAATTGCAATCTTAGGTTTGTAATTCTTGTACTTTAAAGTATATCACGCATGTTCAAAAGTATCATTATCTTATCAAATTGATCAACCATAAGTGCACACACTATTGACCATATATGTATCTCAATTACGCTAAAGTTTCTCAAATATAGACACCACACTCTTTATCTGAAACCACCCCCCCCCACACTCACACACACACAAGTCACTCTCTCCTCGGACACGAACACAGGAGCACATTAATCCCCCTCTCTCCTCTAGGTCCGGGCCCCAATATAGGTCTCTATCACTTTGTCTCTCGGGCATGCACACATCACTTCCCCCACTCTCTATGTCTCCCGGCATCTCTCTTTCCAAAGCACACGCACTATATAGAGTGTATCTTCCCCATACACGCAAAATGTCGCCCCCAAACGTCTATCTCCCTAGCTATGTAGTTCTCACACACTCACCTTACTCACCACCCCCACTGCAAACAAGCACCCTTTGTCTCCTTGTGCACCACTCTCCTCTTTCTATCTCTCCCACATGCTGACCCAACCCAGCTCCTTCCTTCTGTACATATATGTCATGAATCTTTCCATAGTTCCCTAACATATCATCATTCTCAATCTCGCACATTGTTCTCTACACCATCTATTCTAGATCTCTCATGATGTCTCTATCACACACACGATGACTCGCTTCCCTTGTGTCTCCGTACATAGGCCATTGAACAACATCAACCTTGTCTCCCTATCTATACGCCACTTCCACACACAAACGGCCCCTCTCTTCCTCTCTCTCTCCCTTGCTAGATCTCTCTCTCTCTCCCTCTTGCTCTCACACCCCTCTCCCACACACACTCGATGTCTCTTTGAAATAGTCTACTCCCTGTCCGCACCCATGCTATCCCGCTACTACACATGCCTTTCTCTCTCTTTGACACACATGTCACACCATTCCCCCTTCCCTACTAGGTTTACATCATTTGTGGTCTCTCTTCTCCACATACACACGCTCCCTCTCACACAGACACGCGCGCATAAACACACGCAGCCACGCACAAACACCCATATATATGTATCCTTCTTTTAAAATCCTTACCCTTGCATATTCTCTCTAGATCTATGTATATATGTATATATCGCCCTCTCTCTAGCTCACATGCACACCAAAAATCTCCATCTCTCTAACTCACACACCTCTCCCCATGTCTGCATGTGTACCTCACACACTCACTCTTTGATTATTTCTATGTGTCTCCATGTTACACAATGTAAAGCCCCATGCACATGTCTCTCTCTATCCTCCACACACAGAGACACAAAGAATCTCTTATCATTGCCACAATGTCTACACATATCACACATGCACGCGTGTCTCTCTCTCTCGCACACACGCTCAACCAAAAGGTTTTCTCGTGAATAACTTACCGTCTATTCATCAATAGTCATGGCAGTACAACGAACATGAGACGTGAAAAAGAATAAATCTACACGTCCGTATATGACCTAGTATGACTACTAGGACTAGAGCGAGCCGGAAGCACGCCGCTGTCACCCCCTCCTTATCGGCGAGGGGAAAACATTTGTTTTGCACAGTCGAGAAGTCATCGTGCTAAGGCCTCACATGCTCAGTCGTTGAATAGAATCTAGATCCAAGTTTATGGAAACAAGTATCGATAATACATTTGCATCTCCATACTTATATATCTTCTTCTTATAAACAAACCGAGTTAGTGATGATGGTATGCCTACCATCTTGCAATATAGACCATCTAATCTATATCTGATGGATAGAAATTAAACTAAAAGATACCCGCACCTCTCTCCACATTTGCATACAAGGCCTTCCCTCATTCATCCTTATCTCCCACAACCTCATTGTCGAGCAATTAAAAAAGGAAGCCTCTAGAACAATCTTGCATGGTGGTTCGATACACAGCTTCGTTCCAAAGCTTAACTTTCACTCCTACTTACAATATGTAGAGTATTTAACAAAAAACTACCACTTTCAACCAGCCCTAGGAAGAAACTATTGTAAAAAAATAGCAAAACCATACCCAAAATTTCTTAATCCGCGCCAAAAAAGTACTACCTAGTGCCGATTAGGCTCGTTTAAACCCATTTATGACAAGGTTGGCCCACACGTCTGTGCTGCCAAGGTAGCTTAAACAAATACATTTTGTCTGACGGTGACACAAGGTACCCACATCTGACCTTCTATACTGTTCTTCCTCCTCCAATCATTATTTTTCCATGAACATTACTTCGAACAGTTCTTATGCGTGTTCGTCTCTGGCGCCGATGATAAGCGAGCTGGCCGCCGCTCCGCCGGACGGGCCGGATGCAACACTGGCCTCCGCACAGGTTGCCTAGCTGGCCCGAGCATGGCTCACGCATGATCAAACCGCCATGCTGGTCTTCGCTTGAGCCAAATGGCTGGACTTAGCGCGGCGTGCGCGGGCAAACCAGCGCACCGTCGTGCCAACCTAGCAAGCAAACATGGCAGACAAGCAGCGGGATGCATCCAGTAGGTTGTGTGCTAGCTTGGCTATCTAGCGGCCGCGAGCGCCGGACATAACTGCCATCCGGGATGCCGCAAGATGGGCTCCGCGCCGCCGGCTCTTTTGACCTCTCATTCTCCCGACGGCAGTAGCTGCGTCCCATGGCCGAGGATGACTAGGTGGATGGGTCGGAGGTAGGAGGTCACTCGAGGATTTTTTTTCTAGACTGACATGTAGGTCCCACAAGTCAGAACGCGTAACTTGCTGGTCAAATTGAAGGCGTTGACTTAAGGGGCGACATGGGTTGAAACGTGCCTATAACGGCACTTGGTAGTTTATTGCGATAGTTTAATAAAAATTTGGTATATGTTTGCTAATTTTTGTAGAGTAGTGGTTTTTTGGTAGGGCTGGTTAGTAAGTGGTAGTTTCTTGGTAGTGGTTTCTTGTAAGAAACAATGTACTAGCGACAAAAGGAGATTCTACACGACAAAAAAATGACACATCCGTGACATTTTGGGCCGAACGAATTTTTTTCTGTCATACTTATGACAGTTCTATGACGATAATTGTGACAAAACCCAGTATCATCATAGATGTGGTGGGGTCCTACTTCTATGACAAAAAATCATGAGAGAAAATGGGCTTTTCGTCCTGGGCGGACCGGAGACACAGCTACATGACATTCTTTGGGCTGTTCATGACGGAAAAAACCATGGTAGAAGCGAGGGCGAGGAAAATGTCGTGGTGTTCCCGGTTACGGTGGGTTGTCGGGGCCGAGCGACGTGTGTTTCTCTTGTACACGCACGCGCGTGGGTGTGAGGTGTTGGGCTCTAACTGAACCCGAGCGATTGCACTGCGGGCTACGCGTTGCTGAACCCGAGCGATTGATCAATGGCTGTTAACTGAACTCGATCGAGCGATTCGTTCGCTACTGCTGCTAACTGAAGCCGATCGATGCTGCCCCTGGATGAACAGTGAGCATTGCTGGGGGGTTTGGATGAATAGTTCCTGGTGGGGTGGATGAACAGGACCCCTTGGTATTGCCTATGGATGAACAGAACCCCGATCGATCGAGTCGGTTGGGGCTGGATGAACAGGACCCCGTGGAGGGCAGGATGAACAGGACCACCCCGTGGAGGGCTGGATGAACAGTAGACGATGGAGGGCTGGATGAACAGTAGCCCGTGGAGGGGTGGTTGAACAAGAGCCCGTGGAGAGGGCTGGTTGAACAGTAGCCGATGGAGTAGCACGTGGTGGAGGCTGGATGAATAGGAGCCCATGGATGAACAGTCATAGGTGGAGGCTGGAGGAGGTCGACGGTGGATGAACAGTAACCCGCGGAGGCTGGAGTGGGTCGTCGGTGGAGATGAACAGTATCCCGTGGCGTCCCGTTTTGCGTACGCCACACCCCTCCCGATGAACAGGACCCCCATTTCGACCGTAGCGCTCCAACACAAGTCTGTTTCCTCCGTTTTGCGGTACGCCACACCCCTCCCGATCAACAGGACCCCCATTTCAACCGTAGCGCTCCAACACAAGTCTGTTTCCTTCGTTTTGCGGTACGCTAGACCCCTCCCGATCAACAGGACCCCCATTTAGACCGTAGGAGGTCCGTTTCCTCCGTTTTGCGGTATGCCAGACCCCTCACGATGAACAAGACCCCATTTCGACCGTGGCCGGTCGAACACAAGGCCGTTTCCTCCGTTCTGCGGTACGTCAGGCCTCGTTTCCATCGGCTATTCCGTCCAAGCCCTCCCGATGAACACGACGACGCATTCCGTTCCGACCCAGCCGGTTGGCTCCCCGTGAACACGACGACGACGGTGTTTCTCCGTTCCGACACAGCCATGTACACGAGCCCTGGCCGTATGTATGCGCGAGTAGGCATTCGATACCCTGCCCGTATGTATGTACGTGGCCATATTTTCTTTCTTGCACACTGGCCGCTGTACGTACGTGTACATTCTACATGCGTGCCTCTACTACGACATGTGCGCACCTCTACATCGACCAGTATGTACGTACGTGTTCGCTACCAGAATGATAATGACGTATGCTTCGACCAGGTGGGTCCCGACTGTCAGGCACTTCCTTGCGTGCGAAGATGTAGCTGGTGGGTCCCAGCAGTCAGGGGGGTGAATCACTATTTTTTGCCCGGGTGCACTTCCTTGCTTGTGAAGATGTAGCTGGTGGGTCCCAGCTGTCAGGGGGAAACGGATTTTTGCGAACTACGGTGGCCCTTCCAGTGGATCCCCGCTGTCAGGTGGAGGAACAATTATTTTGCACGTAATAAGGAGGCACTTGCTTGCTGTGGCCGTGGACCCAGCTGTTAGCCTCTCCACATACAGTCCATGTCCGATGGAAGCCGTTCCTTGACAACGCTGTGCCGAGAGCACCGGGGTGGTCGACGATGGCGAGGCCTAGGAAGGGGACAACGCGGAGCCGGGGAAGACACGGCAGTGGATGCCCACGCGAAGAGGAGTATGAGGGTTCACTGGTTCGCTGTGGTGTGAGGTTGTCGTCGCCGTAGAATAACAGGGGGTGTGGGTGAGTAGATGGATGGCCTGGCTAGCGGTAGGAATAGTAGAGGGCTGTGAGGCCTCCGCGGCAGCATAGCCGGCCACGGGACGCAGGAGCATGCGGCACGACCGGCGCTGGTTTGGGCGGCTGGAGCAACAAGACCAGAGGTTGAAGAAGCACTACGACCATTGGATGGACATCGTACAGTCACTGGAGCTAGAATCGTTCATATTGACTAACTTGACAAAGCACTCCGTCCCTGTCAACTTAGTAGGCCCACAAGTCAGCCTCCCACCAAGGTGGGTCCCAACCAGCAGGGTGGGTAATCATTTTTTGTGCGTAATAAGGAGGCACTTCCGGTGGGTCCAAGCTGACAGCGGGGGGGGGGGTCATTTTTCTCGCGCAATACGGTGGCCCGTCTGGCGGGTCCCAGCAGTCAGGGGGGAAACGTTTTTTTTTTTTGCAAAATACGGTGGCCCGTCCTATGGGTCACTGCTATCAGGTGGAGGAATCATTATTTTCCGCGTAATAAGGAGGCACTTCCTTGATGCCATCATGGACCATGATGTCAGCCTCTCCACATACAGTCCACGTCCGATGGAAGCCGTTCCTTGGCCACGTTGACCGTGCCGCACCGAGAGCACCAGTGCGGTGGACGACGGCGACACCTAGGAAGGGGACGACGCGGAGCCGAGGAAAACACGGAAGTGGAAGCCCGCGCGGAGAGGAGTACAAGGTTTCACAGGTTCTGCTGCGGTGTGAGGCTGCCGTCCCCGCGGAATAACAAGGGGTGTGGGTGAGTAGAGGGATGGCCTGGCCAACGGTGGGAATAGTAGGGGGCAGTGAGGCCTGCGTGGCAGCACATCTGACCACGGGAGGCAGGAGCAGGTGCCACGACCGGCGCTTCTTTGGGCGGCTGGAGCAAGAAGACTAGAGGTTGAAGAAGCACGGTGGACATTGGATGGACATCGTATGGTCACTGCAGCTAGCATCGTTTATATTGACTAAGTTGACAAAGCCCTTGGTACGCGTCAACTTAGTAGGCCCATAGGTCAGCTTCCAAAATGGTGCACCCCAGATGTCAGGGGGGGAATCATTTTTTGGGCGGGTGAAGCTAGAATATCCGAGATTGAAGAAGAAGCACGGCATCCGTTGGATCGACATCCAACGGCCACTGCTGCTAGAACCGTGTGTTGACAAAGCCTTGCGTACGCGTCAACTCTCTATTTTTTGAGGGGATGCGTCAACTTAGAAAGGCCACAAGTGTGTGGTAGAGAACTTATAGCCCATATGGGATTTGTAAGAATGTGCGGCCAATTTTTGAATTCTAATGGGATTTACTACAGCCCATTTATAGTTTGTTAAAAGTACAAACCATTTCAACCAACCATTCAAAAAAGAATTCAATAAAATTTCCCACATTTTGATGGGATCCGAAATATTTTTATCCCGAAATTTCTAGTCAGATTAAATACAATTTCAATATAAATTTATATTACGTAAAAATCCAACAAAACATTGCGCTCGCAACAATTAATGAAATTAAAATTTTCAATATCCAAAAATAATATTTTATAAAGTAATTACGTGTTTGGTGCATTTATTTTAGTTACTGCCTAGTTTTTATAATTACATCCCATTTATTATTTCTTAAAGACCATTTTCTTGTTAAGCCTAATGCATCCCTCCTAGGAAAGATTTGCAGCCCAGCGGGGCGGAGAATAACAACTTGACCTTGCCTGGGTATTCCTAAAAAAGTATAGCTAGGCTAGACATTTTCAGCTTGAAAAATAATAATATATGGGCTGGATATCTGGCCTGGGCAAGACGGGCCACAGCCCGCCCAGTTAATAGCTGGAGCGATGTTTTCGTTATTGTTTAGAGGAGAAAAATTAATATCTTGGCTAAACATCGCTCTAGAAAAACTCTGCAGTGCTCACACCTAAAAATACAAATACTGCTCGAGCTGCTTGGTCCCAGCTGTCGGCCGCTTCTTGTGAAATTCTCTTGTTTATTGACTACATAGGTTGACAATGGTGTGGGAACGTGATGTCAGGAAACCAGTAGGAAGCAAAAATAATATAGTTTTATATACTAATAAGGAGGCACTTGCCTACGTGCGGCTATGGTCCTGGTGGGTTCCCACTATAATCCTCTCCAAGTAAAGTCATCTCCTCATCCTCATGTCCATTAACCATGTTGACAACGCGAGACGGCGGTGCCATAGCGAGCGTAACAACTCGAAGGACGACGGAGAGGGCCTCGCGGGCCCTACGGATGGTCTGATACAGCGCCCACTGCTCATTCGGGAAGCCAGGATCATAGGGCCACATGTACGCGATGGCATTGTCCTTTGCTTGTTTACCAGTGCTGATTGAGGAGACGGAGGTTGTAGCACAGGTCCTCCTGCGCTGTTAGCTCTTCCGCTATTAGGGCGCCGAAGTGCGGCCGCACCTGCTCTATGGTGAACACGGCATGAACCGGCTTGGACAGTGGCGCCATGCTCCTGGTCGGAAGCTACGTCCATCGTCTGATTGTCGTCGCTCAGGTCGGCAAGGTAGGTGGCGAGCCAGTATGTCTGGCTGCTGGACCGACCCGCTGCCAAACACGAGTCTAACTGCCCTGGCCCACCCAGACTGCCTCCCTTGCCCGCGCGCGCTTTTCGCCCATAACGGTCAGCGCCACCCGCCCCGCTTCCCGGTGCATGCGATTGCTCCGCCTTCAAACGACACAAGTGCCATCCGTCCGTCCTTCTGCTGCCCACATTAATGATATGCGGTTGCCAAGGGGGCTACTCCGGCGCCACACGTTCGTCCCTCCATTGCCCACCATTGCTATATAAACTGCTGCACCGGCCATAGCCACAGTCCACATCACTACTGCCCACCATGGCTTCCTCGCGCTCCAGCACTCTTCGGTACGGGCGGACGATGAACCACAAGGATATGGTAGCCATTAATGCCGACTGGCTGGCCGACAGGCAGCCGGAGGACGACGATGTCCCAATGGAGAACATGGTAGTCGATGATCCGGCGCCAACCCCCTCCTCTGCGCCATCCTCGCCGGTGCATTGCACCATGACCATCGGCGAGGCCCGTGCCAAATATATGGACACGGTGAGGCAGAAGCGTGAGGAGCAGTTCTGGGAGGCTCAGGCCGACACCGCCTACAACCACCATCTCCTCCAGGAGCACCTGCAAGCGGAGGAGCAGATCGCCGCTGAGCGGTCAGAGCAGGAGGCGCTGCTCAACTCGTACCGCTCCGCCCGCAAGGGCCTCCTCTAGCGCTGGCGGTACTACATGCGGGTGGCAGAGGCTACGGCCGCCTATAAAGAGGGCGATGAAGCGGGCGAGGCGCCGTTTGGCCAGACCGAGCATGAGGCAGAGGACAATGCCGGCTCCGATGAGTCCCCGCTCCGCTGGCGTCGACGAGGCCCTGCTCTGCCGAGGCCCCGTGGCGCCAACACCGAGGCAGAGGACACCGCCGGCTCTGCCGAGGCCCCACCCTGCTAGCAACGAGGGGGAGAATTTCCCTCCGCCGAGGCCCCGCAGCGCCAACAACGAGGCAGAGGACACCGCCGGCTCCGCCGAGGCCCCAGCCTGCCGGCAACGATTGGGAGGATTTCCCCCGCTCCACCGAGGCGCTGCCTGCTGGCAACGAAACAGATGACATCGCTGGCTCCGCCGAGGCCCCGCCCCACTGCCAACGAGGCCGCGCCACACAGAAAACGAGGAAGAGTAGAACATGGTAGGTCCCTGCCGCTCGGGTCCAAGTAAGGCCACCGCTGCTACCCTCTGACCGGTTAGCTTCTTGGCGGTGACGTGGAGTTGGAGAGCTATGTTGGAGAAGGACGCTGCTTCTACTTAACTGCTGGTGCAGTTGGCTGACTGACACGTGGGCCCAACAGGCATCTGGGCCACATGTGAGTTACGTAACTGCACCTGCAGTTAAGTCACTAAAGCTTCTGTTCGGCTCAGCCGGACACATGCGGGTAGCTTCGGTTAATTAATTATACCTCCAGCACAGCCCTTTTTAGTTGAAGAATTTATGAAATGTAATGAAATCCGGCATGTTTATATGAAATCCAACCATGTATGAATGAATTTATTTCGATTAGCTCGAATTCTTGTATCACTGGCATTGGATGAACATGCAAATCCATACGTACTAGCATTATTCCCAGGGTGATCACCTCGTTTGCAGCAGTTTCACATAGAAGGAGTATAAAGAGTTTGAGTAGCTTTTTAGCATTCTTGTACATTGCAATCAAACACACATGCCTGGCAATTCATAGAGAACATTCAAAACAATCAATGATTATGCATTTTAGTGATTCACATGTCAGTGCCAATATTTACTTCACAACTACAGAATAAAGAAAAATGGATCGACGCTGCTGACAACCAAGGGCGTCCCATTTGAAAATATCAAACACATGTCTTCTTTCTAAAATCAATGAGCAAAATTTGACAAGGTTTTCCCATTCCAAAATAACAAATGCCTACGATTGTGGAATGGGCAGGGTTTGCCATCAATTCAGACATTGACATGGCACCTCGTGCTAAATAAACAAGTTGTTCTTTTTGTGCAGTTCCACCAAAATCAACCAAATTTGCGTGTAGCTTGTATGATTTCGCCCTTATATGTTGCAACGACTTGAACATATCGGCACCTCCTTTCTTGTGGTGGAAATGAATGATTCGATGTATTCATGAACATTTTGTGCAGTTCCCATTGAAATCAAGCTGAGCACCCCTGTTTGCACAAATACAAAAAAGTGATTAGAATAAAGCAAATTGTACTATGAATTGACAGTTTAAACAAGCACCTACATGGTCCATGTAGAGCACACTTTTAGAAAAATGGAACTCACCGGAAAGAATCCTAGAACAACATTGTACTCACGCATCACAGCAAGAAAATGGAGATTTGTCAGTCCTTCTGAGCTGAAGTTAGTTTGGTCTTGTGGGGGGTAATGTAACCATCCTTCAACTGCTCCTTCTGATGAGAAGATAGACAGGGCTCCTTCATCCTGGCATAATCAGAACTAGTCACTTCACGTACTCCATATTCTTCTTCAGGCCATGTTTTAATCCTCCTCCCAAGGGGATTGGAGTGGATTCGAGAGGATTTTGGCTTGTAGGGGATCTAATCCCCCTCAAACCCTTCCATTCCCCTTCAAAAACTAGCTCAACCGAACAAGGCCTCAGAGGAGGATGATCCTGTTGTGCAGAGACAAGAGGATAATTAAATGCTAGCATCCTTGTTTGCTCGAAAAAAAGGAATTGAAATATTTAAAACAACATAGATGAAGCACTTCTCAAGGACAATACCACTTTTTGATGACAGTATCTAAACAGTCGCACAACACCAATAGAGATGACAAAGCTCAATCATATGGATGAAATCAGTGGGCGAGTACCAACTTTTGTCAGGAGGCTTATTGTGTAGAGCATACAGATGAAGCACTTCTCTGGAACCATCTGTTGCTATCTACTATGGTGGCCATGCTTACTATATACTCCTCGATTAGATTAATGTTTCCAACATGTTCTTGTGCAGTTCCACTAAAATATATGCTATCTTCAAAGCAATCAAGCAACATTGTCGGTGTGACATTTTGGTTGAACTGCACAAAACACTCTTAAAAGAAAAGTGTTTTCTGCAGTGCAACAAATGGTCACAATGACAATGAGGTGAAGTAGATAACCATGTTTACACAGAGGTGCAAAGGAAACAACTAGTGGTCAATAATGGTGGATGAGAGAGAAGCCAAAAAAAAAGAAGCATCTACCTTATCTAAATGGGAAAGAAAGCAAGACAGTAGCATTTCTCAAACGGTGGCATTGATTAATATTAACAGAGAGATTATATTAACAATAAAATTTGTTAAACATGTAATTTGCTTTTAACTGTGGCATTGCATCAATTTTCCAGCGGCATTATTAGAGGGTGCTTGTTTACTGTGATATTTTGGTGGAGGGACTAAAAAAACTCCGTGTCAGTCCCATCTAAACCAAACAGGAGGGACTTTTAGGGACTAAAAGTGGGCATTTGGGACTAAAGAAAGAAGACCCCGAGGGAGAGTCTTTTTGAGACTTTTTCCAACAGTTGCCCCTACCACGCATCGGACCCTGTCTCTATTAGTTCATTACTAGGGGTAACATGGTCTTTTAGCATGTCATTTAATAACCACTAGTCCATGTTTAGTCCCTAGAACCAAGCAGGTAGGGACTAGGGAGTTTTTAACCAAACAGGGCCTTAAATTAACAACATCTAAAGAGTTGCACGGGACAGTGGTGCACCAGCACCATGTGCATCTACCGATGTACTGGGGTGATGCACAATCTGTTGCAACAAAGAACAAACAACCAAGGAGCATATTTGTGTTGGTCCCAGTTTTGTTATCTTTAGACACCTTTCCCTATGTGAGCGCAGCAAATCTAGTCCTGCTCAAACTCTACAGCCTTGTCCCCCAAAACAAAAGATCAGGTCATTACAGATGTGCGTACTGCACTTGTCATTGTTTTCCCTTTTTGACCAACGTAGGTGTTGGATAGCCAGTCTGTACTAGTACTTTCCCCACTTCCTTTCCTCTGTGAGACATGTCCTAGATTTATGCTATACAACTTTCCCCACTACTTTCCCCCATTCATGTCCTCTTTGAACCACATCTTAGATTCATGCAATACAACTTTCCCCACAACTTTCCCCCTTCCTTTCCTTTTTGAACCACGTCCTAGATTCATGCTATATAACTTTTCCCACTACTTTCCCCCATTCCTTTCCTCTTATAACCACGTCCTAGATTCATGGTATACAACTTTCCCCACTACTTTCCTGTTTGATCCAACAACTAGATTCGAGTGCAGAAGTAGAAAAAGCCCACCTGCAGCTAGAGAAATGCATGTGGAATAAGTAAATTATACCTTAATATTCTTGGGGTGTGGTTCGGTGGGCGAACGGAGGCCGATCGACCCACACTATGTACGGTGGCAAAGAAGAAGGGGTCGGAGGCCCTCCCGCGCCGCCGCTGGGTGAAAGTGAATAGCTGCGCCGATAGTGGATTCCCTCCCTTGCCAACGGCGAGTGTTAAGCCTCCTTCCCTTCCCGGAGGACGGATCCTGCCGGCTCTTTGACCAGCAGGGAGGGGAGAGAGAGAGGCCAACGAAGTCTTGTTTAGATCTGGAGAGGGTGAGAGAGTGTGAAGAGAGCAACTACAAGCAAACCAGCAGTGAGGGGAGAGAGAGAGGCCAACAAAGACTTGTTTAGATCTGGAGAGGGTGAGAGAGTGTGAAGAGAGCAACTACAAGCGCTGAGGCTCCAGCGTGTATATATATATATACTTGAGAGAGTGTGAAGAGTGCAAACCTTGGAAAACAAGCGCTGAGGCTGCACCTTATATGTGATGAGGTGATTATACGGTCACTACGAGATCGTATAGCTCCGTATCGATCCTTTTTGACCAGACAAAGAATCCTCCTGTCATGAATTATGCTCAAGTGTAATTTTCGAACCCGAGACCTCAAGTTTGATGAGCGAACAGGCTAACCAGCTACACAACCCTTCCGTTATGTTCAACGAGAGAAAATAACCTTTTATACATTCCTGTATTCGGGTGACAAGCATGCCGTATTATTATTTTGGTGTGTGTGGGAGTCATTGGGATTTAAATCATAATCATGTCATGTGGCTTTAGTGGTAAGACTATCCACAGTGGTGCAGAAATAATGCAGACATAGTCACCTTACCTCTCTCCACGTAGTACGTTGGGTCCCACCAGTCATAGGGTGAAACAAACAAATTAATAAGAAAAATTAAAAGCGCCAACGGTGTATCTTACCACACACATCTCGCTACTAGTCGGGAACATTGTCCAATTGATCCCTCTGTTCGCTCACGTACTATTTTAAGTGAATCCTTACTATAACATGCACGCAACTTTGGGAACTTGTATTCGACCTAAGTCAGTGTGCCACCGTATCTCGTACGACTCCCTCCGGTGTGCTCTCAGGTGTCATAAGTCACGTTAGAAGGTGCAGTGGGACCAAGGTGCAAGCAGATTGGAGGAGAAGGAGAAACTTGATCGGTCATTCCTCAGATCAAAGCCCTGATTTCTGTCTCTAAATGCAACAATTAATCTAAACAACTAAGAGATGCCGTTTTAGCTACCATGTAGGGCCACGTATTAACTCGCATGCAAGCTGACTTTGATTGCTTGACTGATCAACGCGTAGTTGCGCTCCATGCATTGGGTTTCTGGGGGAGATAACAAGGCAGACAGCGTTTGGTTACATTGCTTATGCTGGTCATAGTGGTGAGTAACCCGGATTAGTATAACATCCATACGTTACTAGTCTATGTTACTACTATGCGAATTGGCCATCGGAAGCGAGCCGATCTGGGTCTCCTGAGCTAGCAAGGTTTTTCTAGCCCACCCAAGCTAGCTGGCCCACAAAAGCTAAAATATTTTAATAGTTCCAAATGCCTAACCTTGCCCGGCTATGCTATAAGCTGTTCCTGCTAAGGATCCAACGCTCCCTAAGTAACTACGCTCGCTAGCAACGAGGCCAGGAGGGGATTGAGATGCGAAGTTAATGGACGACGCCTAAACATTTTGGGAATATCTGATTTCCGTAGGATCACATAACACCTATGCGGAGGGAGTACTACTCCTCAGTCCAGGTTTAATGGAATATTCGTCACCTCTTATCTTCTTGTACGTACTCCATTTGTATCTCACTTCATGTGGCTTCGCACTCGCACGATTCACCTATTCTATGAACCTGTGTGTGTGTGTGTGTGTGCGCGCGCGTGCGTGTGTGTGTTTAACAGCATGTGTGTGTTAGAGAGACCGACAAATCGATCTACTCCTACAGAGAGATGGTGTGTAGCGTACGATTTTAGCCGCGAGAGTCGGTGCATCCTCTCGTTTCCGAGCGTCCGGTAGGGACAGGCGGACAGCTGCCACGCCCGCTCCTGACCAGCCTGGCCCACCCAAAGCCCCTCCATCGCCCGCGCGCGCTTCCCGCCCGAAACGGTCAGCGCCGCTCCAAATCCGGTGCCGCATTCATGCCCGGGTAGAGCGGACGCGACCTCTCTCTGGCGCCTGCATTGAAGGGAGAAGCGGATTCAAGAGTGATGGTTGCTTCGTCCGTCCAACTTACTGATGGGTCTATGTGATTTTACGGCTCATTGGTCATTATTACTGAGGTGGTAGGACTACTAGACGTCCCACGCTTTCGGTGAAAGGAGGTACTACTAGTAGATTACAATTTTCTCCATTCTTACGGCGGAGGAGTGGAAGAGCAGTGAAAACACACAGGCTCAGTGATTACATGGCCCACCTCACACTATCACTATATTTTCTGGACATCGTGCAACACCTAACTCTTTACATAGTACTCCCTCCGTTCCTAAATATAAGTCTTTGTAGAGATTCCACTAGGTGGACTACATACAGAACAAAATGAATGAATCTACACTTAAAATGCATCTATATACATCCTTATGTGGTTCATGGTGAAATCACTACAAAAACTTATATTTAGGAACTGAAGAAGTACTTGTATAGTACGTACTGTAATTTATCAGCGAGATAGTACAATGCTATGAAGCTTCCAGCTTATGTTATATGTATCTTGCGTCCAAGGTTGCCCGTTGCAACATTTCGTCAAATACAAAGGAGACTAACATGCATGCTATTGCATCTCAATGATTTATACATCATAGCAAATATGTACTCCCTCCGTTCCAAAATAAGTGTCTCAACTTTATGCTACATACGGAGCAAAATGAGTGAATCCACACTCTAAAATACGTCTATATACATCAGTGTTTGGAGTATGTACTAGTAGTTCATATTGAAATCTACTAAAGGACATATATATTCCAAACAATATGATAATCTCTCTAACCAAGGTAGTAGGGGCGAGGAGTAAACGGAGGGAGTAGTAAAAAATTCTCCTCGTCCTGTGAGCCACTGCGTGCGTGGGCGAGGGAGCGGGCGTAAGGCGTAGTAAGCAAGCTTCACCTCATCCTGTGAGCCACCGCGCCCATGGGCGGGGGAGACGGCGTACTAACCAAACTTCTCCTTGTTCTGCGAGTTGACGGGACACATCAAAAGTACTCCAGTGTATAGAGCCTTGCCTCTAAGGTAGGCCCCACATGGTTTGACTCTTTTTTAACATAACGTGACAAGTCGCAATTTGTTTGTTCACCCGTGGTAGACAATCCTCCCTCCATCTAGTGGACAACCTGTACACGTGTCAAGTTACCACGCGGTCTGCCTTTTCGTACACAAATGAGCTCCACCGTGTACCCACGCGGGTGTGGTTGGGAAAGAGACGGGCGTACGTGCGCCGTGCGTGCACCTCTTCTCTTCGTGCACGTCCCCCACCTACGCGGGTGTGTGTGAGAGATACAAACCTAGACAAATGGCTTGTTCGTTCGTGAGTGGTTTTTGTTTTTTTGAGGGGAGGTTCATTTCGTGAATGTGTTTGTGGGAATATGTGTCGATGACATCTCAAAGAAAATTTTGCATGCAATGTGTGTGACATGGAGGCCTATCCATATCATATATAGATGGTCGAGCGATCCATGAGAAGAGAGGGAGGGGTCATAGATATCGATATAGTCGAAGAGAGGATCAAGTGGGTGGGTGCGAGATCGATGAAGAGAGCCATCGAAATTGTGTGTGTGTGTGTGCAAGTCAAAGATATAGGGCGACTGACCTAGCTACCGGAACATCAGAGGGAACGTGTCAAGTTTGGGTGTGGCAGGGAGACATGACTAGAGCGCTCGATGTATCGGTGTGTGTGTGTGTGTGCGTGGGAGGGGGTGGGGGGAGGGGTAGGCAGATGCCTAACTATAGAGGTAGAACGACTTGTATATGTGTTGAGAAGGAGAGACCCAACTATGTCTTGAGGGAGACCGGTCGACATCCGTACATAACTGAAGGACGAGATATAGGATGGGAGAGAGGGAGAGGAGAGAGAGAGGGAGGGAGAGCGGTAGAGTGCTGGATGGGTGATTGTCACTGACAATGGCACCAATTTATCTAAAGGAGAGATGGAAGAGTTTTGTCAAAGGGAGCATATTCGCCTAGATGTGTCTTCTGTAGCTCACCATCAATCCAATGGTCAAGCTGAAAGGGCCAATCAAGAAATTTTGCGAGGTATCAAACCCCGGCTTATGACTCCCTTGCAAAAAACACCAGGGTGCTGGGTTGAGGAATTGCCCTCTGTACTCTGGAGCATCAATACTACGCCGAACAAGTCCACAGGCTACACACCTTTCTTCATGGTATACGGTGCTGAAGCGGTTCTTCCAAGTGATATCCGCCACGATTCACCACGGGTGGCAGCCTATGTTGAAACATCTAATGAGCAGGCGAGACAGGACAATTTGGACCGGTTAGATGAAGAGCGTGACATAGGAGCAGCACGATCCGCGATCTATCAGCAGGACCTGCACAGATATCACAGCCGCCGGGTTAAAACCAGGACGTTCCAGGAGGGGGACTTGGTACTCCGGCTCATCCAAGACCAGACAGACATGCACAAGCTATCCCCACCTTGGGAAGGGCCCTTTGTGGTCAGCAAGAACCTACACAACGGTTCATATTACCTGGTGGACGTTCGAGAGCACAAAGACTCACGGACATCAGAAGAAGAGACGAAGAGGCCATGGAACATTGCCCTCTTGCGGCCTTACTACACCTGAGCCATGAGCTCCGCTTTATGTATCCTATATATATTATGATTAATAAATAAACCGGCACCCCTGGTAAACCGGGGGATCAGCCTTTTTTCTTCTAAATATATGTCTTGTGAAAATTATTACATATACTTCGAACAGTCTATTTTATTATGCAGGAGGGACCACACTAGGGGGCTACGGGTCACATGCGAATCCTCGCTAAAGTCTCTCCGGGTCCGGTTCACATCAGCGCCCTTTGGATTACATCCATCGATTGGCAAAAAACTGTTCTTGTCCCTAGGGAACCTTCCTTTGATGGCAAATGCAAAAATTCTTGCCCCTTGGTTGATCACTCCCTTTGATGGCAAAAGAAAAAACTGTTCTTGTCCCTAGGGAACCTTCCTTTGATGGCAAATGCAAAAATTCTTGCCCCTTGGTTGATCGCTCCCTTTGATGGCAAAAGAAAAAAACTGTTCTTGTCCCTAGAGAACCTTCCTTTGATGGCAAATGCAAAAATTCTTGCCCCTTGGTTGATCACTCCCTTTGATGGCAAAAGAAAAACCTGTTCTTGTCCCTAGGGAACCTTCCTTTGATGGCAAATGCAAAAATTCTTGCCCCTTGGTTGATCACTCCCTTTGATGGCAAAAGAGAAAACTGTTCTTGTCCCTAGGGAACCTTCCTTTGATGGCAAATGCAAAAATTATTGCCCTTGGTTGATCACTCCCTTTGATGGCAAAAGAAAATATGTTCTTGTCCCTAGGGTACTACCTTTGATGGCAAATGCAAAAATTCTTACCAATTGGTAGATACATCCCTTTGATGGCAAAAGAAAAGTTCTTGTCCCTTGGAGTACATCCTATGATGGCAAAAGAAACAATTCTTGCCCCTTGGAGTACATCTTTTGATGGCAAAAGAAAAAGAATCTTAGCCCTTTTGGTCGCACCCATTGATTGGCACATATGGAGCCTGGCAGCTCGTAAAAAGCCTCAACTACATGGTCTTATTTGCAAACTGTGTCTTGTGTTTTGCGATTTTTTCAATGTTTCCTATGGTTTTTTATTCTGGAGCTGGGCAACTTCAAAGTTGACCACGTATGTACAAAAGTCTGGAACTCCAGCATTATTTAAACCGGCAATTATTATAACCCGGAATAATCACTGGCAAATTCCAACAGAGTCAAGAGCTTCCTCACAATTCACAATATCCACCGGATTAAGGATGTCAATCATACTTAGTTAAAGGTATGAAAGCATTTTTAAAGTACAAAACATAAACTTGTTCGATATATATATGCCTGTGAGAGCACTTTAATCGGTCCGGCGGTAAACCGCCAGGACATTTTTTCAGTGTTATTTGTACAGGTGCAGGTAATATAAAGGATCAACCATCGCAGACAAGTGATTAAAAATGTTCAGATGCCAAATCAAAACTCTGACATCCGGATTAAGGCAGAAAAATGTTTCGAGCTATGCTATTACAAGGCACTTGAAGGCCTGGACGGATTAAAGTTTTTTCAGCAACGGATTACAGCCGATGAAAAATAAAATGAAGTGACTTATGCTTCTTCATGCAGCGAAGGCTGAGGATCGACTTGTTCCGGAACTTCTTCGTCCTCTTGCAGCGGCTGAAAATCTGGAACGCGCCAGTCGATCTTGGATAATGCACGAAAGTACATCTCTTCATTAATGAGATCGGACGGATCAACATCTGGGGCGAAAGTATGGGGGCGCACTGGTGGGATTAGATTTTCGGTGTCATAAACCAGCCGATCCACCCGCTCATTCTTTAAGTCATACATCGGATGATACCTGGTCAAGTCTGATTCATTAGCAAGCTTGCTGGCAAGGAACGCATTTCTTTAGTCAAGGCATGAAGGTCTTTTCCAGAGAAGGCCGACCCATCCTCCTTGGTGCTGGGGTACCCGTTCATAGCTTCTTCCGGATCAAAATCAGGAACCCACGCCTTGGCTCTGGTCAGCGCTACAAGTGAACCGGCCCGTGCAGCAGATTTCTTCACCTCTTCCAAGCGTACGGGCAATATAGAAAGCTTCTCCAAAGTACCTTGGATAGTGGTGGGGGCCGCTTTATAATGAGACATCGCGCTTATAATCCCTTAAGCACCGGAATACAGCTGCTCAACCAGGGTATAAGAGGCCTTGAGTTTCTTACGGAGGTCATCCCCAAGATGGGTGACGCGTCGCCCTGCATATGATTATTCCAGTTAAACCGGAACAAGATAAAGATTGCAGAGATGAAAGCATATACACGTTCAGTACTTACCAAAGACAGCAGAGGTCATAAGCTCTATTTGCTGCTTTAAACCGGCCAGCTCTTGCATCACCGGGTTAAGGGCCTCTTCAGCATCCTTTGCTCTTTTTTCAAGAGCATTCCTCTGCATTTCCCAGGCTGTCTGCTCCACTTCAAAATCTTTCTTCAGTTGTTCAGCATTGGTTAAGCTCAATGCTAGCTCATTGGCCTTGGCAGAAGCAGTTTCAGTCACAGCAAGTCTATTCTGGAGCTCAATTATTTCTGCAGCCCTCCGGGTCAAGTCAGCCTACAAGAAAATCAAGTGGAATAAATGACAGTTCAAACAAGTCTCAAGCACATAACCATGTTATCCACTGGACACTTGGGGGCTAATGGGCAATTGAAGTATCAAAAGATGAGAATTAAAGATAAGTCTCAAGCACATAAGCAAGTTATCTACTTGACACTTGGGGGCTAATGGGCAATTGAAGTATAGAAAGAGAGATTCAGACAAGTTCCAGGCACATAACACAAATTATGACCCTGGCACTTGGGGGCTAATGTAAGTTCATTTTTCATACATTTAGAAGTACCGGTTCACCTACAACGAAGCTAAACTGGTACTTGGGGGCTATTATAGCATAAAGACAGAAGTATAAAGAAGGCAAAGCAAAGACAAGTAAGGTACCTCGTATTTGTCCTTCATCATGTTAACCAAGCCCAATTCATAGTCGCGGCTGGTATGAAGCCGGTTCAAATACCCGGAATAAAGTTCCTGGGCACTCAGTTCGGCGTAATTGGACAAGTCCGTGCTCCACTTGCCCTTCTCTTGTTGAAGCTTCTCTACTTTAGCAGTATGCTTGGCTAAAATGATAGGCTCAGCAGGAGCGGTAAAACCTATCCCGGTTATCTGAATATCTGGGGAAGAAGCAGTGGCCGGCTGTGAAGGAGCAGCAGTACGAGCCGGGCTAGTAGGAGCCGGGCTAGTCCGAGGAGGGCTAGCCCTGACAGGACTCGCCGGTTCAAGGACATCTTCTACATTTGTACCTTCAGGGGCAGCAATGTAATCATGGTCCATGGGAGTAGGATCATCAAGTTGAATGGCAGGCTCGCTCTCTCGAAGGATGATTTCATCCGGATCAGCCACCGGATCAGCAGCAGCAGTTTCAGCAGCCGTTTTGCTGGCCTTTGCCTTTTTGCTAGGCTTGGGCTTGCTGAAAGAAATTGAAGAAGCAATCAGAGTTATAAAGGACAAATACAAATATAAACCGGATGAGGAAAAGGACTTACCCAGGTACAGTTTTCAGTAGTGGGACCTGTGTGGCAGTCGATTCACCAGAAGATGATAAAGGTGTCTCCTGATAGTTAGGATCAGACGGTTTAAGGGGTTTGCGTATAAGTCCGGCCTTTGGATGAAGAAGAGTTGGAAAAAGTAAAACCTCAGAGCGGCGCCTCCGAGCCGGAGTAAGAGATATTCCGGAAGACTCTACTACATGGCCACTATGGCGTGTAGTCCGGCGGGCTTCATGTTGCTGCTTCTTCAAAAGAAATTTAGGGTCCCGTTGAGCGTAGGGATGAGAAAAAGGGTACTTCTGAGATGCCCGACGAGTTTTGGGCACCGGCGGTTCAGAATCTGAAGAAAGAGAGATTACCTCAGTTTCTGCCGCTTTATCTCCTTCAGCCAAATCCTGTGAAAGACACTGTTAACATAAATCTAGATAAAAGAGATCAAAACATGTCAGGATCAACTCATACCTCAGAATCCGGGTCATCCTCCTCAAGATGTGAACCGGAGCCAGCAACTGCCTTTTTCTTCTTGACATCGAATGTTTTCCGGCGTGGCTGTTTACCTGACTTGTCCTGAGGTTTCCTTTTCCAAAAAGGATCGTCGGCCTGTGTAGAAGATGAAGGATAAATGGAAGATAATTTATATGGACGGATTAGACACAAACAGAAGAGGTTAAGACTTACTGCTGGCAGTTTGTTCTTCTTGTAATATGGAGCCAATCCAGTTTGGCTACATTCTTCCAGAGAGATGTTGAGCATTTTCTTAGCAGATTCAATAACTTCCTTCTTAGGAAGCATTATGTCGATGTGGCGTTGAGGATCGTCTGCTTTTCCGCTATACTGACACATTAAACCGGAGCGTCGGCTTAGAGGAAGGATGCTCCAGGCAAGCCAACAACGGACGAAATCCACTCCTCTTAAACCATTGGCCATAAAGGCCTTAAGCTTGGCAAGCTGAGGGGCAAACCGGGCCCGCTCTGAGGAACTAAGACGCTGCGGCAGGGGATGGTCTTCAGGAAGACGATGTTCGCGGTAACCCAGCAGTGGGTTCTCTCCTTCAGGCGAAGTATCTTTGCAGTAGAACCAGGATTAGCTCCAGTCCTTGGGGTGTGTATGGAGAGCAGGGTGAGGAAAGACCGCATCTCTTCTTTTTTGAATAATAACCCCGCCCAGTTCTTGATGTGGTCCGGCAGTAAACTCAGTCCGCCGGTTTAAGTGGAAAAAGTCCTGGAACAAGTCCACTGATGGCTCTTCTTGAAGGTACACCTCGGAGAAGACTTGGAAATTGTAGACGTTTGATATGGAATTTGGACCTATGTCCTGAGGATGAAGCTGAAAGGCGGCCAGCACATCCCAGAAATTTTTTGAACCGGGAGGGCTAAAACCCCGGGCCATATGATCAAAGAAAACAATAACTTCTCCTTCTTTGGGGGTAGGAGGAAACTCATCCCCTGGGGCCCGCCATTTCAGAACTGCTTGGGGGGCCAGAATACCGATCTAAGCAGCATTGGTTAAGTCCTTTTCCATAATGCGGGACGGAACCCAGTTGCAAGAAATGAACTTCTTGGCAGACATATGAGCAAAAGGAAAATGCTGAAAAAGTAAAGTGCAAAATCCGGATTATTCAAGTGCTGAAGCATTAAACCGGAGCGTGTTAATAAATTACATCGACGGTTTATACGGAGGACTAATGGCATTGACAACCCGGAAGCAGATGGGAGACGAACTACTACCGGTTTATGATAACGAGAAAGAGGAGCCTAACCGTCGAGGTCATGATTGATGTTTTGCAAGAGCAATATATGATTGATTAAACCGGCGAGTAACTTGCAGATCTATCAAGATGAAGAAACAAGTTTCTACAGAAGGCTAAAGTAAAAATAGATCTGAGCAGTAAGAAAAAGATGAAATATACGCAAGTCTATCACAGGAAGAACTATGAAGATTTTCTACAAGACAAATGAATCTAAGGGCGAATTTAAAGGTATGAACCTAAGTCTAAACTACGGGGCAGGGGCGCGTTCGAAGCAAATCCAGAGTTGGGATCTACTGCAGACATGACGTATAAGATGAACAGCAAAGCTTCAAGGTCTAATGGCGGAAGCCATGGAGGAACCCTAGATGAGAGATCTGTAGCGAGAGGAAAGGAATACCTGAGACGAAAAAGACGGCGGCGAAGTTGCTCTGGACATGTTTCAGGGTGATGCAGCGGCATGGCTGACGACGGCGACGAGCTCGAAGGTAGCGGCGGAGCTTCGGGCGACGGAGGAAGAAGAAGAGCGGAAGTAAGAAAAATTATAAAGCTCCGCGGTATTTATAAAGGCTGAGAGGTGAAACGGAAAGCGCGGGATTTGAGGAGGTCGGAGATTGGATAAAGATTCTACTGTCGCCTCGATTTTCGGGATAGCCTTTAAACAAAGGTAACAAACAGCTATGAGCAATAAATGCGGAGGTGATGTCACGACCGAATAAAATGATTTCCAGAGATGACGTCATAGCCGGTTTACAAAGCCGAGAAGATACAAAGAAGAAGTTTATGCAAGATCTAGAAGACTGACATGAACAAGTTCAAATCACAGTGGGGCCTAATGTCAGGGATATTACTAGCAGGTATAAACCGGCTAGGGAGATCCGGATTACGGTAATGTAGATGTGTTGTTACAAACTCAGTAGGGATTACGGCCCATGAAGGCTTAGGGCCCATGTGTAATGTTTACGGTTTGTAAACCGTCCTATCATGTAACTTGAGATACAAGGAAGAAAGAGTATATACCGAGGCGGACACGAGTATGAGCCGGCCTCGGGACTCTGTAAACCGGACCGGGCGTTGCCTCCTATATAAAGGAACGGCCCGGCGACGGTTCAAGGACAGGCAACAATCCGTCGAGAGACAGGCAAGCAATCTTCTCCCTGATCATCGACGCCCAAGCAATACCAAACCAAAATAGACGTAGGCCTTTACCTTCATCGAAGGGGCCGAACTAGTATAAACCCTTTGTGTCCTTTGTGTGCTTTTAACCTCTTCAAGCTAACCCGCGCGATGGCTCCACACCTAAGTCCTCTAAACCGGACATCTGTCGTGCTAATTCCACGACAGTGATGGAGTTGCTTCTCGAAGATGGTGGGAGAGGCCTACTAGACAAATTAAGGGTGGAACTGCAATATTATCAATAAGAGTGGGGATGTGTTTCTGTGTGTGCCTGTGTGTGATAGATCTGTCGGGGCACATCCATGAACGATGAAGGGGAACCATGTGTTTGGTAAGACAAACCTAACTTGATCAGTAGATCAATTGTTGTTTGTCGGAGGAAGGGAGAGACATAACTAATGAGGTAGATCGACCGACGCGTGGAGAAAAATGAGTTAAAACGACCTAGCTAGCTATATGTATAGCGGGAGATCGGTCGGTGTACGTCCATTTGTTAGAGGCCCCGCTACTACCTAGATAGGGGGAGGAGTGTGCGGTTGTGAGATCGATGAAAAGAGGGGCGAGAGTTTATACGTGTGTGGGACCGTATGAGAGTCACGAGGCAAGGACACATAAAGGAGGAGATTGAAGGTGCGTGTGTATGTTGTAGGAAGAAATCGCTGGAGAGGTTTATCGATCGGTGTGTGTCGGAAAGGAGTTTTGGAGACTGTGGGAGAACGACCTTAATAAAAAATGAATGTGCGCGATGGATAGAATGCTGAGGGAGGGGGGGGCGAGGAGGGCGTGTGCATGAACGAGAGAAAGTTAGTGGTAGCTACAAAGGTTAGAGGACTGTGTGGGTGTAAGAGACTAACCAAGATCATAATTTGATATGAAAGTGGATTCATATATTTGAATAGTAGATCATAGTGTTTTAAACATATGCATGCATGAATATAGCGGTGATACGCGTGTTGTGGTTTCACACATGTTATACCATAATGTGATAATGCATGGCGTTTGCAACTCACAGCTAAATGTCGAACAATCTAAACCATACTATACATCGAACAATCTCACATTTTATTTGAATTTGTGATAACGTGTGGTGTTTGCAGCTTACAACTAAATATCGAACAATCTAAACAATACTATATATTGAACATTCTCACCTTTTATTTGAATTTTTGGTAATGTGTGGTGTTTGCAACTCACATCTAAATACTTGTAGGCATAGGGGGCGGGGCACCATACATAATGCGATAAACACATTATACATATGAGACATGGTTTAGTTTGTGAAGATCTAGCTAGATCTTGAAATGTACTATGATTTGAAATCAACATAAAGTGGATTCAAAAAACCGAGTTCGAGTTCATATAGTACACATAGTTCATATGTAACTCAAGACTAATCATGTGGTGTGATGTGAAGATAATACACAAACGATGGTTTAACATGACAATAATGACGATTGTAGATCTTATTAAAACAGATAAATGAATTTAAATGCTTTGACTTCACAACAATCATTATTGTAGATCTTATTCAAATAGAGAAATGAATTCAAATTTAGTTCATATTGAAGCGGTAGTATATACATTTGGAATGCACTAAAACGTTCATTTGAGTGCTAGATTGCATGCATTATACACGTAGAGAAATATTTTAATTGAACATAACATGAATTCAAAGTTTTGAATGACATTTGTAGTGCGAATTGATTTGGTACCGTACACGTTAGGCTTGTACGGAAATTTCAATCCACGCCTTGTTAGCCCGAAATATTTAAGATATATCTTTGTCTCGTTGTGCTCCCACAACTCCCTCCATCTCAACCTGCTCCTTGCTATTCCAAAATTCCAACGCGCGCAAAAACTCCCACCTCTTGTGAAATCCTGACACGCGAAATGCCCGTGATACCCCTGAACCGAAAGAACCGCCTCAAATCGGTGGGGGTACTTTCGTAACTTACCCCACATTTTGGACAAGCGCTTCCCTAAGCCATGGTTCCCCACTCCCATCCCATCCGCCCACCCATTCGTACACCGAGGCCGGCAAAACCGCGAAGCCCCACACCCTCCTCCATCTGCCACCCAACCGAAGCCTCTTCCCTGACGACGTCGTCCATAGCAACACCTCGACGTCCATCATCCACCGTACCGGACGAGGATCCGTCGTCGATCTGGTCGTACCGCCAGTTCAGCCACCCTGTCCTCCACCTCCAAGGACCTGCCCCGATGTTCCCCTCGTCTTTCGCGCCACCTCCGTTCCCACACCACCATCTTCACCTGCACCACCGAAAGAGCATCATCATCTCCGTTTCATCGGATGAAGTTGCGGCCTAATCGGCACCACCAAAGAGGTTGTACATTAATTGCCGCATTTTCTTCTTCATTCAATCTCACGGTGCTGCCGGCGCTCGGTCCCGAGACGACACGGCGCGGCTCTATCCACGGTGGCGTCGCCGGCCACTTCCTCCACGGCGTCGCTCCCTCGGCGGCGACGTCCACATCAGTAGGAGCTGCTGCTACTTTAGCTCTCGCTCGCGCTGCTGCTCTGCTCTTGCTCTTGGTCCCCTGCCTGGTCTGCTCTCGCTCGCACTGCTTCTCTCGCTCTTGCTCTTGCTTGCAATGCTGCTCCAATTTAGCTACACTTCAGTCGACTGAATCGAGTTTTGGGTCAGTCGATTTTCAGGGGGTGGGGGGCTCGACGGAGTTAAGGAAGAACCAGATGCAGTGGGGAGGGGGGCTCGCTGGGGAGGTATCCCACTATCAATCTTAGGGTTCAAGGTGGGGCGGTGGTCACCGGCGGTGGTGGGGTGGTGGCGTGGGGATCACCGGAGAAAAAGCTCGGCACAGAGGGGCCTATAGGGATGGCCAGGGCGGGGGCGGACCGTCGGTGGTGAGTGTTTTCAGGGCGGGAGGGCAGCGTACCGCTGGTCGCAGGCGGCGGGTGGCAGCTGTTTGGCCGGTGGTGGCTGGCGGCTCAGGGGGGTGGAGGTTGAAGATGAACTGCATGCCCTTGATTTCGTATCCAACGGCTGCAAAATCGACTGACTAGAGATGAAAAAGTCAGTCGACTGACTTGTAGCCTCACCTCTAGTGCGTTCAGTTTCGACAGTAAAATTTAGTTTCGACAGTTAAGTTCAGTTTCGACAGTTAAATTCAGTTTCGACAGTTAAATTCAGTTTCGACAGTTATGTTCAGAGATGAGCAGCTGATGTATACATGTAGCACTTTGTGGTTATGTATTTTACGTCATCTATTGGAGATGCTATTAGAATTCCACTCAGGTTAACGTTGTCTCTCTTGTCCTGCTTTAGCCTCGGCGTCGTACCATTCACCGGAGCTGCTCCAACAACGAAACCCTCCATCACAGCGGAGCAGTACCTCGGGCTCCATCTCCAGACGCCTAAGGTCTTCTTCCCCTCCTCTGACAGCCAAGTCAGCCGGAGCATCCTCACCGGCCAACCCAATCACGCTGAGATCGACATGGCTTCGCCAAAGAGGTTGTACACTTCTTGTGGTTTGAGTTAATCTCACCATGCTTCTTTGCATCATGTGATATTCCAATTCTTGTGAACCAAACACCCAGATTGGCAGAAATCATGTGTTTTTAAATTCTCTGTTTTGCACGTGCGTTCCTATCCTATTCCTGTCTATTTCCTATCCCTGCATTGTTAGAATCCTCAAATTCAAATAAGCCCGTACACAATTACTTCTGTTACAAATATATGTCAAAGAAAACCTTGCGTGGTTTGTCCTGCTCCTGCGGTGCTGTGTTCCATCCTAGCTCAGCTGCTTCAACGACGGAAGGGTTCACCACAGTAGGGATCTGCTCTCCAGACTGACTTTCACCGCCTCAGATCTTCTTCCCCGCCGCCGACAGCCACGACAACTGCATTACCATCATCAACTAAGCAGGTGACATTGAGGACTACACGGGTCCACAAGAGAGGTCGCACTCTTTCGTGTCTACTTACGTTATGCATCGCTTAGTATGATGACATGCAACATTATCGTCGTGTTCACCTATTAGACTCTGACTCAGGTCCAAACTTATGCTGAAATTTGTGTTTTTAAATGGTTTTGGGGTACATATTGGGGCAGCAATCAGTACTATCTGTCTACTATCTGGTTAATCTCGGGTGTCTACTATGAGTCTCATGTTGGGTGCAAACAAACATTAAAGGTGCAAACAAACCTTGCGTGGTTTGTCCTGCTCCTGCGGTGCTGTGTTCCATCCTAGCTCAGCTGCTTCAACGACGGAAGGGTTCACCACAGTAGGGATCCGCTCTCCAAACTGACTTTCACCGCCTCAGATCTTCTTCCCCGCTGCCGACAGCCACGACAACTTCATTACCATCATCAACTGAGCCGCTGAGATCATTGGTTTTGGGTCTATCCATAGTTTGCTAACTTCACTCTGGATTTGTGCATGCACTCCTTACATAATCTCACTATGTTTTATTCCTATGCATGTCAGTTATTGTACACAATGGAACTGAACATGTAGAGCAAAACAGACGAGCCTTGTGTGGCAATAAAATTCCATGCATACGTCGCTCCATGGTGGGCGCAAAGCAGCCCCCCTCCACCCATTTCGGATCGTAATCAAGAGGAAGATAACTCCTCAGAGGAGGATTCAGAGACAGATGACCAGTCATATCCCC
>LR738714.1:373188736-373217760 GCA_902687465.1 Secale cereale | reverse complement strand
CCCCCCCCCCCGAGGTGCATGCTCTAACTTGGCAGGGTTATGTTGCTCATATCGTCCGTATGGTATCTTGCATTGCTATGACATTTTCTTAGTTTAGACATGATTTGTGTGAATTCCACATGTTTAGTGTCTAATTACCATATGTGTGAATTATGCAATGCCATCTTTTTGAAAGACATTATATATGTGAATTATGAAATGCTATCTTGTTGCAAGGCATTATATATGTGAATTATGCAATGCCATGCTGTTTAGCCTTATGTGAATTATATCATGTCGTCCTTTTTTTGTATTTCTCATTGCTTTTGTCGATAATGTTTGTATATTCAACAGCTCTTCCTGTGCATCAGCCATTTGAATTGGTGATGGAGAAATCAGGAGTGAAAACAAGGTCTTCAGAGCAGACAATTCTACCTGGTGAAGTAGATATGTTGTTGGTTACAGATAGCTCTTCAGAGGCAGATGACCAGTCCTATTATCCCCCTGAGGTGTATGCTCAAACTTGGCAGGGTTATATTACTCATATCATGCATATGTTGTATTGCAATGCTTAGTTTTTACATCATATACACAATATTGAATGACATCTCCTTAGTTGACACATCATATATGAGATTCCCCTCTGCTCACTTCCTTAGTATATAAATCATATATCTGAATTATATCATCCCATGATGTTTACATAGACAGCATGTATCTGAATTATGGCATGCCAACCCATTTTCTAAAGACATAATATAGTTATATCATCTCATCCTGTTCACATAGTCATCATATTTTGAATTATGTCATTCTATCTGTGAATTATCATGCCATCATGTTTCCATCGACGGCATGTTTGTGACTTATGGCATGCCAACCACTCTAATAGACACATCGTATAATTATATCATGTCATCATGTTTACATAGTCATCATATTTTGAAGTATGTCATTCTATCATGTCTAGTTAGCCATCATACATGTGAAATTGTGTCATGTTATCCTGTTTAATTAGCCATCATATATTTGAAATTATGTCCTGCTATTCTGTTTGATTAAACAACATAAATGTGAATTATTTCATGCCCTGTTTTCTTCCCTACTATCCATTGCACATGTCTATCTTACAATGTCTGTACATTCAATTACTTTTCTTGTTTGTCAGCCATTTAAATTGGAGGGGGTGATGGCAGTATCTGTGGGAGTAAAAACACGGTCTTCAGAAAAGATCGTGCTACCTGTTGATGGAGATAGAACCACGGTTGTACTTGCCAAAGAACCAGTCCCACCACACATAACCCAGACTCACGCAGATTGTACCCCTACCCAGTTGGACAGAGAACCAGCTACACCCCTTCTAACCCCAACCCCAGCATATATTAACCCAGTTCCCGTTGACACAGCACCATCTCCACCACAGAGCACCCAAACACAAGCAGTTTGTAAGGCAACTGCACTGCCCAAAGAACGAGGACCACCATTCCGAACCCCAAGTCAACGATTAAAGCAGAAGAATAATTGTTTTCATGTCAGGTTCCGTAGCTATGGTTCATACTACTTTGCTCTTGCATCACTGTATTTACTCATACAACCTAATTTCAAATTTGAAGGATGCAATTGAAACTCCAATGGCGCAACACGTATGTTTTAAACATGTTTTTTAACGTGTTTGCTGTTGTAACTTGCTCTATGTTGATTTCAGTTTGAATTGAATAAACAGTTATTTTCTCATGCCATGCACATTACAAGTGTTGTTATTGTTGTGTAGTTTCCCACACTTATATTCTGTCTATGCTGCTTTGTCTTAAATAGATATGATTCGAACTATATCTATATTGATTTGGCAACATAAACTAAAATGATACGGACCATACAGTGACCATACTACATAGATATATGTTTGTTTCATGCTATTATCCTGTCCACCTTACTACTGAACTGGTTTACCAAAATGAGTTTCATATACTACATTGTAAATGTGTGATGTGTTTGTTTGTTTCTCCTTTAGAAAGCAGATAAAGTATTGGAGAAGAGTACCCCGTTATGCAATGGTAAATGAAGTAATGCACATCAGGTTCAAGATAGTGAGACATCCCTGTTGTTCTCCAAGAAAGTTGATAAAAACTATATTGAAGACACTGAGACAACCCCAAAGTCCTGTCTTGATGTAGTGTTCGAGTTACTGGCTACTACTGCTGGCACCAACTCTTCGAACTCGGTGCCTGAATTAGTTCGCCTTCTTGAGTCTCAAATTCAAGTTGAAAGACATCGATCAGATGTTATGCGATAGGAAGCCGAAGGACTGAGGAAGTCCCTGCAGAATTCAGATGCATACTTTCTGGTGCAGCAGCAAGTGCTGGAGGATTTAAGCGCCAAACAAGAGAAAGTTAATAAGCTTGCTAAGCATCTTGCCAGCATTATGGGTACCCAGGATATTGTTGCTTGAGCTCTTCTGAAGTGGTTTCAGTTCTGGACTTGTTTTGTTGTGGCGTTTATATGCTGATTTGTTCCCTATATTTGCACTTGTGGCGAACTTTGATGCCTAGTGGATGTAATATGTGTAATAACCGTGATAGCCTAGCGTAAGTTGCTTGCTTATTTATTTCCGTTTTCTTGTTTTTTTGTTTTTTTGTAGTCAGTGCAGTTCTTTTTCCGTGGTTTGCTAGTGGCCGGAATAACCTATTTTTTTAAACTAGGCCACATTAATAATGGGCTACATATTTACTATAGTTAACATGGGCCTCCTATGGCCCGTAGAAACAATGGGCCTTCTAAGGGCCGTAGAAGCAGTGGGCCTTCTACGGGGCATAGACACAATGGGCCTTCTAAGGGCCGTAGAAGCAATGGGCCTTCTACGGGGCATAGACACAATGGGCCTTCTATGGGATGTATCATCAATGGGCCTTCTACGGGCCGTATGATCGGTTGGCCAAACATGGGCCAATAACAGACCACATTATGGCCATAAATGGGCTAGAGTTTAAATTGTCCGTTCATGGGCCAACCATAATGGGTCGTCGTTAATAGGCCGTATTTGATGACGCTATGAAAACGGCCCAACGTATTAATGGGCCACAAACGGGCCGACTATAACCATGGGTTGTATTTGGCCCACAAGCAGAAAATGACAGTAACGGGCCGAAAGTAAATGAATGCTGGAAATAAGCCCAAGAATAAATGGGCCCTGAGAAGGACGAAAGATAACATGGGCTGGAAACGGCCCAACAGAATAATGTGATGTTAATGGGTATAAAGTGATACACTGTTCATTACGGGCCAGTTTTACCACGGACCGTTAATGGGCCAAGGGTTACTAAGGGCCTCATATGGGCCAAAAGACGTCATGGGCCGTACATGGGCCGGAAGTTAAAATGGGCTAGAATTATATTGTACGGCCCAGATGACGCTACTAGGCCTAATTAGGATAGGCTGTAAACGGGCCCTGCATTAGCGGGCTGTAAATGGGCTATATGTGAACATGCCGTTAACAGGCTTGTTTTTATATAATGGGCCCTTAATGGGCCGTTAATGGGTATAAAGTGATACACTATTCATTACGGGCCAGTTTTAGCACGGGCCGTTAATGGGACGAGGGTTACTAAGGGCCTCATATGGGCCAAAAGACGTCATGGGCCATACATGGGCCAAAAGTTAAAACGGGCTGGAATTATATTGGACGGCCCAGATGACGCTACTGGGCCTAATTCGGATAGGCCGTAAATGGGCCCTAGGTTAGCGGGCTGTAAATGGGCTATATGCGAACATGCCGTTAACAGGCTTGTCTTGGGCCGGCCCGCCACCTTTTGACCAAGTCAAACGGGGCGGCCTTTTCATAGGAATTGGCCTCTATTGGGCCGTGCCACGTGTCGACGTATCATAGGCGCTTTGGGTCCAATGAGTGGATGAGATCTGTCCCAACGGTGAGCCGACACGTGTTTCCTCCAGCCAATGATGATTTTACACGTGGAAAATCCCCATTGGTCGGGGCTGTTAACGGGTTATCGGATCCAAAACCGGACCCGATAGCTTAACGACATTCCGTTACATTGGATGCCACGTGTCGGTCACCCTTGACGAAAGCACTTCTGTGACACGCGAGTTATCGTCATGGAAGTGGACACTTCCGTGATGATAATTTTGGTAATGTCGTGGAACACTTCTACGACAGCACATGTATGACTATCTTGATTCTATCATAAATTTGTCATGGATGTACATGCATGACAGAAAACGTGACCTACTGTGACAAACACGTATCATCACGGAAGTGTATTTTTTGTAGTGCTAGGTTGCGTTGTACTCCAACAAGTACTACTAGTGGTTGCGGGAGTGTATAGCTCGTTTTGTGGGTTCGATCCCGGCCAAACGCATGGCGGCCTTTTTTTAAATCGAACGGACATGTCACACCACAATATGGGTGCACTGGATTGCCCTGTCACGTGAACGGGTTTGCTCTCCCATCATCTCGTGTCTTGCCTACTAGAGTAGCACTCCTATATACCATTTCACACCTTGCAAAGTTTCTCGCCTGCTGCTTCCTCGCTACTTTCCCGAGTTTGTCTTAGGGTTTCCCTTGAAGATGAAAGGGTGATGCAGCAAAGTGAAGTAAGTATTTCCCTCAGTTTTGAGAACCAATGTATCAATCCAATAGGAGATTACACACTAGTCACCAAATACCTGCACAAACAATCAAACAACTTGCACCCAACGCTATAAAGGGGTTGTCAATCCCTTCTAGGTTATTTGCAAAGTGAGATCCAATAAAGATAGATAAACAAGTAAAGTAAATATTTTTGGGTTTTTGGTTTACTGATTGAAAAGTTAAAGATTGCAAAATATTAGATCTAAAACTTATAAGATGTAAAGAGACCCGGGGCCATAGGTTTCACTAGAGGCTTCTCTCTTGACAGCGAATATTACGGTGGGTGAACGAATTACTGTCAAGCAATTGGCAAAAAAGCAAATAATTATAACGACATATATGGCAGTGATCATGAATATAGCCATAAAGTCCATGACAAGCAGACCGAAATGATTCTGCATCTACTACTATTACTCCACACATCGACCGCTATCCAGCATGCATCTAGTGTATTAAGTTCATAAAAACAGAGTAACACGTTAAGAAAGGTGACATAATGTAGAGGAATTAACTCAAGACATATGATGAAAACCCCATCTTGTTATCCGCGATGGCAATAATAAAATACGTGTCATGTCCCTTTCTGTCACTGGGATTGAGCACCGCAAGATTGAACCCAAAGAAAAGCACTTCTCCCGTTGCAAAAAAAACCAATCTAGTTGGCAAAACCAAACCAATCGTTCGAAGATAATTACTAAGATATAAAATCATGCACATAAGAATTCAGAGAAGACTCAAATATTATTCATAGATAATCTGATCATAAACCCACAATTCATCGGATCTTGACAAACACACCGCAAAAGAAGATTACATCGGATAGATCTCCAAGAACAACGAGGAGAACATGGTATTACAGAACAAAGAGAGAGAAGAAGCCATCTAGCTACTTGCGATGGACCCATAGGTCTGTGGTAAAATACTCACACTTCATCGGAAGGGCAATGGTGTTGATGTAGATGCCCTCCGTGGTTGATTCCCCCTCCGGGAGAGTACCAGAAAATGCCTCCAGATGGGATCTTGCGAGAACAGGGAGTTGCGGCGGCGGAAAAGTGGTTTTGATCGCCCGTATAGGGTTCCTGGAATATTTGGTAATTTATAGGAGAAAGAGGTCGGTCAGGGGAGGTGCAAGCGGCCCACAAGGTAGGGGGCGCTCCCTACCCCCCAGGGTGCACCCTCCACCCTTGTGGTCGCCTTGCAGGTCCCCTAGCGTGTACCTCCAAGTCCATTTGATGTCTTCTGGTCCAAGAAAAATCCTCGTAAAGTTTTGTTTCATTTGGACTCCGTTTGATATTCCTTTTATGTGAAACTCAAAAACAAGGAAAAAATAGAAACTGGCACTGGCTCTAGGTTAAAAGGTTAGTCCCAAAAATTATATAAAATATCATATTAATGCATATAAAACATCCAAGACAAGTAATATAATAGCATGGAACAATAAAAAATTATAGATACATTGGAGACGTACCAAGCATCCCCAAGCTTAATTCATGCTCGACCTCGAGTAGGTAAATGATAAAAATAGAATTTTTTATGTGGAATGCTAGCCAACATATTTATAAATTCAATTCTTCTTTAAAGTGGTATGAAAGTTCAGATCTGTAAGTTTCAAGTAAAAGTTTATGTTGACATGAGAAAAATAATATTTTAAGCATACTAGGTAGTGAATCATGAAGCTTCAAAAATAACATGGCTAAAGAAAGTTATCCCTACAAAATCATATCGACTTATTATGCTCCATCTTCTCAACACAAGGTGATCATGCCCACCCCGGTGTTAGCGAAGCATTTGGTTTATACTTTTTAACACGCTTCAGCCTTTTCAATATTTCACGCAATATATGAGCATGAGCCATGGATATAGCACTGTGGGTGGAATAGGAGGTAGTAATAGACAAAAGTGGGGAGAAAGTGTCACATCAACTCGGCAAATCAATGGAATATGGAGATGTCCATCAATTGAATATTAATGTGAGTGAGTAGGGATTGCCATGTAACAGATGCACTAGACCTATAAGTATATGAAAGCTCAAAAAGACAACTAGTGGGTGTGCATCAACTTGCTTGCTCATGAAGACCTAGGGCATTTGAGGACGCCCATCATTGGAATATACAAGCCAAGTTCTATAACAGAAATTCCCACTAGCAATATATGAAAGTGACAACATAGGAGACTCTCTATCATGAAGAACATGGCGCTACTTTGAAGCACAAGTGTGGAAAAATATAGTAACATTGCCCCTTCTCTCTTTTTCTCTCATTTTTTTTTATTATTTTAGGCTCTTTGGCATCTTTTTTTATTTGGGCTTCATTGGCTTCTTTTATTTTGGATAACCTCACATGGGACAATGTTCTAATAATGATGATCATCACACTTTTCTTTACTTACAACTTGAAATTACAACTCGATGCTAGAACAAAAATACAACTCTATATGAATGCCTCCGGCAGTGTACCGGGATGTGCAATGATCAAGAGTGACATGTATGAAAGATATGAACGGTGGCTTTGCCACAAATACTATGTCAACTACATGATCATGCAAAGCAATATGACAATGATGAAGAGTGTCATAGCAAATGGAACAGTAGAGTTACATAACAATATATCTTGGAATGGCTATGGAAATGCCATAATAGGTAGGTATGGTGGCTGTTTTGAGCAAGGTATAAGGAGGTTTTTATGCACCGGCAAAAGTTGCGCGGCACTAGAGAGGCTAGCAAAGTGGAAGGGTGAGAGTGCGTATAATCCATGGACTCAACATTAGTCATAAAGAACTCACGTTCTTATTGCAAAACATTTATTAGCCCTCGAAGCAAAGTACTACTACACATGCTCCTAGGTGGGATGTTGGTTGGAGTTAACCATCGCGCCCGCCCGACCTTCATACAAAGGTGAACAATCAAGACACAAGCATCTCGTTTTGGTTGCACTTTTTATATACCATACTTGCATGCTTCGGGAATCACGAACCTTAACACAATTATTTTCTCTACCCTACTATTTACTACTAGCATAATTCTAATATTACCATCCTCACATCTCAAAACGATCACAATCGTCATATGAAGGTTTTTATTATACCAACTTTGGATGTCTATAATATTAGGTCTAATTCATAACCCAAGCTAATTACCATGCTGTTTTAGAGACTCCCAAAATAATATAAGTGAATAAGAGAGTTCAACAATTTCTACAAAATAAAACCACCGCCGTGCTCTAAAAAGATATAAGTGAAGTACTAGAGCAAAATTGCCTAGCTCAAATATATAAGTGCAACACGTAGAGTATTCTAATAAATCATGATTGAAGTGTATCTCTCATAAAAGTGTATTCAGAGAGGATGATTGTGGCAAACTAAAAAACAAAGACTCATATCATACACGACGCTCCAAGAGAAACACATATCATGTAGTGAATAAAAATATAGCCTCAAGTAAATTTACCTATGGATAAAGATGAAAGAGGGGATGGCTTCCTGGGGCATCCTCAAACTTAGCCTATTGGCTGTGACGCCCGGATAATTAAGCTACATTAATCCTTAGTTAATGATGTCATGTCATCACATTACTGTTGCTAATCCCCGCTTGATCCAAATTATAATTCAAATTCAAATTCAAATTAAAGTCTGAAATTCAAGTTTCTCAACATGCAAAATAAAATGTTCTAAGTGTGGTAAATATTCCATAACTAGGTGACCCAACACTTTTGTAAAGTGTTTAAATCCCCTTTTGTGAATATATCAGTGGCTTAATCGATCATTTAAATGCCCTTTATAATTTCGAAAAAGGTTAAGCTATTTTATTTGAGGGAGAAACTTTATGCAGCAGAGGATTAAACTAAAACACTAAATTAGTTGTTGGTCACATATTTTTATTAAACTAAAATAATGTGGGAATTAAGAAAGGTAAATAAACAAAATAGTCAAAATATAAAAGTGTAACAAAAAAAGAGAAGACCCCCCCCCCTGCTGGGCCGTGGCCCAGCTGGCCTCTAGACCGCCAGGCCGGCCCAGCCGCACCCCCATAACCCCCTACCCCCCTCGAAACCCTAGCCCATAGCCACTCCTCCCGCACGAACCCCACTTCCCTGCCGACCGAGACCTGATACGTCTCCAACGTATCTATAATTTTTTATTGTTCCATGCTATTATATTATGCTTATAGGATGTCTTATGGGCTTTATTATACACTTTTCTATGATTTTTGGGACTAACCTATTAACCCAGAGCCCAGTGCTAGTTTCTATTTTTCTCCTGTTTTAGAGTTTTACAGAAAAGGAATATCAAACGGAGTCCAATTAACAAGCCAATTTTTTATGATTTTTTCTGGACCAAAAGAAGCCCCCGAAGCAAAAGAGTTGGGCCAGGAGAGCCACGGGCTGCCCTCGAGGGTGGAGGGCGCACCCTGGGAAGGTGGTGGCCCCCTCCTATCTCGAGGACAGCCCAGAAGCCCCCCTGATGTGGGACCTATGCCAAAAATTCTTATAAATACTAAAATCTTCGGAAATTAACCTAGATCGGGAGTTCCGCCGCCGAAAGCCTCTGTAGCCACCAAAAACCAATCTACACCCGTTCTGGCACCCTGTCGGAGGGGGGAATTGCTCTCCGGTGGCTATCTTCATCATCACGGCGCTCTCCATGATGAGGAGGGAGTAGTCCACCCACTAGGCTGAGGGTATGAATCAATAGCTATGTGTTTGATCTCTCTCTCTCTCTCTCTCTCTCTCTCGTGTTCTTGAGATGGCACGATCTTGATATATCGCGAGCTTTGTTATTCTAGTTGGATCTTATGATGCTTCTCCCCCTCTACTCTCTTGTAATGGATTGATTTTTCCCTTTGAAGTTATCTTATCGGATTGACTCTTTAAGGATTTGAGAACACTTGATGTATGTCTTGCATGTGCTTATATGTGGTGACAATGGGATATCACGTGATCCACTTGATGTATGTTTTGGTGATCAACTTGCGGGTTCCGTGACCTTGGGAATCTTTGCATAGGGGTTGGCACACGTTTTCATCTTGACTCTCCGGTAGAAACTTTAGGGCACTCTTTGAAGTTCTATGTGTTGGTTAAATAGATGTTTTTGAGATTGTGTGATGCATATCGTATAATCATGCCCACAGATACTTGAGGTGACAATGGATTATCAAGGTGACATTAGGTTTTGATTTAGTTGTGTGTTAAGGTGGTATTCTAGTACAAACTCTATGATAGACTGAACGTTACTACGGAATCTTGAATAGGTCGATCAAAAAGAATAGCTTTGAGGTGGTTCGTGCCCTACCATAATCTCTTCGTTTGTTCTCTGCTATTAGTTACTTTGGAGTGACTCTTTGTTGCATGTTCAGGGCTAGTAATATGATCCAATTATGTTATCCTTGTTGAGAGAACTTGCACTAGTGAAAGTATGAACCCTAGGCCTTGCCTACTACCATTGCAACACCGTTTATGCTCAGGTTTACCACTTGCTACCTTGCTGTTTTTATATTTTCTTTTTACAAAAACCTATATCTACCATCAATATTGCACTTGTATCACTTTCTCTTTGCCGAACTAGTGCACCTATACATATTACCATTGTATTGGGTGTGTTGGGGACACAAGAGACTCTTTGTTATTTGGTTGCAGGGTTGTATGAGAGAGACCATCTTCATCCTATGCCTCCTACCGATTGATAAACCTTAGGTCATCCACTTGAGGGAAATTTGCTACTGTCCTACAAACCTCTGCACTTGGAGACCCAACAACGTCTACAAGAAGAAGGTTGTGTAGTAGACATCAAGCTCTTTTCTGGCGCCGTTGCCGCGGAAGTTAGTGCTTTAAGGTATATCTTTAGATCTTGCAATCGAATCTTTTAGTTTCTTGTTTTATCACTAGTTTAGTTCATATAAGAAAACTACAAAAAAAAAGATGGAATTAAGGTTACGTCATATGCTTCATCTCTTTAATATCTTTCATGAAAATGATGGGAAGGAAATGTCACATCCCTAGTAAGTGCATGCATTAGGACTAGCTAGAGTGTGCATCATGTTTACTTTTTGCAGAAACTTGAAATGGGAATGACAGAAACCCCAGCACCCCTCTTCTAACAACTAGGGTTTAATAAAATCTTTTCCAATGTACCCAAAATGCCTTTCAAAAATGTTCATCATCTTTGCCTTGGTCTTTAACCTCTGACAAAAATGGTGCACAATTTTCTAGGACATCCAGAGGTCACTGGATTAATTCATGTTGTATTTGCATTTGGGAATTTAAATGCTATAAAATATTTTAGGTGCCCAAATAATCATAAACTAAAATGTTCCATGCTGTTCATATTATATACAGTGGGCATGAGTAGTTTTATGATTTATAAAAATGTTCTAGCATTTTTATTAATTCAACAAAGTTGAAAAAGAAACAAAACATAACCAAAATAGAAAAGAGAGAGAGAGAGGGCACAACCCACTTACCTGGACTAGCCGGCACACCTGGCGGCCCAGCACTGTGCTGGCCCAAGCCAGCCAGCTTCTTCGGCAGCCAGGCAGGCAGGTCAAGCCGGCGAGGCTCCGGCCACCCAACGGCCGCGCCACCCTGTCCATCAGCTCCACTTCACCCCCAAGAGCCTGACGCACCACTCCATGAGCCTCGCCGTGCCTCTTAGTGACGAGCCCGAGCTCACCCGAGCTCCGGCAGCCGCCAAGGTCGTCACCGGCGCCTTTTCCAGCGACCCCGAGGCCAACCACCACCACCACTAGATGCGGCACACTCTCCTCATCACATAGATGTGCTCCGCCGCCGTTTTGGTCGCCGGAGCACCAATCCCGCACCGCACCGCCGTGTCTGGCCTCGCCGGCGGCTAAACGCCGGCCAATTTGACCCCCTTTGACCACGGGTGGGCCCAGTTTGACACCCTGGGGTCAATGACAGGTGGGCCCAGCCGGGTAATTAAGTTAGGATTAGCACTAATGTTTAATTAGTTAAGTTAATGACACTGACACGCGGGACCCACTGTTAGGTTTGACCTGGACCAGGTCTGTTGACCTGCTGACGTCAGCATGATATCATGTTGACGCAGTACAGGCTTTTCCGGGATTATTTGATTTAAAATAATTCAGGAAATTCCAGAAAATGCTTTAAACTTCCATAAATCATATAAATTCAACAGTAGCTCAGATGGAAAATATATATATATGAAAATTGATCAGAAAAATCCAATCTTTCCATTGGTGCTGGTTTCATGCATGTTTAAGCAAGTTAACCCTGTTGTTCACATCAAAACATGATAATGCACTTTAATAAATAATAGTTTGGGTATAAGTTAGAATATTTGATTCAAATGAGCTCAAACCTTTCTGTTTATAGTTGCATTAGCCCAAAACACATTTATTTTGCCATGTCATGAGCATGCATCATATTGTTGCATTTGTTTGTATATTGATTGTATCGTCGGTGTTCTCCGTGGTAGGTCCTGCTCTCGAGGATACATCTGCGTATCCAACTGAAGAGCAGTACCCGACAACCAATCTATCAGGCAAGCAACCCATTGATCATTCCGATACAAACCCATCTTCTTGCTCCTGCTCTCTTTTACTTCATTAAGGCAACAGCGTGTGAACTGCTACTTGATGCGGTAGTTGAACCCTATTTCTTTGCATGACCTGTCATTGCCACAGTGAATAGTTGAAACCCACTAGCATATGTAGGAGTTGATTGAGCCATGTGATGTGTGTTCTACCATGCTATTTGTTTATGTTGCCTACTATGCTTAGAGTTGTGTCAGGTCTGGTTCATTTGCGTGATGGATCAGAGTGAAATGATCATACCCGGTAAAGAGAGTGATGTTTGGAACATGCTTGGTAAAGGTATCGATGAAAGGTCATGTAGGAGTACATGGTGGGCTGTTTCATTGGAACCGTCCATAGGACCTGAGATCTGTATGTGTGATTCAAGATTCAGCTACTACCATGCATTGGGCCCGAAATCAATGGACCCTCTCGGCTTATTAACTGCCCTTGTCATCTGTCCAGGAGTTGCAACTAGTTTATGGTGTTGTAGTTTACTGGTGGTTGTGCCAAGCGCTGACCCTCGGGGTGGGCTGTGATGCGGCAGGTACGTGGCACGGTGTACCAGTCGCCCGTTTGGTGACTCGGGAACCCTGTACACATCGTTTGGGGCTGTGAGCGACACCCCGGCCGGATCTCCCCATGGATGGAACCCAAATAGGCGATAAACCTGGACTAGGGACTTGTGTGGTTAGTCAGGTCGTGGCCGACACCCTCACTGGGCTTCTGCTTGAAGGTTGCCGAGTACATGTCGAGTAAACGGCGATAAGTGGTGGAAGCATGTGTGAAGAAGTACACCCCTGCAGGGTTACCAATCTATTCGAATAGCCGTTGTTCACGGTTATGGACCACTTGGTTGCTTATACAGTTCATAGACAAGTTGATGGTTACTTCTAAAAGTCTCAAGATAAGTGTGAGTGCCGTGGATGGCCCTTCCGTAGGATGATGGAAGAGGATCCACAGTAGTGTATTGTCGTGGTGAGTTGAGGACTCGTGTGCGTAGTCTCATCTTGCAATCTGCTGAGAGTTGTAGTATAGGTTAGCCAAGAGTCAAAGCTAGCTTGCTGATATGAACTCCACTACCCTTGTTGATAATGATGCATGTGTGATAGGTTCTGTTGTAAGTCTTGCTGAGTACATTTGTACTCATGTTTTCTTAATAACTGTTGCAGAGGAGAACCCTGGCCCTTCTGATGGGTTCTACATAAACGTTGACGTCGACGAGTAGATTGCTACCCGGACGGTGATCTTGAGCTTGTGAAGGGCCTTGTAGATAGTCAGGCTACACCAAGCCTGTTTTCTTTCCAAGTTGTCTGTACTGAGACAAGGTAGCTTCCGCTTGTGCTTGTATGCTTGTATGACTTGAGTGTTGGGTCATGTGACCCCTATCTGTATGGATATGTTATGTATGGTTCTTTGGAGCCTCTTAAATAAAGTACTTTGAGTCAAAGAGTTCTGTTGTGATGCAATGTTGTATTTGCACATATTGAGCATATTGTGTGTATGTTTGAAATGCTTTGTATGTGTGGGATCCGACACCTAGTAGTTTACCTTTGGTAGCCTATCTTACAGGGAAATGCCTCCTAGTGCTTCCACTAAGCCTTGGTAGCTTGCTACTGCACCGGAACACGTAGGTTGGCCGGCATGTGTCCTTCTTCGTTCATGTGTCTGTCCCTTAGGGGAAATGTCACACGTTGTTCCTTTAAGTCCATGTAGCTTGCTACGACTTGGGTTCATACGTTGATGACCGACACGTTCGTTGCTGGGTCATGGATGCCTGTCTCTGTAATTTAGTGCCACTTTTGGTTTATAACTAGCCATGTTGGCCCGGGTTCTCTGTCATATGGATGCTAGCGATACTATCATATACGTGTGCCAAAATGCGCAAACGGTCCCGGGCCAGGTAAGGTGGCACCCGTGGGGATACCGTGCGTGAGGCCGCAAAGTGATATGATGTATTACAAGCTAGATCGATGTGACTTAGGATCAGGGTCCTGACAACGTTGGCATCAGAGCCGGACTGCCTGTAGGTTCTTCAAGCCAAACTGGTCGATGTTGAGTCTAGAAAATTCTTAGTTATATGTAGGGGAATTGATTGTGGAAGGGAACGTAAGGCTCTTTTTACTTCTTTACCTTATGCCCTTCTGATCTGAGTTAGCCTATTCTTTCTACGGGGGTTTAGGACTAGGCCTCTCATCTTTACTAGGTTCACATGTTACTAATCTGTAGACTCTTAGGTTTGCTGGTTCCAAGCCTCAGTTCAGTTTCTACCCTTGCAGTATGTTGATTAGTTGGACCGGAACCTTGATATGATGTTGTTGAGTGCCTATGCTATCATTTGTATTTACAGTTGTGATGCTGCATGATTTCTTCTAGAAATTCTAATGCCTTTGCATTATTTCGTGTTTCAGATATCTGACCGCACACCTCACGAGGTGGTCCATTTGACCCGTTGCATTAATGTGCCAGGTCACACGGCCATGTTGGTCTATGTCTTGACCGAGACGGGCTACCGTTGGTATCCTGAGTACACTGTGGAGGAGCAGCACCGGGATTTCAACCAGAGTCAGTATTTCTGCACAGTTTGGATATAACCTTCATATCCCGGAGCTACCGACCCCATCCATTGGTCTTATGGACTCGGGGTTACCATCGAGATGGCAGTGCAGGATGCCGCTTACTCGATGATGACTATCATCCAGGCTAGGCATGCCCTGCTGCTGAACACTGAGTTCCGCTACATGCCAGCCTCACTTCCTGGAGAGGAAGGCTACTACACTGGTCTGTATACTAATGCCTCTCATGAGGAGCCACTGCTTCAGACTACCACTCAGATGCTGGAGGATAGGGATCGTGAGGTCCGTGCCCTCCGGATGGAGCTTTATAACACTCGAGACGCCCACTGCACCACCTTGACACGGCTTGCACCTGCCGTGCAGGCCGGATATCTGGATATGCGGGATTTGTACCCCGTGCGCACTCGTCTGCCTGATCATATGGATTGGCGTGACATTGGGGGTATTACACCTCCACGTGGGCGTCGGTTACCACCAGCAGCGGGACCGAGACCGCATCCGTGTCCCTATGGTCCATAGCCTTTGAGTGCTCTAGAGTTTCCAGATCCACATGTTCCACTTCCAGGCTATGGGGGTCACTACTAGGAAAAGGCCTACTAATGGCGCACCAGTTTTGCCTACTAATGGCGCACTACTGGTGCGCCATTAGTACCACGCCACTAGTATTTTTTACTAATGGCACACCACTTGTGCGCCATTAGTATCTAGTATACTAATGGCGCACCACAGGTGCGCCATTAGTATAGGCCATGGTGCGCCATGAGTATGCCTCCCAGGGGGCCATATACACCCAGGTGCTTTGGCATACTAATGGCGCACTCTTGTATGATGCGCCATTAGTAACTTTGGCATACTAATGGCGCACTGTGGGGTGATGCGCCATTAGTATCCTTTGGCATACTGTTCGCACACGAACACGTCACCGTGTACCCTCGACGCCGGGGGTGATGCACCGCAGCTCACGTCGAAGGAGACCCGCCGGAAGCGCGGTACGCAAGACAATCCGGTGGGCGCTTTTGTAGACCCGAAGCCCCGCTTGCCCGGGAGGGACCCCGTCAGGGCGCGTGGCGGCTAAGGGCTGCCCTAGGTCGGCCTGACCGCCCCTAGGGCCTCGAGGTTCGCCGCCCTGCAAAAGAAGAACAAACGAAGAACGAGGAAGAAGATACAAGGGTAGGGGATAGATGAACACGAAAAAGTAGTAGATGTGTTTGTTTGATTGTGTGTTGTTCAATCGGCCGTCACCCCTTAGGTATATAAGAGGCGGCTGGACTTCCCGTGCAAGGAAAAGGCTTGGATTCACGTCCAAAAACCTAGCCAAATTCGGATTGATTTTGTCCGAACTTTCCAAAACTGTTCGGTTTAAACTGGCTGTACCTTGCGGGTAATATTTGAGGTGGTAAACGACCTCGGATGGAAAAGAGTCCAAAAGCAATCCTGACCGCTTCGACGAGACGAACAACTTTCATGTTGAACGTTTTTCGATTTGAAGCCATCTTCTAGGCCAAAACGGTCACGCAATACAGGCTGTTATTCGCGCTACCCATCAGACACGTGGCTGGTGGGGTGCGCCACTTTTGGCTCTGTGACAGGGCTGTGTTCGGATGGCTGTAACTTTTGCATACGAACTCGGATTGGGACGATGTTTATATCAAAATCGACCATTTCGACGAGACGAAGACAATTCGTGTAGGAAGTTTTTCCATATGAAGCAGTCTTGGTGGTCTAATCTGCCGAATACTGCTCTAGATATAAAATCTCAGTGCTTTGAGCATAGTTTTGGCACTCGAGATGAGATCGGATGACGATGGCCCAATCTTCAAAGATGTTCACCTCGACAATACGAATTTTTTTCACTTTAAGCACTTTTCCATTTGAGGCCATCTTATTTGCTTTATATGCCGTGCCAAAATCTGGTGTCAACACATGCCCCCCTGTTTTCTGGCAGAGCTTGCGTGTCAGAAAATACTTCATCCAAGCACGATGTCAACACTACATCGGCTGTGCATGCTAAGAACGATAATTGTTATCGGTCATATGCTTAAGCGTGTTGCTTCTTGGGTAGAGCCTCTTGGATAATAGTCGTCTGAGAACAACAATTGGACGTCACAAAGGCCTCCACGTAAGTTTCTTATGTCAATCCGGACCTTGCTTTGTCCAGGCACTCCCTGGGAATATTAGAATCCTTCGATGGTAAGCCGGTTGCTGAACGATTATGACCATGCACCACAAAGGAATACTGTCAACTGTTCGGCGACTCAACTCATTATTGATCAAAGTAAACCATCAAGCCTCCGCCGAACAATGTCTCTCTCCTGACTTGGGTCCTGCAAATAACTAACACCAGGAGTCAGAGTTTTTTATGTACTAGACCCTTGATCAGTGGCCGACTCAATAATTAAGTCGGCCATGCCAGTATTGGCAAACACTGAGCATCGGCTATAGCAGTACGAGATCAACCATGGTGAACACCGTTAGCCAGATGCCGGCTTTGCCAACACAATGAATTCTGAGGGCGATATGCAAATATCGGCCATGCGTTCTCATCTCAAAGGTGCTCGGGAATCCGTCCACCAAAGTGTGAATAACCGAAATAAGTCAGATGTTTCGGCTGAGGATAAATTCCATAGCGTTGATTTTGATGATACGATTGAAGAATGTGGAGAACACGCCTCCTGGAGTTTCCTATAGTGAGATGAAAATTGTCGTCCTCGCCTACGGGATTTACACTTGTACTCCCTTATTTCTGCTGGCTTCGCAACAGGAGATGTGATGCCGCACTTGTCTCGAGGATTTTCCTTAGGAACCCAGGCCATGTTCCTTTTCTCCAGCTCTTTGGCCCTAAGCTGTTTCAGTTTCTTCTGTTGCGAATATGGTAAGCCGAGAGGGCATCCCGGCTGGGATTTTGGTTTATGCACTGGCAAGTTCTTCCTGGCTTTGGGCATCTCCGGCTTGGCATGTCCAAAATCGGTGATCAGATCCCTGAGATTTACTTGCTTCACTTTCTTGTCCTTAGCAACCAACATAGACTCGACTGGCTTTTTGTCATTTGGAGTCAGATCTAAAATAACACTCTTGCGGCCATCCTTTTCTTTCTTCACTTTTTTAACACTTGTTGCAATAGAAGGTCGGACATCATTTCTATTTTGACTGCTCCTCTTGGGAACCCATGCCATGTTCTTCTTTCTCAACTCATGTGCACTAAGTTTTTGTAATTCCTTCTCTTGCCAATGCGCTAAGCCGAGTGGGCACCTCGGCTGTGATTCTATTTCAACCAATGCCAACTCTTTTTTGGCCTTGTGCACTCTCAACTTCTTCCCTTCAGATTTGGCACTTGATTGACTTGACTCGTTGCCTTTTGTAGCCAATGTTAATACTTTAACTGGCTCTTTGTTATTTGAGAACAAATCCGAAGTAGCACACTTACGACCATCTTTCTTGACCTGGTACACTTGCTTAACCACCTCTTTCTTGTTCCTTGAGCTCCAGACCGATTCCTTATGATTGAAACGGTCTTTGACGTGTGATAGTTCATCAAATGTTGATCTTTTTGGAGCTGCATAATGTTGGCGAGATGATCTAAAATAAGATGGATAATGTGCCCTTGTATCATACCTGCCCCATGATAGATATGGATTTACATGAGCGTAGGGAGGCATCCACGACATTGGCACTAGCGGCCCAAAAGGAGGATATGAAGTATGCTTGCTCAACGTCTTCCTTTGCCAATTCCAGTCTTCAGATTTATGCCTTGGGGGTGACCTCGATGCTTTTGCTTCACTCGGCCGATAAGCACTCTTTCCCTCACTTATCTTTTGGTACTTTTCTAATAACTGCACAAAAGTGACTTTCGGCTTTTTGCTTTTGTGCTTATCATGGCCTTTGCTTTCTTTGGTTGTGCGTGCAACGGTCTTTGAATTCTCTTGTTGCCCCCTAGTGCTAGATGTTACCATTTTAGCTTTGATGGAATTTTCGTCTTCAAGATTGCTCTTGATGCACTTTTTAACAATATCCTTGCTCGAAGACTTGACCCCATCATCATTTACGTGGACATATTCACTTTTAGATAAATCGGCTGGAGATAGCCGATTCAACATTTGATGGCCGTCAAAATGATCCGACTGTCCAAATGATCGTGCATCAACAAACTCCAATCGTCCTATCTTGTCCGATTGCTTGACTTGATGGATCATGTTGCAATCTTTGACATTTTGCTTGAACGAACATTGCGCTGGCTCTTGTCTTGACGGCTCGACATCGTGATCAATTATAATAATAGGATTAGTCAGCGATGTACCGATGATGCGATCAACTATGCCTGCACTGGACGTACACTCCTGGTCCATTAACCGATATTGTGATACCAGTTTTGATACAAAACAACCAAGCGGTGTGAGTTTAATATTATCTGACTCGGCTATGCATTGATTTTCGTCCTCCTTTCCCGATGCTCTTGAATCGGCTATCCTGGAGAACTTTGAACCTGGCTTTATATTCCTGCAACCAAAATAATTACAGAATATACGTCTCATCTGAGACCAAATGTTAGCCAGGCATGTAACAAACAAAGTTGTCCATATGAATATAAAGTTCAGTCGGCATGACGGGAAAAACTTTGGTTGCGATAAGTTGTCACTATTAGCCTCTATGAATGGCGCCATGTGTTGATCAGCATGATTAGTGACAAGATAATTCGGAACAAACAGATTACTCATCTCGATCGGTCTTTCAAAATTAATTAGAATCTTACTAACGAGTGCATCAACAATATGATTGTGACCGAATCGAAAACTGAGTAAACTCTCGGCTAGGTGTACCTTTGTGAAGCCGTTGGAACGAGAAGATGGTTGCACCACTGGAGCAATACCTTGCTCCACTTCTGAATAATTCTCGAATGCATCTTCCTCTTTTTCTGGATCTCGTGCCTCATCACTCGGATTGCCTGAGTAGATTTCACTTGGATGCTCTTCGCGAGTTGAACTTTGCTCGACTTTATTTTCTTGTTCTTGATGTTCATCGTTAACCGAACTTTGTTCGGCCATATTACTTTGTTCGTTCTTTTGCTCGGTGAAGCTTGCATCTTCTATTTTGGTACACGCAGCAATAACTGGCTTGATGCACTCGGCTTTAGCGGTTTTAGCCGGTGATGTACTCGTCTGACAAGATGTACTCGGTTGGCACAATGCACTCGGCTGGCTCGATGCAACGCACTCGGCCTTAAATGTCTCAGTGGTCAATTTGGTTTCAATTGAATCCACCATTGTCTTGTTACTAAAGAAACTGTTCAACTCAGCTGTAGACGACTTAGTCATATTTGACTCGGTTTCAACCGAATCAACCGTATTAGCCGAGTGAACCACTTCTTGATGATTTTCTTGCAAAGCTTCTTTTTCATCTTGCTTCAAAAGTGTAGAAGAGCCAACATGGTTGCTACATGGAGGAAGGCACTTGACATATTCTTGCAAATATCCCACTTCACGCTTCTTCTTGAGTGCTTCATAAGCATGTCGATATTCTGCTGGTAATTCCTCAAGAGTTGGCGTAGTAAATTCGTTGACGCTATTCCCTGTGAGGTTTGACTTGATCTTGTCCACTTGGGCCACATATTTTTCTTTAAACTCAGCCATGCTTGGATTGGCTTGCCCCCCAATACTTTTACGAACTTTCGGCAATGAATTAATGTTGCCGAAACTTTGCGATTGTATAGGGGGTGTATAACATGCTGCAATGATAGGTGAAGATGTGTGCACTGTTGTTGAATATTTTCTCATGCTAATTTGATCAATCGGCAACACTTTGTCTTCTTTTAAAACCCTAGCTCTTATTGCCTCATAATCAGGAACCAATCCCTTTTCGTGTTGCTCAAGGCAAATAGCACTAATCTTCTTATTTTGGGCTAAACTTTTTAGTGCAGCCAGAGCCACCTCATCTCCTGTAATATTAGGCACATTTTCTCCTATAGAATCTCCATCTACTCGGCTATAACCGCGAAGGCGAGCCGAGTCATGAATATTTTTAGTTTCATATGCCCCTGAACAATTAATCTTATGAGGTATAGTATATGATGTTTGAGGATAACTAGCCAAATAACTACATGATGCATGGCCGATTCCCCCGTCCATCGGCATGTTTGGGGATGAACCCGCATATCGCGAGTCGGCAGCCGATGGACAAAACTGTGAGATGCCCTCATGTACATGAGGTGTCATATATTGATCACTCGAACAAATCATGTTATTCATCGGCATATTGAAAGGTGTTGCCGATGCACGAAAGTTCAGATTCATAAGTTGCATGTCGCGGTTCTGTGAATTCCAAGTTTCTTCGATGGAATAACTAGTCGGCCTTTGCTCGTTAGGGCTAGCCGACATGACATGTCCATTGAAAGATCTAGCAACATCAACATAATGGCTATTTGCATCTACATAAGGAGATTGATGATACATGTTACCGTTGTAGATTGCAGCCGCTTGATGACGCTCTCCTCGTAGCAAGAACAGGCTGGAGACTGTTCGAAGCTTCGTCCCCAGCGGAGTCGTCAAAAAGTGTGTTCGCACACGAACACGTCACCGTGTACCCTCGACGCCGGGGGTGATGCACCGCAGCTCACGTCGAAGGAGACCCGCCGGAAGCGCGGTACGCAAGACAATCCGGCGGGCGCTTTTGTAGACCCGAAGCCCCGCTTGCCCGGGAGGGACCCCGTCAGGGTGCGCGGCGGCTAAGGGCTGCCCTAGGTCGGCCTGACCGCCCCTAGGGCCTCGAGGTTCGCTGCCCTGCAAAAGAAGAACAGACGAAGAACGAGGAAGAAGATACAAGGGTAGGGGATAGATGAACACGAAAAAGTAGTAGATGTGTTTGTTCGATTGTGTGTTGTTCAATCGGCCGTCACCCCTTAGGTATATAAGAGGCGGCTGGACTTCCCGTGCAAGGAAAAGGCTTGGATTCACGTCCAAAAACCTAGCCAAATTCGGATTGATTTTGTCCGAACTTTCCAAAACTGTTCGGTTTAAACTGGCTGTACCTTGCGGGTAATATTTGAGGTGGTAAACAACCTCGGATGGAAAAGAGTCCAAAAGCAATCCTGACCGCTTCGACGAGACGAACAACTTTCATGTTGAACGTTTTTCGATTTGAAGCCATCTTCTAGGCCAAAACGGTCACGCAATACAGGCTGTTATTCGCGCTACCCATCAGACACGTGGCTGGTGGGGTGCGCCACTTTTGGCTCTGTGACAGGGCTGTGTTCGGATGGCTGTAACTTTTGCATACGAACTCGGATTGGGACGATGTTTATATCAAAATCGACCATTTCGACGAGACGAAGACAATTCGTGTAGGAAGTTTTTCCATATGAAGCAGTCTTGGTGGTCTAATCTGCCGAATACTGCTCTAGATATAAAATCTCAGTGCTTTGAGCATAGTTTTGGCACTCGAGATGAGATCGGATGACGATGGCCCAATCTTCAAAGATGTTCACCTCGACAATACGAATTTTTTTCACTTTAAGCACTTTTCCATTTGAGGCCATCTTATTTGCTTTATATGCCGTGCCAAAATCTGGTGTCAACACATACTAATGGCGCACTATGGTGTGATGCGCCATTAGTATGAATATTAGGTTTTTTATTATTTTTTTACTTTTCTGATTTTTGCGCAGGTTACAAAATGTATTATTGGACATAATATAGATAGCAGTACACAGCAACAGCAGATTCATCGAATACAATAGAAGATTAGTCTTTGAATACAATTCATCATATTAGTCTCTGAATTCAAAAGACCGAACAAAGATAGAACATTATATTACAAGTCTCGAGACCGCGAGTAGCGAGTTTGTCTTCACATTACAAGTCGATATCGATCATCTAAACTACCATCACATAGAAGAGAGATGCGGTCATCACGATGAGCATCATCGCAATGTAACTCGTCTTCATCCGGTTCCTCCAACGCTCCCTCCCCTCTCCTGCTAGATAGCGCGTGTATCTAGATTCCGCCTCCGCCCTAGTGGTGTACCCTTTGTAACTGTTACCGCTGAAACGATGAACCTGTCTCCGACACTCCTCCCAGTCTTCGTAGACTCCGGGAACCTTACCCTTGTACACGACATACGACGGCATCGCTATGCACTAGCCAAACGAAACGTTAGTACCAATTCACGGTGAACCTCGACTCACGGGACCGGAGCGTGGATGAAGCCGCCGTCTATCGTGGGAGTCATGAAATCGCGGGCGTTGTCAGCCTGCATTTGTAGCATTGTGTCTATGTCACGTGTTGGACGGTTGATTTCTGAGATAGAACTGCCCAGAGGTACGAAGGACATCTTGATGGATGATTTCCGCAAACTCTGACTGGATGCGAAAGAATTCTTGTCTGATGTCCGCGTCCTGGCTTGCCGACATGCTCGCGGCCCAATCTTTGAGTTTATCTGGTAGCAGAAGGTGATGATGGTCCCATACAATCGCCCGCATGTGATGGATGGCGTAGTAGGCACCCTTCTGACCGCCAGGCGGCTGCTTGACGCAGCAGAACGTCGTATTGTGGGCGAACACATGCTTGCCGTACTTACGAACTGTCCTGGTGAAGGTGCCTCCAGATTTGGCATAGCCGGGGAGAACATCATCAAGAACTTTCTTGACATTTGTGTAGTCTACCTTTGACTGACGGTCCGAGTCGAAATACGTGACCATGGAATATTTTGGGCTTAGGAGGATGAGTGTGCAATGTGTGTCACTGCACAAAACACGGAATGTTAAAAGAAAAACGATCGAAATCTAAGAAATCATATGTTACGGGGTAGTTGAGGGGACGACTTACTCGGGAAAGTAAGGCACGAGGAAGTTATCCTTATCTCGGTTTGCCACAATGACGCCTTCGATGTAAGAACTCGCGACTTGCCGGTCCCCAGTGCTTCCCAAGATCTTGGCACGCATGTAGAAGGGGTCGACTATCACGATGTTCGGGGTCTTGTCTCTAATGATCCGCATCTCCATACTCAGCGAAAATAGCCGAATGAAGGTGTAGTGCAGCGGATGAAGGTTAAACATAGCGAAGATGTCATCAAACCGCAGGACGATCGTACCCCCGATGGAGTTATCCACAAAGCCCTTGCCCTCTGGCACCTTGGCCGCGAAAACCGGGTATGCCACATCCTTCTCTCTGAGATGCCGCTTCTCCAAAGAAAGAACACTGTCATGCAGACTCCGCATAGCACCGGTTGCAGCATTGATCATATTAGTCGGTAGCATCGGCCTACCCGCCACATGCACCCTCCTCATTATATCCTTAGGTGAAGGTGGCCTGTCCAAAGCACGGATCATACTCGGTGCCGGCTGGCTCGCACCCTTGTTACTCTTTCTTTTCCGTGCCTTCTTCTTCTCCTGTAATGGGACCGACTTCTGCTCACAGACCGCCTTCTAGAGTGTGTTGAGGCTGATCATATTTCGCACCTCGGCTCTCTGAGGCTCGGTGAAGTCGGCAGCTGGAGGCGTCTCCGGAGAACTGAACGCCAGACGACGCCTGTTGCAACTTGGTTTCTCCGCGGTACCAACTAGATCGCGCACGTCTTTTGTAGGGTTGGGTTCTTGAGAAGGAGGCCCCATGACTTCGCCATCGTACCCATGATCGGCAAAGTACTTATCGACATTGGCAAATGTATCGTCATCGTTGTCGTCGTCGTCGTTCGGATCTTGTGCCATATGCATTTTCGGATCCAGTGCCATAGGGATGTCCGGCACCGTTGCGGCGGTCTTGCCATGGCTTGGTGCCGGCACGACTGGCGGTGTTGTCTTTGGGGTGGTGTCCCCCGCCCCCAAACGAATCTGGCTCTTCGGCCAAAGCAGGGTCCAGCTTAGGGAGGCGCTAAGGGTCATCACATCATCTTCGTCGGCCCCGACGGGTCGAATCGGAGGTAACAACTCGTCGCAGCCTGGAAGCACCCGAACCAGTTGAACCCTATACAAGGTGGGTGGCATCGGAGTACCGTGGAACACGGGGTTGCCCAGTTGAACGATTTTGCCCTTGGCGACATCGACCAACTCGTTGTTCACGAAGTGCAGGAGAGTGCATGGAACGTTGGCGGCGCCCTGCAAAAACATGTAGGGCGTCAGGGATGCCCAGTCAAAGGCAAGGAGATGAAGTCCTCGGCCGAGAGGCTTAATTAGTTACCGTGATGATGGCGTCGAGCTCGGCTAATGTCAAAGCACCGCCAATGGCGGGCGTGCAATTGACGGAGGGGCCGCTTGCTGCAGAGGTGCCGGCCGACGTACACCCGGGGGCATTAAGCTCGAATGCCCGTGCCGGCGTCGGAGACACCAATGCCGCCTCCGCCGGAGACACCAATGGCCCTGCCTGCGCGTTCTGCGAGTTGCTGGCCGTGAAGCTGGGAATCGGGGGCGGCCCCTGTTGGCCGCCCGCAATCCACGTCGTCAGCCCCTGAATCAAGGTAGGCATAATGCCGGTGAGCGTCGATCCCAGTTGTTGTTGCACTTGCTCTTGGACAATCTCCGGAATCTGCGCCACTTGTGCCTTGAGTTCTTGAACCTTGCGCGACTGGCTTTCCGAGCTGGTTTTTTTCTCCTTTCGCCCACCAGCGTTATAGTACGACGACCATTTTGTGGACAAGCCTTTGACGGCCACACGACCAGCTGACGACTGCTTACTGAGCTTATCCTTTTTTTTCATTACATTCAACACCCTATTTAGAGTGGTGTCCCAAGGGGTGCTTTGAGTCGACCCCGCGCTACTGCTTTCAGTCGCCTGCGGAAGGAATGTGAACCATTTAGAAATTTTGCTTCATTAATTAGAATGCAACCATATGGTGCTAATTACGCGGGGGTGTATTCCTTACCAGAACAAGCTCAAGCGCCCTGGTCTTCAGATCTGTGGTAAGCTCCTTTGTTTTCGGGTCCTTCTTGTACCGGGCCCTGACAAAGTTCCAGGTCTGCTTGTCACTGTATTTATCGAAGAGGGGCGGTAGGCCTTGCTCGGCACGCTCCGTGTCCTCCTTGTCCCATATAGGCTCCGCCACTCTGTAACCGCCAAGACCGAGTGTGTGTTCCCCTAAGTTCAACTCCCGCATTTCTTTCCCCCACTGACTTGATTCGGAGGTTGCGGTGCTCTCGCACTTGATATTGAACTCGTTGTAGTCATCTTCGGTGATCGAAGGATTTTTCTCCTTGATCTTCTCATAACTAAAACCTTTGTCAATCATTCTCTTCATCGAGCTTCTCCAAGTAGACAGGGCCGTGCTCATCCTCGTGAGGGCGGCATTGTTCACTTTATTCCCTGTGAGGCGTGTGTTTTCAAATTCAGCGGGGAACTTGTATTGTTCGTGCAGCTTCGTGAAGAGGAGGTTCCGCAAATTCCCTCGGTCCTTATGCCTTAGGTTCTCGGTGTTGATCGAGACAGTGCTCCGGAGAATGCACCCGAGCTGAAGCGAGTACCCCTTGACTATTTGTTTGGGCACTGTTGGATTCCCGTCGGAGTCCACTTCAGTAAATTCCTCCTTGACGGTGCGGAGCACGGTCGGGCGCCGGTCCTTTCGTTGCCTCTTCGGTTGGCTGCCATCTCTGCGTGCGCCGCCATCATCAGTGGTGGCATCCTCGAAGGCACCATCAGTGGTGTCATCCCCAACGGCACCATCAGTGGGGTCATCCTCGGCGGCACCATCAGCGGTGTCAGGATCGGTGTCTTTCGCGGTGTCCTCATAGAAGTGAGGTTGTTCCTCCATCTCCTGGGACAGCTCCGAGAATGCCTTGCCGCCCGAACCGTTGGCCTCATCGTTGTGGGCCATGTTTATTTCTAAATAGGAAAAAAGTTTGGTCAAAAAGTTGGTTATTGTCAAGGAACAAGATCATGGTCTCATCATTTAGGGTTTGTCGACACCGAGGCATCCTAAAAGCTAAGCTTTTATCATTTAGGGTTTTTCGACGCCGAGGCACCCTAAAAGCCTAAGCTTTCATCACTTAGGTTTTTATCGACACTGAGGCACCCTAAAAGCCAAGGTTTTATAATTTATGGTTTGTCGACACCGAGGCATCCTAAAAGCTAAGCTGGGAAGGAGAATTCTAAGTTGGGCCTAATCACTTGGCTCTGTTGTCGCCTATGGTTTAATGCAGCAAGAATAAAGGGGCAGTTGATCCTACTTAATTAAGTACTAAGATACCCCGGCCCATGCATTAGTCACAAGTACCCCATATGTCCTATTTTTTGCAAAGTCATGCTAAAATTCACGGAAAATTTCAGCATGACCTTTGCTAAAAGTAGGACATATGGAGTACCCGAATTTGCCAGAACGGAAGTTAATCGACATTGCAGCAAACTCAAGGGCCTCTGGGGGTACCTGCAAAATCATCACGACACGATGGTCGGAGACAACTAGGAGGATGTAGTACTGTACAAATCTTCAGGAGACAACTAGGATATAAGTGGCAAAAAATCTTTTAGATGCAAGTACAACTGTACAAGTGTGAAACTTATACAGAGTTGCACCAGCCTTGCCATCTTAGCAAGTACTGTATATGGTTGTGCTTTCACCTTCTCCAGTGCAGAAAAACATTTCTGAGTTATACATTTATGATAGAAGAAATGCATTGTGAGCAAATCTGCAATAAATAAATGCATAGAGAGCTAAATATCCTTTTCAGGTGATACATTCTTTCACACAGTTGCACAAGACTACTAAAAAATGCACAGAGAGCTAAATATCTTAGCATGTTTTTTTGTATGCTTTTCAATCAAGAGAATATATTTGGAAATGTGCTAAACTGTAACTGTCACAAAGAAACTTGACAAGATTTCAACAAGCAAATCTGTTAATATACAAAACTCACAAAAGATCATTAACACCTTGAACAACAGTTTCTTCTTTCTTGTCATGTTTAGTTGCAACCCGAAGACACTATGTCAAACTAAAGTTCTTTTTTTAGATGCAACTAAAGAATAATTGATCATCTAATAAAACAAAACAAAACCCAGCGCATTGACAATTATGACTGTTCTTTTTTTATTGACCAAAATCTTCTTCATATAAGCAACCACGTTTTAAATCATGTAATGCAGAGTTGTATAGAATCCTTGCGAACAACATATTTATGTTTAAAAAGAATCCTTGCGAACAGTTAACAGTTCTTCCATTTTTACTATGCAAAATGAACCCACGGTTTTAGGCTTTTAACACCAAGACAGCACAAGTCCACATCAAAATACCTCCAGAAGACCATGATATTACTCGATGCAAGTTTCTTCATGAGCAAAAGCTATACGTGACAGTAGACCATCGATAAATACAATTTACATAAAAACTTGATCACTGCATCAGGTTTTTTTCAAAAAAAGGAAGAACTATATGATGTAGAATATGCATGAAAAAGGGTAGAACAAGTTACTTTCAAGGTTTATCGTGGAGAGTCTCTCTTCCATTACCAATTTTCCTTTTGCTAGTTTTCTCTTATTTTAAAGATGAACCAGCACCAACTCCTATTTAAAATGGCTGAAACATCCTAAAACAATGCGAATGCTGAATGATTACCGTTTCTAGAATTGTTATTTTTTGACCTGTACCGTTTCTACTATTTTTCGCTTCTACAAGCGACATAGTTGGTTATGTTTTGTATACAAGTTACAGTAGTTAAGTGCACACAAGGCCTTCCAACTTCATGAATCCAATTATCAAATGCGCCCACTACCTCAAAAGGTGGGGACCATTGAGAAACATTATCTAAGGACATTTTGTTATGAATGTTCACTCATGACTTAGCTAGGCTTTTTTTTTCAACATGTACACATCATCCTTCATACAAATAAGAAAAATAGCGAGTTAATTTTTGGGAATAAAACCCTCAAGATCAGCTCTAACTTTGAGATGGCTCACAGTCAAGCTTTCTGAAGTTAGTCCCAACAATTTGATCAGGCCTTATTTATCACTTGGGATGCGCATTAGTAGCCCAAATAAGGCTCCACTTCTACTATACATAAATCCATTAATAGCCCAAATCCGCCAAGGTAAGAACTATATGATGCTAAACTATATGATTCGAGAAACCTTGAAAAAACTGCAGCAGAGGTAGGGGGTCGGGGCGGTGGCTTACCTTGGCGGAGCGGCGAAGGAGCGAGGCGGGGTGGAGAGGATGTGCGGCCTCTGGGGGAGCCGCCGACGAGGTAGGGCTTGGGGGGAGGCCTCTTCCTCCTTCCTTGATGGGGCGGCGGCCTCTTCCTCCTTCCTCCTTCCTTGATGGGGCGGCGGCCTCTTCCTTGATGGGCCGGTAGCGGCGCTCGGGGG
>LR738714.1:373068828-373188484 GCA_902687465.1 Secale cereale | reverse complement strand
GGGGAGGGGAGGATGGGGAGAGGGGGTGGAGTCCGGCGGGGGTCGGGGCGGCGGCGTCGGGGCAGCGCGCGGGGGTCGGGGCTGGGGGCGGCGGCGTCGGGGCAGCGCGCAAGGGAGAGGGGAAGAGGATCGATCTGGGCGAGGGCGAGGGAGAGAGGGAATAGGTGGAGGGGGGCGAAATATGGATGGGGGCAGAATACTAATGGCGCACCTCCCCCTGGTGCGCCATAAGTACATCTATACTAATGGCGCACCTCCCCCTGGTGCGCCATTAGTATTTTTTTAATTTCTGTTCGAGCCAACAGGTTATCTTTCACCAAACCTCATCTACATCAAATCACATCTAGTAGCCCGACTGGTCAGCACGCAGCTCTCACACCAGGAGGTCCTCGGTTCGATTCCCGGGCTCCACAATTTTTGTTTTTATGCATTTAAAATGTTGTTTGATACTTATTTGTGTTTAAATATGTTCAAACTTGTTTAAATCATAATAGTAATATATTTTTATAAAATAGTAATAATTTTTTAAAAATATCATCAAATTTGTTATTTGAAAATATTTATGAATATGAAAAAATATCATCAAATTTATTATTTTAAAATATCATGAGTTCATGGGTCGGCGGCGGCGGCCGGTGGAGCGGGGGAGGGTGCGGTGGGTCGTCGGCGGCGGTGGAGTAGGGGAGGGTGCGGGGGGTCAGCGGCGGCGGCCGGTGGAGCGGGGGGTGCTCGGCGGCGAGGGGGACCGGATCTGGCGAGGTGGGATAGCGATCGAGATGGATGGGGATCGAGATCGAGTGTCCATGAAATTTAAAAACATTCAAGAGTTCAAAAAGTGCCCATGAAATACAATCGAGAAATGAAGGCTACGATTTAAATACAATCGATCTTAGCTAGCTATTTGTTCACAATCTTCTTGCCCTTCTTTTTCGCAAATGGAGTTCTTCTGTGGAACGGACGTCCTTTAGGTAGGGTGGTCCTGCTTCTTCTTGTGGTGTATGCTGCTACTTCATCATCGTCGTCATGTTCGATCTTCGGGTCGCCGTACTTGTCGAAGTCTTGCTCATTGGCTACTCCATCCATTCCGATGATCTTCCTTTTGCCTCTCCTCACGACAACACGACTGGGCTTTGACGGGTCGGTAATGAAGAAGCATTGGTCAACTTGGGAAGCCAGTACCCATGGCTAATTTTTCGCGGTGACGTTTGCGCCCGCGGTCTTGGATTTGGCTTCGGGTATAACCATGGTGGTGAAATACCGGTCTTCTTTTAGGACGCTCTTGGCCCATCTGACACGGAACATCGGGACCTTCTCTCCAGCGTAGCTCAGCTCCCAGATCTCCTCGATCCTTCCGTAGTATCTGTCCTTGTCGTTACCGGTGTAGGATTCCATCGTTACCCCGGAGTTCTGATAACCATCGCTCTTCATGTCCTTGTCCTCGGTGTAGAATGTGTAGCCGTTGATATCGTACGCCTCATAGGTCATCAGGTTGTGCTCGGCGCCCTGTGACAAGGTGAATATGAGTTGTTCTTCCGTGGAAGAATCCTCATGTAAAGGGTACGACAGAAGCTTCTGCTTGAACCAACGCGTGAAACATGAGTTGTGCTCTTTGATTATATCTCCGTCCGTCCTCTGTTGGCCTCGGTCATTGTACGTCTTCTCAATAAAGGTTTTGTGATCTACCACCCAAGGATCGACCACGTCTATGTGTTGTAGCGCGACTAGGTTTCCTCTTTCAAAGTCGACGCGTCGACCCTCGAAGTCGACATGCATTTCGCGACGACCCTCACGGTGACCCCATCCAGCGAGCCTGCCGAGGTTCCTGTTGACGGCCAGACCAACGGGGTTCTCGATGCCTAGATAATTCGTGTAGTAGGAGATGCACTCTTCGGTCAGAAAGCCCCTGGCTATGCTTCCCTCTGGACGTGACATGTTGCGAACGTATCCTTTGATGACACCATTCATCCTTTCGAACGGCATCATGCTGTGCAGGAACATCGGCCCGAGTTGGATGATATCCTCCACGATATGGACCAGCAGATGCACCATAACGTCAAAGAATGCGGGCGGGAAGTACATCTCAAGCTCGCATAGTATCACCATGATCTCTCCATGTAGCCTTCTGAGTTGCCTCACGCCAACCGACTTCCGAGAGATGATGTCAAAAAAGTTTCATAGGCCAAATAGCGTTTCACGGATGTGCGCGTCCATGATCCCACGGATTGCAACTGGAAGTATCTGCGTCATCAGCACGTGACAGTCGTGAGACTTCATCCTGCTGAACTTCTGCTTTGCTGGGTCTAGGTATCTGCTTATCTTCCCCGCGTAACCGTAAGGAAGTTTTACTCCTACGAGGCAGGTGAAAAACTACTTGATCTCCTCATGGCTTAGCGTGAAGCACGCGGGAGGGTAGTCATTTCCGGTCTTCTTGGCCTTTTTGCCTTTGCGACAACTTTCTGTGTCCTGCTTCGCCTCATCATCATCATCACTAGCGTGAAGCTCCTCCCTGATGCCCATTGATTTCAAGTCTGCCCTTGCTTTCGGCCCATCTTTGGTCCTCTCTGGCATGTTGAGCAGGGTACCAACCAGACTCTCGCACACGTTCTTCGTGATATGCATGACATCAAGGCTGTGAGGCACACGGTGGATCTTCCAGTACGGCAAGTCCCAGAAAACATACCTCGTTTTCCATACCTTCAGCAGCGGTTCTGGCGCCTTTCGCTTCTTTCTCGGCTCTGGCGCCTTTTGCTTCTTTCCCGGCAGTGGGCAATCTTTCCAATTTTTCAACAGCTCGTCTATTTCCTCGCCGCTCCTCGTACGTGGGCGTCTTCGGGGTTCGGTTTCACCATCGAACAGATCCTTACGTTTTCTCCACAGATCATCGTCGCGAAGCCACCTTCGATGTCCCATGAACACGGTTTTCGAAGAACCGGGATCTCTATCTAGCTGGCGATACGTTGTGTCATCCATGCACCTGACGCATCCAGAAAATCCATGGACCACCTGCCCCGCGACGTATCCGTAACCGAGATAGTAGTGCACCGTCGTGAGCAGTGCGGCTCTCATAGGGAAATATTCTTTCTCTGCGGCGTCCCACGTATTGGCTGGCGTTTTCCATAGCGTGTCTAGCTCCTCTTTCAGCAGCCCCAGATACAGATTGATGTCGTTCCCTGGTTGTTTCGGTCCTTCAATTAGCATACTCATGTGAATGTACTTCCTCTTCATGCACAACCAGGGGGAAGGTTGTACATCCACACAAACACAGGCCAGGTGCTATGTGTGCTTCTCTGGCTGCCAAACGTATTGACTCCATCGGTGCTCGCGCCCAGCACGATGTTCCTTGGATCGTTCCCAAATTCTGCGTCTTCGAATTTCAACGCTTGCCACTTGCTCGCATCCTTAGGGTGACTCGGCATCTTGTCTTTTTTATTTATCTCCAGATCATTTGCGTCATCTTCTCGCTTCTTCTCCTCCCTATCCGCGTGCCAACGCAGGACCTTTGCTACCTTAGGGTCCGCGAAATACCACTGCAGACGAGGAGTGATCGGAAAGTACCACACCACTTTTCGAGGAGCTTTCTTCCTCTTCTTGTATCGAGTGACGCCGCACACCGGACATATGGTAGACTCTGCGTCCTTGTCCCGATAAATGATGCAATTGTTCATGCACACATGGTATTTCAGGTGCGGTAAATCCAGAGGACACACGATTTTCTTCGCCTCCTCGAAACTGGTCGGGCACTTGTTCCCCTTGGGAAGACGTTCGTGCCAGAATGACATGTTCTCGTCGAAGTATGCGTCGGTAATTTTCTGTTTTACCTTCATCTCCAGAGCCATGAGCGTTACTTTCAGGCGGGTATCCTCGGGCCTGCATCCTTCATACAATGGAGTAACCGCGTCTATCTCCAGTTGATCCAGCTTGGCTTTCTCTCGGGCGGCAGCTCTTGCGTTATCTGTCTGCTTGAGAAGCAGCTCTTGAATATGAGGGTCCTGCACCCAGCCCATCGATGGTCAATCGTCGTCTGCTCCGCCGGCATCTTCATCTTCATGATCATGCCCGTCGTCTGCTCCGGCATCTTCCTCATCATCATGTCCTGCATCTTCTACATGATGACTGTGTACTGCATCACCGTCGTGATCATGTCCTGGAGATTCTTCGTCTTCTCGCCCGCCCGAGCCGTGGTGGTTGTCTGGCTGCCCTTCCTCATTTCTTGCCCGGCCCCCATGGATGACTTCGTAGTCATCTTCATCACCTTGCCACCGATAGCCATCCATGAAACCACGCAAGAGCAGGTGGTCCCGCACCTGCCCGGAATCCAGGTCCGCAATAAGGCTCTTCAGCTTGCATCTTCGACACGGACATCTTACCTCCGTCTCGTTCTTTTGAAGCATCTTGGCCTTCGCGGAGCTCAATAACTTATTCACGATGCCTTCGGTCATCGTGCGGACCATGGTTGCCTGTGGGGTAGAGCAAAACGATATTTTAGAACCAAGAAAAAATTTGGCATGACTTTCCCTAAAAATAGGACCAAAAAGAATGCATAGTGCCAAAATTCTCACCGAAACGAAAATGAATCAACATTCCGGCAAAATATTGGCAACTATCGCATTCCAAATACCGGTACCTGCAAACACAAACATATATGCAACACCACAAACATATGCAACACCACGAACATACATAGATCTAGCTAGGCCATAAAAAGTGCATGTGCACATTGTTGGAGGGAGAACAACATAAAGATAGCTTTCCCCCTTACTTACCTATCAAAAAAGGTAATTTAACCACTTAATTTGGATGAATCTATGGTGGAAATGAGGTGACAAGGAGGAGGTAGCCGAGACAAGCTTGGAGGAGGAGGTGGAGAGAATGAAGTGGGGAAAGTGAATGGGTAGGTGTGGCTGTCCAAAATATCTTGTTGGTCCTAGGTTACTAATGGCGCACCACCTCCAAATGCGCCATTAGTAACCCAGATTACTAATGTCGCACCTGCTCGTGGTGCGCCATTAGTAGTTTTGCATATATATATATATATATATATATATATATATATATATATATATATATATATATATATATATATATATATATACTAATGGCGCACGGTGGAATAGTGTGCCATTACTAGTTTAAACTAGTAATGGCGCACTACGGCACGGTGCACCATTAGTAGTTTTGGAAAAAAAAGAATATATAAAAAATAGTAGTGGCGCACTCTGTGGCTGGTGCGCCATTACTAGTTAGAACTAGTAATGGCGTACTGTGCCTGGATGCGCCATTAGTATGTTTGGAAAAAAAATTGTTACTAGTGGCGCACGATGTGCCTGGTGCGCCATTAGTGTATACCACACTAATGGCGCACCAGCACATGGTGCGCCACTGCTATATAGTAGTGGCGCACCACATGTCTGGTGCGCCATTAGTATCCATTCCATCTACAGCCCTTTTTCTAGTAGTGGGTAATCTTTATGAAGATTACTACGGAAATGTCTGAGTTAGACCGTGGCAGTAGTAGTATCGTAGTAGTTGTATTTCCACAGTCCTGCGCGTCTTGTGGAATATGACTTAGTGTGTTCTGAGTTCCGGAGGCGTAGATAAATAATGTATAGGAGCTTGGAGTGCCACTGATGAGATGTATCGTCTTTCACCGCAGTTGTACTTTAGCCTTGGCTTGTACTAAACTATGTATGGTGTGTATGACCAATGGTGTATATATGGCAGTTTCTATATTACCATGTCGTACAGATGAACATCTCTGCATTCCGTCTCATCCATTACATTCTGCACTCCTATGTCAAATTTTTGCCATCCTTGTCTAAACCATTGTTTTGTTTTCCTACGATGGTCAACACTCGCAGCACTCCTGCTGCTTAGGAATAGGGTGAGGCCAGTTGGGGTAGAGATGAGAATCTACCCCAACCACCCTCCTTGGCTGAAGTAATGCTCGAAGCAGAAAGGAACAAGAGAGAGACCAACCGTCTACTGGAACGCATAGAGCAGAATACTGCCCTTCCACAGAGGAATGACGTGGTGTTAATTAATGACTTTATCAAGATGTGCCACCGAAGTTTCATCATTCCGCTGAACCTCTTGATGCCGATGACTGGCTCCGCAGTATCACCCACAAGCTACACTTTGCCCGGGTGGCCGAAGCTGACAAGGTTACTTACGTCGCCTACCATCTTGAGGGCCCTGCTGGCCTCTGGTGGGAAAACTTTGAGGCTATGCATCCTGCTGGCCAAATCACCACTTGGGCAGAGTTCAGTGAGGCATTCCGTGAACATCACATTCTAGAAGGTCTCATGTATCGCAAGCGGGAGGAATTCTGCAATTTCACCCAGGGCCGGCTAACCGTGGATGGCTATAGTCGCGAGTTTGGAAACTTGGTACGCTATGCTCCCGAGGAGGTGTCCACCGATGCCAAGAAGCAGGCGAGGTTCCGCAAGGGACTTAGCCCTGAACTTCGCCGAGATCTACGTCTGCACGAGTGCACCTCCTTCCAGAAGTTAGTGAACAAAGCCATCAGTTGATAGACGGGCCAGACTAATTTCGAAGCCACACGCAAGCATCCTCTTGACTTTGGTTCCTCATCCGGCTCTGGCTCTCCCAAGCGCCGTGTGTGGGTACCAATCACAGCCCTGCCACCCAGGTTCACTCCGAGGCCATCCAATGAGGCGCCTCGCCCAACCCAACAGTATTCACCGGCCAAGACTTATGGAGGAGCACCTGCCAACTTTGCTCCACGCACTGGCACTATGACATGCTTCAAGTGCGGAGAACCAGGGCACTACATGCGAGAGTGTCCTCAGAACCAGCCAGGAAGGTCTGTTGGCCGTGGTAAGCCAACAGGCAAGGTGAACTATGTCAAGACAATCCCCACTGCTCGTGGTCATGTCAACTGTGTCTCTGCTGAGGAAGCTTATGAGGATCCTAACGTCGTCCTTGGTACGCTTCTTGTTAACTGCCATCCGGCATCTGTTCTTTTCGATATTGGAGCATCTCATCCGTTCATATCTGAGAGCTATCCTCGAATGCACAACATGAATTTTTGTGACATGCCCACTTCCATGGTAATCCAAACTCCTGGCTCGAAATGGCAAACCTCTAGGGTAAGCCATGGGAATGAAATTCTTGTCGATAGACTTGTTTTCCTTGCATCACTAATAGCTCTCAAGTCCTCGGGCATAAACATCACCTTGGGTATGGACTGGATGACAGCTCATTATGCCAAGATTGATTGCTACACTAGGACTGTTCAACTTACACACCCATCCGGCAAGACAGTCAATGTTTTGGCCCGGATGGCTGAGCGCCAGCTCTACTCTCTTTATGCCAGCCCTCTACCAGAACTCGAAGATATCCCGGTAGTCCGTGACTTTCCGGATGTCTTTCCAGAAGAACTGCCACGTGTTCCACCTGACAGAGATGTCGAGTTCGTGATAGATCTTGTTCCGGGAACTGTCCCAATCTCTAGGAGACCCTATAAGATGGCACCCCTAGAACTAGCTGAGCTTAAGAAACAACTCGATGAATCCTTGAAAAAGGGTTTCATCCGTCCTAGTTCTTCCCCTTGGGCTTGTCCCGTCCTCTTCGTCAAGAAGAAGGATGGAACGGAATGGATGCTTGTAGATTATCGACCTGTCAATCTGGTCACCATAAAGAACAAGTATCCGCTCCCCAGGATCAATGACCTATATGATCAGCTCGCTGGATCCTCAGTCTTTTCCAAAATGAATTTGAGGTTGGGCTACCATGAAATCAAAATCAAGAACGGGGACATTCCCAAGACGTCCTTTGTTACTCGCTATGGCCAATACGAGTACACCATCATGTCTTTCGGGTTAACCAATGCCCGAGCCACTTTCTCTCGGCTAATGAATTCTATATTCATGGAGTACTTGGATAAATTCATCGTGGTATACCTCTATGATATACTCATTTACTCCAAGAACAAGGAAGATCATGCCGAGCATCTAAGGCTGGTATTGACGAAACTTCGAGAGCAACGCCTTTATGCCAAATTCTCCAAATGTGAATAATAGTTGCCAGAAGTGACCTATCTGGGTCATGTAATCGCTGGCAAGGGTATTGCTATCAATCTCGAGCGATTTAGGCCGTCCTTGATTGGACTCCACCTGAATCGGTCAAGCAAGTTAGGAGTTTCCTTGGCTTAGCGAGCTATTGCCGATGCTTCGTCGACAATTTCTCCAAGGTTGCTAAACCTCTAACTGAACTCCTCAAGAAAGATAAAAAGTTCGAGTGGACCCCACAGTGCGAGTCCAGCTTTCAGGAACTAAAAAGACACCTGACATCTGCACCCGTACTGGTACCACCAGACTTTTCCAAGGACTTTATTATCTATTGCGACGCCTCGCGACAAGGACTATGTTGCATACTCATGCAAGATCATCAAGTGATTGCCTACGCATCTCGACAGTTGCGTCCACATGAGGATAACTATCCTACCCATGATCTAGAGCTTGCAGTTGTAGTCCACACACTCAAAACATGGCGACACTACCTTCTTGGTAATCGCTATGAAATCTTCAGGGATCACCAAAGTCTGAAATACATCTTCACCCAATCGGATCTGAATTTCAGGCAAAGACGTTGGGTTGAGTTGCTCACAGATTACGACTTAGGAATCACTTACACCCCTGGGAAGGCCAATGTCATGGCTGACGCACTAAGTCGTAAGTCCTATTGTAACAATCTAATGTTACAACAAGGGAAACCACTTCTCCATGAGGAATTTCATAAGCTTAACCTTCACATTGTTCCTCGAGGATTCCTTTCCACCTTGGTGGCGAAACCTACCCTTACGGATCAGATCATCAAAGCATAGAAGGTTGATCCGGGAGTCTCCCGTATCAGGAGGAACATCAAGAAAGGAGTCGCGGGATATTTCTCAATTGATGATCAAGGTGTCGTGTTCTTTGGAAACCACTTAGTGGTTCCTAAGGTACGAAACCTGAGAAGGTTGATCCTTAAGGAGGCTCATGAATCTCCTCTCACGATTCATCCCGGTAGTACCAAAATGTATCAGGACCTACGCCAGATGTTCTGGTGGACTAGGATGAAGAGAGAAATCGCTCAGTTCATTGCTAACTGCGACGTTTGCCATCGAGTTAAAGCAGAGCATCAACGGCCTGCTGGCACCCTTCAACCTTTAGCTATTCCTAAATGGAAATGGGACAAGATCGGTATGTACTTCATTACCGGGTTTCCCAGGACTAGGAAAGGGAATAACGCTATCTTCGTCGTTAACGACCGCCTCTCCAAAGTAGCCCATTTCCTGCCTGTTCGAGAGAGTATAACCGCTAGCCAGCTAGCAGACTTGTATATCTCTCGGATAGTATCTCTTCATGGTGTGCCATTGGAGATTAACTCAGACCGTGGAAGTCTTTTCACCTCTCGATTTTGGGAAAGTTTCCAAAATGCTATGGGGACTCGTCTCTCTTTTAGCATCGCCTTTCATCCTCAGTCAAGTGGTCAAGTAGAACGAGTCAATCAAATTCTGGAAGATATGCTTCGAGCCTCTGTCATCTCTTTCGGTATGGATTGGGAGAAGTGTCTTCCATTTGACGAATTCGCTTATAACAATAGTTATCAAGCTAGCTTGGGCAAGGCTCCCTTCGAAGTTCTGTATGGACGAAGGTGTCGAACGCCTCTTAACTGGTACGAAACCGGGGAAAGACAATTCTTTGGTCCGGATATGATCCAGGAAGCAGAAGAACAAGTTCGCATCGTTCGTGAGAAATTGAAAACAGCCCAGTCTCACCAGAAGAGCCAATATGATAGTCATCATAAGGCTGTGACTTACGAAGTCGGCGATAAGGCTTACCTTCGGGTTACACCTCTTAAGGGAATCCATCGCTTCGGTATCAAAGGAAAATTGGCTCCTCGTTACATCGGTCCTTTTCGCATTCTTGCCAAACGAGGAGAAGTTGCCTACCAATTGGAACTACCTCCGCATCTTTCCAGAGTTCATGATGTCTTCCACATTTCTCAACTCAGGCGTTGCTTCTCAGATCCTATCCGCGGAGTAGACCACAATACGATTGATCTCCAGGACAATCTCACATATCGAGAATACCCCGTTCGTACTCTTGATCAAACCGAGCGTACCACTCGATGTCATAATATCAAGTTTCTCAAGGTTCAATGGTCACACCATTCCGTGAACGAAGCTACTTGGGAAAGGGAGGATCGTCTTCGAGTTGAGTACCCCACCCTTTTTCCGGAGGAACCTGAATCTCTGGACGAGATTCTTTTGAGTGGGGGTGAGTTGTCACATCCTTAGTCAGTGCATGCATTAGGACTAGCTAGATTGTGCATAATGTTTACTTTTTGCATAAACTTGAAATGGGAATGACAGAAACCCCAGGACCCTCTTCTAACAACTAGGGTTTAATAAAATCTTTTCCAATGTACCGAAAATGCCCTTCAAAAATGTTCATCATCTCTGCCTTGGTCTTAAACCTCTGACAAAAATGGTGCACAATTTTCTAGGACATCCAAAGGTCACTGCATTAATTCATATTGTATATGCATTTGGGCATTTAAATGCTATAAAATATTTTAGGTGCCCAAATAATCATAAACTAAAATGTTCCATGTTGTTCATATTATATACAGTGGGCATGAGTAGTTTTATGATTTATAAAAATGTTCTATCATTTTTATTAATTCAAGAAAGTTAAAAAAGAAAAAAAAAGAAAAAAGAGAGAGAGGGCACAGCCCACTTACCTGGACCAGCCGGCCCACCTGGTGGCCCAGCACTGTGCTGGCCCAAGCCAGCTAGCTGCTTCGGCAGCCAGGCAGGCAGGTGACGCCGGCGCATGGCCGTGCGCCACCGCGGCAGCTGCTTGCCGCCTGGCCACCGCCTCACCGCCTCGGGATGCTTGGACGACCTCCACGTCATCGCCCAGACCGCCACGACACCTCAGTTTCCCTCCTGCCTCTCTCCCTCGCCCTCTCCTCGCCATGGCTGCAGCGCTCGCGAGCTCGCCGCCGTAACCACCGCAGCTGCCGTGCTCCCCTTGCCTCCCCTCCGTGTCTGGAAGCTCCGCCATTGTCTCCTACGTCTCCCCGAGGAGCCACGCATCGCCGGAAGCCCCAACGCACCGTCCCCGAGCTCTTCTTCTTCCTTCGGCCATCAAGATCGCCGGCGACCTCACCGTCGCAGCAGACCGTCCCCGACCTCGTCGTCAGCTCCGTCGCAACCACCATGAGCTTGGCCACCTCCCCATCCTCTCCGTTCTCCCTCTCGAGCCCTGCAACGTCTGCAGGAAGCTCACCCGCACGCGCCGCCGCGGAGCTCGTCGCCGACGAGGCTCCGGCCACCCAACGGTCGCGCCACCCTATCCATCAGCTCCACTGCACCGCCAAGAGCCTGACGCACCTCTCCACGAGCCTCGCCGTGCCTCCTAGCGACGAGCCCGTGCTCACCCGAGCTCCGGCAGCCGCCAAGGTCGTCGTCGGCGCCTTTTCCGGCGACCCCGAGGCCAACCACCACCACCACTAGATGCGGCACACTCCCCGCATCACATAGATGTGCTCCGTCGCCGTTTTGGTCGCCAGAGCACAAATCCCAAACCGCACCACTGCGTCGGCCAGTTTGACCCCCTTTGACCACGGGTGGGCCTAGTGTCGGGGGAAACTGTCCTCCCACGAGCACCTATGGGACCGGAGCCCCTTCTACGTTGCGGTAAGGGAGCGGAGGGAGCACGAAGAGCAGATCGAGGGTCGCACACGGGCAGTTTACCCAGGTTCGGGCCACGCGGACGCGTAAAACCCTACTCCTGCCTTGATTGTATTGAGCTCGGGAGCTTGAAGAGCTACAGTACTAGCTACACCGAGCGAGAGAGTTGCTTAGGTTTCAAACCCCCCCTACGTTGTGCATGGGCCTCCTTTTATAGCTCAAGGGGTCACCGACAGGTGTCAACGTAGAGGAGGGTAAAAGTGTAACTTTGGTGGTAGTTGTAACAGTGCGGGAATAGTGCGTGAACAGTGGATGAACAGTGGTCTTCACCTACTTTGACAGTGGGGGACAAGGGCATTAAATGCCCGTCACCGTCGACCCCAAAAGTGTCCGTCCATGCTTCTCCTTCCGCCACGGCAGTAGCCTCATCACCGTGGCTCACCACCGTGTGCCCCAGGCTGCACAGCCGTCTGCCACGCGTCCCTGGAAGGGCCCCAGGGCGACGCGTGGGCGGGTGAGCAGGAGCGCGGGCACACAGCGTGGGTTTCCCCGGCAAGCACCTTGCCGGGGTCTTGATCTTGCCGGGCCCGGAAGCTTGTCGCTCTCCGGGCCCTGCCGGGGCGCATGATGCGCCGAGGCATCTCTTGGGATATGTGTTCCTTGGCCTTCCTGGCAAGCTCCTCTTGCCAGGGTCTTGTGCTAACGTGATAATCTTGAGCCTGGTGCGGCCTTCCCGGCAAGCTCCTCTTGTCGGGGCCTTGATCTTCTGACTTGTATACTTTGTTCTTGAATGGCTTCATAGGGACCGAAGAGGTTTCCGGCGAGCACGTGGTAAACCCTGCCGCGGGAAGCTGCTACTGCCCGTGCACAAGTTGGGGTACTAAGGTACCCCTATCTTAGTACACCGACAGGAGCCCCCGGGCCTGGGCCACACACGGTGCCGAGCGCTGTTGGGCCAGGCCCAAGACAGTGCACGGGCACGCGCGGCCCACGGCACGCCGTATCTCCTTCCGTATCCGCCGCGTCCCCCCCCCTAATGGCACGCGTCGATTGCGGCGTCGTGGGGGAGATCGTGGCCTCGTTCTTTAATGGGAAATGCGGAACGTCCCCCACTCCCCCCTTAAAAGCAGAGGAAGCAGGGGCAGTTCCTCTCCTTCGTCTTCATTGCGCTTTCCTTCTCCAGAAACCTCCGCTACTTCTTGCCTCCGCCCCTCCTCCGCCGCCTTCCGCATCCGCGGCGCTGTCGAGCTCCTTGCTTCTTCCCTTGCCGCCTCCGCCATGGCTCCGAAGAGCGACAAGCCGAAGAGCGACAAGGCCAAGAACGACAAGGCCAAGAAGGAGAAGTCCGAGCAGGCGGCGAAGCTCGCCGCCCTGCGGAAGAGGAGCGTGGTCTTCGCGCCGAGGCTTGGCGCGAAGGAGCTGTGGAACAAGTACTATCTGTTCTGGTCGGGGGAGACCAAAGCGCATCCCCGCACCAGAGCCTTCCCCGCCGTCGCCAAAGATTTGTTCCCCGGCGGGTACTTCTTCTTCGCTGCTTTCTTCCACTGTGGGTTGTGCCCTCCGTTCTCGGAGTTCTTTTGTGATGTTATGAACACATATGGCCTCCACCTCCTGGACTTTACTCCCAACGCCATCCTTACGATGGTTGTTTTCGTTCACTTGTGCGAAAACTATGTTGGGATCCATCCGAACGTAGCCCTTTTCCGCCATTTCTTTATGCCTAGAGTAGAGGCTAGCGCTCCCCTTTCCGGCGGTATCTCCTGGATCTTCCGGCTGAACAAGAAGGATTCATACCTGAAGGGAAAACTCCGCGGCAAGTGGGAAGAATGGCGTGCAGATTGGTGCTGGGTAGTGGAGGATAAGCCGGAGACTTTCACCGCGCCGCGCACAACTGCCATAGTGCGCGACAGAGATTGGAGCGAATTGGCCCCGGAGGACAGCAAGCTCAACATTGCCCTTATTAGAATTATTCGCCTCCGGGTCGCCAATCTGACTATCAGAGAGGTTGGGGCAGATTTCCTCCGCCGCCGCATTGCCCCTTTACAAGAAAGGAAAAGGCCCGCCTGGGAATTCGGCAATGCAGCGGATATCATGAGGCTGCGCCCTGGACTGAACTTCAATTTCACTGCTTTGGAGCTGAAGGGGATGGTCCGAGAGCTCTTCAAGCATGACCCGGCCCACCCGGAGTGGTTCAAACCTCCCCGGGGAGTGGTACCGCTATGCAACAGCACTGCCCGGGATTCCTTGCGCGCGATGATGCCTTCGTGCGACTCCCACAGCGTCGACCCTACTTGGATAGAGCCTCCGCCGGATACTGTGTTGAGCTTTTTCGACAACCTGGTCGAGACGCCCAAGAACACCGAGGAGAACAGGGGCCTCACCCGAGCCACTACGGCTCGGGATATAGCCTACATCGCTTCCAGGATGGAGGAGGCCGCCGCAGCTGCAGCGGCGGGAGATTTTGGATACACCGTTGACGAGGCACAGGCCGCGGACGAGGCGAACCGAGCAGAGGAGGCGGAAATCCTCAGGCTGCTCAAGCTTCCGCCTGATGAGTTTGCCGGGGTGCCTTCTCTGAAGTTTGCCGGAATAGCCGGGGTTGCCGGGGTGAGCGAGGCCGCCGGAGGGAGCGAGGTCGCCGGAGGGAGCGAAGCCGCCGGAGGGAGCGAGGCCGCTGGGCACGGTGCTGGACCCAGCGGTCCTGCCGGGGAGGAGGAGGAGGACGTCGAGGCCGATGAAGACACCGATGGATCTCTGGGGCTTGACGACGATGCCTCCTCGTCCTCAGAGAACTCCCCGCCTCCGGCAAGTCCTACGCAACCACCGAGGAAGCGCCTCCGCAAGGCGGCTACAGCGACGAGGCCGCAGGCGCCTCGACAGCAGCCCGCGCGCCGGGTGACGCGCGCCACCAGGGCAAGCAAAATCGCGGAGGAGACGCCCCGCACGCCAGCGCCTAGCGGAGGGGGATCCTCCCGGAGCGGAACGGCCGCTCCTCCTGCTCCTCGGGCCTCGGCGTCAACGGAGGCTGGGTCTTCGCAGCCCACAGCCCCGGAGACCACCAAGCGCCCGAGGGAGCCTTCTCCTCCTGCTCCTCGCGCGGGAGCATCTCAGGTGGAGTTCGACTTCTCCGCCCTCAGCTCCGACGACGAGGAAGAGGAGTAAGTACTTGCAACTTGTAATTTCTTTGACTTTGTCTTGATCTTCCTTGATGATTCTGATCTTGTTCTTGATTTACGGTCAGGACCTTGGCCCAGTGGTTGAGGTCGAAGATGACTCGCCCGTCGCGGCGACAGGGGACGTGCCGGCGGCAAGCTTGCCGGATCAACCCGCTGCTCCGAGGAGCAGCCCCCAGCGCAGCCCCCAGCATAAGTCTAGTATTTATTTTTTTATTCTTCGGGCGTGCTTGAGGTTGTTGCTTATATTGATATCTTGTTGTCTTATTTGTCTTGTGCAGAAGTGGAGCCGCAGCCGCAGGAGCAACCGGAGACTGCCCCCGACGAGCTACTTGCTCCACCCTCCCCGCCAAGGGTGAACTCCCCGGCAAGGGAGAACGCTCCGCCAAGGACGGGCACCCCGCCAAGGGCGGGCACCCCGCCAAGGGTGAGCAGCCCGACAAGGGTAAGCACCCCGCCAAGGGAGGGCACGGGCGGCCCTCCGCCAGCAGGGGCCACCACTCCGCCGCCAAGGGTGGATTCCCCGGCGAGGGAGCCTGTCGTCGAAGAAGTCCGCGAAGGTAAGTCTTGTAGCTTCTTTTTCTTGGACTTGTCTTTTTGGATATTTGCTTGACTTTTTCTTTTCTTTTTCTTCTGCTAGATCCTCCTGCCCCAGAGCGGATGGAGACGGAGGCCACCGTTGAGGAGGAGGTGCACGGCGACGGCGGCAACGCCACTGCCACTGAGGGCATGGCAGGAGCCGACGAGCCCGCCGCTGAGGAGACCGCCCCGACCGCAGACGCCGCGGCTGGAGAAGGGACCGGCGACCACACTGCTGGCCCGGAGGCAGCAGGAGCGTCAAGCGCTGCGCCGGCCGCCGACCCCTCCGCCTCCGCTGAGCGGTCGGGCGTCTATCTTGAGGCCCCCAACGGGATCTTCATACAAGTCCCGTGGGCGTCCTCGTCGCGAGCCCCCGTGGAGGAAGAGACCTACGATGGAGAGGTCCTCGCCTCCGCGGGGTTGAAGGTTGTTGAAGCGCTTGGCGGGAGTGACGAGCCCGAAGAGGAGAAGCTTCTTCGCCAGCTCCTGGCCCTGTACCGGGCCAGGCAGGCGAAACTGGAGTCCCGGGAAGCTCTCACCGCCAAGGCTGGAGCTGACTTGGAGAAGCGCGCCGCGGAGCTCCACGCCGCCAACCAGGCGGCCCTCCGCAACTTGGCGGAGGAGCGCGAAGGGCTTGCCGAGGAGCAGCAAGCGTTCCTCCTTGAGAAGGCTGAGGCCGAGGAGCAGCAGCGATTGGTTGGCTAAGAGCTGTCCCGGCGAGAAGGAGCGCTCAACCAGCGGATGGTCGACCTCGACGCCCACGAGGACGACCTCACCGCCTAGGAGCAAGCCATTGGCGGAGCCCTGAAGGAGGCGAAGGCCGCCGCAGCCACCGCGGAGACCGCCAAGAAGGATCTTGAGGCCAAGGTGGAGCAGCTGGAGCGGTACCTGAAGGCGAGTGCGGACAGAATCACCGCGCTCAATGTGGAGCGGGGAAAAGATGCCCACACCAAATCTGACCTGCAGGTACGCCTCTCCAAGAAACGCGACAAGCTCACTGCCGCCAAGATTCTATTGCTGACTTGGAGTTGAAGGTCTCCACTCTGACTGATTCGCTCGACGCTGCCCGGGATCGCGAGACGAAGCTGAAGGACGAGCTCCGCAAGGAACGAGGCCTGGTGGAGAGCGTCGCCGTCTCGGCGAACCAGTTCAGTCGGGCAGTGGAGCAGTGGACTGACGAGCTGGTCACCTCCGCTGCCAGCATTGACAAGGAGATGATGGCGCTGAGGGCGGAGCACCTCGTGTACTCTCCCGACGAGGACCTCCCCCACAGCGCCAAGTTAAGTCTCTTCTTCAGGGGAATCGCGCCGGTGCTTGCACGGCTGTGGGAGAAGCTCCCCGTGCAGTTGGACGACGAGTCGCGTCGGCTCTGCGCGGGCACCTTGGAGCGCGTCTTGGCAAAGATCGTCTACCGCAACCCCGGCATCAACCTCGTCAATGTCCTCCGCATCTTGCCGGACGACGCAGATCAAGAGGCGTTGAAGGCGCAGGTTGCCCACATCGTTGCCAAAGTGAACAAGGTCACAAGGCGTGAAGGCGACCACGTAGATTAGGCTTCTTTCTTTCTGTTTCCTTTGCCGCTGCAAAGTATGTTATGGACATGAATCAATTAGTAATTGTGGCAAGTTATCTTTGTAATATACAATCTTATTTTGATCAGTCAATGCTATGTTATCTCCCTTGCTTTTGGCCCTCCACTTTGTATGCTTTCTACCCTACGCTTTGAGGGGACTTGCCGGCAAGGGCCTCTTGCCGCGAGCGCTGAGTGCTGAACCCTGAGCAGCCTGCTGGCAAAAGACCTTGTCGGCAAGCAACCTTGCCGCAGCTAGTCGCAGCACACTTAGTTTGCTGAGCGAACTCGAAAACGAAGTAAGGGCGCGACACTTGTCGCAGCTCTCTTAAGTCGTTGAGCGTGCTCGAAAACAAAGTAAGGGTGCGGCTAGCCACGGGTAGGTTCCTCCGCGCACAGGTTTTCCATACAAAGTGTGGTTGTTCAAGGAAGACAACTAAAATTTAAAAATTTGAATTACTCAAACTTTGGTAACTTAGCTTTCATAGTTCGTTCGTTCCCCGGCAAAGCTTCTCTTTCTTGAACAGCACTTGGTTCATCCTCCACCTCCTCCCCCCCCCCCGGCAAACTTGTGCGCGAGGAATATTCCTTCTGCTTAAGAGGGAAAGAAAAAGAGGAGGGAAAACAAGTATAGGGCCTGTTGGCCTGCTAATGCTTACCGGGGACGTGTGTTGCACAAGATGCCAAACAATGCATGCAAATGACAAAAAAGCATGGAAATGGCAAATAGTGCGAAACACAAAAGCTTTACTGATGCACGGGGTCTGCGCCCGGCTTTGTACAAAGGTTTACATGCAACAGCGGCAACACTCGTACAAAAGGTGGTTGCCGGAGCGGATCACGGCAACCGCGCCTTATGGGTGAAACTTGCGAAGATGCTCTATGTTCCAGGAATTGCTCACCGGTATGCCTTCTTCGGTCTCAAGGCGGACAGCGCCGGGCCTTGTGACTTGTCTCACCCGATAAGGGCCTTCCCACTTCGGCGTCAACTTGTTGGAATTCTTGGCGGACTGAACTCGCCGAAGAACAAGGTCGCCTTCGTCGAGACTCCTGGCCTTAACCTTGCGGCTATGATAGCGGCGCAAGGCTTGCTGGTATCGAGCAGCTCGTACAGCAGCCTGGAGACATTCCTCCTCGACGAGCAATGCGTCATCTTGTCGCAGTTGCTCTTGCTCGAGCTCATCATAAGCGAGCACTCGAGGAGATCCGTATATGAGTTCCGTGGGGAGAACTGCCTCTGCTCCATAGACAAGAGCAAAGGGTGTCTGTCCGGTGGCTCGACTTGGTGTCGTCCTGATTGACCAAAGAGCCACCGGTAACTCCTCTATCCAGTTTCTTCCGCACTTGCGCAGCCTGTCGAAGGTTCTCGTCTTGAGCCCGCGCAGCACTTCAACATTGGCCCTCTCCGCTTGACCATTGCTCCTCGGGTGAGCAACAGAAGCGAAGCAGACCTTGGCGCCAAGGTCTTGGACGTACTGCATGAAGGTGCGACTAGTGAATTGTGTGCCGTTGTCGGTGATGATCCTGTTAGGGATTCCGAAACGGCAATCGCTCTGAAGAACCTGACTGCTGACTGTGCTGTCACCTTTCTCACTGGTTCCACTTCTGGCCACTTTGTGAACTTGTCGATTGCTACGTACAAGTACTCAAAGCCCCCGACTGCGCGGGGGAAAGGGCCGAGGATATCGAGCCCCCAGACCGAGAATGGCCAGGACAAAGGAATCGTCTGGAGAGCTTGAGCTGGCTGATGAATTTGCTTGGCATGGAACTGGCACGCTTCACACTTGGTTACTTGTGCAGTTGCATCTTGGAGGGTTTCTGGCCAAAAGAACCCTTGCCGGAACGCCTTCCCGGCAAGTGCCCTTGCGCCAATGTGGTGGCCACATATGCCTCCATGTATTTCTGCCAACAGCTTCTGTCCATCTTCTCTGGAAATGCACTTCAACCTGACACCATTGAGCCTTCTTCTGTACAGTTCATTGTCGACGAACTGGTACATACTTGACTGCCTGGTTATTTTCTCTATCTCTTCTGGCTCGTCGGGAAGTTCCCCAGTTTGCAGAAAACGGACGATCTGCTGTGCCCATGCCGGAGCCTGAGGCTCAACGGCAAGGACTAAAGGCATGAGGGCCGCTGCGGGAACCCCAGCTTCTACGGCAAGAACCTCCGGTTCTGCCGGAGCTGATGGTCCCCCGGCAAGCCTGTCGGGGCAAGGCTTGTCGGGAACGCTTGCTTCAACTGTACAAACCCTTGGATCTGCAGGAGCAAACTGTTCCTCAGCGTTCTGACTGTTGATCTTGGGGACCTTGGCGGCGGCTTCAGGAAGATCCGCCGGCAAGTAGTCGCCGGAGACCAACTTTCTCTTCTTGTTCTGCCCAACTGATGGTGTAACGGATGGCTGAGTTAGCTTGAGCAGGAAGGTCCCTGGTTCCACAGGTAACTTCATCACAGCACACTTTGAGAGGCCATCTGCAATATCATTCTGAGCTCTTGGAACGTGTTCCATTTGCAGACCTTCAAAGTGCTCTTCAAGCCTCCTCACTTCATCAACATAAGCTTCCATCAAAGGGCTCTGATAACTCTTATTCACTTGTCGGACCACCAACTGTGAATCTCCCCGCACAATCAACTTCTTGATCCCAAGTTCGGCTGCAATTCTGAGGCTGGCAAGCAGGCCTTCATACTCAGCAGTATTGTTTGTCGCTTGTTCCTTGGGAAAGTGCATCTGGACAACATACTTGAGGTGCTCTCTGGGGGGTGCTATGAGTACCACGCCGGCACCGGCGCCTTGCAGCGAGAAAGCACCATCAAAGTACATCATCCATTCGCTGCTCGCTTCTTGTACGGGGACGCTTGTCTCTTGGACTTCTTCATCTGGCGTTGGGGTCCATTCCGCTATAAATTCTGCCAAAGCTCTGCTCTGTATGGTTGAAGTACTCTCAAACTTGAGACCAAAGCTTGACAGCTCCAGTGCCCACTCGACAATCCTGCCTGTTGCTTCGGGATTTTGCAATATCCTCTTCAACGGAAAGCGAGTGACCACCGTTATCTCGTGCGCTTGGAAGTAATGGCGTAGCTTTCTTGAGGCCATAAGGAGGCCGAAAAGCAACTTCTGCACCCCAGAGTATCTTGATCTAGCCCCCTGCAAGAGGGAACTTACAAAATACACTGGGCGCTGCACCATCTTCTTCCGCACTTCTCCTTGCTCCTGCACAGAGTTGTCCTTGTCGGGGCCAGAGCTTGTCGGTGGAGCCCCCTGCTTGTCGCTGGATTCGCTTGCCGGAGGTGTGGGCTCTTCCTCTGCCTCCCTTTCCGCCACCAACGCAGCACTAACCACTTGATTGGTTGCTGCTAGGTACAGCAGCAACTTCTCTTGTGGCCTAGGTGCGACAAGTATTGGAGTAGAGGACAGGTATCCTTTCAAGTCTTGCAGCGCTGCCTCCGCTTCCGGAGTCCATTTCATAGGACCTGCCTTTTTCAAGATTTTGAAGAAAGGCAGGGCGCGTTCTGCAGACTTTGAAATGAACCTGCTGAGGGCAGCCACACATCCAGCAAGTCTCCTTACGTCCTTGACGCGCTTTGGGGCTTCAATCTGCTCGATGGCTTTTATCTTGTCGGGATTGGCTTCAATCCCCCTCTAGGACACAAAGAACCTGAGAAGCTTGCCGGAGGGGACTCCGAAGACGCACTTCTCGGGGTTCAACTTGAGCTGGATCTTGCGCAGATTTGCAAATGTTTCTTCCAAGTCTTGGATCAGGGTATCCTTGCTCTTGCTCTTGACCACGATATCATCCATGTAGGCTTCCACGTTTCTGTGTATCTGTGGCTCAAAAGCAGTGTGCACTACCCTTGCAAACGTTGATCCTGCATTCTTTAATCCAAAGGGCATGCGTATGAAGCAATATGTGCCGCATGGAGTAATGAATGCAGTCTTCTCTTCATCTTCCTTGGCCATGAATATCATGTGGTAACCTGAGTATGCATCAAGGAAGGAAAGCAGCTCACATCCAGCGGTGGAGTCAACAATCTGGTCAATACGCGGCAAGGGAAATGGATCCTTGGGACATGCTTTATTCACATCAGTGAAGTCTATACAAAGTCTCCACTTCCTGTTGGCCTTGCGCACGACAACTGGATTTGCCAACCACGTAGGATGGATCACGCCTCTAACCAGGCCCGCTGCTTCTAGCTTCTTTATCTCTTCGGCGATGAATTCTTGGCGCTCCACGGCTTGCTTCCTGACCTTGCTTGACGGGCCGCGCATGAGGACAAACCGCAAGCTTGTGCTCAATTACCTTCCTGGGAACGCCGGGGATGTCAGATGGTTGCCATGCAAACACATCGACATTCGCCCGCAGGAAGGCAACGAGCGCGCTTTCCTATTTGTTATCGAGCGTAGCACTGATGGTGAAGGTACCACCAGTGCCGTCCTCCTTGGCGGACAACTTCTTGGTTGCCGGTGGAGCCGCCATCCCTTTCTTGCACTTGCCGGTGGAGCTCGATGGAGCGTCCTCGACGGCAGCGCAGCACTCCGAAGAGGTGCGTTTGCCGGAGTGGGCCCCAGAGCTCTTGCCGGACTTGGTCTTGGTCTTCCCCCCGAGAGCTTCAGCGGCAAGTGTGTTGCTTTCTGCTGCGGCTGCTGCATCCCGGTAGATCTTGTCGGCGCAGATAAGCGCGTCCTTCTTGTCGCCAGGGACAGAGATGATGCTTATCGGCCCCGGCATCTTGAGTACATTGTAGGCAAAGTGGGAAGCTGCCATGAACTTGGCGAGGGCAGGACGGCCAAGTATCCCATTGTATGGCAATGGGATATCGGCAATGTCAAAGGTTATCCTCTCCGTCCTGAAATTGAGCTCCCCACCAAAGGTCACTGGCAGAGTGATCTTCCCCTTCGGCTTGCTCCTTCCCGGGTTGATTCCTTGGAACGTCTCGGTTTCCTCGAGCTCGCTGTCTGGGATCTGGAGTTTCTTGATAACAGCCGAGGAGATCAAGTTCAGGCCGGCCCCGCCGTCAACCAACATTTTGGTGACCTTGAGGTTGCGGATGGTTGGTGATACCAACATCGGCAAGCACCCGACCGCCGTTGTGCGGTCAGGGTGATCCTCAAGATCAAAAATGATGGGCGTGCTGGACCACTTCAGCAGCCTGCGTGACTCGACGGGCGGCTCAGCTGCGTTTACTTCCCGCACCCACTGCTTGAGTTGGCGATGGGAAGTATGCAGAGAGGCGCCTCCGTCGACACAAAGAACTTCTGTGGCCTTCTGGAACTCCTGCTCGCTGTTATCTCCTTCCTCCATATCGTCGTCGTCGTCTTCTTCCTCATCCTTGTCGCGGCCCCAGGGAGGTCGATCACCTTGCCGCTGCTTGGCCTTGCCGCGGCGTCCTCCCCGGCCATTGAACGGCCGCTTCTTGCTGGGCTCACCTCCGCCACCTTGGGCCTTCTCCTTGTCGCGTCGCTCGTATTCAGCCTTCTGCTGCTCTACGAGGTACTCGACTCGCTTGCAATTCTGCAGATCGTGGCCCTTGGTGCGGTGGATCTTGCAGTATTGCTTGTCGGAGCCGTCCTGCTTGTCGGCTGCCGCCACAGGGGCGGGCTCCTTGCCGGAACTGCCAGCCTGTGCCTTCTTGGCGGGAGCCTCCTTGCCGGACTGCTCGACGACCAACACTTCCTTGCTCTTCTTTCTCCTGTTGTTCCGCCGCCGGCTCTTCTTTGCCGGGGCGGCGTCCTCACTGTCGCTTCCTCCTGCGCCAGTATCCTCCCCGGGAACTCTCCTCCCCTCTTCGGCGCGCGCGCACTTGTCAGCTAGAGCGTAGAGCTCGCTGACATCCCGAATCTTGTTCATGGCCATCTCTTCCCTCATGCGGCGGTTACGCACGTTCTGGTGGAACGCGCTGATAACCGCGGCGGGGTGGACGTCGGAAATGTTGTGTTGCACGCGGCTGAATCTCCGGATGTACTTGCGCAGGGATTCTCCCTCCTTCTGGGCCAAGATGTGGAGATCACTCTCCTGGCCGTGGGGTTTGTGGCCGCCCGTGAAGGCGCCAACAAACTGGTGGCACAGATCTGCCCACGAAGAAATGGAGCCCTCCGGCAAGTGCATAAGCCAAGAGCGGACGTTTGGCTTAAGCACCAGCGGGAAGTAGTTGGCTAGTATCTTCTCGTCGCGTCCCCCAGCCGCCTCCACCGCGATGGTGTAGATGCTGAGGAACTCCGAGGGGTGCGTCTTGCCGTCGTAATTCTCGGGTACGTCGGGCTTGAAGTTTTTCATGCTGGGCCACTGGACGCGCCGCAGCTCACGGGTGAACGCAGGGCAACCTGCCGTGTACGGCAAGTCGCCTGGTTCACCGGGCGCGTGCGTGTCGACAGCAGTCCCAGCGCGCCGATCCGATTGTCGCCGGGCTTCTCGTCGGCGCTCGATGCGCGTCCGAGCATCTTCTTGTCGCCGATCGTCGAGGACTTGGCGCTGGTCCCGACGAGCCCGCGGGTCCGACGACGCCGTGGAGTCGTCGTCGACGTTGATCCAGCGGGGTGGCGTCTTCTGCTTCCGCGGTGGGGAGTCCACGATGGTCGCACCCCCGGCGGTCTTGTCACCATCGGCCTTCGTCTGGTCGAATTGCCGTGGCCGCGATGTCGCCGGCTGCTGCGGCGTGTCGTTGTTAGCGAAGGCGATGAGGCTTTGGATCGTCGCCCTCCAGTCCTCGGATTTATCTGCCGCTGGAGGGAAATCGAGGAGAAGTTGTGCTCTTGCTAGAGCTTCTGCTGGAGAGGAGGGGAGCGGCGGCGAGCGGTGCGAGGAGCGAGATATGCTCGGACTCCTAACAGGGTTAGAAGGAGCAGTTTCTCGCCCCGGCGACCGCGCCTTGCTCATACCAGGACGATGGCCTTGAGCGTCCCGCGATCCTCCGGTTTGTCCTTGCCCCAGCAAGCGAATGGTACCTCCTGTACCACGGCGCTGCTGGCCTGGCGTCTGCTGAGAGAGACGCGGTGCGTCCACGGACACCGAGGCTTTGGAATTTGCCCGGTCGTCCGTCTTGTCCTTGGACTTGGTGGCGCCGTGAGTTTCCTCGCCGGCGACCACCCTTCCGCCGGCATCTCCTCCACCAACCGTTGGTTCTGGTGGCGGTGGGATCGACGCAGACGGGCCTGCGACCTCCGAAGCTTTCTTCTTCGGGGCCATGTTGATGTTGTTGATGAAGTTGATGAAGCTGGAGAGGTTGATGAAGAATGCGCCCGCGTGAGCGCCGGATCAGGTTCGCACAACCTCGACGCCCCCTACCTGGCGCGCCAAAGATGTCGGGGGAAACTGTCCTCCCACGAGCACCTATGGGACCGGAGCCCCTTCTATGTTGCGGTAAGGGAGCGGAGGGAGCACGAAGAGCAGATCGAGGGGCGCACGCCGGCAGTTTACCCAGGTTCGGGCCGCGCGGACGCGTAAAACCCTACTCCTGCCTTGATTGTATTGAGCTCGGGAGCTTGAAGAGCTACAGTACTAGCTACACTGAGCGAGAGAGTTGCTTAGGTTTCGAACCCCCCCTACGTTGTGCATGGGCCTCCTTTTATAGCTCAAGGGGTCACCGACAGGTGTCAACGTAGAGGAGGGTAAAAGTGTAACTTTGGTGGTAGTTGTAACAGTGCGGGAATAGTGCGTGAACAGTGGATGAACAGTGGTCTTCACCTACTTTGACAGTGGGGGACAAGGGCATTAAATGCCCATCACCGTCGACCCCAAAAGTGTCCGTCCATGCTTCTCCGTCGGCCACGGCGGTAGCCTCGTCACCGTGGCTCGCCACCGTGTGCCCCAGGCTGCACAGCCGTCCGCCATGCGTCCCTGGAAGGTCCCCAGGGCGACCCGTGGGCGGGTGAGCTGGAGCGCGGGCACACAGCGTGGGTTTCCCCGGCAAGCACCTTGCCGGGGTCTTGATCTTGCCGGGCCCGGAAGCTTGTCGCTCTCCGGGCCCTGCCGGGGCGCATGATGCGCCGAGGCATCTCTTGGGATATGTGTTCCTTGGCCTTCCTGGCAAGGTCCTCTTGCCAGGGTCTTGTGCTAACGTGATAATCTTGAGCCTGGTGCGGCCTTCCCGGCAAGCTCCTCTTGTCGGGGCCTTGATCTTCTGACTTGTATACTTTGTTCTTGAATGGCTTCATAGGGACCGAAGAGGTTTCCGGCGAGCACGTGGTAAACCCTGCCGCGGGAAGCTACTACTGCCCGTGCACAAGTTGGGGTACTAAGGTACCCCTATCTTAGTACACCGACACCTAGTTTGACCCCCTGGGGTCAATGACAGGTGGGCCCAGCCGGCTAAATAAGTTAGGATTAGCATTAATGTTTAATTAGTTAAGTTAATGACACTGACACGCGGGACCCACTATCAGGTTTGACCTGGACCAGGTCTGTTGACTTGCTGACGTCAGCATGATGTCATGCTGATGCAGTAAAGGCTTTTCTGGGATTATTTGATTTAAAATAATTCAGGAAATTCCAGAAAATGCTTTAAACTTCTAAAAATCATATAAATTCAACAGTAGCTCAGATGGAAAAGATTTATATATGAAAATTGATCAGAAAAATCCAATCTTTCCATTGGTGTTGGTTTCATGCATGTTTAAGCAAGTTAACCTTGCTGTTCACATCAAAACATGATAATGCACTTTAATAAATAATAGTTTGGGTATAAGTTTGAATCTTTGATTCAAATGAGCTCAAACCTTTCTGTTTATAGTTGCATTAGCCCAAAACACATTCATTTTGCCATGTCATGAGCATGCATCATATTGTTGCATTTGTTTGTAGATTGATTGTATCGTCGGTGTTCTCCGTTGTAGGTCCTGCTCCCGAGGATACATCTGCGTATCCAACTGAAGAGCAGTACCCGACAACCAATCTGTCAGGCAAGCAACCCATTGATCATTCCGATACAAACCCATCTTCTCGCTCCTACTCTCTTTTACTGCATTAAGGCAACAGTGTGTGAACTGCTACTTGCTGTGGTAGTTGAACCCTATTCCTTTGCATGACTTGTCATTGCCACAGTAAATAATTGAAACCCACTAGCATGTGTATGAGTTGATTGAGCCATGTGATGTGTGTTCTACCATGCTATTTATTTGTGTTGCCTGTTATGCTTAGAGTTGTGTCAGGTCTAGTTCATCTAGGTGATGGATCAGAGTGAAATGATCATACCCGGTAAAGAGAGTGAAGTGTGGAACATGCTTGGTAAAGGTATCGATGAAAGGCCATGTAGGAGTACATGGTGGGTTGTTTCATTGGAACCGTCCATAGGACCTGAGATCTGTTGGTGTGATTCAAGATTCAGCTACTACCATGCATTGGGCCTGAAACCAATGGACCCTCTCATCTTATTAACTGCCCTTGTCCTCTGTCCAGGAGTTGCAACTAGTTTATGGTGTTGTAGTTTACTGGTGGTTGTGCGCAGCGCTGACACTCGGGGTGGGATGTGATGCCGCAGGTACGTGGCACGGTGTACCGGTCGCCCGTTTGGTGACTCAGGAACCGTGTACACATCGTTTGGGGCCGTGATCGACACCCCGTATGGATCTCCCCACGAATGGAACCCAAATAGGCGATAAACCTGGACTAGGGACTTGTGTGGTTAGTCAGGTCGTGGCCGACACCCTCGCTGGGCTTCCGCTTGAAGGTTGCCGAGTACATGTCGAGTAAACAGTGATAAGTGGAAGCGTGTGTGAAGAAGTACACCCTTGCAGGGTTACCAATCTATTTGAATAGTCATTATTCACGGTTATGGACCACTTGGTTGCCTATACAGTTCATACACAAGTTGATGGTTACTTCTAAAAGTCTCAAGATAAGTGTGAGTCTTGTGGATGGCCCTTCCGTAGGATGACGGAAGAGGATCCACGGTAGTGTATTGTTGTGGTGAGTAGAGGACTCTTGTGCGTAGTCTCATCTTGCAATCTGCTGAGAGTTGTAGTATAGGTTAGCCAAGAGTCAAAGCTGGCTTGCTGCTATGAACTCCACTATCCATTTTGATAATGATGCATGTATGATAGGTTCTGTTGTAAGTCTTGCTAAGTACCTTTGTACTCATGTTTGCTTAATAACTGTTGCAGAGGAGAACCCTGCCCCTTCTGATGGGTTCTACATAAACATTGACGTCGACGAGTAGCTTGCTACCCGGACGGTGATCTTGAGCTTGTGAAGGGCCTTGTAGATAGTCAGGCTACACCAAGCATGTTTTCGTTCCAAGTTGTCTGTACTCAGACAAGTTAGCTTCCGCTTGTGGTTGTATGCTTGTATGACTTGTGTGTTGGGTCATGTGACCCCTATCTGTATGGATATGTTATGTATGGCCCTTCGGAGCCTCTTAAATAAAGTACTTTGAGTCATAGAGTTACGTTGTGATGCAATGTTGTATTTGCACATATTGAGCATATTGTGTGTATGTTTGAAATGCTTGGTATGTGTGGGATCCGACACCTAGCTGTTTACCTTTGGTAGCCTATCTTACAGGGAAATGCCTCCTAGTGCTTCCACTAAGCCTTGGTAGCTTGGTACTGCTCCGGAACACGTAGGCTTGCCGGCATATGTCCTTCTTCATTCATGTGTTTGTCCCTTAGGGGAAATGTCACGCGTTGTTCCTTTAAGTCCATGTAGCTTGCTACGACTTGGGTTCATACGTTGATGACCGACACGTTCGTTACTAGGTCATGGATGCATGTCTCTGTAAGTTAGTCCCACTTTTGGTTTGTAACTAGCCATGTCGGCCCGTGTTCTCTGTCATATGGATGCTAGCGACACTATCATATATGTGTGCCAAAATGCGCAAACGGTCCTGGGCCAGGTAAGGTGGCACCCGTGGGTATACCGGGCGTGAGGCCGCAAAGTCATATGATGTATTACAAGCTAGATCGGTGTGACTTAGGATCGGGGTCCTGACAGGAAAATTGTGCTCAAGTACTAGAAGAAGAATTACATAGAATGCTTGGCATAAAATATGAGCATGATTGCAATGTTGTTAGTGTGAATTCTTTGAATACCCATGGTGCTAATGATATGCAAAGCCACAAGCTTGGGGAAGCTATGTTTGATGAAGATGATATTTTTAGTCCCCCAAGTTTTGATGAGAAAATTTATTATGATGAAAGCATGCCTCCTATTTATGATGATTATATTGATGAAAGTGGATTTGGAGAGGTCATGACTTTATTTAGTCATGAATCCACTATTTTGGAAGAGGTTCCAATTGATTATGAGAACATAAATACTAACTATGATGATTATTGTGATTACTTTTATGCTATTAAGAATAATGATAACCATGAAACTTGTCATCATGATTTTAGTTTTCAATTGGATTATGCCTCACATGATAATTATTTTGTTCAGTTTACTCCCACTACTATGAATGAGAATAATTTTGCTTATGTGGAGAGTAATAAAATTTATATGCTTGGGGATCATGAAAAGAATACTTTATGTGCTGGTTATATTGTTGAATTCATTCATGATGCCTCTAAAAATTATTATGAGAGAAGATCATATGCTTGTAGGAATTGCAATAATATCAAGTTTCCTCTCTATATGCTTAAAGTTTTGAAGTTATGCTTGTTTTCCCTTCCTATGCTAGTTGATTATCGTTCCCATAAGTTGTTTGCTCAAAAAATCCCTATGCATAGGAAGTGGGTTAGACTTAAATGTGCTATTCATATGCTTCATGATGCTCCCGTTATGTTTCAATTCTTATCTTTTATGTGAGCATCATTATGCCTAGCTAGGGGCGTTAAATGATAGCGCTTGTTGTGAGGCAACCCAATTTTTTGTTTTTTTTGTTTTTGTTGCTGTTAGGGAATAAATATTACATCTAGCCTCTGATTAGATGTGGTTTCATGTTTTGTTTAGTGTTTGTGCCAAGTAGAACCTTTGGGAAGACTTGTGTCAAGTTTATGTGATTTTGCTGTGAAAAACAGAATCGTTAGCGCTCGCTAAAGTAGTCTTCAGATTTTACTGGAGCGTGCTACTTAGTTGATTCTTTTGCAGATGATTGGTAGACAAATTCCGCACATTTACCAATTTAGTTTGAATTTTTTGGAGTTCCAGAAGTAGGCGAAACCTGCAGATTACTACATACTGTTCTGTTTTTCGTGTGTTATTTGCTTATTCTGATGCTTCTATGAGTAGTATTGGCAGATATGAACCATAGAGAAGTTGGAATACATTAGGTTTAACACCAATATAAACAAAGAATGAATTAATTGCTGCACCTTTGAGTAGTGGTTTGCTTTCTTATACTAACGGAGCTCACAAGAATTTTTGTCTAAGTTTGTGTTGTGAAGTTTTCAAGTTTTGAGTATTGCTTTGATGGACTATGGAACAAGGAGTAGCAAAGGCCTAAGCTTGGGGATGCCCAAGGCACCCCAATTAAATTCAAGATAATCAAAAGCCTAATCTTAGGGATGCCCTCGGAAGGCATCCCCTCTTTCGTCTTCATCCATCGGTAACTATACTTGGAGCTATATTTTTCTTCGCAACATGATATGTGTTTTGCTTGGAGTGTCTTGTATAATTTGAGTATTTGCTTGTTAGTTTTCATCAATCGTCCTTACTGGAGACACCTATTTGAGAGAGTTAAATAGGGCCTAGAAATTATTAGAACACTCTATTGCTTAACTTATATCTTTTGAGTTGAATAGTTTTTGCTCTAGTGCTTCACTTATATCTTTTAGAGCACGGTGGTGGTAATATTTTGTAGAAGTTGTTGAACTCTCATGCTTCACTTATATCTATTTGAGATTCTATTAAAACAACATGGTAATGTGTTTAGGCTAAAGAAACTAGTCTTCACATGATAGACATCCAATGTCAATGTAGTAAAAAAAATCACACCAAGTACATTGAATATGATGAGATGTTGGATGCTTGATAATTGTTTTGAGACATAAGGATAGTGATATTAGAGTCATGCTAGTGGAGTTATTATGAAATTGAGAAATAGTTGTGTTAAGCTTAGTGAGTCCCGTATCATGCACGTATGGTGAACCGCTATGTGACGAAGTTAGAGCATGAGGTATTTGTAGAGTGCCAACCTTTGTGTGGAGGTCGGGGGCGCGCGATGGTTAACTCCTACCAACCTCCCCCCTAGGAGCATGCGTTGATTACTTTTTTTTGATGACTCGTAGATTTTTGCAATATGTATATGAGTTCTTATGACTAATGTTGAGTCCATGGATTATACGCACTCTCACCCTTCCACCATTGCTAGCCTCTCTTGTACCGCGCAAATTTCGCTGGTGCCATAAACCCACTATATATCCTTCCTCAAAATAGCCACCATATTGTTCCTCAAAACAGCCACCATACCTACCTATCGTGGCATTTCCATAGCCATTCCGAGAGATATTGCCATGCAACTTTCCACCGTTCTGTTCATATGACACGCATCGTATTGTCATATTGCCATTGCATGATCATGTAGTTGACATCGTATTTGTGGCAAAGCTACCATGCATAATTTTTCATACATGTCACTCTTGTTTCATTGCACATACCGGTACACCGCCGGAGGCATTCATATAGAGTCATACTTTGTTGTTGTAGTATCCAGTTGTTATATCGAGTTGTAATGAAAGTGTGATAATCATCATTATTAAAGCATTGTCCCATGGGAGGAAAGGCTCAATCTATAAAGCCCCTCCGCAAAAAAGAAAAAGAAAAAAAATAGAAAGGCCAAAGAAAAAAAGAATGGCCCGAAAAAATAGAAAAGAAAAAGGGACAATTGCTACTATCTTTTTCCACACTTGTGCTTCAAAGTAGCACCATGTTCTTCATTGTAGAGAGTCTCATGCTTAGTCACTTTCATATACTAGTGGGAATTTTCATTATAGAACTTGGCTTGTATATTCCAACGATGGGCTTCCTCAAATGCCCTAGGTCTTTGAGAGCAAGAAAGTTGGATGCACACCCACTAGTTTCTTTTGTTGAGCTTTCATTCATATTTAGCTCTAGTGCATCCATTGCATGGCAATCCCTACTCACTCACATTGATATCTATTCATGGGCATCTCCATAGCCCATTGATACGCCTAGTCGATGTGAGGCTATGTCCCTCCTTTTTTTCTTCTGCACAACCACCTCTATTCCACCCATAGTGCTATATCCATGGCTCACACTCATGTATTGCGTGAAAGTTGAAAGGTTAGAAAAGATATAGTATGAAAATAAGTGCTTGGCTGAAATCGGGGTTGTGCACGATATGAATATTTAGTTTGATAACGAGAGAGCATAGCCAACACTATATGATTTTGTAGGGATAACTTTCTTTAGCCATAGTATTTTGAGAAGACATGATTTCTTTGTTAGTATGCTTGAAGTATTATTATTTCTTATGTCAATATAGACTTTTTTCTTGAATCTTTCAGATCTGAACATTCATGCCACAATAAAGAGAACTATATTGAAAATTATGCTGGTTAGCATTCCACATCAAAAATTCTATTTTTATCATTTACCTACTCGAGGATGAGCAGGAATTAAGCTTGGGGATGCTTGATACGTCTCCAACGTATCTATAATTTTTTATTGTTCCATGCTATTATATTATGCTTCTAGGATGTCTTTTGGGCTTTATTATACACTTTTATATGATTTGTGGGACTAACCTATTAACCAGAGCCCAATGCCAGTTTCTATTTTTCTCCTGTTTTAGGGTTTTACAGAAAGGAATATCAAACGGAGTCTAATTGACGAGCCAATTTTTTTATGATTTTTTCTGGACCAAAAGAAGCCCCCGAAGCAAAAGAGTTGGGCCATGAGAGCCACGGGCTGCCCTCGAGGGTGGAGGGCGCGCCCTAGGAAGGTGGTGGCGCCCTCCTATCATGAGGACAGCCCAGAAGCCGCCCTGACGTGGGACCTACGCCAAAAATTCCTATAAATACTGAAACCTTCGGAAATTAACCTAGATCAGGAGTTCCGCAGCCGAAAGCCTCTATAGCCACCGAAAACGAATCTACACCCGTTCTGGCACACTGCCGGAAGGGGGAATCCCTCTCCGGTGGCTATCTTCATCATACCGGCGCTCTCCATGACGAGGAGGGAGTAGTCCACCCTCGGGGCTGAGGGTACGTATCAGTAGCTATGTGTTTGATCTCTCTCTCTCGTGTTCTTGAGATGGCACGATCTTCATGTATCGCGAGCGTTGCTATTCTAGTTGGATCTTATGATGCTTCTCCCCCTCTACTCTCTTGTAATGGATTGAGTTTTCCCTTTGAAGTTATCTTATCGGATTGAGTCTTCAAGGATTTGAGAACACTTGATGTATGTCTTGCATGTGCTTATCTGTGGTGACAATGGGATATCACGTGATCCACTTGATGTATGTTTTGGTGATCAACTTGCACGTTCCGTGACCTTGGGAATCTATGCATAGGGGTTGACACATAATTTCATCTTGACTCTCCGGTAGAAACTTTAGGGCACTCTTTGAAGTTCTATGTGTTGGTTGAATAGATGTTTCTGAGATTGTGTGATGCATATCGTATAATCATGCCCACGGATACTTGAGGTGACAATGGAGTATCTAGGTGACATTAGGGTTTTGATTGATTTGTGTCTTAAGGTGTTATTCTAGTACAAACTCTATGATAGATTGAACATTACTATGGACTCTTGAATAGATCGATCAGAAAGAATAGCTTTGAGGTGGTTTCATACCCTACCATAATCTCTTCGTTTGTTCTCCACTATTAGTGACTTTGGAGTGACTCTTTGTTGCATGTTCAGGGCTAGTAATATGATCCAATTATGTTATCCTTGTGGAGAGAACTTGCACTAGTGAAAGTATGAACCCTAGGCCTTGCCTACTGTCATTGCAACACCGTTTACGCTCACGTTTACCACTTGCTACCTTGCTGTTTTTATATTTTCTTTTTACAAAAACCTATATCTACCATCCATATTGCACTTGTATCACTATCTCTTCGCCGAACTAGTGCACCTATACAATTTACCATTGTATTGGGTGTGTTGGGGACACAAGAGACACTTTGTTATTTGGTTGCAGGGTTGTTCGAGAGAGACCATCTTCATCCTACGCCTCCCACGGATTGATAAACCTTAGGTCATCCACTTGAGGGAAATTTGCTACTGTCCTACAAACCTCTGCACTTGGAGGCCCAACAACGTCTACAAGAAGAAGGTTGTTTATTAGACATCAAGACGCCCACTCCCTCTTCCTCCCACACCGCCGCCACCACACAACACATAACCGGGGAGAGGAACTCCCTCGTGCTCGACGCCGCGCTGGTGACCCCCCCTCTGACCGCCTCCCCAGCCTTCCTCGTCATCGGTCATCTCTCCCTCCGTTCGCCCCAGCAGCTGGCCACGTCCCTCTTCCTCCTCCCTCGGCCGAGCGCGGCCACCACCTCGCTGATGCCATGGCAAACGGCCTTCCCGAGCTGCGTCGTGCTGCCCTACGACTTCCTCGACGTCGTCCACAACCTCCACATGCTCGAGACCGACTGGAGCGGCCCCAAGTCGACAACATCGACCGGTTCCCCATTGCAGCCACCGGAGCTCCTGCGCGTCGGTCCCCGCGACTCCGACCTCCTCGCGTCACCTCGAGCACGGCAACACCCTCGATGTGAGCAACCGCGCCGTTTACCACTTAGGTTGAACTCGATTCCGAGCACCGACGTCGTTTTTCGTGTTTGGTTGCTCCGACCGTCGTAGTTGTCTCGTTGTCGCCCGTCCGCTCTCGCTCCGTCCCGCCCCTGGCCACGCGCAACCCACGCGTTGGCCGCACCCAACGCCTCGCCCCGCTGAGTCCTCACTGCCTCGCCCACCCCTGCTCACTGCCCCGCACGGTCTCGCCGCCACCGCTCCGACGTGCTACCCTGCCTCCAGCCCCACAGGCCACTGCCGCGCCGGCGGCCACTTCCAGCACCCGCGCCCACTCGGGCTTCATCCGGGTCGGGCGAGCGCACGCCCATGCGCCCGCTTAGGCCCCATGGCCAATGACGGTTAGGTCCCGCCCCCTATACCAATGACAAACGAGGCCCACGCCCCTGAGAACAAAAAAAAGGGAAGAAAATAATAAATACATATAATAAATAATTAAATTAATTAATTAAGTAAATTAACTTAAACTAATTAATCTGTTAATTAAACTAATTAACTTGGTTAGTAACTTAACAGTGAATGACATGTGGGACCAAGTGGTTTGTTGACTAGTCAAAGTCTACAGTTGACCGCTGATGTCATGCTAACATCATGTTGACGTCATAATTGCCTTTTCTAATTTAATTAATTATGTTAATTCTGAAAATGATTTAAAACTTTAAAAATTAATATAAAATAATCCGTAACTCAGATGAAAATACTTTGTACATGAAAGTTTCTCAGAACAACGAGACGAATCCGAGTACGCTAACCGTTCGTCTTCCACATGCTCCTAGCATAACAAACATGCAACTTTCGCCCTCCGATTCATCTGTCTGAAAAGGCCAAACTTCGAGAATACTTTCCCGGATGTCGTTCCCCTTCGCCGGTATCGTGTAGCACCGCGTTAGAGCCCCCTAGAACTGCGTGTTGACATGTCATACTTCCTTGTTGCATCTGTATGCTTTGTAATTATTGTTTCTTCCCCCTCTTGTCTCCGGTAGACCATGAGACTGATGCTACCTTGGTGATCGGTTGCATCGACGACGACCCCTCCTTCTTGCCAGAGAAACCAGGCAAGCCAACCCCCCTTGATTATTCTGATATCGCCCACTCTCTTCTCTCTTATGTTTGCATTGGAACTGCTACTGCTTTTTGTATGATCCTATTCTGATGCATAGGCTATTGTTGATTCCTGCTTTCATACCTTACATGTTTATACTAAACTGCTTAGTATAGGTTGATTAGAGATCCACCAGTGACCCCTACATAGTCCCGACTGCCCTGCTGGATTATCAGAAGACCTGATCAACATGATCGAAGACTAGGCCCCGGCACCGCACATCACTTTCCCCTTAGTTGCCCGACACTACTGGGTTACTATCGAGTGCCGAGGGTGAGACCTCATCAGCACTTCTGATGTTAGCCTTCTAGGTTAGTTCATCGGTTATGGTCATCGAGGGTGATTTCCTCCTTCTCCACTTTCGATAACGACACTGTCGTGCAACTTCTCAAGAGTGGACCTCGAGGGTGACCCCTCTTTCGTTCACCTTGATGATAAACATCAGGTGGAATTCCATCGAGGGTGATTTCCTCAGGTTTTCCCTTTGGTGTTAGACACACAGTACTATGGTTACTATGACTATACAACTGTTGGATGGAAAGGCGGGTCGACCCTGAGGGGTACCTGTGAGTGATGTGGGGACAAGTTAACCTGGAGGGTACCCGAGAGTTGAATAGGAGGCGTGGCCGAGCATTCTTAGCCCTTGCCGCATGTCCTCGAGACGGGGTGACAGGGTCACATCTTTCGTGAGTCTCTGCTCGTTACCGCGTTCCCAAGACACTAAATGGTTTGGATATTTGATCCGAGGGGCCTCTGGCCTGATAGCGCTAACCATCACGTGGGCATAGTATGGGCGTTCTGCGTCATATGCATCAGCCCAAGCTTAACTAACGTCATTGCGACTGAGCGGTGCACGCCGGGTTGGACCGCGTAAGCACCTACCATTTTAAGGAGGTAGCCCAGGTCTGCTCACCGGCCACCCACGCAACGTGCAGGACTTCCCGGGGCGATTGGCCCATGACCCCTAGGGGCATAGGGTTTAGTCCGGCGTGCATGACCTCTCTATTAAGCCTAGATCGGGTTGCGACGTATTGTTTGGCGGAGGGCGGGCATGACCTGATGGTGTGTCCGGTCGGAGTTAAGCAAGTGCGGTGAGTAAGTTGGTGCACCCCTGCAGGGAAGAAAACATCTATCAATAGCCTGTCCTATGGTAACGAACACTTGGAGTTGTATTCCGATCGCTACAACTAGAACTGGATATGTGGCTCCGGGATTGCTTCCTCGCAGGGAGTCGAGGAAGGATCTCTTGGCGTTAATGCTACAACATGCTTGATAACTATAATATATTATTATGTACTCTCTTCTATTGCTGCAAGATTGGTGGTTTCCAGAAGATGGTAGTCTTCGATAGGACTACCTTATCCCCCTCTTATTCTGGCATTATGCAGCTTAGTCCACAGATACTACCCTTTTCATTGATACCGATGCATATGTAGTGTAGATCCTTGCTTGCGAGTACTTTGGATGAGTACTCACGGTTGCTTTTCTCCCCCCTTTTCCCCTTTCTTTCTTCTTTCTAGTTGATGCAACTAGATGGTGGAGTCTAGGAGCCAGAAGCCACCTTTGACGAGTGCTATTACCCCAATGGAGGCTACTACTACGTGCAGACCGCCGACGACCAGGAGTAGTTAGGAGGTCCCTGGCAGGAGGCCTTGCCTTTTCGATAAATGATGTTTTGTGCTAGCCTTCTTAAGGAAAACCTGTTTTACTTATGTCTGTACTAAGATATTATTGCTTCCACTGACTCTTGTGTATTCGAGCTTATGTATTCGAGCCCTCGAGGCCCCTTGCTTGTAATATAAAGCTTGTATTATTTTATTTGTGTCTAGAGTTGTGTTGTGATATCTTCCAGTGAGTCCCAGATCTTGGTCGTACACATTTGCGTGCATGATTAGTTTACGGTCAAATCGGGGGCGTCACAAGTTGCTATCAGAGCCGACTGCCTGTAGGAACCACCCTTTCCAACTTCTTTGTCGAAGTTGAGTCTAGTATTTGAAAAACTGTTTTACTAACTTGGCCGTGTGGCTTACGGGCACAAGTCACCATTGGGTGGTATTAGGATCTTTTATTCCCCGTCCTTATTCTCGGACTCTGATCTATGTTCTATTCGAGTTAAATTATTTTGCTAAAATCTAACTTTAGGTTCTCGAAAATACTTCTCCCAGAGAGCCCCTTCAGTCAAGATGGTTGCCTGCTTCATCAGAAGATTCTGGATATAAAATTCGATGTTTTCCCAGATTCTTCTAGCCTTCGCCTTATACAATTCCTTACCACCGTTATATACATATGGGAAACGACATACAATTGTCATCCTTGCAATAAATTCTCCGTTGCTCTTGTTATTACAAGATACCCAAAAGTATTCTCCGACTTTCGAGAATCCTTTTTCCGAATGCCTTGCAGCTCTTTTCTGCCTGCATATCCCTACAAATAATTCCTCACACTTATCGAGGATTCGTTCATCCCAAGTTGATTATATGCCACACAAAATCCTTCGAATGCAATACAATCTCCCGGAGATCCTCTGCGCCCTATTGCTCCCAAAAGTCTTGCCTGCCTGCATGCATTATGGTTAATCCATATGTCTAGCAACATTCGTTAAATCCTTTGCGATTGACATCCTTACCGTAATGATTCAACATGTCTGCGAATGCACACAATCATCAGTTGATCCTTTTCAATTATCTTTCCAGCTCAGACGTCATTTTGAACATGAGCTGGTTCTCGACCAATCCGTTTATCATCAATTGTACCCCTAAGTATATTCAACTTATGCATCCTTTATCAGAGCTTTTTCTTTTGATCCCTTGATACGGAAGTCATAATTCCTTTGCATTCGAGCTTGAATTAGTCAGTTGTTTCTATAAACTGATATCCCTGCATTCTTTCTTCTTATGGTTGAGTGTCGATGTTCACATCAGCTCCCTGGTAGACCACCAGATCATTTGTTGGATTATTATCCAACACAGTCCCTCATATTAATCTCCTTGTGAGTTCTTCACGGATACATAACTCCTTGGTAAATTATATCCTCTCTCTTTAAGTTTGTGGTATATGTTCCTACGATGCCTTGCTGGGTTGAACCTATACCCCATAAAGCCGAGTGAACCCGAAAGTTTTCATGTGTCTTACTCATCTGATTATTTCACCAGGTAGACCTTTCAACACTAATGCCATATTCGAAACAAGAAGTGAATGAAAGGTTATACATTGAAGAAGTGGGAGTCAACCTTGAACTTTCTGTTCATGCCCATGGACAAGGTGTAGATCTTATCAGTAAGGCTTCTCTTAAAATTAATTATCCCCATGATATAAATTCATCTTATATCAGGGATCTGGCCTTTTGCAATCGTGGTTCCGACCATGCTCTCCTTTAAATACCATTTCTCGGACAAGTAAACCACTTGTCCTCTGCAGGTCAATGCACCTGTCCAACCTCTATATGATCTACCTTCGAGTATTACCCCGTGGTATCTCGATAATGTCACAGAACCATATTACTTCTTATAAGTTCATCTTCAAGTATTAGTTTTCAGCGATTCCAATTTCCCCGGGTTCTGAGTTGTTAGAAACTCAAGGACACCGATAAGTGAATCAATTCCGCACTCTAATTCAATAACTCTAAGTAATCTACATTGCTTATGAGTTTATAAATTCTTCAAGTCATATCTAGCCCGATCGACTATATCATTATCGTGTATTTTTTTTACTCTGCTACCTGGTCCTTCTTCCCGGAGCACAATTTCGGCAATGAGCTAAGCTTACGCCGATCTTCCTCAACATATCATTTCGCCTTGAACAACTAACTTGGTTTCAAGTTTGTATTGTACTAGTGGTTTCAATAACCTTTCGCCCAAACATTCATTTGACTTGATGTCATTGCCGATCGATTACATCTTAATGAAATCTCTCGACAAATGTGTCGTGATCATCATCAATAATGGTTGGCCACCTTCCAAGTTGTGAATCGAATTCATGATGGGAAATACCATCCTTTCCCCTCGATGATTTGTATTAACATCAACAACCTTCTTGCATTCCCTCCAACACAAACTTGTTCTTGTTTTGTGTTATACCTTGAGTTCCTTGTTATTCGACTTATGATATGCTCTACCTTGGAGTACTACCATGTTTCATGTCAAGAATGTTGTGAGAATTTCACCACCCCTTATGAATTCTTGATACAAGTAATACTTCTAGCCATCTTCGTTCCTTCCCTAGTCCCCGGGTTGTTTCTAACCGGAAACCCAACAATTGAAGTATGCTGTGCGAATTCAAAACTTCTAGCAAACCGAATGCTTTGAAGTGAATGGTCGATAGTTTCATTCCAACCCTTCTGGTTATTAAACATCCATACCAACATTGATTTTGCTACTTGGTACGTATTTCTAGGTGCATTTCGTTGGGTACTTAATAGTGGATGTTCTCCACAAACACACTTCATTATATACCTTGGTGTGACCAATGCTATCGCCTTGTTCACATAATTGTGAAATTCCATGCTTATGGAAATCTCGGTGAATTGTTGCTGAGCCCGTCGACCTCATCCTCAACTTTCCTTGCTGAAATTGTATGACTTATTTTATAAGTTGTTTCTGATGGATCCTGGTGTATCCAAAGTTTGACCTTTGCTTGAAGACCAGGTCGGGGCTATCTCGAAGCATGTCTGTGGTAGTCCGAAGATCCATAAGAACATTGTAAGCGCAATGCTAAATGTTGTTGATCAAGTATCCAACATCGTTGTATGAGTACAAATCATGATTCTTCTTACCCCTTTATCTATATGGTCATGACTTTGATCTGCTGACACGTATATCATGCCCTGCTTAATCTTGGGGATGAATTACTCCTATTCATTCTGTTTAAACACATTTTCCTTTCCATTTGTTTGTTTAACCTTGCTTTAATCTCCATATAATCTAAGCAGAAATAATTTTCTGCTTAAGTGAACACCTTGGTGTATAACTCTGTCAGTAAGACCCTGTTACTTTTGTTGATAACATTCCGGTAACCACTGATGGACGAGAACTTTCCCTATTGGTCAGCCTCGTTCAACGAGCAGGAAAATGGTTCTCTTCATCCCTCGCCCTTGGTACCGATGTTGTTGCCGACATAACTGACATGCTATCCTTTAACATGCCTTGCTTACATGACCGTGCAAGTTATCACCGCTCTTTCAACCTTTAACCCACTGGTGGGCCCATAACCCATAGTTCCACATGATCAAGACCTGACTATCCTATACACCCATGTTCCCAAGGTTATTCCTCATGCTTGGCTCTGTTTGTTGATCACGAGCCACCTTCCTAAATATGTTCTACTCTGGTATCAGGCGCAATACTTATTCCTATTGCTCTTAACCCCTTTCACCCTCTATTTCAGGCAACGAACGATTGCCTACGTGGTTGAAGCTTCTTATTGTTCCTCCTTACATTGCTCTCGATGACTTTCTTGATTTTCAACTCGAGATGCATCTATGCCACGTTCACCAAGATAGCCCCCAGGTACCTATCTTGTGTCCAGCTACGTCCTTCCCGAGCATTTCCCCCTTACTCCACCCCCTAAATCTCAGGACGAGATTTCTTGTCGTGGAGGCAATTTGTGATGCCTGGATAATTAAGCTACAGTAATCCTCAGTTAATGATGCCATGTCATCATATTACTGTTGCTAATCTCCGCTTGATCCAAATTCAAATTCAAATTCAAATTGAAGTCCAAAATTCAAGTTTCTCAAACATGCAAAATAAAATGTTCTAAGTGTGGCAAATATTCTATAACTAATTATGGTGGTGACCCAACACTTTTGTGAAGTGTTTACATCCCCTTTTATGAATATACCAGTGCCTTAATCGATCATTTAAATTCCCTTTATAATTTCAAAAAAGGTTAAGCTATTTTATTTGAGGGTGAAACTTTATGCGGTAGAGGGTTAAACTAAAACACTCAATTAGTTGTTGGTCTCATATTTTTATTAAACTAAAATAATGTGGGAATTAAGAAAGGTAAATAAACAGAATAGTCAAAAGATAAAAGTGTAACAAAAACCAATAAATAAATAAATAAAAGAGAAGACCCCCCCCCTGCTGGGCCGTGGCCCAGCTGGCCTCTGGACTGCCAGGCCGCCCCAGCCGCACCCCCATAACCCCCTGCCCCCCTCGATACCCTAGCCCATAACCACTCCTCCCGCACGAACCCCACTTCCCCGCCGACCGAGACCCCCACTCGCTCGTCCTCCCACACCACCGCCACCACACAACACATACCTCGGCAGAGGAACTCCCTCATGCTCGATGCCGAGCCGGCGACCCCCCCTCTGACCGCCTCCCCGCCCTTCCCCGTCACAGGTCATCTCTCCCTCCGTTCGCCCCAGCAGCTCGCCGCGTCCCTCTTCCTCCTCCCTCTGCCGAGCGCGGCCACCACCTCGCCGAGGCCATGGCCAACGCCCTTCCCAAGCTGTGTCGTGCTGCCCTATGACTTCCTCGACATCGTACACAACCTCCACGTGCCCGAGACCGACTGGAGCGGCCCCAAGTCGACAACATCGACCGGTTCCCCGTTGCGGCCACCGGAGCTCCTACACGTCGATCCCCGTGACTCCGACCTCCTCGCGTCACCTAGAGCACGACAACACCCTCGATGTGAGCAACTGCGCCGTTTACCCCTTAGCTTGAACTCGATTTCGAGCTCCGACGTCGTTTTTCGTTTTTTGTTGCTCCAGCCGTCGTAGTTGTCCCATTGTCACCCTTCCGCTCCAGCTCCGTCCCACCCCTGGCCGCGTGCAGCCCACGTGCTGGCCGCACCCAAAGCCTTGCCCTGCTAAGGCCTCTTTGCCTTGCCCATCCCTGCTCACTGCCCCGCGCGATCTCGCCACCACCGCTCCGACGTGCTGCCCCGCCTCCAGCCCCACAGGCCACTGCCGTGCCAGCGGCCACTTCCAGCGCCCGCGCCTACTCGGGCTTCATCCGGGTCGGGCGACCGCGTGCCCATGCGTCCACTTAGGCCCCATGGCCAATGACGGTTGGGTTCCGCCCCCTGTACCAATGACAAACGAGGCCCACGCCCCTGAGAACAAAAAAAGAGAAGAAAATAATAAATACATATAATTAATAATAAAATTAATTAATTAAGTAAATTAACTTAAACTAATTAATCTATTAATTAAACTAATTAACTTGGTTAGTAACTTAACAGTGAATGACATGTGGGACCTAGTGGTCTGTTGACTAGTCAAAGTATACAGTTGACCGCTTATGTCATGCTAACATCATGCTGACGTCATAATTGCCTTTTTCTAATTTAATTAATTATGTTAATTCTGAAAATGATTTAAAACTTTAAAAAATTAATATAAAATAAACCGTAACTCACATGAAAATACTTTGTACATGAAAGTAGCTCAGAATGACGAGACGATTCCGAATACGCTGCCCGTTCGTTTGACACATGCTCCTAGCATAGCGAACATGCAACTTTCCTCCTTTGATTCATCTGTCCGAAAAGGCCAAACTTCGGGAATACTTTCCCGGATGTTGTTCCCCTTCGCCGGTATCGTGTAGCACCGCGTTAGAGCCCCCTAGAACTACTTGTTGACATGTCGTACTTCCTTGTTGCATCTGTATGCTTTGTAATTATTGTTTCTTCCCCCTCTTCTCACCGGTAGACCGTGAGACTGATGCTACCTCGGTGATCGGCTGCATCAACGACGACCCTTCCTTCTTGCAGGAGCAACCAGGCAAGCCAACACCCCTTGGTCATTCCGATATCGCCCACTCTCTTCTCTCTTAAGCTTGCATTAGAACTACTACTGCTTTTTGTATGATCCTATTCTGATGCATAGCCTGTTGTTGATACCTGCTTTCATACCTTACATGTTTATACTAAAATGCTTAGTATAGGCTGGTTAGAGATCCACCAGTGACCTTCACATTGTCCCGACTGCCCCGCTGGATTATAAGAAGACCCGATCAATGGGATCGAAGACCAGGCCTCGGCACCGCACATCACATTCCCCTTAGTTGCTCGACACTACTGGGTTACTATCGAGTGCCGAGGGTGAGACCTCATCAGCACTTCTGATGTTAACCTTGATGTTAGTTCATCGGTTATGGTCATCGAGGGTGATTTCCTCCTTCTCCACTCCCGATAACGGCACTGTTGTGCAACTTCTCAAGATTGGACCTCGAGGGTGACTCCTCTTTTGTTCACCTTGACGATAAACATCCGGTGGAATTCCGTCGAGGGTGATTTTCTCAGGTTTTCCCTTTGGTGTTAGACACACAGTTACTATGGTTACTATGAATTTACAACTGTTGCATGGAAAGGCGGGTCGACCCTGAGGGGTACCTGCAAGTGATGTGGAGACGAGTTGACCAGGAGGGTACCCGAGAGTTGAATAGGAGGCGTGGCCGGGCATTCTTAGCCCTTGTCGCAAGTCCTCGAGAAGGGGCGACAGGGTCACATCTTGCGTGAGTCTCTGCTCGTTACCGCGTTCCCAAGACACTAAACGGTTTAGATATTTGATCCGATGGGCCTCTGGCCTGATAACGCTAACCATCACGTGGGCATAGTATGCGCGTTCTGCGTCGTATGCATCAACCGAAGCTTAACTAACGTCATTGCGAATGAGCGGCGCGCGCCGGGTTGGACCGCGTAAGCACCTACCTTTTTAAGGAGGTAGCCCAGGTCTGCTCACCGTCCGCCCACACAACGTGCAGGAGTTCCCGGGGCGATTGGCCCATGACCCCTGGGGGCATAGGTTTTAGTCCGGCGTGCATGACCTCTCTATTAAGCCTAGGTCGGGTTGCGACGTATTGTTTGGCCGAGGGCGGGCATGACCTGATGGTGTGTCCGGCCGGAGTTAAGCAAGCGTGGTGGGTAAGTTGGTGCAGCCCTGCAGGGAAGAAAACATCTATCGATAGCCTGTCCTACAGTAACGGACACTTGGAGTTCTATCCTGATCGCTAGAACTAGTAATGGATACTTAGACATGAATGGATATGTGGCTCTGGGATTGCTTCCTCGCAGGTAGTCGAGGAAGGATCTCCGGGCGTTAACGCTACAACATGCTTGATAACTATAATATATTATTCTATACTCTCTTCTATTCCTGCAAGATTGGTGGTTTCTAGAAGATGCTAGTATTCGATAGGACTAGCTTCTCCCCCTCTTATTCTGGCATTCTACAGCTTAGTCCACAGATACTACCCTTTTCATTGATATCGGTGCATATGTAGTGTAGATCCATGCTTGCGAGTACTTTGGATGACTACTCATGGTTGCTTTTCTCCCCCCTTTCCCCCCTTTCTTTCTTCTTTCTGGTTGATGCAACCAGATGGTGGAGTCCAGGAGCCAGAAGCCACCTTTGACGACTGCTATTACCCCGATGGAGGCTACTACTACGTGCAGACCGCCGACGACTAGGAGTATTTAGGAGGTCCTAGGCAGGAGGCCTTGACTTTTTGATCGTTGATGTTTTGTGCTAGCCTTCTTAAGGCAATCTTGTTTAACTTATGTATGTACTCAGATATTCTTGCTTCCATTGACTCTTGTGTATTCGAGCTTATATATTCGAGCCTTCGAGGCTCCTGTCTTGTAATATAAAGCTTGTATTATTTTATTTGTTTCTAGAGTTGTGTTGTGATATCTTCCAGTGAGTCCCTCATCTTGGTCGTACACATTTGCGTGCATGATTAGTGTACGGTCAAATCGGGAGCGTCACATTGGCCGTCCTTGAATTTTACCTTGGGGTGCCTTGGGCATCCCCAAGCTTAGGCTTTTGCCACTCTTTATTCCACAGTCCATCAAATCCTTACCCAAAGCTTGAAAACTTCACAACACAAAACTCAATAGAAAATCTCTTGAGCTCCGTTGGTATAGTAGAACAAAGCAAATAACCACTCAAGGTACTGTTGTGATCTTATTCTAATTTTATATTGGTTTAATATCTAATATATTCCAACTTCTCCATGGTTAATACCCCTGATACTAGCCATAGATACATCAAAATAAGCAAACAACACATAAAAACAGAATCTGCCCAAAACAGAAAAGTCTGTAGCAATCTGAAAACTTTCAGAAGGTTTCGACATTCCAGTGATATATTGCATTTTTTGCATAGGGCGCAAAAGTTTCAGTTTTTCAGCAAAATCAAATCAATGATCATCGTAAGCCATCACAAAGGTCTTACTTGTCTCAAACACTGATAAATACACCAAAACACAATTACTACAGAAGTAATATTGTAACGCCCTTAGCTAGGCATAAAAACGCAAAATAGATCTAGGTATTATCATCTTTGGCATGCAATCCATAGGTAGCTCTCACGATAGATTCATAAGGCAATTTAATTTTCTTTCTTGGAAAGTGTTCCATGACCTTCCTTAATGGAAATTAAAATCTAATGTTTACTTCTTTCATATCAATAATTGCACCAATTGTTCTAAGGAAAGGTCTACCAAGAATCATAGGACATGTGGGATTGCAATCTATATAAAAAACAATGAAATCTACGGGCACATAATTCCTATTTGCAACAATAAGAACATCATCAATCCTTCCTATAGGTTTCTTAATAGTGGAATCCGCAAGATGCAAATTTAAAGAACACTCATCAATTTTACGGAACCCTAGCACATCACATAAAGTTTTTGGAATCGTAGAAACATTAGCACCCAAATCACACAAATCATGGCATTCATAATCTTTAATCTTGATTTTAATAGTTGGTTCCCACTCATCATAAAGTTTTCTAGGGATAGAAACTTCTACTTCAAGCTTTTCTTCAAAAGATTGCATCATCGCATCAACGGTATGTTTAGTAAAAGCTTTATTTTTATTATAAGCATGAGGAGAATTCAACATGGATTGCAACAAGGAAATACAATCTATTAAAGAAAAATTATCATAATTAAATTCCTTGAGATCCAATCTAGTGGGTTCATCACTACTTAAAGTTTTGACCTCATCAATCCCACTTTTATCAATTTTTGCATCAAGATCTAAAGCTTCGAATTATTGGGATGCCTTTGAGATAAAGTTGACACATCTCCAGTCCCATATTTATCAAGATTTATATTGGAAAACAAATATTCAATAGGATTCACATCAATCACTGTAAGTTATTCATCTTTATTTTCACGGGAACTAAAAGAAGACACTTTTTAAACAAATCTTGTCTAGCACGCATCCTAGCGGTTCTTTCTTTTCACTCACTAATGGAAATTCTCATAGCCTTGAGAGAATTATTGATATCATGCTTGGGTGGAATAGATCTAAGTTTCAAATAATCAACATCAAGAGATATTCTATCCACGTTCCTAGCCAAATCATCAATCTTAAGCAATTTTTCTTCAATCATAGCATTAAAACTCTTTTGTGAAATCATTAAATTCCTTAACACTATTCTCAAAATCATAGGGCATCTTATTATAATTTCTGTAAGAATTGTTGTAGAAATTTCCACAATTATTAGAGGAATTACTAGGAAAAGGCCTAGGATTAAAATTTCCTTCATAAGCATTGTTACCAAAATTGTTCCTCCCAACAAAATTCACGTCCATAGATTCATTAGTATTTTAAATTAAAGTGGATAAGGGCATATCATTAGGATGAACATTAGTACCCTTGCTAACAAATAGTTTTATAAGTTCATCCATCTTTCCACTCAAAACATTAATCTCTTCAATTGCATGCACTTTTTTACTAGTGGAAGATCTTTCGGTATGCCATTGAGAATAGTTAACCATTATATTATCTAGGAGTTTAGTAGCTTCTCCTAAAGTGATTTGTATGACAGTACCTCCCGCAGCCGAATCTAAAAGATTTCTAGAAGCAAAGTTCAATCTGGCATAAAAGTTTTGTATAATCATCCATAAATTCAAACCATGTGTGGGACAATTTATTATCATAAGTTTCATCCTCTCGCAAGATTGTGCAACATGCTCATGATCAACTTGTTTAAAATTAATAATATCATTCCTAAGGGAGATGATCTTAGCGGGAGGAAAATACTTGGAAATAAAAGAATCTTTGCACTTATTCTATGAATCAATACAATTTTTAGGCAAAGATGAAAACCAAGTTTTAGCCGATCTCGTAGTGAAAATGGGAATAACTTTAATTTTAAAAGATTATTATCCACATCTCTTTTATTTTGCATATCACACAAATCAACGAAATTATTCAGATGGGATGTGGCATCTTCGCAGCCAGAAAATTAATCTTTCATGATAAGATTAGATTAAGCAGCATTGATTCACAAGATTCTACATTAGTAGCGGGAGCAATCGGAGTGCTAATAAAATCAATATTATTGGTGTTGGAAAAGTCACATAATTTGGTATTTTCCTGAGCCATCGTGACAAAGCAAACAATCCAACACACAAGCACACAAAAACCAAGTGAATAAGACGAACGAAAGAAGGGCGAAGAAAAGACAAATCTTTTCGAAATTCGTTTTAGAAGTGGGGGAGAGGAAAACGAGAGGCGAATGGCAAATAATGTAAATGCGAGAGGTGAGACTTTAACGAAAGGTACTTGGTGGGTCTTGACTTGGCGTAGATCTCCCCGGCAAAGGTGCCATAAATCTTGCTTCCTCGCTACTTTCCCGAGTTTGTGTTGGGGTTTCCCTTGAAGAGGAATGGGTGATGCAGCAAAGTGAAGTAAGTATTTCCCTAAGTTCTGAGAACCAAGGTATCAATCCAGTAGGAGATTACACACAAGTCGCCAAATACCTACACAAACAATCAAACAACTGACACCCGACACTATAAAGGGGTTCTCAATCCCTTCTAGGTTATTTGCAGAAGTGAGATCTCATAGAGATAGATAAAAAGGTAAAGTAAATATTTTTGAGTTTTTGGTTTATAGATTGAAAAGTAAAAGATTGCGAAATAGTAGATCTGAAACTTATAAGATGTAAAGAGATCCGGGGGCCATAGATTTCACTAGAGGCTTCTCTCCTGATAGCGAATATTACGGTGGGTGAACAAATTACTATCAAGCAATTGATAGAAAAACAAATAATTATAACAACATCTATGGCAATGATCATGAATATAGGCATCACGTCAGTGACAAGTAGACCGAAACGATTCTGCATCTACTACTATTACTCCACACATCGACCGCTATCCAGCATGCATCTAGTGTATTAAGTTCATAAAAATAGAGTAACACATTAAGTAAGCTGACATGATGTAGCGGAATTAACTCTAGCAATATGATGAAAACCTCTTCTTGTTATTCTCGATGGCAATAATACAAAACGTGTCATGTACCTTTCTGTCACTGGGATTGAACACCGCAAGATTGAACCCAAAGCAAAGCACTTCTCTCATTGCAAGAAAAACCAATCAAGTTGGCCAAGCCAAATCGATAGTTCGAAGAGAATTACTAAGATATCAAATCATGCATATAAGAATTCAGAGAAGACTCAAATATTATTCATAGATAGTCTGATCATAAACCCACAATTCATCGGATCTTGACAAACACACCGCAAAAGAAGATTACATCGGATAAATCTCCAAGAACAACAAGGAGAACATGGTATTGATGAACAAAGAGAGAGAAGAAGCCATCTAGGTACTAGCTATGAACCCATAGGTCTGTGGTAAACTACTCACACTTCATCGAAAGGGAAATGGTGTTGATGTAGATGCCCTCCGTTGTTTATTCCCCCTCCGACAGAGTACCGGAAAAGGCCTCCAGATGGGATCTTGCGAGAACAAAGAGTTGCGGCGGCGGAAAAGTGGTTTTGATCTCCCGTACAGGGTTTCTGGAGTATTTGGGAATTTATAGGTGAGAGATGTCGGTCAGGGGAGGTGCGAGGGGCCCATAAGGTAGGGGGCGCTCCCTCCACCCTTGTGGTCACCTCGCAGATCCCCTGGCATGTACTCCAAGTCCATCTGATGTCTTCTAGTCCAAGAAAAATCCTCGTAAAGTTTCGTTCTGTTTGGACTCCGTTTGATATTCCTTTTCTGCCAAACTCAAAAACAAGGAAAATAACAAAAAACTGGCACTGGGCTCTAGGTTAATAGGTTAGTCCCAAAAATCATATAAAATAGCATATTATTGCATATAAAACATCCAAGACAAGTAATATAATATCATGGAACAATCAAAAATTATAGATATGTTGGAGACGTATCACCTGCGTGCTCGCCCTAGCCGCACCTCGCTTGGAGCTTTGCCTCATCACATTCGTAAAGATGGAACTAACAAAGTTCGACGAGATCCATTACACCTCCACAAATGGAAGCCAAAAGCCTAGTCTCACATATCAAAGAACTCAAATGTTCTGCCCCCGCAGTAACCATCGTTGATAAACAGGCTGCTAGTGTTTGTGAGAGAGGAGCGGCTGAGTAGGCCAGCTACGCGCTTGAATATAGCATGGAGAGTACGCACTACATAGGTGTACTTTCCCTGCATTGATAGTATAGCGATGGTTCTGGAGAACAATAGTACCCTCCACTTGCAACTGTAGCTCCTTGGCCTTGAGATTCAAGAGTTCAAAACCGGTGCAATATAGAAGTACAGTACATCACACTACTTGTTGAGAAAGTAGTACTACTACTGCTACAGTACAATGTAGTAAATAATAACCTCACGATCGCGGGGCACTATGCACTACCACTATGCGTGCCCGCATAACTTCCTTAACGAAGGGACAAGGCCCTGCGGTTACGCTCTTATCTCCTCCTCGCCAGTTCCCCTTCCCCTGAAGAGACCAAGGCAGTTCGTCGCTGCTCCCATGGATTCACCAGGCGGTTCTCCTCCTTGTCGGGGCTGGGAGACCTTGGATGACCATCCTCTGGGAGAAATTGAACGCCGCTCTGACGTCCTCACCGCCGCAAGACTTGGTGCTTCCTGCACCAACTATTTTAAGACGGTGCTTAAATAAGCTTGGGAAAATGACATGCTTATTGGTCTTCCATGTGTCCTGGAGGAGAAGGTTATTCTACGGGACAATCCATCGAACAGTCCACCGCTCCCTAGCCATGGTTGCACGTTGACTCTGCTAGAGTTGCCGATGTTGAGAGGTAGTCGGATTTTGACCGATCGGCAGGTCAGTCATGGAGTTTGATCATGTAGTGTATATTCTAAATATAGTACTATACTTAATTATTCCATCTCGTAATTTCTCCGCTGCCCACCGTCTTATATATAGGTCTGGGTTCGTGACAACGAAGATTGGCTTGCATACCTCCGGCCGGATAACACCATCATTTTGCACAATATCCATAGCGGCGCAACCGTTCCCATAGACCCCCTCTCCACCATTGGGATCGGCCTTCCGGACTGGCTGGGCTTGAATATGTTGATAACGCCTACATGAGATTGAAGAAGATAGAAATTGCGGACCTGCTGACAAAGCGACGCGGCTATGACGATTACTATCTCATCGCGGTGTTCGATATAAGGATTGCCATCAATACAAGAGGCAGAGGCTGGCACATGTTGGCCATGGCAGATTTGTACCCCTACACGTTCGAAGACGTCGTGTGCCATGTAGGCCGCATCATCGCGGTGACTAGCTAGGGTAATTGTTTCATCTAGTTGCCATCCTACGGTACGGGAGATTACAAACGGAATGCACAAACCATCATTTGCATCCCTAATGGTACTCCATTATTTTGCAGGGACCAGTCATCCCCCGATCAAAATAAGATCGCCGATCCTGGATGTTCATTTGCATCCGTAGTTCGGTCTAACCTGGAACCTTGAAGCTGAATTTGGCATATTGGGATCGCCTATCTTAGCAGTCATTATCAATGGTACCATTGATGTGAAAAATGGTCACACGATCTACCACGATCGAACTGTCACCATCTACCTAGGTATTCCATTTTCTCATTTTTGTTTGTTAGAGTAGTAGTAACTTGTTAGATATTTTCTTTTCTTGACTGGGACATGTTTACTGTGCTAGTACTACATTTTAGTATTAGATTTTTTAACCCTCTCGCCTTCTCTTTCATTGTAGTACTACTTACTAGTACTAGTACTTTTTACCTTGGAGGACGCGTATAGCTAGCTAGGCCCATGAAGACTTGAACCCACTAGCTCCCACCATTTTTGTTTTTCCATGTCATACTATCTCATCCATGTAGCCAAGAGTGGCTATATATAATAAGCCGGTTATTTTAGTTCCTCTATACCGAAGTAGTACTATTTGCTGCACAATATTACTAACCGCCATATTTGAGCACAACATTATTATGCATGGACCTTAACCATGTACATCTCCATGTGTCCAGATCTGAGATGCCACGCGTACCAGATGAATGGCGCCGAGTTCGACACTGGTGATGCTATGTGGGTGCCTAGGAACACTCTTGGAGAGTACTCTCTTTTTATTGGGGACAGCTACCCCATTGTGAAGCGGATGCCACCTTCCGTGCACGACACCGATGGCCTGCCATTCATGAAGCATGGTTGTGTCTTCAGTGCATGCCGTCGGATGAACGACATACTGGGACACGCTATCCTTGATTTATGCCGCTTTAGCTTGGATGAGTCTCCATCATGTGGAACCGGACTAGAAAGTTGCGACAATGATTCCCGTTGCCCACCGCTATGGATCGGTCCATCTATGAAGAACGCCTGGGACAGGAACCTGCAGGAGGACATGGAGCACATCTATAACGTGTAAGTGGAGTGTGGTAAATTGTGAATGGTAGCGTTGTAAATATATGTAGACTGGTCATGTACAAATTTATCACATGAAGTGGAGATGAACTTGTGTGGCATACTGGCATTTGTCCATTAGAATTTATTTACTAGTAAATGTGTTATGTGTACGTGCAACTTGTGTGGCTCTTGCACGGGCTCCAACACGCTCTGTGGGAAAAAGGTGGCACAACCTTGGATATAGGTTACGTGGCGGCATTATACTGTAGCGATGGTTCGCTATAGTTGTTTGCCTCTTCGGGAGGTTCAACTGTTCGTACTCCTGTGGACCTTGCATTTGGCTCTTCGCCTATTCGAAAGGTCCAACAATAATGATACTACAGTACAATATGCTTCTGGCAATCTGACACTGAATAAACTGTTGCACGTCCACCACGAGGGAGAGGGAGAAGGAGAGGGTGTTGTAGTCAAAACCCTCTCCTCGTCCTGCGAGCCACCGCACGCGTGGGCGAGGGAGCGGGCGTAGGCGTACGTAGTAAGCAGGCTTCTCCTCCTATTAGCCACCGCATGTGGGCGAGGGAGAGGGCGTAGTAAGTAAGCTTCTCCTTGTTCGGTTAGTTGACGGGACACATCAAAGCAGTACTAGTCCATACTGCATCCTTTCTGGTTAATATGGCTTAATTTGAAACCAGAAAAATACATTGGCGGTCAACGTATGTAACAATACGGTCATTACGGTCACTATGTAGTTTTGCGGTGATTATACGGTCGCTGGTTCACCGTAGAGCACCGTATTGCACCCTACGAACTGGCCACATAGTCAACGTGGTACTTTGTTGAGTGGTTAAATTGACACCTGGTCTCTGGGTCCCACCTGTCAGTTGGCAGATCAAAGAAATTAGTTAAACAAAACTTTACGCAGGCATGACAGGAGTCCAACCCTTGCGTCCGAACCACCCTGGCTGTGTATGTGAGTGCATGCACGTTTACTCCCTCGATCCATGAAAAACTGTACATCTAGTATAAGAAAATTTTCCAACAAAGAGTGTACATATACACTTCCAATGCACTTAGCCTTTAATCTAATTGATATTGATTGCATGGTTAATAGTATAGCCAACTACCGGCTATATGAGTAGCCATGTCACATATATAGTTGACCTAATAGCCGGCATGTATAGTATTCCCTCCGTCTAGGTGTATAAGTCACCTTATGAAAACCAAATAATCCCAAAACACGTAGGCGCGATGCATTAACTCTCACCTCGTTTATTGTTTTTTGACATGAATAAATCAATCAACCAATAAGAGATGTGGGGCGTGTTCGCTTTCAATGACTTGAGACTACCAAACACGACATGTAGTGGTCAGTTCATTGCATGCAATGTTATTAATTTGAAAATAAACATTAAGTTCTCTCGTTTTCTACTCCGCCTTGGTTGCTAAATATAAGTGTTCGTAGAGATTTCAAAAAGTGACTACATACAGAGTAAAATAAGTGAATATACACTCTAAAATATGTCTAGATACATCCGTATGTTGTAGCCCATTTGAAATGTCTAAAAAGACATATATTTAGGAACAGAGGGAGTACATGTCTATCTGTAATTACAGCATGCAACAACCTTCATTTAATCTTCTTCTCTCAATGGTCGCATGCACACATAAGTCTACTACTTTTGGGCGTTAATTATGCCATGAAGTTATGGTTCCTCTTGGTCAATGTGTAAGTCTCTATATGTACAGTCTTTCATGGACGGAGGGAGTAGGTTGAGCACTTGAGCATGAGTGTTGTGTCGTTTGTTGTGTGCCGCTTGGATGCGTGAGTGTTGCGTGCGTGAATGTGTGCGTGTGAGTGTTGCATGTTGCATGCATGCATGCATGCATGAGGCTTTTACTCCCGCCCATTGACATGTTCATATTTCAAGCTTCATTAAAATGTTGCATGCAAGAATTAAGACTAGCCATAGTGGAGAGTAACATACACATATCCCTAGAATATGTTACTACCTTCATGGTGGGTAGTAACATAAGTGTGGTGTTATGCAAAGCTTCATTTATTAGGTTATAGACTCATATTGCATTGGGACATGTCATGTTATAGTAACTAGCTAAGTTACTCAAACTACCTCTCTCCTCATTAACTCATTGCCACATAAGCAAATTTGCTGAGTTGGACTCGATGTTACTGCTAAAGTGCTGGTCTTTTGTTCCTCACGCATGCATTCCAATTAATACGTTCGTAAACACAATTTTCTTGAGGAAAAGAGCCCATGATTGAGTACTTTCAGAAAGAAATCTTTGGGCACTCATAATTTACTACCTTCGTCCTCGTTTGTTGGTCCCATTTGTAATTTGTACTGTACTACCTTGGTTGATGATTTTTTTATTGACCTGTATATAAACCTCCGTACTGATTTATTGGTCCCTTTCATACTTAGTGTAAAATTTCGACTGTAAATTTAACTAACAAGTGTCCATGCATGTCATAAAAAACTGTACCATTAAAAACTATGTTCAAATAAGAATCCAGTGATACGATTTTTGGTGACATGCATAGCATTTTATCTATACCTCTATACCTACTATTAAAAGAAGGTGATATTCTTGGTTCGGTTTTCTTAGTTCGGTCTGTTGTAAAAATTTACACACGTCCCTCACACGTACGCATCGCTAGCTTCTCGTTCGATTCACACACGCACACGTACCCCTTTTGCTAGGGTGGCTATTTTTAACTTTGTAGTCCCAGATTGTCTCAATATCATATCAGCCCATGGACCAAGACTTGTGGGCCTGGAAGCATCGCTAGCTTCTCGTTCGATTCACACACGCACACGTACCCCTTTTGCTAGGGTGGCTATTTTTAACTTTGTAGTCCCAGATTGTCTCAATATCATATCAGCCCATGGACCAAGACTTGTGGGCCTGGAAAAAATATCCTCCTACGGCCGTTGCATCGTTGCCATCCGTAATCCCGCATCTGGCATCCAATGGCTGGGGCCGCACCACCGTCGCCCATCCTCATGCTCCATGCAGCCACTCTCAGCTCCATCATCGCTCGTGCCTGCCCTCACTTGTACAACACCACAACATTGATGAATTCAGAGACCACGGCACCCCGGCCCAGCTCAGACGCGGGCATGCTTGCCACTGGTTTGAAGGGGACAGGCAAGGACATCCTGCTTCTCCCGGCTAAGCTCCTTCATGGCACCCGGGGTACGGCCGATGCTTACTTGGCTGCCGGCTGGAAGGGGACGCACGAACGTCCTAATCCTCTAGGCCAATCTCCTCCATGGCGCCTGTGCTGCGACCTAGGCCTACTTGGCCGCCGGCTGTATGGGGGGACCCTGATGGGTGAGCAACCGAGGACAAAGGGAGCTCGATAGTCAAGGAATGATGGATCTGTGAGAATAAGGGAGCTCCATTATAAAGAAAACGAAACTAGGAGATAAAAGCATTATGGGTTATCCTGATGGCTGTTTGTAGTAGTAGAGATGGTGAAAATAAATCTGCGCCATGTCCTTTTGAGGGCTGCATGAAGGAGCTGAAAACTCCATTCAGAAACGGAAGGAACTGAAAACTCCAGCCTGGTCCATCTGTGTGCGAGAGAGCAAAACCAAGTTTGGCAGACGGTGAGCAGGTGAGTGTAAGATGTTGCAACACCAGATTGAAATCTGGTATTCAGTCAGTCTTCTATCACGATTGCTTCAGTGGGTGGTTTAAATTACAGTCTACACTACAAGAAAATGTATTATTAGCGACCACAGCTATTTTTACCAAGCATTTTGGTGCCTATAGATATACTAATTGCATCCAGTTTTGTGCAAACTCTGTTACTATAGGCACCTGTCTAACTACTTTTATTCGGATTTTTTTACTGAAGTTGCCCACTATTTGTTACGTGAGGATCAACAAGGTTAGATCTTTGTGGGCATAGTGAATTCCCTTTTTGTTTGCGTGTGTTAGACTTACACTTAATTAGTATGGTCAGATTAGGTAAACTGCACACAGTGATATTTTTTTTGAATTTTGCACACAGTGATTTTAGATGCTCTGATAGAGAACTTTTAAGTGGATCAAATTATCTATATAGTTAATCTATTTTAGAGATGAAGATAAGAGCACATGTACCTCTAATTTAAACATGTTATGTCCGTTTATTTCCATCTACTGTGAAAGAGACAAAGATATAATAAGAGGATCCGTCGACATATAGACTTCCAAATCTTCGATACAAACATCAACAGTGGACATGATTCATTATCTGGCCAGCTCAAGGACATTATACTCACCAACACCAAGGTCACCAAGAATGCAGTGAAAAAGATGATGAAGATACTATTCATGACTCCCGTCGTGTGCGGCCACCATGGTGACAGTACACAGCTGGGATTCACGACGGGGCTGAGGTGGATCCATTGCAGGATCATAAGCAATTGTGCATGTCATGTCATGTCATGTTGATGTACATGATGCAGGGAGCAACGACACAGTGAGGAGATAAAAACATGCATAATCCTTTCATGTTTTCTTCCTCGTCAGTTTTCATGGCGGTTATGTTTTAATAGTGTATCCCCGTTGCAATGCACGGTCAATTTTCCTATTAGTTAAATAGATTATCAAAGTTTGACACAATATACTACTAGTACTCCTACATTCCTGGCGTTGGGTGCCTTGGCCAATGTTTCATCTTGTTGGACAGGATGAGAGTAGAGGCATAGGGATACTGTAGATAGGAAGTCTTGGCCATCCTTTATTCCCCATGTCGGTCAGAGAGAACTATTAAACTAATTTTCACAATGAAGTGACAATACACACTGCAGCAGATGGGACACTTAATTAATAAGCTGAACAAGCATGTTGGTGTTACTAAATCAGCCTTACCCAGTATTGCTATCATTTTTGCCAGTGGAGCACTCTTCCACAAGTAAGCCTACGCACCTCTCTCTTCTGTTAACAGACATATGGGCCCTCTTGAGGTAGACTCACATGTCATCGGCTTAACTATTTACACTCCGAAGGACGATATATCCTATTAGTAGTACTAGTAGAATTGAGATTTAATGCACTTTCTTGCATGTCTTTCCCTCTTCTTCCTCCTCTCTTCCCCATCGACGGCCGCACACCATTTCCCCTCGCTCATTGCTCGCCCACCCGCGCCATCCTCCTTGGTAGCTCGCGCGTACCATATCCCCCCTCCCTGCTCACTGCTCGGCCACACACGCCATCTTCTTCGCTCGCCCGCCCGAATCCACTTCCACGCTCGCTCGCAGGCACCGAAAACCCCAATCACTCAACGCCCTAAAAACCCTATGGAAGAACCAGTTGACACGCAGAGCCGCAATTGGAATTCCCTCCCCGATGTTCCATTGGAGAAGATCTGTAATCGTATGAACCTGCTCAGCACCGTGCATCTGGCTGCATGCTCGGTGTCTTTGTACCGTCTACTCATTTGCAACTGGCCAGACTTTTTCAAGACACCCTGCTTTCTAATGCCCGATCCTCGTAGGTGGCCCAAACACCGACTTGAAGATCCTACGGAGGTTGTCGTGGTGCCCCTCGACATGCTACCACTACCCTTCCACATGTCCTTCATGCGCGGCCACTACTAGGCGGGCATGAAGGCCAACCGGATCATTCTCATCCACCAATCCAGTAGTCCATGGCGTCTCATGGATATATACACCTAGCGAGAGATCACCCTTCCATCATTGGATACCTACGGCATCGAGGCTCCCGGACCGCCGGACACTCCTGCCTACTATGCACGAGACGCGTCAAGCTTTTGGTGTGACCTCCATTTGTTGAAGGTTGTAATCCGCGAAGTGCCCACACCATCAGAAGACTACATGGATTACAAGCTTATTGGCTTATTCAACATGAGATTAGTCTATTTGGAATCCGGTCGCCATACATGGTTATGGGCCATCATCAATCCTATTGACCCTCCATTTCTGTCTGATGCTATAGTGTAGGATGGCATCGTTTATGCGATCGACGCACATATTGGCTACATATACTGGTGGAATCTATTGTCGGGTAATTGTTCTATCTCATCTCATCTTTACCTTATGAATATGAATGCCTGTTGATTGTTAGAAATTTAGAATAGATAGTATGTCTATAACCACAACATTGCTATATGTTCCTCTCATTTCGTAGATTTTTATGACCACACATCTTATTGTTGGAGTTGATACGAGAACAATTGGCATCTAATGATTGTTAGAATAGATATTAACTTGGGGTATGATTATGACCACAGCATTGCAATTCTCTGTCAATGATCTGTGTCACTATTATCATAATCTTAATTCCATACATACTCTAGACATGATTGTAATTTTTAGTGAATTTGGTGTCCAATTTGATTGGTTGCAGCAGACGCAAATGCGCTGGCCTTCATAATTCCAGGACCTAGAAATATACAAGTCAATGGGTGGTGTTTTATCGCTTGTTCAATTGACATCAGTCATTTGATGCTCATTCGCACGTACCAAATTGACCAAACCATTTCATCAAGCCACATGCAGTACAATGCCTGGGGCGTTTGTGACTGTGATGGCTATGGCTGCTTCTTGTTCGTGAAAGATCCCAGCTCCCTTGGGCCAGGCGTATTCAACTAGAGGCGGGTTTATAGCCTCGGCAACCACTCCATGTTCCTCGGGATCAATTATCCGATCATCCAACCAATAATTGATCATATCACCGGCGATGATTACCGTGCTATGTAACTCCCATTCGTCGGGGGGAACTGTGTTTACACATCGTACCATGGGTTTCATGAATCACCATATCCAGAGATTCGTCGACTCAGCTTGTTCCCAGGTAATCTTCTATGTGTGAAAGGCATCAAGCTTTTGCACAGAAGCCATATATATATACCAATTAGGCTTCAAGTGCGTACTTGTTGGTGAAAGTGTTGTCCAATGGGAATTATATTTTGTATTACTCATGTAGCCTACAAAATCTTCCACACAGCCTTGTAACTTTGTACTACTTCATTTCTGAATTTGTACTAGTCCTCTAGACCGTATATTGCGCTACTATTACTACTACCTCCCTCCTGGTTTATTGGTCCCCTTCGTAATTTGTGTCAAATTTTGACCATAAATTTAACTAACTAAATGTTAATGCATGTCAAAAAAATTATATCATTGAATTCGTATTTGAACATAGTTTCTAATGGTATAATTTTCGGTGACATGCATTGACCTTTTGTTAGTTAAACCTATGGATAAAATGTGACACTAAATATGACTACTAAGTAGTACAATAGTACTAGTATATGTTGGTCAAAATTATTCATCATGTCCTCACATTCAATTGATGTGACAACATGCCGCACGTGACGGGACACAAGAGTCCCGACGGCGTGTTCGGTTCACCAAAGTGAGACTCACCCCTCCCGTAGTACTACAACAACACTCTCGCATTCTCTAAAAAATCACTCTCACATTCTCTCCCGATCTCCCAGCCTCCCATCCGCCACCTTGTTCTGATCCATTTGGTACGATGAGCGATGAGCTACTAGAGTTGCTATACTCCATTGCAAGTATTCAAAAGGGAGACGCTCAAAAAATCGATCTCGAGAAGGATGCTCTTCAAGCTAGCAGGATGAACGAAGGAACCAGCGAGGCCGCTCCTGTGAGTATTCGTCCCATCGCCCTGTATGACAATTTCGATCTTTATGGGGGTTTTCAAGTCTTTAGAGTCTACATGTAGTAATGAAGTCGAGACCCCAATTTGTTTGGGTATTGTGGAATTCAGATTTGGAGTACCACTTATCTGTTGAAATCTTTCATCATTTACTTAAAACAGTTGATTGATCATATATTGACTACCATTTAACAGGAATTAACCGATGCAAGTCCAAGAAGGATTGGCCGGTGCTGCCAGGTGGCGTCAAGTTCAATCCCACGGATCAGGAGCTGATCGAGCACACTGAGGTCAAAGTGAGTGCTAACAGCGCGAGATCTCACCCTCTCATCGATTTGTTCATACCAACCATCTACAGCGAGCATGGCGTATGCTACGCCCATCCTGAGAAACTTCCAGGTGACACACCGATCAACCGTCTACTTGCACAAACATATTCCTTTGGTTATAGCTCTATTTTTCTTTTTAGACGCAGACCTAGTGAAGCAATTACAATTTGACAATTAATAAAAAGTGAAACAAGTTACTTCAATATGCCAAAGATCTTATGAAAATGCCAAATACATTCCCTACAACCTGTATTCGCCAATACTTCATGTATCACACTGAGTGGCCTAAGCAAGCATTTCTTCCAGTGCAACTCCAAGGCGTTCAAAAGGGGCACGCAAACGCGTCGCAAGATACAATGGAGTGTGAAATGCACGTGATGTGGCACAAGACCGGCAATACCTTACCGGTGATGGTCAACGGCCGGCAGACGGGCAGCAAAAAGGTTCTAGTGTTGCACACCAACAATAACTTCGACCAGCAGAAGACCAACTGGGTGATGCACCAGTACCACCTCAGGGACCTATAGCAAGAGAAGGAGCGGGAGCTGGTCATCTGCAAGATTTTCTACTAGATGAACACCAGGGCCAGGACTAAAAAGATTATAAGTTAGTTTTGTATTGGTACTTGTTCTACCTAGACGTCAGCAAGTTGGTATTGTTGTTAAGGATCTTTCAATATGAACTTGGCACTTGCTTCCAACCATCATGTTGAGAGTCGACATGGATATAATGTTGAATCATTTGTTTTGAAATGAATTTTCATGCACCTGGTTTATTTTTTGATTCGTAGCATAAGCACCTGCCGTTCGTATTCCCAGTTCTCCATTTTTTTACCTATTAGCAAGATGCCCGTGCGTTGCATGGAACATCAGGATGCATTTATATGAGTAGTTTATCCTGTGGGAGATAAGGATGAACGAGGGATGGCACTATTTGTAAATGTGGCGAGGATGCGGGTATCTTTTTGCAAAATTGTGATAGTTTCCTTCCTATCCGTCAGATATAGATCGAGCGGCCTATATTGCAGGATGGCAGGCACACCATCATCACCAACTCTGTTTTTATAAGAGTAGATTCGAGTATGCACGGGATCCATTCTGTGGGTTTCACTGACTGGTAGTTGTTTTTTTTGAGACAATCACAGGCTGATAGTGCTGAAAGTAGCACGTTGGGACTGGGATATGATAAGCCAAGACAAGTTGCAAATTGTTAAAAGAGTGGAGCGATGGATATGGGCCTTCCAAAAGAGTTAAGTATCGTGACAAGCGCCTCCCATGGACTAAAAAAAGGCCTAGTCGGTTATTTTTAGTTAATTATGTAAAATATTCCATAATAAAAAGAAATATGTAAAATGCAACGAATTTTGTCCGGTTTCACTAAAAATCATCCGATTTGCATGAAATTTGTTTGTGAAACCACAATTACCTGTCCATACAGAGCCTAACCGTACGGAACTAGCAGGTCCATGACGGTACACAAGCAAGTGCATGCAGTTATTATCATGATGGAAACTTAATGTTGAAGTCTGGACGGTGAAACCCTTGAATGTTTCAATGTAGTCACAATAAACGAGAGAATTCTGCAAGTACAGAATGATAACTCGGATCCAGTAAGTATATTGTTTTGTTGGAGAAACAAATATATTGTTTTTTACAGGTCGAGCAAATATCAACTGGGCTGTAGACTGCCTAGGCTTGGTTTTGTTTTTGACATGCCCAGCCCATGACGACGATGGGGCACAAAGATCCAGATGGTATTAATTCGCCTCTGGCCTGCCATCCTTAGTTATATTTTCTCTTAGAACATCCCCACGCAGATTTTTTACTGAAGAAAACGCATAGCCCAGTTCTATTTTCCTTTAAAAACGCCATGTGCTACTTCTGTGTTCTTCAGTAAACATTTTAACCGTGCAATAAAGGCCTAGCTATCCTTCTCAAAAATTTAAACTTCCATTTTCTGATCTATACCTATAGGTTTACTAGTTCATGTAGATATATTATTATAGCGAAAATACGTAAAGTTCCCTTTTCATATTTATATCCTTATTTTTTTCCGCCCAGCGCTGATGTTTTTACCACTGGTTTTCCCTAAACCCAACTATTTTTTCACACGTCTTATTAGCTTACAAAAAGAAAACAATATTTTATTTGGCAAATCAATAAGTTCTTAAAAAATAAATATTTATCTTTTCTGGATTAAAACAGTTCGGACACCACCAAAATATGCAAAAATAGGTTGAACTTTTTGACTGTGATCCTGGGCATAAAATGGGTTGTAATAAATTCCTTAAGAATTAGCAAATGGGCTACAATTTATTAAAAAAATAGCACATGGCCTCAATGTTGTCTGCCACAAATTTGTAGGCTGACTTGTGGGCCTACTAAGTTCATGTGTAGACAAGGTTTCTTAAAAGAACTTAGTACAATCAACTCTACCAGTGTTAGACCATTACATGTCAATCTAACGGCAATCGTGCTTCTTCAGTCTCCGATCTTCCTGCTCTAGCCGCCCAAACCAGCGCTGGTGGAACCGCCTACTCCCGCCTCCCGTGGCCGGCTGTGATGTTGGGCAGGCCTCACGGCCCCACCCTGCCTGGCCATCCCTCTATCACCCACACATCATGTTATTCTCTAGCGACGGTAGCTTCACACTGCAGCCAAACCTGTAAACCCTCGTACCCCCTCCGCGTGGGAAACAACTTCCGAGTCTTCGTTGGTTGTGGGTCGTTCCCTTACTTGGCCTCGCCGAGTCGCCATCCTCCACCGCCTTGGTGCTCTCGGTGCAGCGTGGTCAATGTGGTCAACGATCGACATCCATCGGAAGAGGACTGTGCAAGGAGAAGCTAACAGTTGGGTCCACGGCCGCACACAAGGAAGTGCCTCTTTATTATGCACAAAATAATGATTCATCCACCTGACAGCGGGGACCTACGAGAAGGACCTTTGTTCATCCAAAAAAAAGTTCGTCCCACTCACAGCTTGGACCCACCAGATATATCTTCGCATGCAAGGAAGTGCCTCCTTAGTACGCACAAAAAATGAACACTCCTCCTGCTAGCTGGGACCCACCCGATATGGAGGCTGACTTGTGGGCCTACAGAGTTGATGCGTACGCAGGGCTTTGTCAACTTATAGTTAAAAATGATTCTAGGTGCAGTGACCGTTGGATGTTAATCCAACCTCCATCGTGCTTCTTCAACCACAAGTCTTCTTGCTCCAGCCGCCCAAACCAGCGCCGGCCGTGCCGCCTGCCCCTGCCTCCCGTGGCTGGTTGTGCTACTATGCATGCCTCACCGCTCCACCCTACTCCTAATCTCTGGCCTGGCCATCCCTGTACTCACGCAGACCTCCTGTTATTCTCCGGTGATAGCAGCCTCACACTGCAGCCGAACCAGTAAACCCTCGTACTCCCCTCCGCGTGCGAAACAACTGTGGTCCTGGGTCAATCCCTTCCTATGCCTCGTCGTCGTCTAGTGCATTGGTGCTCTTGGCACGTTGTGGTCAATGTGGTCCAGGAACGACTTCCATCGGAAGAGGACGGTACGTGGAGGGGCTGACAGCTGGGTCCATGGCCGTACGGAAGGAAGTGCCTCCTTATTACGGGTAAAAAAATGATTCGGCCCTAACAGCTGGGACCCGCTGGCTATATCTTCGCACGCAATGAAGTGCCTCCTTATCGTCCCTAACAGCTAGGACCGACCTGGTCGAACCCTACGTAGGATTGACTGTCTGGTCACGAACGTGTACGTACATACTGGTCGATCGGTCTCTATAATGATGAACCATGGCCCAGTAAGAAGCATCACGTGTAGTAGTAGAGCCCCCGACGTAGTACTTCAGGTAATCCAGTAAAAACCGTGTACACGTGCATACATCGAAGTGCCCAAAAATACGGCCCTGTAAGTACATACAAGCGGAGTGCAGGGCCGCCAGGGGGACGGTTCCCAAGCCGCGGGGGGAAGTGCGGAAACCGATGACTATGGCGGGACCGTCAGGGGCACCAGCGGCAGCCCTCCTGGCTTCAGCGGCTGTACGTAGGAGTTAGACCCGTAGGGCGCCACATAGGTCTGCGGCGCGACGTAGAATGCCCGATGCGAGGGAGGGTAAATGATAAAAACAATTTTTTGATGTGGAATACTACCTAACATAATTTTAAATGTAATTTTCTTTATTGTGGCATGAATGTTCAGATCCGAAAGATTCAAGTCAACAGTTTAATATTGACATAAAAATAATAATACATCAACCATACTAACAAAGCAATCATGTCTTCTCAAAATATCATGGCCAAAGAAAGTTCATCCCTACAAAATCATATAGCCTGGCTATGCTCTATCTTCATCACACAAAATACTTAAATCATGCACAACCCCGGTTTCAGCCAAGCAATTGTTTCATACTTTCATTTTTTCAAAAAATTTCAACTTTCATGCAATACATGAGCATGAGCCATGGATATAACACTATAGGTGGAATAGAGTGGTGGTTGTGGAGAAGAAAAAGGAGGAAGATAGTCTCGCATCAACTAGGCATATCAATGGGATATGGAGATGCCCATCAATAGATATCCATGTGAGTGAGTACGGATTGCCATGCAACAGATGCGCTAGAGCTATAAGTGTATGGAAGCTCAACTAAAGAAACTAAGTGGGTGTGCATCCAACTCGCTTGCTCACGAAGACCTAGGGCATTTTGAGGAAGCCCATCATTGGAATATACAAGCCATGTTCTGTAATGAAAATTCCCACTAGTATATGAAGATGACAAAACAAGAGACTCTCTATCATGAAGATCATAGTGCTACTTTGAAGCACAAGTGCGGAAAAAGGATAGTAGCATTGCCCCTTCTCTCTTTTTCTCTCATTTTTTTGGGCCTTCTCTTTTTTTTATGGCCTCTTTTTTTCGTCCGGAGTCTCATCCCGACTTGCGGGGGAATCATAGTCTCCATCATCCTTTCCTCACTGGGACAATGCTCTAATAATGAAGATCATCACACTTTTATTTACTTACAACTCAAGAATTACAACTCGATGCTAGAACAAAGTATGACTGTATGTGAATGCCTTCGGCGATATACCGGGATGTGCAATGAATCAAGAGTGACATGGATGAAAAATTATGCATGGTGGCTTTGCCACAAATACGATGTCAACTACATGATCATGCAAGGCAATATGACAATGATGAAGCATGTCATAATAGATGAAACGGTGGAAAGTTGCATGGCAATATATCTCGAAATGGCTATGGAAATGCCACAATAGGTAGGTATGGTGGCTGTTTTGAGGAAGGTATATGGTGGGTGTACGGTATCGGCAAAAGTTGCGCGATACTAGAGAGGCTAGCAATGGTGGAAGGGTGAGAGTGCATATAATCCATGGACTCAACATTAGTCATAAAGAACTCATATACTTATTGCAAAAATCTACAAGTTATCAAAACAAAGCACTAAACGCATGCTCCTAGGGGAAGGGTTGGTAGGAGTTAACCATCGCGCGATCCCGACCAACGCACAAAGGAAGACAATCAATAAATAAATCATGCTCCAACTTCATCACATAACGGTTCACCATACGTGCATGCTACGGGAATCACAAACTTTAACACAAGTATCCTCAAATTCACAATTACTCCACTAGCATGACTCTAATATCACCATCCTCATATATCAAAACAATCAGCAAGTATCAATTTTCTCATAGTATTCAATGCACTTTATATGAAAGTTTTTATTATACCCATCTTGAATGTGTATCATATTAGGACTAATTTTTTAGCCAAAGCAAATTACCATGCTGTTCTAAAGGACTCTCAAAATAATATAAGTGAAGCATGATATATCAATAATTTCTATGAAATAAAACCACCATCGCGCTCTAAAAGATATAAGTCAAGCACTAGAGCAAAATTACCTAGCTCAAAATATATTAGTGAAGCACATAGAGTATTCTAATAAATTCTAATTCATGTGTGTCTCTCCCAAAAGGTGTGCACAGGAAGGATGATTGTGTTAAACTAAAAAGAAAATACTCAAATCATACAAGACACTCCAAGCAAAACACATATCATGTGGTGAATAAAAATATAGTCTCCAGTAAAGTTACCGATAGACGAAGACAAAAGAGGCGATGCCTTCCCGGGGCATCCCCAAGCTTAGGCTTTTAGTTGTCCTTGAATTATACCTTTGTTCGCACACGAATACGTCACCGTGTACCTCCAACGCCGAGGGTGATGCACCGCAGCTCACGTCGAAGGAGACCCGCCTGGAAGCGCGGTACGCAAGCAATCCGGCGGGCGCTTTTGAAGACCCGAAACCCCACACGTCAGGGAGGGACCCCGTCTGGACGCGCGGGGGCTATGGGATGCCCTAGGTCGACCTGATCTCCCCTAGGTCCTCGAGGTTCGCCGCCCTGCAACAAGAAGAACGAACGAAGAACGAGGAAGAAGAAGAACTAGGGTTAAGGAGAAAAGATAAAAGATAAAAATTGGTAGATGAATTGATCGATTGTGTGTTATACAATCGGCCGTCACCCCTTAGGTATATAAGAGGCGGCTGTACTTCTCGTGCAAGGAAAAGGCTTGGATTCACGTCCAAAACCATAGCCAAATTTGGATAGGTTTTGTCCGAACTTTCCAAAATTGTTCGGTTTAAACTGGCTGTACCTTGCGGGTAATTTTTGAGGTGGTAAACGACCTCGGATGGAAAAGAGCCCAAAAGCAATCATGACCGTTTCGACGAGACGAACAACTTTAATGTTGAACGTTTTTCGATTTGAAGCCATCTTCTAGGCCAAACCGGTCACGCAATACAGACTGTTATTCGCGCTACCCATCAGACACGTGGCTGGTGGGGCGCGCCACTTATGGCTCTGTGACAGAGCTGTGTTCGGATGGCTGTAACTATTGCATACGAACTCGGATTGGGACGATTTTTATATCAACATCAACCGTTTCGACGAGACGCACAACTTTCATGTTGAAACTTTTTCCATTTGAGGTCATCTTAATTGGTTTCAAGCCATTCTTTAATCTGGTGTCACCATGAGCATCTCTAAACTTGTCATAACTTTTGCATCCGGACTCCGTTTTAGACCACTTTCATATCCATCTTGATCTTCTCAAAGAAAGCCACGTCATGGTGACTTACAATCATAAGTTTGAAGTAATCTTGACATAGATTAAAGCAACTTTTACGATTGTGCCACTTTTGAGCGTCAACACATGCCCCCCTGTTTTTCGGCAAAGCAAGCGTGCCGAAAATAATTTGTACCATGTTAGTTCTAAGGACGATGTCAACACCCCATCGACCATTTAAATGCTTAGGACAATAATTATATATTGGCCATTATTGTTCTTGAACCCTTGATGCAAACTTGGGCGAAACCTTCTCAACTTCATTAACAATCCGATGATAAAGTTCCATAGATATGTATCTCAAGGTCATCCTCCGAACCATATTGTTCCCCCTTTTGCTAGGATTTTGTAGATAATCAACAATAAACTCTCTCCAATCCTTACTATCACCTGCATTAAAATTTATTAGTGGCCGAAGCTGTGAACTTCGGTTCGGCCTTACCTATGTTGACGAGACGAAGCATCGGCTATTGAGAGAAATGCAATACACCATGATTAATGTAGTAGCCGGATGCTTGCTATGCAAACTCTTTTGAATTGTCATGTCTAAATATAAGAACAATCTTAATGCTACCCAAGGTAAATTTTGCATCTAGATATACCCCAAGATAAATTATAAGCAATTCGTCAAAACATTCATAACCCTTGGATATTTGTTGCACTACTCATAACGAATCATCGAAAGCCTCAATATGTACAGCACCTATAGCAAGTAAAAGAGTCAACCCGAATAACAATGCATATTCGGCTTTGATTAATCATGCATAAAAATATTCTAAGCGGCACGAGGCTTCAAAAATAGTACCACAAGGAGATATATAAACAACACCAACACTTTGGCCATTGCTACGAACTGAAGCATCAAAACATAATCTCCATAGTACTAAAGAGACAAGTCTAACATCAATATTATGCATGTCATTCATCCGATGTTCAGTAATAAAATCAACTATGCTTTGGCCTCTTATAGATCTCAAAGATGCATAAGCCAAATCATATCCAAACAAAGTATAAGCCCACTAGCCAATTCTGCAACTATGAATTGGTCTATGCAACATATATTCAATGATGTCTCAACTCCATTCAATCATAATATAGGCATACATATGAATTTTCATGAGCACATACCTTGTCTCGCTCTCCATTCGAACTAAGGACGATGCTAGAATACTACACCGGCCATGCATTGACATATTCTTAGGATGATAGATAAATATCGGCCATTACCATGTAAACTTCATTCAAAGCACATATAGCCGAAACAAACAAATGAAATGACAAACTAAGTATTTCGGCCCTTTGGATCAGCAACAAACTTGTAGTTAATCAAATGTATAGTGACTTGGTAATAGCCTTTCATGATGTAAGAAATTATATGGCATCCATGGATTAAAATAAGCCCATTGAGGGTTACCAATCATACCTGATGACGAATTCCATGACATGGGCGTTAATGGCATAGTTGAAGAATATGGATAATGTGTAGACCGAAGATGCTGAAACCTTCGGCTTCGTCCTTCATAGTTTTCACTCTTTTCCTTCTTCACCTTTGCCGCACTTCTTGTAATGAAAGCTTGCACATAATTCTTATTTTGAGCACTTCCCTTGGGAACCCATGCCATGTTTCTTTCTTCAAGTTCTTGTGCACTAAGTTTTTGTAATTTCTTGTTTTGCCAATATGATAAGCCGAGTGGGCACCCCGGCTGCGATTTTGTCTTGGCCAATGACAATCCTTTTTTTGGCCTTGTGCACTCTCAACTTCTTTTCTTCAGATTTGGCACTTTGACTCTCAATAATTGGTTGCTTCATCTGATTTCCTTTAGTAGCCAATGTCAACACTTTAATTGGCTCTTTTTCATTTGAGATCAAATCTGAAGTTGCACTCTTACGACCATCTCTTTTAACACGGTAAACTTGCTTGACCACCTCTTTCTTCTTCCTTGAGCTCCGGACCGATTCCTTATGATTGAAACAGTCTTTAACATGTGATAGTTCAAATATTGATCTTCTCGGAGCTGCATAATATTGGTGAGATGGTCTAAAATAAGATGGAGAATGCGCCTTTGTATCATACCTGTCCCATGATGGATATGGATCTACTTGAGCATAGGGAGGCAGCCACGACATTGGCATTGGCATTGGTGGTCCAAAATAAGGATATGAATATGTTGCATAAAAATTGTCACTTTGCCAATACCGATCCTCATACTTGCGCCTTGGGGGTGATCTTTGTTTCTTTGCATGATTTGGCCGATAAGCATTCTTCTCTTCACTCTTCTTTTGATAATTATCCAATAGTTCAGCGAAAGTGATTTTTGATCTCTTACACTTGCGCTTATTTTGGCATTTGCTTTCTTTTGGTTTGCTTTCATCGATCATTGGATTTGCTTGTTGCCCCCCAGTCCTTGGCGTCTGCATTGTAGCTTCGATGGAATTCTCGCCCTCAAGATTATGTTCATTATGCTCTTCAACAACTTCTTTACTTGAAAGCTTGATCCCATCACCTGCAGTTTTTATCTTCTCTTTAAATGGATCGGCTTGAAGCAGCCGAGGCAAAAACTTTCTGCCATCGGGACCAATCGGAATAGACTTGTCATATCTTGGTGTTTCAGCAAATTTCAATCGTCCTTTTTCAACAGCCGATTTAACTATTTGACGAAACATATTGCAATCCTCAAAATTATGTTTGAACGAATGATGCAATCTACAATACATTCGTCCTTGAATTGATAGATTGACATGGTGATCAAGAATTCTTATGTAATTATTTTTCAGCAAAAAATCAAATATTTGATCACACATGCTTGAATTGAAGGTAAACTTTTTATTCTCTAGCCGATCTTGCTGTTTGAACGGCTTTGGAGATAAGCAAACGAATGGTTCAGATTTGTAGTCTCCCCATTCGGCTATGCATTGTTTTTTCCACTCTATCTCCAATGTCTTTGGATAAGATATTATATTAGCATCAGTTTTCTCAATAGAATTTAATCTTGGCTTTAAATTTCTGAAACGAAGATATTTAGAACATACATGTCTCAGTTGATACCAAGTGCAAGCCAAGTACGAAACAAGCAAAGCTACCCAACTAGATATGAACTTTACATAAAGCAACGGGGAAAGCTTTGGCTTTAACAATAAGTCAATATCGGTCTTTATAAATGGCGTAATGGGTTGACCGATATGTTCCATAACAAGTTTATTGCTAACAAGTAAATTACCCTTCTTCATTGGTCTTTCAAAATTACTTATGAGAATATTTCTTATAGATGCATCAATAATGAAGTCGCGACCAAATCTGAAAATAGGTAAATTACTCTCTATGCATACCTCTTCAAATATGTTGGGAGAACATGATGGTGGTGTCACTTGAAGAACATCTTGCTCCGTCTTTGGATGGCTCCCCGACACCTTTTCATCATCTTTTTCTTGATTTCGTACATCATTGCTTTGAAGATCCATGTCGGCCGAACTTTTTTCGGCTACTTGTTCTTGTCCTTGAGGCTTGTCAATTTCTATGGCATGTAACTCATAGGGCAGGAATTAGGTTCCATTGACTTCGGAAAAATCAAGTGTGACTGTTTTTCTATGCTTTCCATGACCTTTCTCAATAATGCTTGCCTCTTTGGATTTGATGGACTCAGAATATATACTACTTGATTCGGCTTTTCTAATAACCGAATTTTCTTTGTTACCTGAATCAACAACTTTATCTTTTTGAATTTGCAAGGCTTCTCGCTCTCGTCTAATTTTAGCCCACATCTCAGCTTGGCGAGCTTTACACTTTTTCATCTCAATTTCCATCCACTCGTCATGAGATTGCCCCCCAATACTTTGAGACTCTTTCGGCAATGAGGTGCCGAAACTTTGCGATTGTGTAGGTGGTACACTGGATGGTACAGCACTGGGCAACTGCATCATTTGCACAACTCTATCTTTTACAGCAGCAAAATCATGAGGCTTCCCGCCTTCTATTAGTCCCTGGCGAATAGAGCTGCACAAATTCCAAGTGAATGTAAGCTTGTTCTCAATTACCCAGTCTGGATATGGTTGCCCCCCAATGCTTTTAGACTCTTTCGGCAATGAGATGTTGCGGAAATTATGTAATTGTGTAGGGGGGACATGATATGCCACGGTAGTAGGTGAAGGCATTTGTGCTCCTGCAGAAGTTTCACTTATTCGGCCATGACCATTAAGGTGCGGAGCCGGATTATGGACATCAACAGTTGCGTATGGTGCCAAAAAACTAGTAGCATGAGTTGTAGCATATGATGTTTGAGGGTAATTGGCCGAATAACTAGTAGTAGCATGGCCAATTCCCCTATCCACCAGCATGTTTGGATTAACATGTTGCAAATTAGTTGCCGATGAATAAAAAGATGAAACACTATGTTGCATGCCATTGAAAGATCCTACATGAGGTGTTTCAACTTGATTAAACGAACTCATCATGTTGTTCATCGGCATATGGATTTGTGGGGTTGCTGATGCATGGGAGTTGGGATACATATGTTGCATGTTGCTAAAATTATATGAAGTAGAATCATGGAGATTTTGTTGCATCGGCCCTTGCACATAATTAGATGCATGATTGATAAAGCTAGGGCTAGCCGATACATTATGCTCATTAGTTGATCTAGCAACAACATATGCATTATTTGCATCTACATATGTGAATTGGGTATTCATAATACCTTTGTAGATTACAAACCCTAGATGACGATCTCTTCGTAGCAAGAACGGGCCGGAGATCGTTCAAAGCTTCGTCCCCAGCGGAGTCGCCAAAAAGTGTGTTCGCACACGAACACGTCACCGTGTACCTCCAACGCCGAGGGTGATGCACCGCAACTCACATCGAAGGAGACCCGTCCGGAAGCGCGGTACGCAAGCAATTCGGCGGGCGCTTTTGAAGACCCGAAACCCCACACGTCCGGGAGGGACCCCGTCTGGACGCGCGGCAGCTATGGGATGTCCTAGGTCGGCCTGATCGCCCCTAGGGCCTCGAGGTTCGCCGCCCTGTAACAAGAAGAACGAACGAAGAACGAGGAAGAAGAAGAACTAGGTTTAAGGAGAAAAGATAAAAGATAAAAAAGGTAGATGAATTGATCGATTGTGTGTTGTTCAATCGGCCGTCACCCCTTAGGTATATAAGAGGCGGCTGGACTTCCCGTGCAAGGAAAAGTCTTGGATTCACGTCCAAAACCCTAGCCAAATTCGGATTGGTTTTCTCCAAACTTTCCAAAACTGTTCGGTTCAAACTGGCTGTACCTTGCGGGTAATTTTTGAGGTGGTAAACGACCTCGGATGGAAAAGAGCCAGAAATAAATCTTGACCGCTTCGACGAGAAGAACAACTTTCATGTTGAACGTTTTTCGATTTGAAGCCATCTTCTAGGCCAAAACGGTCACGCAATACAGGTTGTTATTCGCGCTACCCATCACACACGTGTCTGGTGGGGCGCGCCACTTATGGCTGTGTGACAGAGCTGTGTTCCGATCGCTGTAACTTTTGCATACGAACTCGGATTGGGACGATGTTTATATCAAAATCGACCGTTTCGACGAGACGCACAACATTCATGTTGAAACGTTTTCCATTTGAAGTCATCTTAGTTGGGTTTCAAGCCATTATTTAATCTGGTGTCACCATGAGCATCTCTGAACTTGTCATAACTTTTGCATCCGGACTCCGTTTTAGACCACTTTCATATCCATCTTGATCTTCTCAAAGAAAGCCTCATGGTGACTTCCAATCATATGTTTGAAGTAATCTTGACATAGATTAACGCAAATTTTATGATTGTGCCACTTTTGACCATCAACAACCTTGGGGTGCCTTGTGCATCACCAAGCTTAGGCTCTTTCCACTGTTTCTTCCATAGTCCATCAAATCCTTACCCAAAAACTTGAAAACATCACAACACAAAACTTAACAAAAAATCTCGTGAGCTCCGTTAGTATAAGAAAACAAACCACCACTTTAAGGTACTCTACTGAACTCATTCTTTATTTATATTGGTGTTAAACCTATTGTATTTGTCGGGGGAAACTGTCCACCACGAACACCTATGGGACCGGAGCCCCTTGCTTGTGCGGTAAGAGGGCGGAGGGAGCACAAAGAGCAGATCGTGGAGATCACACAGGCAGTTTACCCAGGTTCGGGCCGCGATGGACGCGTAAAACCCTACTCCTGCTTAGTTTTGTATTGAGTTGGGGAGCTCGGGAGCTTGAAGAACTAGCTACACCGAGCGTAAGAGCGATCTAGGTTCCGAACCCCTTCTACGTTGTGCACGGGCCTCCTTTTATAGTGCAAGGGGTCACCGACAGGTGTCAACGTAGGAGAAAGGGTAAAAATGTAAAAGAGGTGGTAGTTGTAACAGTGCGGGAATAGTGGAGCTACAGTGCGTGAACAGTGGTCGCTACCTACTTTGACAGTGGGGGACAAGAGCATTTAATGCCCGTCGCCGTCGACCCCAAAAGCGCCCGCCCTTGCGTCTCCGTTTGCCACGGCGATGGCTTCACCACCGTGGAGTGCCACCGTGTCCCCCAGGCTGCACAGCCATCCGCCACGCGTCCCTGGAATGGCCCCAGTGCGACGCGTGGTTCGATGAGCTGGAGCGCGGGCACACAGCACAACTCTCCCGGCAAGCACCTTGCCGGGATCTTGACCTTGCCGGGCCCGGGAGCTTGTCGGGCTCTGAAGCTTGTCGCTCCCCGGGCCCTGCCGGGGCGCATGTTGCGCCGAGGCATGTCTTCTGTAATGGAATCTTCTAGTCTTCCTGGCAAGCTCCTCTTGCCAGGGCCTTGCGTGAGTGAGGTAACCTTGGGCCTGGAACGGCCTTCCCGGCAAGCTCCACTTGCCGGGGTCTCGATCTTCTGTCTTGTATACTTTGTTTTTGAATGGTTTTGTATGGAGCAGGAAGGTCTCCGGCGAGCGCGTGGTAAGCCCTGCCGCGGGAAGCTGCTACTGTCCGTGCACAAGTTGGGGTACTGAGGTACCCCTACCTTAGTACACCGACAGGAGCCCCCGGGCCTGGGCCACACACGGTGCCGAGCGCTGTTGGGCCAGGCCCAAAACAGTGCACGGACACACGCGGCCCACGGCGCGCCGAATCCACTTCCGCATTCGCCGCGTCCCCCCGTAACGGCACGCGTCGATTGCGGCGTCGTGGGATGGGACGTGGCCACGTTCTTTTAATGGAAAGAGCGAAACGCCCCCCACTTCCCCATAAAAACAGAGGAAGCGGGAGCGGTTCCCCTCCTACGCCTTCATTGCCTCTTCTTCCATCTCCAGAGATCCCCTTTGCGCTCCGCCTCCACACCTCCTCCGCCACCGTCCGCATCTGCGGCACCGCCGGACTCTTCGTCCCCCTTCCCTCGCCGCCTCCGCCATGGCCCCGAAGACCGAGAAGGCGAAGGTGGAGAAGACCAAGAAGGAGAAATCGGAGCAAGCGGCGAGGCTTACCTTGTTGCGGAAGCGGAACCTCGTCTTCTCGCCAAGGCTCAGCGCGCGGGAGCTCTGGAACAAGTACTACTTGTTCTGGGCCAAGAAGACCAAGGCGCATCCCCGCACCCGAGCCTATCCGGCCGCCGCCAAGGACAACTACCCCGGCGGGTACTTCTTCTTCGCAGCTTTCTTCCACTGCGGTCTCTGTCCCCCTTTTTCTGATTTCTTCTGCGACATAATGCACACCTACGGCCTCCATCTCCTAGACTTCACTCCCAACGCCATCCTCACGATGGCGGTTTTCGCACATATGTGCGAAAACTATATTGGGATATACCCAAACGTAGCGCTGTTTAGGCACTTCTTCACCCCTAGAGTAGAAGCCGGAGCTCCCCTCTCCGGGGGGATTTCTTGGGTCTTCCGCTTGAACAAGAAGGAGTCCTACTTGCCGGGGGAGCTCCGCGGCAAGTGGGAGGATTGGCGCGCAGACTGGTGTTGGATTGTCGAGGACCAGCCGCAATCTTTCACCGCGCCGCGCACAACACCTATCGTGCGCGGCAGGGACTGGAGCGAGCTGGATTCGGACGACAGCAAGCTCGGCGTCGCCCTTATCAGGATTCTTTGTCTCCGGGTAGCAAGATTGTCTGTCGGAGAAGTAGGCACAGATTTCCTCCGCCGCCGCATCGCCCCTCTTCAAGATAGGAAGAGGCCAGCCTGGGAGTACGGCAACTCGGCGGATATAATGAGGCTGCGCCCCGGGCTCAACTTCAACTTCACGTCGCTGGAGCTGAAGGGGATGGTCCGGGAACTATTTAAGCATGACCCGGCCCACCCAGAATGGTTCAGGGGTCCCCGGGGAGTGGTGCCTCTCTGCAACAGCACGGCCCGGGATTCCCTTCGCGCCATGATGCCCGCGTGTGACTCGCATGGCGTCGACCGCACGTGGATTCCGCCCAAGCCAGACGTCGTCTTGAACTTCTTCGACAATCTAGTGGAGGTGGCGAAGAACAAGGACGAGGTCCGGGAGCTGACACGGGACACCACCGACCAGGAGATAGCATACATAGCTTCTCGGGTTGAAGAGGCCGCTGCAGCCGCAGCGGCAGGGGAATTCGGCTTCTCGCCCGAGGAGGCAGAGGCTGCGGAAGCGTCCTGCCAAGCAGAGGTGGCGGAGATCCGCAGGCTGTTGAAGCTTCCTCCCGACGAGCTCGCCGGGGTCCCTTCCCTGAGGCACTCCGGGATCCCCGGAATCCTGACCGAGGCCGCGGCGAGAGGCAACGCCGCTGGAGGAAACAGAGGCGCCGCAGGGAGCGGAGGCGCCGGAGGGAGCGGAGGCGCCGGAGGGAAAGCGGCCACAGTGCAGGACGCTGGGCCCAGCAAGCCTGCCGGGGAGGAGGAGGAGGAAGAGGACGCCGGAGCCGACGAAAACTCCGACGGATCCCTGGGGCTCTACGCCGACGACCTTTCTTCATCATCGGAGACCTCCCCGCCTCGGGCAAGCCCTAGGCGCTCTCCGCTGAAGCTTCTCCGCAAGACGGCGACGGGGACGAGGGCGCAGGCGCCCCGGCAACAACCAGCTCGCCGGGCGGCGCGAGCTACCCGGGGAAGCCAAGCTGCGACAGGGGCGCCCGGCGCACCAACCACAGCGGGGGCGACCCGCACACAGGCCACGGCAGAGGCGACCCGCACGCAGGCCACGGCGGAGGCGCCCCGCACGACAGCGCCAAGCGGAAGAGGGACTTCGCAGAGCGGAGCGGCAGCTCCGCCCGCTCCCCGGGCCTCGGCTACCACAGGGGCTGGGTCTTCGCAGCCCCCAGCCCCGGGGACCGCCAAGTGCCCGAGGGAGTCTTCGCCTCCTGCTCCTCGCGCGGACGCGCCTCAGGTGGCGTTTGACTTCTCCGCCTTGAGCGACGACGACGACGAGGAGGAACAGGAGTAAGAACTTGAGACCTTGCATCTTCTTTAGCATTATCTTGATTCTTGTTGATGCTGATCTTGCTTCTTGTTTTAACTTCAGGACCTTGGCGGAGCGAGTGGCGAAGAAGGCGAAGGTGCCCGTGGTCGAGGTCGCGGACGACTCGCCCGTCGCGGCGACAGGGGACGTGCCGGAGCCGAGCCTGCCGGACCCGAGCGCTGCTCCAAGGAGCAGCCCCCAGCGCAGCCCCCAGCATAAGTCTGGGTCCCATACTTCCGCTCGTCGGGCGCGCTTGGAGATTTTGTCTTGTTCTAATATCTTGATGTTTTTGTCTTTACTTGTGCAGGGGTGGAGCCGCAAGCTCAGGAGCATCCGGAGGTCGCTCCCGAGGAGCCGCAAGCCCCACCGTCCCCGCCAAGGCCGAACTCCCCGGCAAGGGAGAGCACTCCGCCAAGGGCGGGTACTCCGCCAAGGGCGAGTACCCCGCCAAGGGCGAGTAGCCCGGCGAGGGCGGCCACCCCGCCAAGGCAGAGCTCCCCGGCGAGGGAGCCCGCCGCTGACGACGTCCGCCAAGGTAAGTTCTGTAACTTTGTCTCCTTGGATTCGTCTCTTTTTGGATATTTGCTTGAACTTCTTTTGCTTTTTCTTCTTCTTCTAGATCCTCCTCCCCCCGAGCAGATGGAGACGGAGGTCATCGACGTCGAGGAGGAGGGCGCGCAGGGCGGCGGCGGCGACGCCCCTGTCGCTGAGGAAACGGCGGGGGCCGCCGAGCCGGCTGCGGAGGAGACCGCTCCGGCTGCGGACGCAGCGGCCGGGGAGGGGGACGGCGACCGCACTGTCGGCCCGGAGGCGGCAGGAGCATCGAGTGCTGCGCCGGCCGCCGACCCCTCCGCCGAAAAGGAGCAGGCCGGCTACTATCTTGAAGCTCCCAACGACGTCTTCATCCAGGTGCCTTTGGGTTCTTCATCGCGAGCCCCCGTGGAGGGCGAGGCCTTTGATGGAGAGGTCCTCGCCTCCGCGGGTTTGAAGACCGTCGAGGCGCCCGGCGGAAGCGAAGGGCCCGAGGAGGAGAAGCTGCTTCATCAGCTCCTGGCCCTTTACCGGGCCAGGCAGGCGAAGCTAGCTTCTCGGGAGGCCCTTGCCGCCAAGGCCGCCGTCGAGATGGAGAAGCGCGCGGCGGAGCTCCGCGCCGCCAACCAGGCTGCCCTCCGCGACGTGGCGGAGTAGCGCGAGAGGCTCGCCGGGGAGTACCAAGAATGGTTGCTGGAGAAGGCTGAAGCTGAAGAGCAACAGCGACTTGCCGGGGTGGAGCTGTCCCGGCGAGAAGGAGAGCTCGCCCAGCGGAAGGTCAACCTCGACTCCCACGAGGAAGACCTTGCCGCTCGGGAGCAGGCCCTTGGCGGAGAACTAAAGGAGGCGAAAGCTGCCGCGGCTGCCGCGGAGACCGCCAAGGAGGAGCTTGCCGCCAAGGTCGCGCAGCTGGAGGAGTCATTGAAGGCGAGCGTGGAGAGGGTAACCGCGCTCAACACAGAGCGCGAGAAGGACGCCCACACCAATTCCGAACTCCAGGTGCGTCTCTCTAAGAAGGGCGACGAGCTGAAGGCCGCCAAGGACTCCATCGAGGATCTGGAGCTGAAGGTTTCCACGTTGAAGGACTCGCTCGACGCCAACCGGGACCGGGAAACCAAGCTGAAGGAGGAGCTCCGCAAGGAGCGAAGCTTGGTGGAGAGCGCCAATACTGCGGCCGAGAACTTCCGCCGGACCGTCGAGGTGTGGACCGAGGACCTGGTGTCTTCTGCATCCAACATCGACCAGGAGCTGCTGGCGCTGAAGTTGGAGCACCTCATCTACTCTCCGGACCCAAACCTCCCTCACAGCGCCAAGCTCAGCCTCTTCTTCAGGGGGATCGCGCCGGCTCTTGCAGATCTTCGGAAGAAGATCCCCGCGCAACTGGCCGAGGAGTCGCGCCGGCTCTGCACGGGAACCTTGGAGCGCGTGCTAACGAAGATTGTATACCGCAATCCCGGCATAAACCTCACCAACGTTCTCCGCAGCTTGCCGGCCGACGCGAACATGGAGGCGCTGAAGGAGCAGGTCGCCCACATCATCGCCAAAGTGAACAAGATCTCCAGGATTGAGGGCGACCGCGTAGATTAGGCCTCCTTTATCTTTATCTCTTTTTGTTGCTGCATAGGGTGTTATGAACTCATTAATCATTGCGACAAGTTATCCTTTGTAAGATATTTATCTTATTTTAATCAATCAGTGCAATGTTATCTTCCTTGTCTTGGTCATCTACTTTGTATGTTTTTCACCCTACGCTTCCAGGGAGCTTGCCGGCAAGGGTCATTTGCCGCGAGCGCTGAGTGCTGGACTCTGAGCAGCCTGCTGGCCAAGGTCTTACTGGCAAGCAACCTTGCCGCAGCTAGTCGCAAAGCACTTAGCTTGCTGAGCAAACTCGAAAACGAAGTAAGGGCGCGACACTTGTCGCAGCTCACTTAAATCGTTGAGCGTACTCGGAAACAAGACAAGGGTGCGGCTAGCTACGGGTAGGTTCCTCCGCGCACAGGTTTTCCATACAAAGTGTGATTGTTCAAGGAAGACAACTTAAAATTAAAAATTTGAACTGATCAAATTCTAATAACTTAGCTTATATATAATGCTTGCTTCCTGGTAAGGCTTCTCTTTCTTGAACAGCACTTGGTTCCTCTTCCATCTCCTTCCCCCCCGGCAAACTTGTGCGCGAGGAACGTTCCTTCTGCTTAAGAGGCAAGGAAAAAGAAGAGGGAAACAAGTATATGGCCTTTCGGCGTGCTAATGCTTACCGGATATGTACGTTGCACAAGATGCCAAATAACACATGCAAATAGCAGAGAAAAGCATGTAAAAGGCAAATAGCGCAAAACACAAAAACTTTACTGATGCACGGGGTCTGCGCCCGGCTTTGTACAAAGGGTTACATGCAGCAGCGGCAAAGCTTGTACAAAAGGTGGTTGCCGGAGCGGATCACGGCAACCGCGCCTTATGGGTGAAACTTGCGAAGATGCTCTATGTTCCAAGAGTTGCTCACCGGTAAGCCTTCTTCGGTCTCGAGGCGGACAGCGCCGGGCCTCGTGACTTGTCTCACCTGATAAGGGCCTTCCCACTTTGGCGTCAACTTGTTGGAATTCTTGGCGGACTGAACACGCCGAAGAACAAGGTCGCCTTCCTCGAGACTCCTGGCCTTGACCTTGCGGCTATGGTAGCGACGCAAGGCTTGCTGGTATCGAGCAGCTCGTACAGCAGCCTGGAGACGTTCCTCCTCAAGGAGCAATGCATCATCTTGTCGCAGTTGCTCTTGCTCGAGCTCATCATAAGCGAGCACTCGAGGAGATCCGTTTACGAGTTCCGTGGGGAGAACTGCCTCTGCTCCATATACTAGAGCAAAGGGTGTCTGTCCGGTGGCTCGACTTGGTGTCGTTCTGATTGACCAAAGAGCCGCCGGTAGCTCCTCTATCCAGTTTCTTCCGCACTTGCGCAGCCTGTCAAAGGTCCTTGTCTTGAGTCCGCGCAGCACTTCAGCATTGGCCCTCTCCGCTTGACCGTTGCTCCTCGGGTGAGCAACAGAAGCGAAACAGACCTTGGCGCCAAGGTCTTGGACGTACTGCATGAAGGTGCGACTAGTAAATTGTGTACCGTTGTCGGTGATGATCCTGTTGGGGATTCCGAAACGGCAAACAATTGACCTGAAGAACCTGACCGCTGACTGTGCTGTCACCTTTCTCACTGGCTCCACTTCTGGCCACTTTGTGAACTTGTCGATTGCAACGTACAAGTACTCAAAGCCCCCGACGGCTCGGGGGAAGGGGGACAGAGGCTACGTTTGTCCTCATGCGCGGCCCGTTAAGCAGAAGGTGAGGAAGCAAGCCGTGGAGCGCCAAGAATTCATCAACGAAGAAATCAAGAAGCTAGAGGCAGCAGGCCTAGTTAGAGGTGTGATCCATCCGACGTGGTTGGCAAACCCAGTCGTCGTGCGCAAGGCCAACGGGAAGTGGAGACTGTGTATAGACTTCACCGATGTGAATAAAGCATGTCCCAAGGATCCATTCCCTTTGCCGCGCATTGACCAGATCGTTGACTCCACTGCCGGATGTGAGCTACTCTCCTTTCTTGATGCATATTCAGGCTACCATCAGATTTTTATGGCCAAGGAAGATGAAGAGAAGACTGCGTTTATCACTCCATGTGGCACAGCAAGCTTGTGCTCAATTACCTTCCTGGGAACACCGGGGATGTCAGATGGTTGCCACGCAAACACATCGACATTCGCCCGCAGGAAGGCAACGAGCGCGCTTTCCTATTTGCTGTCAAGCGTGGCACTGATGGTGAAGGTACCACCAGTGCCGTCCTCCTTGGCGGACACCTTCTTGGTTGCCGGAGGAGCGGCCATCCCCTTCTTACACTTGCCGGTGGAGCTCGATGGAACGTCCTCGACGGCAGCGCAGCACTCCGAAGAGGTGCGGTTGCCGGAGTGGGCCCCAGAGCACTTGCCGGACTTGGTCTTCGTCTTGTTCCCCCCGGGAGCTTCAGCGGCAAGTGTATCCTTCTCTGCCGCAGCTGCCGCATCCCGGTAGATCTTGTCGGCGCAGACAAGCGCATCTTTCTTGTCGCCATGGACAGTGATGACGCTTATCGGCCCCGGCATCTTGAGCACGTTGTAGGCATAGTGGGAAGCTGCCATGAACTTGGCGAGGGCGGGACGGCCGAGTATTCCATTGTATGGCAATGGAATATCAGCGACGTCAAAAGTGATGCGCTCAGTTCTGAAGTTGAGCTCCCCGCCAAAGGTCACCGGCAGAGTGATTTTCCCCTTGGGCTTGCTCCTTCCCGGGTTGATTCCTTGGAAAGAACCGGTCTCTTCGAGCTCGCCATCTGGGATTTGGAGTTTCTTGATCACAACAGAGGAGATCAAGTTCAGCCCGGCCCCGCCGTCAACCAACATTTTGGTGACCTTGAGGTTGCGGATGGTGGGTGAGACCAGCATCGGCAAGCACCCGACCGCAGTGGTGCGGTCAGGGTGATCCTCAAGATCAAAAATGATGGGCGTGCTGGACCATTTGAGGAGCCTGCGCGACTCCACGGGCGGCTCTGCTGCATTCACCTCGCGCACCCACTGCTTGAGCTGGCGGTGGGAGATGTGCAGAGAGGCGCCACCGTCGACGCACAGGACCTCCGTGGCCTTCTGGAACTCCTGCTCGCTGTTATCTTCATCCTCCATGTCTTCGTCGTCGTCTTCTTCATCCTTGTCGCGGCCCCGGGGAGGTCGGTCACCTTGCCGCTGCTTGGCCTTGCCGCGGCGTCCTCCCCGGCCATTGAACGGCCGCTTCTTGCTTGGTTCTCCTCCGCCACCTTGGGCCTTCCCCTTGTCGCGCCTCTCGTACTCGACGAGGTACTCGACGCGTTTGCAGTTGGAGAGGTCGTGGCCCTTGGTGCGGTGGATTTTGCAGTATTGCTTGTCGGAGCCGTCCTGCTTGTCGGCTGCCGCTACAGGGACAGGCTCCTTGCCGGAGCCGCCAGCCTGTGTTTGCTTGGCGGGAGCCTCCTTGCCGGACTTTTCGACGGCAAGCACCTCCTTCTTGTTCTTCCTTCTGTTATTCCGCCGCCGGCTCTTCTTTGCCGGGGCGGCGTCGTCGCTGTCGCTTCCTCCTGCGCCAGCATCCTCCCCGGGGAGTCTCCTCCCCTCTTCTGCGCGGGTGCACTTATCAGCTAGAGCATAAAGCTCGCTGACATCCCGTATCTTGGTCATGGCCATCTCTTCACGCATGCGGCGGTTACGCACGTTCTGGTGGAACGCGCTAATAACCGCGGCAGGGTGGACGTCGGGGATGTTGTGCTGTACACGGCTGAAGCGTTGGATGTACTTGCGCAGGGATTCTCCTTCCTTCTGGGCCAGAATGTGGAGATCGCTCTCCTGGCCGTGGGGTTTGTGGCCGCCTGTGAAGGCGCCAACAAACTGGTGGCAGAGATCTGCCCAAGAAGAAATGGAACCTTCCGGCAAGTGCATAAGCCAGGAACGAACGTTCGGCTTTAGCACGAGCGGGAAGTAGTTCGCCAAAATCTTCTCGTCGCGCCCCCCCGGCAGCCTGTACCGCGATGGTGTAAATGCTGAGGAATTCCGAGGGGTGCGTCTTGCCGTCGTACTTCTCCGGTACGTCGGGCTTGAAGTTCTTCATGCTGGGCCACTGGACGCGCCGCGGCTCACGGGTAAACGCAGGGCAACCTGCCGCGTACGGCAAGTCGCCTGGTTCACCGGGCGCGCGCGCGTCGACAGCGTTCCCAGCTCTCTGGTCTGATTGTTGCCGAGCTTCTCGGCGGCGCTCGATTGTTGTCTGAGCGTCTTCTTGTCGCCGGTCGTCAAGGACCTGGCGCTGGTCCCGACGAGCCCGCGGATCTGACGATGCCGTGGAGCCGTCGTCGGCGTTGTTCCGGCGGGGCGGCGTCTTCTGCTTCCGCGGCGGGGAGTGCACGGTGGTTGCACCCCCGGCGGTCTTGTAGCCGTCGGCCTTCGTCTTCTCGGCTTGCCGCGGCCGCGAGGTCGCCGGCTGCTGTGGAGAGTCGTTGTTGGCGAAGGCGATCAGGCTCTGGATGGTGGCCCTCCAGTCTTCGGCCTTGTCTGTCGCTGGAGGGAAGTCGAGGAGCAGTTGCGCCCTTGCGAGCGCTTCCGCTGGAGTGGAGGGGAGCGGGGGCGAGCGGCGCGAGGAGCGGGATATGCTCGGACTCCTAACAGCGTTAGAAGGAGCAGGGTCCCGTCCCGGCGACCGCGCTTTGCTGGTGCCCGAACGGCGGTCCGGAGCGTCCCGCGAGCCTCCGGTTTGCCCTTGGCCCAGCAAACGGATGCCACCTCCCGTGGCATGGCGCTGCTGGGTTGTTGTTTGCTGAGATGGACGCGGCGCGTCCACGGAGACCGAGGCTCGGTCGTCCGTCCTGTCCTTGGATTTGGTGGCGCCGCGAGTGTCCTCGCCGACGACCACCCTTCCGACGGCGTCCCCCCCGCCCACCGTTGGTTCCGGTGGCGGCGGATGAGACGCAGACGGGCCTCCGACCTCCGAAGCCTTCTTCTTCGGGGCCATGGTGCTGTTGTTGATGAAGCTGACGAATTCGGAGAGGTTGAAGAAGAATGCGCCCGCGTGAACGCCGGATCAGGTTCGCACAACCTCGACGCCCCCTACCTGGCGCGCCAAAGATGTCGGGGGAAACTGTCCACCACGAACACCTATGGGACCGGAGCCCCTTGGTTGTGCGGTAAGAGGGCGGAGGGAGCACAAAGAGCAGATCGTGGAGATCACACAGGCAGTTTACCCAGGTTCGGGCCGCGATGGACGCGTAAAACCCTACTCCTGCTTAGTTTTGTATTGAGTTGGGGAGCTCGGGAGCTTGAAGAACTAGCTACACCGAGCGTAAGAGCGATCTAGGTTCCGAACCCCTTCTACGTTGTGCACGGGCCTCCTTTTATAGTGCAAGGGGTCACCGACAGGTGTCAACGTAGGAGAAAGGGTAAAAATGTAAAAGAGGTGGTAGTTGTAACAGTGCGGGAATAGTGGAGCTACAGTGCGTGAACAGTGGTCGCTACCTACTTTGACAGTGGGGGACAAGAGCATTTAATGCCTGTCGCCGTCGACCCCAAAAGCGCCCGCCCTTGCGTCTCCGTTTGCCACGGCGATGGGTTCACCACCGTGGAGTGCCACCGTGTCCCCCAGGCTGCACAGCCATCCGCCACGCGTCCCTGGAATGGCCCCAGTGCGACGCGTGGTTCGATGAGCTGGAGCGCGGGCACACAGCACAACTCTCCCGGCAAGCACCTTGCCGGGATCTTGACCTTGCCGGGCCCGGGAGCTTGTCGGGCTCTGAAGCTTGTCGCTCCCCGGGCCCTGCCGGGGCGCATGTTGCGCCGAGGCATGTCTTCTGTAATGGAATCTTCTAGTCTTCCTGGCAAGCTCCTCTTGCCAGGGCCTTGCGTGAGTGAGGTAACCTTGGGCCTGGAACGGCCTTCCCGGCAAGCTCCACTTGCCGGGGTCTCGATCTTCTGTCTTGTATACTTTGTTTTTGAATGGTTTTGTATGGAGCAGGAAGGTCTCCGGCGAGCGCGTGGTAAGCCCTGCCGCGGGAAGCTGCTACTGTCCGTGCACAAGTTGGGGTACTGTGGTACCCCTACCTTAGTACACCGACAGTATTACAACTTCTCTATGGTTCATACCCCCCCATACTACTCATAGATTCATTAAAATAAGCAAACAACACACGAAAAACAGAATCTGTCAAAAACAAAACAGTCTGTAGCAATCTGTAACTTTCGAATACTTCTGTAACTCTAAAAATTCTGAAATAAATTGGTGGACATGAGGTAATTATCTATTAATCATCTGCAAAAAGAATCAACCTAAATTTACTGTCCAGTAAAAAGTGGCAACTAATCTTGTGAGCGCAAAAGTTTCTGTTTTTTACAGCAAGATCGCAAAGACTTTACCCAAGTCTTCCCAAAGGTTCTACTTGGCACAAACACTAATTAAAACAGAAGACCATATCTAACCAGAGGCTAGATGAATTATTTATTACTAAAGAGAAACAAGAAGCAAGGAACAAAAATAAAATTGGGTTGCCTCCCAACAAGCTCTTTCTTTATAGCCATTAAGATCAGCTTGAGATTTCAATGATGCTCACATAAAAGACAAAACTTGAAGCACAAAAAGAGCATCATATAACATGTGAAAATCACATCTAAGTCTAATATACTTCCTATGCATAGGCCTTTTATAGGAAAACAAATTAGCAAGACAAGCAAGATCTAACATATGCAAGGAAAAAGAAAGAAACAAGATCAATTTCAACATGAAGAGAGGTAATTTAGTAACATGAAGATTTATACAACCATATTTTCCTCTCTCATAATACTTGCATGTCGGATCATAAGCAAATTCAACAATATAGCTATCACAAAACATATTCTTAACACGATCCACATGCATACAAAGTTGACACTCTTCCAAAATAGTGGGAACAACATTAACTAAAGTCATGACCTCTCCAAACCCACTTTTATCAAAAAATTCATAAGATTGAACATTCTCCAAATATGTGGGATCTAAAGTTGACACTCTTCCAAACACACTTTCAATATTATTGCAAACATTATTATCAATCTCATATAAATCATGGGGCTTAAATAAGTTTTCAAGATCGTAAGAAGCATCACCCCAATCATGATCATTGCAACAAGTAGTGGATCTAGCAAAACTAGCATCCCCAAGCTTTGGGTTTGGCGTATCATTAACATAATTGAAATTAATAGAATTTGTAATAACATCATTGCAATCATGCTTTTCATCGAAGGAACTATCGTGAATCACTTTATAATCTTCTTCTTTCAACACTTCATCACAATTTTCGGACTCACGAATTTCAAGCAAAACCTCATAAAGATAATCTAGTGCACGCAGCTCACTAGCAATTGCTTCATCATAACTGGATCTCTTAAAAACATTAGCAAGTGGATGAGGATCCATAATTTAGCAAGCGAAGATGCAAGCTAATAGAGGGCACATGGCAACACAAGCAAACAGAAAGGCGAACGGAAAAAAGGCAAATAAAACGTCAAAGGTAAAGTGGGGAGAGGAAAACGAGAGGAAAATGGAAAATAATATAATGCGAGGGATAAGAGCTTGTGATGGGTACTTGGTATGTCTTTACTTGTGCATAGATCTCCCCAGCAACGGCGCCAGAAATCCTTATTTCTACCTTTGGAGCATGCATTGGTTTTCCCTTGAAGAGGAAAGGGTGGTGCAACAAAGTAGCGTAAGTATTTCCCTTAGTTTTTTAGAACCAAGGCATCAATCCAGTAGGAGACTACACACAAATTCCTAGTACCTGCACAAACAATTAAGAACCTTGCAACCAACGCAATAAAGGGGTTGTCAATCCCTTCACGGCCACTTGCAAAAGTGAGATATGATAGAGATAATAAGATACATATTTTTGGTATTTTTGTTGTATAGATTGGAAAGTAAAGATTGCAAAATAAAAGAACGGTGATAGAAATTGGCAAGTTGACGGGAAATTAATATGATGGAAAATAGACCCGAGGGCCATAGGTTTCACTAGTGGCTTCTCTCAAGATAGCATATTTTACGGTTGGTGAACAAATTACTGTCGAGCAATTGATAGAAAAGTGCATAGTTATGAGAATATCTAGTCATGATCATGTATATAGGCATCACGTCCGTGACAAGTAGACCGAAACGATTCTGCATCTACTACTATTACTCCACACGTCAACCGCTATCCAGCGTGCATCTAGAGTATTAAGTTCATAAGAACAGAGTAACGCATTAAGCAAGATGACATGATGTAGAGGGATAAACTCATGCAATATGACATAAACCCCATCTTTTTATCCTTGATGGCAACAATTCAATACGTGCCTTGCTGCCCCTGCTGTCACTAGGAAAGGACATTGCAAGATTGAACCCAAAGCTAAGCACTTCTCCCATTGCAAGAAAGATCAATCTAGTAGGCCAAACCAAACTGATAATTCGAAGAGACTTGCAACGATATTAAATCATGCATATAGGAATTCAGAGAAGAATCAAATATTGTTCATAGATAATCGTGATCATAAACCCAAAATTCATCGGATCTCGACAAACACACCGCAAAAATTATACATTGAATACATCTCCAAGAAGATCGAGGATAACTTTGTATTGAGATCCAAAGAGAGAGAAGAAGCCATCTAGCTAATAACTACGGACGCGAAGGTCTGTGGTAAACTACTCACACATCAACGGAGAGGCTATGGTGTTGATGTAGAAGCCCTCCCTGATCGATTCCCCGTCTGGTGGAGCGCCAAAAAGGCCCCAAGATGGGATCTCACGGGTACATAAGGTTGTGGTGGTGGAAATAGGGTTTCGTGGTGCTCTCGGATGATTTCAGGGTATATGAGTATATATAGGCTGAACAAGTATGTTGGTGGAGCTACGAGGGGCCCACGAGGGTGGGGGGCGCGCCTACCACCCTAGGCGCGCCCTCCTTCCTCGTGGCCACCTCGTGGCTTCCCAGACTTGTACTCCAACTCTCCTGGATTTGGTTTGTTCCAAAAACGATCCTCGGAAAGGTTTCATTCCGTTTGATATTCCTTTACCGCGAAACACTGAAATAGGCAAAAAAATATCAATTTGCACTGGGCCTTCGGTTAGTAGGTTAGTCCCAAAAATAATATGAAAGTGCATATTAAAGCCCATTAAACATCCAAAAACAGATAATCTAATAGCATGGAACAATAAAAAATTATAAATACGTTGGAGACATATGAAGCATAGGGGCAAAAATTACATTGATAACCCACAGGTATAGGGGATCACAACAGTTTTCGAGGGTAGAGTATTCAACCCAAATTTATTGATTCGACACAAGGGGAGCCAAAGAATACTCTCAAGTATTGGCAGCTGAGTTGTCAATTCAACCACACCTGGAAGACTTAATATCTGCAGCAAAGTATTTAGTAGCAAGTAGTATGGAAGTAACGGTAATGGTGGCAAAAGTAAAAGTAGTAGTTTTGGTAGCAATTGTAATCGTTGCAACGGAAAGGTAACTAAGCAAATATCAATATGTGAAAAGCTCGTACGCATTGGATCAGTGATGGATAATTATGTCTGATACGATTCCTCATGCAACGGTTATAAAATATGGTGACACAGAACTAGCTCCAGTTCATCAATGTAATGTAGGCATGTATTCCGAATATAGTCATACGTGCTTATGGAAAAGAACTTGCATGACATCTTTTGTCCTACCCTCCCGTGGCAGCGGGGTCCGATTGGAAACTAAGGGATATTAAGGCCTCCTTTTAATAGAGTACCAGACCAAAGCATTAACACTTAGTGAATACATGAACTCCTCAAACTACGGTCATCACCGGGAGTGGTCCCGATTATTTTCACTTCGGGGTTGCCGGATCATAACACATAGTAGGTGACTATTGACTTGCAAGATAGGATCAAGAACTCATATATTGTCAGCGTTTTGGGAATGGGGGTACCCAGATTTGCCTGCATGTGGCCCAGGGCATGGCTCATCCAACGGCCTGGTACAGCCCAACCTCGTCAGCAACCACCCAAGACCCTCGCGAGGGGCAGAGCCTCGCGTGGCGGGCGACACAAGACCTTCCCTGGGGCGGTCTCACTAGGCTAGCTCTCAAGGAGCAGAGATATCAAGGCAAGGGGCACATCGCGACGTCCTCGTGACGTGAGCCATAACAATCAAGGCTAGGCGGGCGCCAACGGGCGCGGGATGCCAGTTTCCTCTTTGGTGCTAAAGGAGAAGGCGCAGGCGAGGAGTCCCGAGGCATCACGCAAAGGTTTCCATATCGGTGCAACAAGACCAAGACCAGCAGGACGGCAGAGCGGAGGTCATCGCGGAGCCCACGGCAGCGTCACCACCAGAACCTTTGGCAGGCGAAGACCACATTTTGTCAGGATAGCTTGTACTAGCTGTCCCCCTTCAAATTTGGCCGTTGTGTGATCCCTTCCCGCTCAATATTTGGGAAGATGACCCGGTGTCGGTGTAAAAAAGTAGGGGCGCTCTTTTATACCCCTTATATGTGCACGGGCAGTCAGAGCCACGCCTGCGACCACACGTAACAAAGTAGAGGATGGGAGCCAGAGACGCGAAGTTACCAGAGCAATGCTAAGACGGTGGCGAGGGAAGGCCAAGCAAGAAGACAGGCTCTACCCTGACAAGGACTCTTGCCGGGGCGGCCTGCCCGCCCCCGGCAAGAATCCTTGCCGGGGCGACTCACCCAAACGCCTCCGTCGCAGCCACCCTTGAGCCTAGGGGCTCCAACATCATCAACAACATTGGAACCAAGGCTCGGGAAGCGCCCACGTGCTGGCATGCAGATCTTTGCAAAGACAAAGGTCTAAGACTCCCAAGATGAGAACCAAACGACAAGGCAATCGCTAGGCTCCTTACCGAGGATGTCCGCGAGGCCCCGACAAGGCTCCTCGCAGAAGACACCCCGAGGCCCAGGCAAGCCTCTTGCCGAGGACGCTCGCAGAAAACCGGGCAAGCCTCTTGCCGAGGACGCTCACGTAGGCCCCGGCAAGAGCCTTGACGGGAACAAGCGCAGGACCGGGGCAAGCCCTTGCCGCCCCGTCGTCACCCCAGCTCGGCGGCCGACCCACTAGCCCAGGCAGGTACCCATGTGGCGGTAGGTGGTTCCTGGTCCAATTAGTCAAGCACCTGCATGGTGGCATGCAGATCTTCGTGAAGACCCTACCACCACGCCATGTCATCTGCCTACCCCGCTGGCCTGGACGCGCGTCACAACCAGATGGAGCGGCCACGTACGGGACGGGCCTCGTTTCCGTCCCTGATAAAGCCAGTGGACACCTAAGTAGTGCATTTAATGCGTCTTGTCCCGTAATGGCATGAGATAAGACTATGAACTGTACACCTTTCCACCTCCTGTGTGCCACTTTGGCAGCCACTTTGGACTATAAAATGAGGCATGCGGCATACTGGAGAAGAATTCGGATCTTTGATGCTAGACATGCACCGTAGCTAGTTCAAGAACTCAAGAACACTCAAATACACACTAAAGCAGGACTAGGGTATTACGATTTCTCGCGGCCCGAACCTGGGTAAACGATCCTTGTACTGACTCTTAGACACGCTCTTTGCACAACCTCGCGCCCGCCAACCATAGAAGGGATTCCAGTGATCCCATAGGTGTCGTTTCCACCGACATCTTTGGCGGGCCAGGTAGGGGGGCGCAGTTGTGAAAATCCAGTCTAGCAGTTAGTGTAGCAGTTCTTCATTCCCATGGCTCTCAATAAGATGACGATCACGGCGATCAGTTTGTCTGGAGCTGAACGGCCCGTGCAGGCGCGGGCTGGTGACGTGGTGGTCGCAGATGGAAGCCGAGGCGTGACCCGTAGACACCTGCGTTGTTCCAGCAGCAGAAGCCTGGCAAGCGGCATCGTTCGTGCACGAGACGACGAGCCGCACGCCACCAAGTCCAAGGGCGGAGTCGGGCCCCCCGCAGGCGGCGTGGGGCTCTCCAAGAGCGGTGTCGTACCGCGTACGGGCGATGCAGTGACTTCCATGACGCCCACGGCGGCACCCATGACGCGCTCCTCCCAGGTCGTGTGGGATGAGCAGCGTCGCCACGCTGAGGACCCCGGGCACCGCCGCGGAAAGAGCCCTGCGCATCAGTCACGGGATGTAGAGGATCAATGTGCTCGCCGAGGCACTGGCGAAAATGGCGTACAGTTGTAGGACCGTGATAGAGCTCCTTCTAACATGGTTAGAAGTCGCAGCTCGTCACGGTGCACGCAGCTTCCGCCGCCACCCACGCCGGCGGAGGCCTTAGAGCGCGCGCAGTTGCTCCTTGACTTCCCTCCTGCTGCGGAGAAGCATGACGAGTGGAGAGCTACCATCCGGAGCCTCGTCGTCGTCGCCAACAAAGACGAGCCGCGGCCAGCGGGGCCCTCAGGCCGACACTCTATCGAGCCGCCGCACGCCAGTGGTGGATGGATCTGAGGCGCCACAGCCACGGTGCATTCTCCTCCTCCTCACCTGCTACCATGAGAACCGGCCCGTCGGGACGACGCTTGTGATAACATATGCATAGCGTTGTCCGACCCACGGACCCACCGCGATCAGCGCCAAGTTCTTCGGGAGCGTGCCCACGAAGACGCTCGAACTACCATCGAGCACCGGCGTGAGGCACGCCACCAGTCAGATAGGCAGGCAGGGCGCACTACGGACCACCCGGCGCCAGGAGGCTCTGGGGGCTTACCTTATGAGGTAGGTTATCCAGCCTTCACCCACGAGCTGCGGCGGTTCCAATGGCCCACTCACCGCACCTTCAAGCCTGACGTCGGTGAGAAGTACAATGGCAAGACTCACCCGTTAGAGTTCCTCAACATCTACACCATCGCGATGCAGGCCGCCGGAGCACGTGACGACAAGGTGCTTGCCAATTACTTCCCGTTGGCACTCAAACCCAACGTCATGTCATGGTTGATGCACTTGCCAGTAGATTCTATTTCCTCCTAGTCGGATTTGTGCCATGAGTTTGTTGGCGCCTTTATGGGAGGCCAACAGGCTCATGGCCAAACAAGCGATATGCATTTCATCCCCCAGAAAGAAGTTGAAAGCCTGCGCAAGTACATACAGAGATTCAGCCAAGTGCAATACAACATCCCAGACGTTCATCCCACCGCCATCATCAGCGCATTCCATCAGAATGTGCGCAATCGCAAGATGCGTGAGGAGCTGGCGATGAATAAAGTCAAGGATGTGGCCAAACTCTACGTTCTGGCCAACAGATGTGCTCGGGCTGAAGAGGGAAGGAAGTACCCCGGCGAAAAAGGGCCGACGCCGCAACAGGAAACGCAAGGGAAAGGCCATGCTTGCTGTTGAGGGATCTGACGACGCCTGCGCAGCCAAGAAAACCAAAGCAGACGACCCCGGAAAGGAAATCGCCCGGTTTGTCGCCTGCCGGGGCTTGGCGGCCGTCGACAAGCTAGGAAGCTCCGACAAGCAATACTGTAAGATCCACCGCACCAACGGCCATGACCTCCAGAGCTGCCGACAAGTCGAGCAGCTCGCAGAGAAGCAAAAGGACGAATATGAAAGGCGGGACAAGGAGAAGGGCCAGGATGGTGCTGAGGGGTCCGGTAAGAAACGTGGCGGCCAGCCTAGCCGCTGCGGCAAAGATAACCAACAAGAAAGGCCCGCGCGGGGCTGTGACAAGAAGCGAGAAGATGATGATCGAGATGAAGACAACGAGTCCGGAGAGTAAGGATGGCAATGGGTCGGGTTTGGATCGGCTTGAACAATATCAAATCCATATCCATATCCACGAAGACAGTCTTTGTCCGCCCATGAAAAAACCCATGGGCGAAAAATTGTGTCCATGCCCAAACCCGATGGATATCCATATCCGTTGGATATCCATGGGGTCTTCTCAAGACATATACATAAGACACAACACAACATGCACATAAGAAATTGCACCCATGCATCAATGCGCGTGTGAAAAAGCAGAGACGGAGGGTTTAGGGGATACTTAGTTTTGCGTTGTCATAAGTCAATGGTGCTGGCTATTGAAGTGCTCCACCATACATGGAGATAGCGGCTCACAGTGTCGACCATCTCTTGGGATGTAGGAGGAGTAATAAGAGGAGAAGGGGATGATACTTAATGATGCGTCATTTAACTACGACATAAATGGTCTGAAGGGGGCTGAAGTAATATTAAGGAGGGGATTGTGCAATTTGCTTTGAATGTTTTAGATTATAATGGGTGAAATTACAGTGGCACATGTGACTGTGGGGTGGGGATATCAATCCATTAAGTCAAACTATCGGGTCGGGTTTGGATATATCCATGGGTACAAGATTATGTCCATGCCCTACCCACGAGTAATCGGGTTGGGTTTGGGCGCCGCCCATGGGCACAAAAGCATATCCAAACCCTGTCCATACGGGTCGGATATCCATGGGTAAAATTGCCATCCTTACCAGCGAGCAAGAGTTCCAGACAGCTAAGGATGCCATGTCCGTCGACGGTGGTGCCTGACTGCACATTTCTCACCGCCAGCTCAAGCAGTGGGCACGTGAGATCATAGCAGCGGAACCATCGTTCGATGCCCAGAAGCCGCTGAAGTGGTCCATCACTCCTATCATCTTTGACACCGAGGACCACCCTAATCGCAAAAATGCGATCGGGTGTTTGCCATTGTTGGATTCACCAACAATACGTAACCTCAAGGTGACGAAAATGTTGGTTGATGGTGGGGCCGGTCTGAACTTGATCTCGCCCGTCAAGATCAATAGGCTGCAAATCCCTGATGGAAACCTCGAGGAGACGGGCACGTTTCAAAGGGTCAACCCACGAAGGAGTCAGCCCAAGGGTAAAGCCACACTGCTCGTGACATTCGGAGGCGAACTAAAGTACATGACAGAGAGAGTTGTTTTTGATGTTGTCGAGATCCCCTTGCCTTACAACGGGATCCTCGGCCGCCCAGCGTTGACCAAGTTCATGGCAGCATCGCATTACGCCTACAACACACTGAAGATTCTTGGGCCGATGTCCATCATCACCGTCCCCTCCGACAAGAAGGATGTGCTAATCTGCACTGATCAGCTTTACCGAGAGGCAGTTGCAGCAACTGCCGCCAAAGCACTTGATCATGCCGCTGAAGCCCCAGGAGGGAAGAAGACCGGTAGGACCTCTCACTCCCATTCCAGCAAGCGCTCCTCTTTGGAGTGCAGTGCTCCCGTCGAGAACGTGCCAGAGAGGTCCACTGGCAAGAGCAAGAAATCCAGAGCTGCAACACCAGAAACCAAGAAGGTTTCCATCAAGGAGGATGGCATGGGAGGGGCTTTCACAATAAGCTCTGCCGTCGACAGCAAATAGGAAGACACGCTCGTCACCTTCCTGCGGGTGAATGTCGATGTGTTTGCGTGGCAAGCATCTGACATCCCCGGCGTTCCCAGGGAGGTGATTGAGCACCATCTTGTTGTCTGCCCTCATGCGCGACCTGTCAAGTAGAAGGTCAGGAAGCAAGCTCTGGAGCGGCAAGAGTTCATCAGAGAGGAAACCAGCAAGTTAGAGGCGGCAGGCTTAGCGAGAGGAGTACTACATCCAACGTGGCTAGCCAATCCGGTGGTGGTGCGCAAGGGGAACGGGAAGTGGATACTGTGCATTGATTACACGGACACCAATAAGGCTTGTCCAAAGGACCCTTTCCCATTGTCGTGCACTAAACAGATTGTAGACTCCACGGCCGGATGTGACTTGTTATCATTCCTCGACACTTACTCTGGCTACCATCAAATCTTCATGACAAGAGAAGACGAAGAGAAGACATCATTCATCACCCCATGTGGTACGTATTGTTTCACTACATAGAAATATGGAAGCCTATATGGATGAAATAGTGGTCAAGACCAAGGGCAAAGCAATGCTCGTACAAGATTTGGAAGAGACGTTTGTGAATTTGCGCAAGATCAACCTTAAGCTGAACCCTGAGAAGTGTTTCTTCGGCGTTCCATCTAGCAAGCTTCTCGGTTTCATCATGCCACAGTGTGGGATTGAGGTGAATCTAGAAAAGATCAAGGCCATCGAGCAAATTGAAGCACCCAGGTGGATCAAGGATGTGTATCGGCTTGCTGGCTGCATCGCCGTCATGAGCAGGTTCATCTCCAAATCTACCGAGTGCGCCCTTCCCTTTTTCAAGATCTTGAAAAAGGCGGGCCTAATGGAGTGGACCCCAGAAGCTGAAGCAGCACTGCAAGATTTGAAGAAATACCTCTCCTCTACGCCGATACTGGTCACGCCCAAACCACAAGAGCTGTTGCTGCTGTATATAGCGACAACGAATCAACTGGTCAGTGGTGCGCTAGTAGCCCAGTGGGAGGTCAATATAGAAGCAATAGCAACAACGGAGCATGATGCCACTAGGGCCGAAGCGACGCAATCGAAAGAAGTAGTGCAGGAGAAGAAGATGGTGCAGCACCCGGTTTACTTTGTCAGCTCCCTCTTGCAGGGGGCTAGGTCGAGGTACTCCGGCATGCAGAAATTGCTCTTCGGCCTCCTTATGGCCTCGAGGAAGCTGCGTCATTACTTCCAAGAACACGAAATTACTGTCGTCACCCGCCTTCCGTTGCAGCAGGTATTGCATAACCCGGATGCAACAGGGAGGATTGTGGAATGGGCCTTGGAGCTGTCGAGCTTTGGTTTGAAGTTTGAAAGCACTTTGACAATTCAGAGTAGAGTCTTGGCGGAGTTCGTTGCGGAATGGACCTCAATGCCCGACGAAGAAATCCAGGAGACTACTCTCTCCGGCAAGGATATGAGTCGCAACTCGATTATGTACTTTGACGGGGCTTTCTCGCTGCAAGGCGCCGGTGCTGGTGTGCTGCTCGTTGCACCCACCGGAGAGCACCTCAAGTATGTGGTCCAGATGCAGTTCCCCAGGGAGATGTCGACGAACAACAGTGCCGAGTACGAGGGACTGCTTGCCGGTCTCAGGATCGCGGTAGACCTCGGACTTAGGAAGCTCATCGTCAAAGGTGATTCGCAGCTTGTCGTCAGGCAAGTTAACAAAGATTACCAGAGCCCGTTGATGGAGGCCTACGTGGATGAAGTGAGGAAGCTGGAGGAGCGTTTTGACGGTATACAAGCAGAGCATGTTCCCCGAATGGAGAACGACATCACCAACTACTTGTCAAAATGCGCCGCCCTCAAACTGCTTATGGAACCAAGTACCTTTGTGCTTCGATTAACTCAGCCATCCATTGAACCGTCGACCGAGCAGAACAAGCGAAGGAAATCAGGCCCCGGCAAGTACTTTCCCGCCAAGCCCCCACATAGGGTCAAGGGCCCTTGCCGGCAAGGCATTCCGGCAAGGCTTCTTCTAGCCCACTGCCCGCCAGGATGAAATGGCACTAGTAACCAAGTGTGAAGCGTGTTAGTTCCATTCAAAGAAGCTTCATCAACCACCTCAAGCTCTCCAGACAATACCTCCTCCCTGGCCATTCTCAGTCAGGGGGCTCGACATACTGGGCCCTTTTCCCTTTGCTGTCGGGAGGTTTGAGTACTTGTACGTTGCCATCGAAAAGTTCACAAAGTGGCCAGAGGTGGAAACAGTGAGAAAGGTGATAGTGCAATCAGCTGTTAAGTTCTTCAAGGGCTTTGTCTGCCGATTCGGGATACCAAACAGAGTCATCACCGACAACGGCACGCAATTCACAAGCCACTCCTTCAGGTAGTATATTCAAGATCTCGGTAGCAAGGTCTGTTTTGCTTCTGTTGCGCATCCTCGAAGCAACTGCCAGGCGGAGAGGGAAAATGCTGAAGTATTGCGAGGCCTCCGGACAGGAACTTTCGACAGACTGCACAAGTGTGAAAGGTGCTGGATTGATGAATTGCCGGCGGTTCTTTGGTCAATCAGAACAAAACCAAATCGAGCCACTGGCCAGACACATTTCTCCCTCGTTTACGGGGCAGAAGCAGTTCTCCCCATGGAACTGACATACGGGTCACCCCGAGTGCTCGCTTATGATGAGATTGAGCAAGAGCAGCTACGCTAAGATGATGCAACACTCCTCGAGGAAGATCGTCTTCGGGCGGTTGTGCGAGTAGCGCGCTACCAGCAAGCCTTGCGCCTCTATCATAGCCGCAAGGTTCATGCCCGAAGTTTTGAGGAAGGCGACCTTGTTCTTCGGCACGCTCCGTCCGCCAAAAATTCCAACAAGTTGATGCCAAAGTGGGAAGGCCCTTATCGGGTAACACGAGTCACCAGGCCTGGTGCAGTCCACCTGGAGACCGAAGATGGTATTCTAGTGAGTAACTCCTGGAACATCAAACATCTTCGCAAGTTTTACCCGTAAGGCACGGTTGCCGAGCTTCCCGGCAAGCCACCCTTTTGTACAAGCCTTGTCGGCAAGGCATGTAACCCTTCGTGCAAAGCCAGGTGCAGACCCTGAGCATAAATAAATGAAGTGCTGGCGCCCAAAGTTTTAGCATGCATGCTAGGTTGAGTCTCTTTCTCTGTTGGGGTTGATAGTGCTTGACAGCGGCTAACCATTAGCATAGAGGTCGAGTTTGCGTCTCTCTGTTTCCTTTCAGCCCTCTTGTTCGCAGGATGCATGGACATTTCTGGTGAGCTGTTTGGAAGAAAGAGAACGAGCCGACACTCTGACCCCGGCAAAACAAAGGTTGGCGGGGGCTGCACGACCAAGGGTCAGGCCACCGCAAGACAAGGTTGTCGGGAGCTACAAGACCAGATAAGTCCTTCATCCCCCACTCCTTACTTCAGTATGAAACTTGAATGTATGAGGCTTTGTTTGTTCTTATGCCATCATGCTCCCTTTTTCCCTGTGTCCAACAAACTTTGTTTTGGACCGGAACTCGGTAGTAGATCCATTCCTTGGTGTGGCTCGTACCCGCGCACAAAGAAACCCGACAAATACCCTTCTCTTCATTAATACGTTGTAAATTTGTACGGAATGCATACATGAGCAAGGGGGTTACAAGATTTAAATTTTACAAAGGCCCGTAGGCTTTAAAACTAAAAAGAGATACAATGCCCGTAATCCCTTTCTTGTCCCTCTCCTCATGAAATGGAACAAGACGGCAAAGGGAAAAAGGAGCGCCTAGGCAAAGCGCGAGCAGTAGAAAGCACCAAGAGAACATCCCGGTGGCCATCCCGAGAAGGCTGGCGATGATGGCACCAGGAGAAGAGCCGAAAGATGGGGCAGCGGGCCGGCAATGCGCGAGTTGATGCCCGCATACTCCGACCTAACAACCACCGCCCACCTTCTTTGTATTCTCCGGCCTCCCAACGGCAGCCGCCCAAGGAGGCGACCCCAAGAAGTTAGAGAGGCTGGCGGTGTAGATGATGGTGCTGCCAGCATCGCCCAGGGACGGCGTATCCGCCGCCTAGTCGGACCCGTCATCCTCCCGCCCGCTGCCCTCGTCGTTGCTGTCGCTGTCCTTCCCATCGCTCTCGCTCGGGGAGGAATTTTCACCATCGGTCGAGCTCTCCGCACAGCACCCTAGCATGTGTCCCGAGCGCTCGAAGACCTTGACGGAGAGCAGATCGCTCTCCACTAACCTGAAGCAGAGGACGTGCCCCTTCATCAAGCACTAGGCAAGCGCGAAGGTATTCCACCCCCGGCAGAGGAGCATCACATGAAGAGTGTGGAACTTGTTATTCATCCACATGGCGCCATGGCAACACCCCTCCATTTGAAGCCTCAACCTCGATGGTTGGTCGACCTCCAACACCCTCGCGAATGCTTCAGGAAGACGGAGGAGACTGCGCGGCGGCTTGCGCAGTTGCAAGATGAACTCTAGTGCCATGTCCCTGACATGGCCACGTGGGGAGGCAGGAGGAGACGACCGAGGAGATGGAGACGGAGACGATGACGGCGCGGGTGTTCCCCGACCTCGTCCGCCTCTGCCTCGATCGCTTCGCCGACCACGACCCCGGTCGGTGCCTCTACCTCCAGCATGACCCTCGTCCTGGGCATCTGGGTCTTCTTTGACCGCCGCCGCCCTCTGAAGGGAGGAAGAGCTGGTCGCCTCCGCGGAGGAACGGCCACGGCCACGCCCTCTCGGCATATCTTGGAGAGGAAAGGAATAGAACTGGAAGAGGATGAGTGGAGGGGTGAGAGGCACCGTCCCTCTCCCCCCTCTTTATAGAAGGGCGACTGCCCGAATCAACCACTCCAAATGCCAAAGGCACAAGAAAACTAGACCGACCCGCTGCTCCAATCAGCGGCGCCCGGCCCCCCGCCCCGGCGTTAAAGCCCTCACCCTCTGCGTCCGCCGCCTGCCCTCCCCGATGCATGAGGGGCACGTGGCGAACAGATCGGGGTTCAGGTGGCACGTGGTACGACAGTTTTCGCACCCCGTGATCGTGGGGCGACCCGAGTCCGCCTAGTGAATGAGCTACGCCCCCGCAACTTTCTCTAATTTTTATGAGGAGAATGTGAACCGTCTCCTTACTGTTGGGAACCACGAGATGACACGAGCATGCTGTGGTCATCCCGCGCACGACCCCCACGTCAGCGTAGATCATGGGGAAGCGCAACCACCAGATGAGTTACTGCGGTAAAAAGGATCCAACCCCACTACCTGCGCACCGTTCTGGGCCTAGCCCAACAACGCGTTTCGCATATGTATGGCCTAGGGCCGGGGGCTCCTATCGGTGTACAAAAGTAGGGGAGCTCTTTTATACCCCTTATTTGTGCATGGGCAGTCAGAGCCACGCCTGCGACCACACGTAACAAAGCAGAGGAGGGGAGCAAGAGACGTGAAGTTACCAGAGCAACAACAAGACGGTGGCGCGGGAAGGCCAAGCATGAAGACATGCTCTCCCCCGACAAGGACTCTTGCCAGGGTGGCCTGCACGCCCTGGCAAGAACCCTTGCCGGGGCGACTGACCCAAACGCCTCCGTGCAGCCACCCTTGAGCCTAGGGGCTCCAACATCATGAACAACATTGGAACTGTCGTGCAATTAACATGTCAGATGTCCGGTTTAGCGGACTTAGTGGTGAGGCCGCGCATCTATGTAGTAGCTTGAGAGGGGTTAAGCGGAATCGAGAGACGCGATGTAGACACGGATTTAGACAGCTCCGGGCCCCGGGAAACATCATCCGGTAATAACCCTACGTGCTGTTTGAGGCTAGGTCTCATTATGATCCTCGTGGTGTCACCGGTAAACCGGCTCTTTGTGTCTAACCCTAGAAACTTGTCTCAACTTCTCCTCTAACCTGTAACTTCTAACTTGTGAGAACCTGTGAGAACTTGTCTTCTTGTAGCTTGTCCCGCTTTGGGGAGCCCTGCCCCTCCTTATATATGTTGAAGGGGCGGTTTACATAACTAGTCCTAGTAGGACTAGGATTGATCTATTACAAGGAGTCCTAGTCTTGCTTCCTTTGCAGGAGAATATCCCTTATGCTTTCTTCATAAACCGGCCCACTATTAATATGAACCGGCCTTCTGGGCCTTGGGCCTTGTCATCCATGATCCGCCTGCCGGGTTACAAATAACTTGCCAAATATAAACCGTCTTAAGTAGAATGCCAAGTCCGGCCGGGTTATAATTCCGGCCGGTTCATACCGCGGGGTATATCCCCGACATTAGCCCCCAAGTTTAGCTTGGATTTATCCATGGTAAACTTATGCTGCAAAACAACACAAGAACAAATCTGACAGGTTGTGTTCCGGGTGAAAAATTTCTTGTAAACCGGCATATGATCATCCTTAAATCCTTGTTCTTTCCTTCTTCTAGAAAATCCGGGTCAACAGACCAGCTTCATAATCAACTTGCTTGCATAAGAAATATTGCAAATCAAGAATCCATTTGAATCGGCCTTCCAATGTTCTGACTTGACAAAAATATTGATCTTCAAATATTCCATTGATATCCAACCGGTTTGGAAATGTAGAACTTGCCGGTTTATGATTGCCAAAATTGCCGGGTCACACAATTAGTCTGATTTGCCAGAACTGAAAATTTGAAGATGTTCCTCCTTTATATGCATATGTTCCTCCTTTATATGCATATTACCTATAGCCCCCAAGTGTCGGGTCATTATGTAATAATGAGCAGGGACTTTGTATATACTTCATTGAAAATAGCCTTGTATAATCTTGAAGATATCCGGATCATTCATCCCAATCACTATGAAACTGAATATTCCATATTTATGTAGCCCCCAAGTGCCGGGTTATTATGCAATAATGAGCAGGGACTTTGTAGATATAATCATTGAAGACAACATTATATGATGTAACTTCCATCGTGGGGTTTGAACCCACGTCCACAAGGTTAAGAACTTTTGTGCTTTACCAACTGAGCAGTGGACCCTTCAATATAATGAATGAATACTTGTGTACCTTGAATTGTTGACAGGAGCGATTGGTAGCCCCCAAGTTCCGGTTTAGCTACATTTAGAAGGTGAACCGGTACTTCCAGATGAAGCAAATGATCTTTCCATTAGCGCCCAAGTGTCAAGTAGACAACTTGCTTGTGTGCTTGAGACTTGTGTATTTGATGTAATCTCAATTTGAATAATGTAGCCCCCAAGTGCCGGGTTGTAAGCCTGCAGCAACTCGGGACTATTCCTTTGTAGAATAAATCACTTCCATCGTTGAAATAATATCCATTGCGCTTTAAAGCGACTTTGAAGTCCTCAATCATAATATTGATAACCATAATAGGAATCCAGCCATGTTTGGCTATTGAAGAATATAATCCGGTTTGAAGACCGGTTCCAATGATGTTTGATCACAATCGGGCCGGGTTAATAAACACCGGTCATTATTTTGTCTCATACTGGCGACTTATAGTCAAAACCAGGCCGATTTAATGAACACTATTCATTATCTTATCTGCTTCTGCATAAAACAACGCTAAAAGATGTCCTGGTAGTTTACCACCGGACGGATTATATTGCTCACAAAATATATCAAACAAGTGTCTGTTTATATCAGAAATAACTTCATACCTGCGATTAAGTATGCTTGATATTCTTAATCCGGCGAACTTTGTAGTTTTCTGAGGGAGCCTTTGATAGACCCAATAATAATTCCGGGTTTGATAAAAGACACCGGTTTACATCACGCTGAAACTTTTGTCCAGAAATTTGTAGCTTATACTTGGCTTTTGCCTGATGGATGATCCGGGTTATAATGAACACCGGTTTATTCATGCTGGTATTCATGACCCAGACTTTTCACTTTATAAATATGTGGTCAGCTTCTGTAGCTGTTCCACTTCCGGTTTAAAGAGTCATAAAACATAAACACCAAATATGCGAATTTGCAAATAAAACCATGTAGTCGAGACTTTCAAAGAGCTGCCAGGCTCAAAGCAAGGTTCAGCCAATCACTGGATGCGGGTAATCTCGTCTTTCCAGAGGGCCGGTCAATGGATGCCCGTAGCCTTTCCATAGGAACCATAAGAAAAACTTTAGCCAATCAGTGGATGCCCGTAGCCTTTCCAGAGGGCCGATGGATGCGGGTAAACCCGTCTGTCCATAAGAATTTTAGCCAATCATTGGATGCCCGTAGCCTTTCCAGAGGGCCTAGCCAATCACTGAATGCGGGTAAACCCGACTGTCCAGAGGGCCGATGGATGCGGGTAAACCCGTCTGTCCATAAGAATTTTAGCCAATCACTGGATGCCCGTAGCCTTTCCAGAGGGCCTAGCCAATCACTGAATGCGGGTAAACCCGACTGTCCAGAGGGCCGGTCGATGGATGCGGGTAAACCCGACTGTCCATATAGTTCTCCATGGCTCCATGGAATCGTGGGTAGATCTTGAAGCGTCCTCTCTTGAACCGGATGTGATCTCATGCTCTTTAGAGAGTTTTTATTGCTTCTAAGTATATATTTTCTGCACAACCAGATAAACTGATCAAAGCATCTTATTTTCTTAATGAAAAAAATGATATATAACAAGAGAAATAATACTGTAGATGGATATCACCTGAGTGAATTTGAACCGGTATGTTGAATAGACCGGATCACAGGTTTGATAGTAAAACGACCGCAGTATCAGAGGCGGCTCAGACAGTTAAACCGGCAGTGGGGTTGTAAACCGTTGGAGATAAGCAAGTTGTCCTCCGTGTTGTAAAATGGTGCGGATGCGTGATCCGACTGATTTGCTTGAAGAACAGATGGGTCGGCCGGCGCCGATGGGCTAGTTGCCTTCCTCGTTGTGAGTCGACGGTCATGGCGTTGTAAACCGGTGTGGTCGCGAGAGACGGCCATAGCGTTGTAAACCGGTGCTTGAATCCATGGAATAACGTCGATCACTTGTGTCGAACAATATTTGGCGTGCCTCCGTCTTCGTGGTATAATACCATTTTATAATGAATAATTTTCCTGCGCACAAAATACAGCAGGGCGAGGTATTTTGCTCGGATGAATTAATATATGTATTAAAAATAAATAAGACAGATATCATCTGATTTGTCTGGACGATAGATGATCAGTTCCATGCGACAGAAAACGGCGATTGTGAAACAACCCGGCGGCTTAATGCGACAAAAATGGCTTAAAACATCCGTAATAGCTCAGAAAGGTATCCTCCGGGTCATTAAACACCTTGCCACCCCTTTTTTTTAACAAGTCCAAACCAGTGCACATACAGCCCCTCGAGCAGTGCTTCTCTTTCCTTCCCAGTTTTTGTTTACTGGTCGATGTACTACATCTTTCTCAGGGGTAGTACTTGACTGTATCTTGGTAGAGGATTGTTCGGGAACCCAACGGGTGCGGGTGACAGACGGCTTGAAAACCAGCGGAAGCAACTTATCACGGTGGGTTGGCCCACTATATATAAAAAATGAAACTGTAGCAGCTCGTAGATGGTGGAGTGAGATCGTGCCGGCGACTCTGGTAGGGGCAGAGCGGGTTGGAAACAGAAGCGGAGCGGGGCCCAATCCGGATTGGAAATAGAAACGGATTGGAAACAGAGGGAGGCCACAAGGCTCTTGGCGTGGCGACGACTCGGACGCAGAGGCGGATTGGCATGGTACGAGTGGCCATGGAGACGGTTTGAAGGAGGAAGCAGAGGCCTCGGCCGCAAAGGAAACCCGGCAGGCGGATCACGCGGCGGAGGGGCCGCGAGACGAGGCGGGTCGCGGGTGCGGGTTACAGTAGTAACAGGTTTGCAGCGATGAGCTCATGGTGCAGGTGGTGAAGCCGATGCTGCAAAAATGAGTGGCGAGCTAGCGCAGGTGACGTTGCGGCCGCAGGGGCGACTTGTCGCGGTCCGAGCCAGCAGGGCCAGTTCGAGGTGCGGCACCGAAGACGGCATCTTGCAGGCGCAAGGCAGAGGAACCACGAGAGGAGGCAATGCTGCTCAGGGCAGGTCGGTGGTGACTCCAGCCAGGCCCAGCGGCAATTTACTAGTCCGCGGCGGCAACTCGGCTGGGTCAATGCGGGCTTCAGCGGCGGTGACAGCAGAGGGCTAAGCGACGACTCAAAGCCACGAGGGCGGAGAACGGCGGAGCGATGGCGGCTCGATAGCGGAAACCGCTTCTGGAACGTGGGCTGTTTCCCTCTTCTTCTTCTTATTTTTGTCTTCGGCAATTCCTTTATGGATTCACCTCGAGATCTCCTTTTGTGGAACTCAAGCGGCTGTTTTATGTGACCTGTCTGTAGCAGAATACTTGTTGGTCTCAGCAACACGCAACAGTACCAGCAGAAATCGCTCTTATCTTCGGATTCAACGGATCAGAACGTGTCGGCCGCACACAACAGAAGTTCCAACCGTAATTTCTCTTAAACTCAAATCTCACGGATTACAAATCAGAACCGATGGACTTTGAAGTTGATGCAGATCTCTCTAAACCGACCTTTTTTCACCGGAAGAATTACGAGCTTCTCGATCCCTGGGAGAGATCCCTCCAAGAACTCAACAGCACCGTGCGCATACCCCACGGTGGGCGCCAACTGTCGTGGAATTAACACGTCAGATGTCCGGTTTAGCGGACTTAGTGGTGAGGCCGCGCATCTATGTAGTAGCTTGAGAGGGGTTGAGCGGAATCGAGAGACGCGATGTAGAAACGGATTTAGACAGCTTCGGGCCCCGGGAAACATCATCCGGTAATAACCCTACGTGATGTTTGAGGCTAGGTCTCGGTATGATCCTCGTGGTGTCGTCGGTAAACCGGCTCTTTGTGTCTAACCCTAGAAACTTGTCTCAACTTCTCCTCTGACCTGTAACTTCTAACTTGTGAGAACCTGTGAGAACTTGTCTGCTTGTAGCTTGTCCCGCTTTGGGGAGCCCTGCCCCTCCTTATATATGTTGAAGGGGCGGTTTACATAACTAGTCCTAGTAGGACTAGGATTGATCTATTACAAGGAGTCCTAGTCTTGCTTCCTTTGCAGGAGAATATCCCTTATGCTTTCTTCATAAACCGGCCCACTATTAATATGAACCGGCCTTCTGGGCCTTGGGCCTTGTCATCCATGATCCGCCTGCCGGGTTACCAATAACTTGCCAAATATAAACCGTCTTAAGTAGAATGCCAAGTCCGGCCGGGTTATAATTCCGGCCGGTTCATACCGCGGGGTATATCCCCGACAGGAACCAAGGCTCGAGAAGGGCCCACATGATGGCATGCAGATCTTTGTAAACACAAAGGTCTATGACTCCCAAGATGAGAACCAAACGACAAGGCAATCGCAAGAATCCTTACCGAGGATGCCCGAGAGGCCCCGACAAGGATCCTCACAGAAGACACCCCGAGGCCCCGGAAAGCCTCTTGCCGAGCACGCTTGCAGAAGCCTTGGCAAGCCTCTTGCCGAGGATGCTCACGGAGGCCCCGGCAAGACCCTTGAAGGGAAAACGGGCGCTGTACCGCGGCAAGCCCTTGCCGCCCCGTCGTCGCCCCAGCTCGGCGGCCGACCCACTAGCCCAGGCAGGTACCCACATGGCGGTACGTGCTTCCTAGTCCAATTAGTCAAGCACCTGCATGGTGGCATGCAGATCTTCGTGAAGACCCTACCACCATGCCATCTAAGTTGCCTGCCCCGCTGGCCTGGACGCGCATCACAACCAGACGGAGCGGCCACGGACGGGACGGGCCTCGTTTCCGTCCCCGATAAAGCAAGTGGACACCTAAGTAGCGAATTTAATGCATCTTGTCCCGTAATGGCATGAGATAAGCCTGTGCACTATACACCTTTCCACCTCCCGTGTGCCACTGTGGCAGCCCCTTTGGACTATAAAAGGAGGCTCGCGGCATACTGGAGAAGGATTCGGGTCTTTGGAGCTAGACATGCACCGTAGCTAGTTCAAGAACTCAAGAACACTCAAATACAAACCAAAGCAGGACTAGGGTATTACACATTCTTGCGGCCCCAACCTGGGTAAACGATCCTTCTACTGACTCTTACACACGCCTTTGCACAACCTCGTGCTCGCCAACCATAGAAGGGACTCCAGTGATCCCATAGGTGTCGTTTCCACCGACACCCGGGCCTCTATAAATAGGACTAGCCACCACCATATGAGGGGGGATCGAGAGCCAACAAGACACACACCAGCAAGCTCATCCAAGCAGAAGAACACCTCCCCTTGGGAGACTGTTCTTCCCTTGTACTAGTTCTACCTCAGCATATGAGGCAATCCACCACACCACACTGGATTAGGGTATTACACCACAATGGTGGACTGAACCAGTATAAACCCTTGTGTTTGTTGTTCTTGAGTTCGACGAGCTAGGCTTAGGAATCGGCGAGTAGACGAGCTAGGGCGGAAGGAGAGATCTTCCTGCGCACCCAAGTGTTCGAACCATAAGGGTTTTGCCGGAACCCAAGATCGGACACATATATTCATGAGAACATAATAGGTTCAGATCTGAAATCATGGCACTCAGGCCCTAGTGACAAGCATTAAGCATGGCAAAGTCATAGCTAAATCAATCTTAGAACATAATGGATACTAGGGATCAAACCCTAACAAAACTAACTCGATTACTTGATAAATCTCATCCAACCCATCACCGTTCAGCAAGCCTATGATGGAATTACTCACGCACGGCAGTGAGCATCATGAATTGGTGATGGAGGAAGGTTTATGATGACGATGGCGACGGATTCCCCTCTCCGGAGCCCCGAACAGACTCTAGATCAGCCCTCCCGAGAGAGATTAGGGCTTCGCGACGGCTCCATATCGTAAAATGCGATGAGTCCTTCTCTATGAATTTTTTCTCCCCGAACGTGAATATATGGAGTTGGAGTTGAGGTCGGTGGAGCCTCAGGGGGGCCCACGAGACAGGGGGCGCGCCCAGGGGGCAGGCGCGCCCCCCACCCTCGTGGACAGGGTGTGGCCCCCCTGGTCTTGATGCTTTCGCTAGTATTTTTTATAAATTCCAAAAATATTCTCCGTGGATTTTCATGTCATTCCGATAACTTTTATTTCTGCATGAAAATAACACCATGTCAATTCTGCTGAAAACAGCCTCAGTCTGGGTTAGTTCCAACGAAATCATACAAGTTAGAGTCCAAAACAAGGGAAAAAGTGTTTGGAAAAGTAGATACGTTGGAGACGTATCAACTCGCCCAAGCTTAAATATTTTCTTGTCCTCAAGAAATTCAGTTGACAAACTGAAAGTAATAAATAAAAACATTTACAAACTCTGTTTGCTCTTGTTGTTGCAAATATGTAAAGACAATATCATTTTGCTACCATGTTTACTCATATCAATGGCATAATCAACTAGCGAGCAATAATAATAAACCTCAGATGACAACACTTTCTCAAAGCAATCATAATATGATATAACAAGATGGTATCTCGCTAGCCCTTTCTGAGCCGCAAAACATAAATGCAGAGCACCTCTGAAGATCAAGGACGGACTAGACATTGTAATTCATGGTAAAAGAGATCCAGTCACAGTCATACTCAATATAAATTAATAGCAATGCATGCAAATGACAGCGGTGCTCTCCAACTGGTGCTTTCTAATAAGAGGATGATGACTCAACATAAAAGTAAATAGATAGGCCCTTCGCAGAGGGAAGCAGGGATTTGCAGAGGTGCCAGAGCTCAAGTTTTGAAACAGAGATAAATAATATTGTGAGTGGTATACTTTCATTGTCAACATAACAACCAAGAGATCTCGATATCTTCCATGCTACACACATTATAGGCGATTCCCAAACAAAATGGTAAAGTTTATACTCCCCCACCACCAACAAGCACACTCCACGGCTGGCCCGAAACAACGGGTACCGTCCATACAAACAACAGTCCTTGGGGAGTTTTGTTTAATTATTTTGATTTGATTTGAGCATTGGACTTGGCATCCTAGTTACCGGCCATTTTCTCGTGAATGATGAGCGAAGTCCACTCATAGTGAGAATAACCCTCCTAACATGGAAGATATAGAAGGCCCTAGTTGATAGATGAGCTATTTGAGCATACAAAACAGAATTTCATTTGAAGGTTTAGAGTTTGGCACATACAAATTTACTTGGAACGAAGGTAAGTTCCGCATATAGGAAGGTATGGTGGACTCATATGGAATAAGTTTGGGGTTTATGGAAGTGGATGCACAAGCAGTATTCCCACTTAGTACAAGTGAAGTCTAGAAAGAGACTGGGAAGCGACCAACTAGAGAGCGAAATCAGTCATGAACATGCATTAAGATTAATCAACAATGAGTGCAAGCATGAGTAGGATATAAATCACCATGAACATAAAATATCGTGGAGGCTATGTTGATTTGGTTTCAACTACACGCGTGAACATGTGCCAAGTCAAACCACTTGAATCGTTCAAAGGAGGATACCACCCTATCATACCACATCACAACCATTTTAATAGCATGTTGGCACACAAGGTAAACTATTATAAACTCCTAGCTAATTAAGCATGGCTTGAGCAACTATAATCTCTAATTTTTATTGCAAACATGTTTCATTCATAATAGGCTGCATCAGGAAAGATGAACTAATCATATTTACAATGACAAGATAGGTCGAGTTCATACCAGCTTCTCTCATATCAATCAGTCCATCATATATCGTCATTATTGCATTTCACTCACACAACCAAACGGTGTGGATAATAATAATAGTGCACGTGCATGGGACTAAGCTGGAATCTGCAAGCATTTAATACAAGGGAGAAGACAAGGTAATATGGTTCTTGGTTAAATCAACAATAGTGCATATTAGAGCCACTCAACATTTTCATCATGGTCTTCTCCTCTTGACCCTCAAAGAAAAGAAAAGAAATAAAACTATTTAGAAGGGAAAGCTCCCAACAAGCAAAAGAAGAACGAGAAATCTTTTTGGGTTTTGTTTTAATTACTACTACTACAGGCATGGTAAGTAAGCTAGCTAAAAGCTACAACTATTTTTTTTAGTTTTTCTTAAGGGTTTTCCAACACACAAGAAAAAGACTTAGAAAATAAAATAAACTAGCATGATAGTATAATGAAAAAGTATGAGCACCGACAACTAGAATGAGTCTGTGAACATGAATGTAATGTCGGTGAGAAATACGTACTCCCCAAGCTTAGGCTTTTGGCCTAAGTTGGTCTATGGCCATGGATCAAAGCTACTCTCTCCGGTGTACGGAGGAGTGTCTTCTGGGTGTCACTGGCTGGCAATCTCCTCCGGATCCCACTCATAAATAGACTGCCGATAAGGGTCAAGTGGTGGCTCCAGCTCAGGCTCTAGAACTTGTGCCAGGCTCCAGTACGCATAAACGGCCTCTTGCAAGATGAGGTACGTTCCTGAAAGTATATTAAACAAAGTGGGTGCAGGCAAGGTAATAATCTCTAAGTACTTCTTATCAATTATCAATTTATACTTAAGCAACTTCTTCTTATCTTTAACAACAAAATCATGTGCTACCATACTCTTATAATCTACAAAAACTGGGGGCAGCAACTTCTCCTCCTTCTCATAATGCCTAATAGGTATCTTATAGTGTTTAGTAAGGTGTGAAGCAAAGATGCCTCTGAAGATGGGCCCTTTGTATGATTTAGACTTAATCCTTTAGCAATAATAGTGCCTAAGATAAAAGTGGTATCGGGAAACAAGGCATGGCGCAAAATGACAATATCAGGGGCACTAATATTTCCACTGTTCCCGCAACAAATTAAGCATCTACTAGCAAATATCGCAAAGTAACGTAGAACATGAAAATGTATACTAGTAATTATTGCATCTGAAACTTTCCTCGTTTCCCCTATAGCAATTGTATCAATAAACCCCTCCACATCATTATGATGTGGTTCCTCTATGCTGCCCACAAAGGGTATCTTGCAGACCCGACAAAAATCATGGAGTGACATCTCTTTAACCTCATCATATAAGTGAAACTCCACTGAAGATGGTGATTTCTTAGCATGTAATTAAAAAATTTGCACAAAAATATTAGTGAGTAAGAGATATTGTTCGCATTGGTCGTGGAGGAAGTCAGTGAGGCCTACATTGTCAGCAAAGTAGTAAAAATCATCATAAATTCCGGCGGCTCTCAGGAACTCATCACAAGGCCATTCACATGGCCGAACCTCTGCAGTGCGAGGAAGATGGTATTAGGGCTTTTTATTCTCCTCATTCCGCTTATCCTCCGTGCTTCGGCTCGAAGAGCCTCTCAACAATCTCCTCAACATTTTCTTCCTCTGAAAAATTTCTGAAATTTTTAGTGACTCAAAATGAAAGTGAACCAAACCCAACAAGATTGATAGCAACTAATCCCACAAAGTGCCTAGAGACTATATCATGCATTGGAACTACTTTTCACCACATAAATTTGGCATGCAAACTCAAGAACAGGGTCACCTAAGCAGCAGAAATTTGCAATAAATAAAGCACTAGAACAAAAACTAATTGGACCATTGGAGGAGTCACATACCGAAGAACAATCTCCCCAAACAGTTTTGTGAATGGAGCTTTGATCAAGGAGATCAAAAATGGCGGCAAGATGAGCTAGAACACGGGTTTGAGCTATGGTAGGATTTTTTGGAGGAAGACAAAGAGTGTGGGTGCTAGAATAAGTGGAGGGGGTCCACGTGGGGCCCATGAGGCAGGGGGCGCGCCCTGGACCCTCGTGGCCAGGTGGTGTGGCCCCTGGTGTGTTCTTAGTGCCAAATATTCTTAAATATTCTATAAAAAATCATATTTCATTTTCGAGACATTTGGAGAACTTTTATTTTTGGGGTATTTTTTATTGCAAGGATAATTCAGAAAATAGACAGAGAATATTATTTTTGCTTTATTTAATTTAAATAACATAAAGTAAAAAGATGGTACACAGAGTTGTGCTTTCTATCTTCATCCATCTCATGATCATCAAAAGGAATCCACTAACAAGGTTGATCAAGTCTTGTTAATAAACTCTGTCCGAATAACATGAAACCGGAGAATTTTCGAATAACACTAGGTTACCTCAACAGGGATATGCATGTCCCCAACAATAAGAATATCATATTTCTTCTTGACAGTAGGAAGAGGAAATTCAAAACCTCCAATAGTAATTGTTGAGATTTTTCCAATAGAATTGATGCTGTGGGCTTGAGGTTGTTTCCTCGAAAAGTGTACCGTATGCTCATTACCATTAACATGAAAAGTGACATTACCTTTGTTGCAATCAATAACAGCCCCTACAGTGATCAAAAATGGTCTACCAAGGATAATCGACATACTATTGTCCTCGGGAATATCAAGAATAACAAAGTCCGTTAAAATAGTAACGTTTGCAACCACAACAGGCACATCCTCACAAATAACGACAGGTTGAGCAGTTGATTTATCGGCCATTTGCAAAGATATTTCAGTAGGTTCCAACTTATTCAAATAAAGTCTACGATATAAAGAGAGAGGCATAACACTGACACCGGCTCCAACATCACATAAAGCAGTTTAACATAGTTTCTTTTAATGGAGCATGGTATAGTTGGTACTCCTAGATCTCCTAGTTTCTTTGGTATTCCACCTTTAAAAGTATAATTGGCAAGCAAGGTGGAAATTTCAACTTCCGGTATCTTTCTTTTATTTTTAACAATATATTTCATATACTTAGCATAAGGATTTGTTTTAAGCATATCAGTCAAATGCATACGTAAATAGATAGGTCTAATCATTTCAGCAAAGCGCTCAAAATCCTCATCATCCTTTTTCTTGGATGGTTTAGGAGGAAAAGGCATGGGTTTCTGAACCCATGGTTATCTCTCTTTACCATGCTTCGTAGCAACGAAGACTCTCTTATCATAACGTTGATTCTTTGATTGTGGGTTATCAAGATCAACACCAGGTTCAATCTCTACATCATTGTTATTGCTAGGTTGAGCATCAACATGAACATCATCATTATCATTATTGCTAGGTTCATGTTCATTACAAGATTGAGTTTCAGCATCAAAAATAGAAATGTCATTGGGATTCTTAGGTGTGTCAACAACAGGTTCACTAGAAGCAAGCAAAGTCATGTCATTTTTCTTTTTCTTCTTCTTAGAGGGACTAGGTGCATCAACATTAGTTCTCTGAGAATCGTGCTCAATTCACTTAGGGTGGCCCTCGGGATACAAAGGTTCCTGAGTCATTCTACCCCCTCTAGTCATAACTCTAACATCATTATCAATTTTCTTATTATTTAAATCATTAAGGAAATCATTTTGTGCTTTAAGCGATTGTTCTACCTGAGTGGTAACCATAGAAGCATGTTTACTAATGAGTTTAAGTTCACCTTTAACTCTAGACATATAATCACTGAAGTGTTCAATCATATAAGCATTACGTTTCAATTGTCTACCAACATAAGCATTGAAGTTTTCTTGTTTAACAATAAAATTGTCAAACTCATCTAAGCATTGGCTAGCAGACTTATTACGAGGAATATCACCTTCATCAAATCTATAGAGAGAATGTAGCTTTATGTGACGTCCAGATAATTAAGCTACAGTGATCCCCGCAAATGATGCCACGTCACCTCGGTTGATGTGGATAAACTCGTGTTAGTTCGAAACCAAGTTCAAATTTCAAATTTAAAATAAAGTCAAACAATAAAAGTTTTCAAATACTAAAACTATAATGTTCTAAATGGGTCACATAAATCATAAGTAATTGTGCTGAAACCACATTCTTATAAAAGGTTTAAATGCACTTAAATAATTAAACAGTAGGTAAACCATTTAAATGAATGCCTTTTGTATTTATAAAATAATAAACTATCTATTTAGTTGCCTAAAAGTTAACGGGGCAGTAGCATAATTAATAATAATATTTTAGGTATAACTTTTGTGTTTTACAAAACTAAACTTAAATAAAACACTAAAAGGAAAATATAACAAAAGATAAAAGATAAATATAGAAGAAAAATAATAATAATAATAAAAGACCAAACCTAGTTGGCCACTTGGCCCACCTAACTAAGGCCGGCCCAGCCCACCCCCACTTATCCCCTTCCCCTCGCTACAGGGAAGATGGGGGATGGTGGCAGCCATCCACGGCACCATGGCTGCGGTGGCGGCCATCCGCCGTCCCCCCCTCGCCTACAAGAACCTCGATGTCCTCCTCGTCGAACCCTAGCTTCTAATCCCCTCCCCCGCTCCTCATCCCTCGCGCCCTCCTTCTCCTAGTGCCGCGCTCGTGGTTGCCCGAGACCATCACCGCCCCTACCTCGCCCCGCCGTCATCGTCCTCGCAGCTAGTGTCGTCCCCGAGCGATGAAAGGGCAGCAAGGAGATGTGCACCTTCCTCCTCGTCGCCTACGTGGAGCATCGCAAGTTGGATCGCCTTGCAACCTCGCCATCGTCCTTGTCTTCCCCGACTGCGATGCCACGGTCGACGCCTCGATCCGCTGCCTCTAGAGCTTCCCCGGCCATGTCGCCTCCTCCATTCGAATCACTTTGAGATCCTGCTTGTTCCCCCCCCCTTTACCGGCTCGATTCCGTGTCGCAGCACCCTTTTTTTTGCGAGGCCGAGAACCACCATCCACCATGGCCAGGTAGCTCCTTGCTCTAGAGCTCCCCCGCTCGAACCAATGATGCAACATGCTTCTGGTGATTCCTAGTTGCCGTCTAGCTGATTTGTTTGGTCGTTGGAACACCACAGCGCCACGATGTGCTCAACGTAACTCCGGACGCCGCTCGTGCTCACCACCGCGTGACCGCGCTCATGCGCGCCTCTTGCCGTGCACCTGCACCGCCCGCGCGTTCACCCACCATGGCTTGGCCGCGCCCGCCCGCGCTGCTGCTGGCTATTGTTGTTGCCGCTTCTGTTTCTTGTTGTAGATGGCGCAACTACTTCTTCTCCCGCTGCTGCCTCCGCTTTCCCCTGCTTGTCGGCGTCGTCCATGCGCCCGCCACACTTGCTCACTCCTGTACACGCGCTGCTGCGCCTCTGGCCGCACTCGCCGCGTGCTGCTTTGCCGTGCCCACGCGCACGCCGTGCAGCGCCGCGCCGCGCGACGAGCTCGTGTGCATGCCGCTGTGCTGCTGGCGGCTGCTGCGCTAATGCTTGCTGCTACTGCTGCCTGACGCTGCGCTGCTGTCTTCTTGCTGCTTGTTACCGCGCTGCTCTGTTGCTGCCTAGAACCGCTGCTACTATGCTGTTTGCGCTGCTCTGCTCACAGGAATTGCTGCTCAATTGCCGTCGGCTGCTATTGCTTGCTACTGGCCACGGGCATGCCACGACCTAGTGTGTAGTATGCGTGTGTGTTGTGGCCGACTGGGCCATTGTCCAGTGCGGCCGGTCGTTACTTTGATTAGGACTAAAGTACTTAGGGTTAATCTAGTGCTAGTTTAATTTAATAGAAAATGAAATGTGGGCCACTCATGTTGACTATCTCAAATTAATTGACTTAATAAAACAGAGTCTATGGCAATTGGGCCCCCACTTGCATTGTTCACCTGTTTACCAGTCAAGTATTGATTGGGTCAACTTAGACCTTGGCCCCACTTGTAAGCCACTTGGACTAGTTGTCCCTTGGTACAAAAGGTATTTTGCATTTTATTCTCGAAATTAATATAGATCCAGAAATCATTCAAACTTTGGGATTTCATATAAAATAAACCGTAACTCGGATGAAAATAATTTATACATGAAAGTTGCTCAAAAAAACGTGCCAAACTCGAATACGCAGTCCGTTCGTTCACGACACGTCCCTAGCATATTGGACTTACAATATTTCCCCTCTGGTCGAAACACCGGGAAAACTTTCCCGGATGTTTTCCCCCTTCGCCGGTATTGCCTACTACTGTGTTAGGTCACCCCTAGTACTGCGTTTGGCCATGTTATGCTTTGTGTTGATTTGATTGCTCTATTATTTATTTGTGTTCCCCCTCCGTTACTTATTTCTGGTAGACCTCGAGACCGCCGCCGCTTCGTGATCGACTACATCGACGACGGCCCCTCCTTCTTGCTAGAGGAACCAGGCAAGCCCCCCCCCCCTTGATCAACCCGATATCGCCTATTCCTCTCTCTACTACTTGCATTAGAGTAGTGTAGCATGTTACTGTTTTCGATGAATCATATTCTGTTGCATAGCATGTCATTGTTGCTACCACTGTTGATACCGTACCTGCTATCCGAATACTTAGTATAGGATGCTAGTATTCCATCAGTGGCCCTACATTCTTGTCCGTCCGCCATGCTATACTATTGGGCCGTGATCACTTCGAGAGGTTATCACGGTTATATACTATACTATTGCATACTCATGTTGAGGATTCAGAGATGGGGGATGAAGGGGCAGGTAGTTCCACACAGGTAGTGGTGGGCCTGGGTCCCCGACAGCCCCCTGATAGTTACTTTGTGGCAGAGCGACAGGGCGGGTTGCGACCACCTTGGAGACAGGAGGGCCTGGCCCTGGTCGTTGTCCGCGGTTATTTCATAATAACACGTTTAACGAGATCTTGGTATTTGATCTGAGTCTGGCCATTGGCCTATACGCACTAACCAGCTATGTGGGAATAGTTATGGGCACTCAACGTCGTGGTATCAGCCGAAGCCTTCTTGACGTCAGCGACTTAGCGGCGCGTGCCGGATTGGACTGGAACGCCGCTCTGGTAATAGGAGCGGCTAGGTCTGCTTACCGGCCGCCCTCGCAACGTGCAGGTGTGCATTGGTCGATGGGCCCAGACCCCCGTGCGCTTAGGGTTTACACCGGCGTGCTGACCTCTCTGTTGTGCTTAGGTAGGGCTGCGACGTGTTGATCTTCCGAGGCCGGGCATGACCCAGGAAAGTGTGTCCGGCCAAATGGGATCGAGCATGCTGGGTTATGTGGTGCACCCCTGCAGGGAAGTTAATCTATTCCAATAGCCGTGTCCCTTAGTACAAGGACGAACCGGAGTTGTACTCTGACCTCATGACAACTAGAACCGGATACTTAATAAAACACACCCAGATGAGTTCCAGATATAACTCGGTGGTTGCTCTCTCACAGGGCGATGTGCAGGAGGATCGCCGGGTAGGATTATGCTATACGATGTTACTTGGTGAACTTACCATCTATTCTATTCTACTGCTACAAGACGGAGGCTGCCGAAAGCGAGGATACTTGATACTTTCCAGCTACTATCTTCTACTGCTGCAAGATGGAGACTGCCAGAAGAGTAGCCTTCGTTTGGATTAGCTATCCCCCTCTTCTCCTGGCATTCTGTAGTTCAGTCCACAGATATTACCCCTTTACACATATATCATTGCATATGTAGTGTAGATCCTTGCTTGCGAGTACTTTGGATGAGTACTCACGGTTGCTTTGCTCCCCCTTTTCCCACTTTCTTCCTTTCTTCTCGGATGATGCAACCAGGTGGTGGAGTCTAGGAGCCAGAGGTTCCCAAGGATGTTTCTACGTTGAGTTCGGCTTCGAGGAGTAGTTAGGAGGTCCCAGGCAGGAGGCCTTGCCTTTCAATTGTTGCTACTTATGTCTGTACTCAGATATTATTGGTTTGGCTGACTCTTGTGTAACCGAGCTTTTGTATTCGAGCCCTCGAGGCCCCTGGCTTGTAATATAAAGCTTGTATTATTTTAATTTGTGTCTAGAATTGTGTTGTGATATCTTCCAGTGACTCCCTGATCTTGGTCATACACATTTGCGTGCATGATTAGTGTACGGACAAATCGGGGGCGTCACACTTTACTACCTGTGTCGGGTTATCAAGACCATGTATTTCTTCAATAGGTGGTAAATCCTTAACATCTTCAGCTTTAATAACTTTTTATTTCATAGATTTCTTTGCCTCTTGCATATCTTCAGGACTGAGAAATAGAATACCCCTTTTCTTTGGAGTTGGCTTAGGAGTTGGTTCAGCAAGTGTCCAATTATTTTCATTACTCAACATATTATTCAATAGCAATTCAGCTTGATCAACAGCTCTTTCTCTGAAATCACAACCAGCACAACTATCTAGGTGGTCTCTGGAAGCATCAGTCAGTCCATTATAAAAGATATCAGGTACTTCATTTTTTTAAGAGGATGATTAGGCAAAGCCTTAAGTAACCGCAGAAGCCTCCCCCAAGCTTGTGGGAGACTCTCTTCTTCAATTCGCACAAAATTATATATTTCCCTTAAGGTAGCGTGTTTCTTATGAGCGGGGAAATATTTAGCAGAGAAGTAATAAATCAAATCCTCGGGACTACGCACACAACCAGGATCAAGAATTTAGAGCATGTTTTAGCATCACCCTTTAATGAGAACGGAAATAACATAAGGATATAGTAGTAACGAATTTTTTCCTCATTGGTGAATAGAGTGGCTATATCATTTAATTTAGTAAGATGTGACACAACAGTTTCAGAATCATAGCCATGGAAAGTATCGGATTCAACCAAAGTAATTAACTCAGGATCGACAGAGAAATCATAATCCTTATCAGAAATACAGATAGGTGAAGTAGCAAAAGCAGGGTCATATTTCATTCTAGCATTCAAAGACTTTTCTTTCAGCTTAGCTAACAATTTCTTAAGATCATATCTATCTTTGCAAGCTAAAAGATCTCTAGCAGTTTCTTCATCCATAACATAATTGCCGGTGTCAAAACCAGCGGATATCGGGTAGGGGGTCCCGAACTATGCGTTTGAGGATCGATGGTAACAGGAGGCTGGGGACATGATGTTTACCCAGGTTCAGGCCCTCTCGATCGAGGTAATACCCTACTTCCTGCTATATTAATATGGATGAATATGATTACATGATTTGATCTACCTCGAGATCGTAATGGCTAAACCGTAAAGTCTAGCTTATGAGGATGTTATGATTCTCTAGCCTCTACGGACTAAACCCTCCGGTTTATATATGCACCGGAGGGGCCTAGTGTTTGTACATAGCCATCTTGCAGACAAAGGAAATATTACTCTCGAACCTAAAACCTTCCATTATACGAATACAGGAGCCCTATCCGGATACGAGAGACGATCTTGAACAATGATCTTCACGGCCCACCATTCCGGCCCAGCAAGAGTTATCCAGCCACGCGAGGACCCCTCAATCAAGGACTACCTCGGTAGCCCCTGAACCTATCTTCAATGACGATGAGTTCTTCTTCCGTATTGTCTTCGGCATTGCAAGGCGGGTTCCTTCTTCCGAATATATCTTCTGCAAAAAGTGTACTGTGTTCGGCTCTGCATGGTTAGTACAACCCTTAGCCTCGAAGGCTAGGCATTGAAAGAAAACGAATATTGTGTCTTTACTGACATCTTTTTTGGTGAAGTGTCGCGTCCATCCCATTAACATACCGAACCGTTTTACTTGGTCCTTGTTTCACATTTCGAGGTACAACCCCATTGACACGTCTTAATAGAATAGAGATCGTGCCCACTTATTGTGGGATCCTTATCAATATGACGTGAGCATCCACACCACGCATTACGCACGACCGCTTTGGGAACCGGTGAGGTTTATGGCTAAAGTGGGGGGACGTTCTGTATTCACAATGTTATAAAAGGATACCAATCCCTTTCATCTGCCGCACGCTTTCCTCAAGCTCGATTTCCCCAATCTTCCTAGCCCCAGCACCCTCATCTCCTACGCCCGCCGTTCTTCGTTCCTTAACCACTACTTCCTTTCCCAGCAATGGCTGGATCCGGCGCGAGGGGCAAGTGGGAGGCCTCCATGGTCACTGAGAAACCGTGGGGGATCTTCGGAGCACGGACTACCTCGCTGCCAATGTTGCGCACCGAGTCCCCGCCAAGGGCCAGGTGATTTCCGTCCCAGAGGCGGGTGAGAGAGTCATGTTTCTCTCTCACTTTTTTAGGGGGCTAGGGTTCTTGCTCCACCCCTTTGTTCAAGGTTTGCTATTTTTCTACGGGCTAGATTTCCATGATCTAGCCCCGAATTCAATCCCCCACATATCTGCTTTTATAGTGGTGTGTGAAGATTTCCTCCGCGTCCCTCCACACTTTGTCATATGGCTCAAAACCTTCAACGTGAAGACGAAGGTGGTGGACGGGCAACATGCAGAGTGCGATGATAAGCAAGCTCCCAAATGCAATTTGGCCAAAAGGGTCGTTCGTGGAGACGAACAAGGTCTGGCAGAGGAGTAGTTTTATTTCACTGAACCCCGCCACGCTAAATGGGAGGCGGAACCTGCTTTCAGATCTGGACCCCCAGAGAGGTTGACCTCCTGGACTGATAAAAGTCCAATCTGGTGGTCTCAAGTTGAGGTGACGTCACTGCAGAGCCGTGTGTCTGGCATGATTTCCAAAGGCTATCAGCTCTCGACCGCGGTCCAGGTAATGATGGCCTGGCTTGTCCTTCCTTTCCAAAGCCGGGACTCCTCCCTATGGGAGTTCGATCCGGCAGGAGATCGGCCTCTGAAGCATCTCTTTGGCTTCACGCACAAAGATATCTGGAAGCATCTCTTCAAGAGCCAGAAGGAGTGGCCGAAAGAAACCGAGGACGCGGGCTATATTACCGCGTTCTCCGCCCCAAAGATAATAGAAAATTCCGTCGAACATATATCCCCTTTCTTATTTAATGATAATAGGAATTGGAGTTTTTGCGTGATATATAGGGCTGGACGAAGAAAGCAATACGGATGAAGTGTCTGATGCCTTTGCCTGAAGACTCAGAATCTCCTCGACTGACGGCGATGCTCGTCATGACGCCGTACAAGGCGCCGGTCAAGAAGCCCAAGAAGAAGAGCAAGGAGGCCAAAGACGGCCCCTGCCCCGCGGACGAGAAGTCCGAGAAGATCAAAATCCTCTCCTCCGAAGAGGAGGAGGATGATGAAGAAGACGAAGAAGAAAAAGAGCCCCCCGCGCAAGGCAAGGGGACGAAGAGGGCGGCCGCCGCTGACGCGGGCACAGCCGCACCCCAGAGGAGGTTGAACCTCTCTACTCGTTTGGACTCATCATCCAAACAGAGTTTTGTAGCGAAGCCCAGGGCGAAGCCCCCAACCGAAACGTAAGTTTTTTCGGATATATTAATTGTTGCACCTTGTTTGTTTAGCATTTTGATACTTATTTAGCATTTCTCACCTGCTGACCTACAGCCCTCCCCGAGGACACCCCGACCCCTCCTTATCTGAGGGGAACTGTCTAGCGCCTAGAGAGACGGAGTGTGACCCGCTGGTCCGAGCTCCATCGCCCGTGATCGGCGGGGACACCGAAGTGTCCTCCCAGCCGGTGTCTTCTGCTCAAGGAGATGGGGGCGGGGCAAGTGATCAAGCGACCGAGGGTAACACCTCGGCTACAGCTGACCATGGGGAAACAATCCCCATGGAGATTGAAGACGGGGG
>LR738714.1:373025281-373068768 GCA_902687465.1 Secale cereale | reverse complement strand
GGGGCGAAACAATCTGGGGCCCCGCCGAATACTGACCCGGAGTCTAGCGCGGCTCCGGGGCCAAAGACCAGACCCCCCAAGGCAGGGGAGGATACGACGCCGCCCATTGTCAATCCGGAGGCGCCAGAACCTCTGGAGGGAGCACTTCAGAGTGCTTCCGTCATGGAGGAGCACCGCACCATGATTGATGCGGTGATGAAGAAGATTCAGTCCGTCAAAGGCGGACTAAATAAAGCTTTCAACAGCCTATTAACAGGCTTTGAGGTAAGCAATGTAATGGTCTTTATGGAACTTTTATTTGCTTTATATACACATATATAGCAGTAGCCCCTGATACTTTGTGTGATTCTGATAAGAATCGGATGAAGTATCCATAGTATAGCATGCTTATAGAGCTAAACTGTTTTGCTTCTGTTATGTGAACATGCTTCACTAGTTACGGAACTGCACGAGATGCAGAGGTTGCCGAACTAAATCAGATACTCTTGTTGGCCAACGCGGACCTCCACCACGTCAACCAACGTTTAGATGAAACGCAAGGTATGCGGATTTAAAAAATTAAAATGTCAAGAAGACTAATAAGGTTAACGGAGTATGGGTATAAATTCTTTCATGATATTCTGTATTACACAGTTGGCGCCACTGAGCTCGAGGCCCTCTAGGGCGAGCTCGCGAAGGCCAAGGAGGAGGCCGAAGTGAGCAAGGCAATCGCTGACAAGGCAGTTGCCAAACTAGAGGCTGAAAAGGCCGTGTGGGAGAAGCACCAAGCTCGGGTGTCCGAAGTCGAGGTTGAGCTCAAAGATGCCATTCTCAAATGTGAGGCATTGGAAGAGAAGACTTCGGAACAAGAATCCGAGCTTACTGCGGCAGTTAAGGCTGCCCAGGATGCGCGAAGCGAGGCGCGGAACGCCTATGAAGAAATCAAGCAAGCACCACAGATAGCATCTGGTAAGACCTTTCTCTTACAGAGCATCTTCGGAGGGCAGAAGTATCTTAGGCTGACACGGTTATGGAGTTCTCCAGGCGTGTTTGCTGATCTTCCGAGGAGCAGTGCTGACGCCGCCCAATACTTCCGAGCCTAGGAGGGGAAAGACACGAATAAGTTGTTTTTGTCGCAGTTCTATGTGCCAAAACACCCGGTGCCCCTCAACGACCAGATGAAGCAGCTAGTCGAGCTGCACAATATGGCGGGTTTGGCCATGAAGGACTTGATAGTCCGGCTATGGCCCACTGATCCAATCCCAAGTAGCTACATCGGATTGCTAAAGCGGCTCGTCGAGGCGAGTCCATGGGTCGACGCATGGAAGCGTTCGGCCTGCATAGAAGGTGCTCGGATGTCCTTCTCTCGTGTGAAGGTGCATTGGGCGAAGATGAAGGTGTAGGGTATAGCTACTACTGGCCCGCCCATAGGCAAGGAGCACCGCAAGCCGGAGAAATTCTTCGAGAATGTCATAGATGGCGCCTGTCTTGTAGAAGGCCAAAGCTCAAAAGATGTTATCTTTGAGTAATTGTATCCGGCTGTAAAGACTTAAGCTTATGAACCGATGTATATAACTTTTGCCCTATTTATAATGTGAGTGACTTTTACCTCCTGTGTGGCTGTTTATATAAATCCAAAAGTTTCCAGTCGTCGGCTTCAGCCCCCACATACAAAGTACTAGGGTGTTCGGTCATATGCGTATACACTCTTTATCCAACGTCTTGGTCCGTGTAGGAGGTGTATGCGGAGCGAACCAGGCAATCAGTCTATGCAGCGTTATTTCTTTCACTTAGCCATAAGAATTTGACAAGTGGGGCTAGGTACTAGCCCCTGGTGCGGATATGATATTTCCAAATTAAGGTATCCAAGTGCACCCGGTTGGGCGAAAAACCAACCCTTTGTATAACACGGGGTAGATCTCTATCGATCATAGTATAAAACCAAGTCACCGGATTGCGGACCAGGTTCTCGCCTATCATGACAGTCAGTTTTCGGCTTTCTCTACTGAGGTACTTGACCGGACGAGCCAGAAGTACAATCACAGTAGTTCTCCCTTTACACCCTAGTCGAACAATTTAGAAAGTAGGGATAAGCACAAGAGCCGAGCAACCCAACTATTTTCCCAAGACATGATTCAGAACGGATGCATATAGGGCAAACATCCAGGACACCGAACACTCCTTATAGGTGTTCGGACTTTTTGACATATACCGGGCTGAATACATCCCCTAGTAATAGACCCTATTGACAAGGCACATGTGGCAAGCTGAGGTGGGGAGAGAACATTTATGGTGAGTGAATAAAACTCCGAACATAATGTGAACCAAGTTGTTCTATTAATATCCCATTATAGTACGGCGAGCCGTGAGCTTACAGATAATGCCGATGACTTTCTTGGACATTTTACATTCCACAAAAGTATAAAACATAAAAGAGAAAAAAGTTTTACACAGGGTCTTAATCTAAAAAGAAACCTTAGTGTGGGTCCCTGTTGCACATCTGCGTCGCTCCTCTGTATTGTGTCCTTGAAGGGGGGAGTGTGATGGCCATCTGTAAAAAGGAGAAAAAAGAAGAAACCTGGAAAAGACAAGAGATCTAGTGTAGCCATAAACAGAACCGGTTCATTTAGTGAACCTTGCAAGATAATTTTTAGAGTCCGGATAGGGTCGAGCCGAACTATGGACTATTTGTATGAAGTGTGCCCCCAGCATCGCCCAAGGGATTTTGATGGCATAATTATGTGCACGAGGCACATATGCTATCACCTTATGGGCACTCGATGGGGGCGTAGCTGCTAATCCAGCTCAGGTTCATCTGAGCTGCCGCACTAAGGCATAGGCCGGACACATTTAGCTATGTCCGCGACCGGTAGGTTGTCCGTATTGAATAGGCCGTTTTGGACTTCGGATGCTAAGGCTGCAGTGTCCTTCTACATACGGAGAGAGCACTCCATATTTCCCTTGACCGTGATAATGCCACGTGGTCCGAGCATTTTGAGCTTTAGAAAAGCATAATGTGGGACTGCATTAAAGCGGGCGAAGGCCATTCTTTCGAGTAGTGCGTGAAAGCCACTTCGGAATGGAGCTATGTCGAAGATTAACTCTTCGCTTCTAAAGTTATCAGGAGAGCCGAATACGACCTCCAATGTTAAAGAGCCTGTGTAGCGGGCTTCTACGCCCGGTATCACTCCTTTAAAGGTCTTGCCGCTTGGCTTTATTCTTGACGGGTCGATCCTCATCTTGTGAATAGTGTCCTGATATATCAGATTGAGACTGCTGCCGCCGTCCATAAGGACTCAGGTGAGATGGTATCCATCGATTATTGGATCGAGCACTATGGCAGCCGAACCCCCATGACGGATACTAGCCGGGTGATCCTTGCGGTCGAAAGTGATCGGACAGGCCGACCATGGGTTAAATTTGGGAGCAACAGGCTCGACGGCATAGACATCTCGGAGTGCGCGCTTGCGCTCCCCCTTTGGGATATGAGTGGCATATATCATGTTCACCGTTTTGATCTTTGGTGGAAATTTCTTCTGTCCCCCTATGTTCGGCTGGCGAGGTTCATCCTCGTCTTCGCTCTGAGGTCCCTTTCCCTTGTGTTCGGTGTTGAGCTTGCCGGCTTGCTTGATGACCCAACAATTACGGTTGGTATGGTTTGCAGGTTTTTCTGAGGTGCCATGAATTTGGCAGGGCCTAATTAATATTTTGTCTAGGCTATATGGACCATCTTTGTTGCCTTTGAATGGCTTCTTCCGTTGACCGGGTCTGGAGCCGCTGAATCCGGTGTTTACCGTTGTGTCATCTGAGCTTCCAGCGCTGTTTCGACGTTTGTTTTTGTTATGTCATGGCTTTCCATTGCCATCCCTTACTTCAGATGTTCCAGGGTCGCTGGTGCTGCTACAAGCTAACCAGCTATCCTCGCCCGTGCAAAAATGGGTCATGAGTGTAGTTGGGCTGCCATTGTTCTCGGCTTTTCCTATCTGAGGTGTCTGGCTAGCCATTCGTCTCGGACTCTGTGTTTGAAGGCCGCTAAGGCTTCGACGTCCGGACAGTCGATGCTTTGGTTCTTTTTGGTTAGAAACTGATTCCAAAGCTTGCGGGCTGATTCCCCGGGTTGTTGGATGATGTGACTTAGATCGTCAGCATCCGGGGGCCAGACATAGGTCCCTTGAAAATTGGCCCAAAAAGCATCCTCAAGTTCTTCCCAACTCCCAATGGAGTTCTCTGGGAGGCTGCTTAGCTAGTGCCGAGCTGGTCCTTTCAGCTTGAGGGGTAAGTACTTAGTGGCGTGGAGATCATCTCGGCGAGCCATGTGGATGTGAAGAATGAAGTCATCTATCCAGACGGCAGGATCCGTCGTTCCATCGTATGCCTCGATGTTTATGGGTTTAAACCCTTGTGGAAAATCGTGATCCAGCACCTCATCGGTGAAGCACAAAGGGTGCGCGGCACCCCTGTATTTTGCAATATCATGGCGTATGTCCGATGGTTGTGATGTTCGGTATTGACCCCGAATTGGTATATGACCAGCGCGATTGGCTTGATAGCCGTCGTCCCGTGCGGGAGCACGGTCCCTAGATCCATAAATGGATCTGGTCTTGCCAGCCTTTTTGTTTAGGTCCTCACGCAGATCGTGTTTCTGGGCCTGAGCCGCATCCTCCCTTCCTTTACGGGGTGGGGGTGCATGCTTGTGCACGCCGTTGCTAGCCACTCTGTCCCGTCCACGAGGTGGTCGGTGCGGCTTGTCGGCGGTGTTGTTCTTCGGCGGTATAGGAGCAGCGGCCTCGTTGTCGAATTCAGGCAGCAATTTACGCTTAGGATAGCCGTTGGTTTGGCGATTGCCAGATTTTTGCTCGGCGTCCAGCACTTCGTTCCATCTTTCGTTGAGCGTATCCTGTTCGGCTCGAAGACGTCTCTGCTGCTTTTTCAGGCTCCTCGTGGTGGCAATAAGCCTCCGATGGAAGCGCTTTTGTTCCAACGGTTCTTCTGGGACGGTGTATTCGTCGTCATCCAGGCTAACATCCTCTTCGGAGATAGGTTCATAATTACTGTCTTCGGCATCGCTGTCCTCGGACTGCGGTTTCGGACTATGTTCATCGTCCTCTCGCTTGTCCTGCTCCATCGCTAGGTCTGCGGGGTCTTCGGCTTGTTCCGGACTGTCACCATCGCTAGTGACAGTGTTGCTATCTTTTCCTTTACGGGATTAAGTTCGGCGCTTTGGACACCGACGTTTGGGAGGTTCTTTGACAGGCTTGTCCTTTGCGGGATCATTTTCGCCGTCACCCTCCTTCCCCTTAGGTGTATCCACCATATACACATCGTATGAGGACGTAGTTATCCATTGCCTGGTTACGGGCTAGTTTTGGCCTGGATCTACTTTGGCTTCGAGGTCCATCCCTTCGAAGTCTTCGGAAGCGTAGTCAAGTAGATCGGTTAAATCAACGACCATGGCTACCAAGTGGGTGGTTGGTGGGGAGCAAAATTCTCCATCATCAGCCTCCAGTTCGAACTGGATGTAATTCGGCTATGTGTCCCCAGCTAAGGAGAGAAATTTGAAGGAGTTTAACATGTCGCCAAAGGGTGAGCGCCGGAAGATATCTGCATCACTCAATTCGGCGATAGACGCCCGATCGAGCTTCAAGGGTGCAGATGCGCATGATTCGGAACCAAAGGCCGGAGACGAATCCATAGTTCTGGTAACACAGATCCCACTTGATGTTGGGTCCGTGTGCAGCTCCAACGCCATTGAGTCTGCAGCTTCTGCGACGGGGTTGAGCTTCCCGTCCTTGGGTGACGCGATCTGTTCCGGATCTAGGGCTAGAACTGTTAGATGTGCTATTTCCTGGTCCGATGACAGAGTTAGGTCATGTTCATCGTGGTGGAAGGGAGAGGTCCCTGTGGGATCGAATCCGTCGAAGATCAAGTCTCCGCGAATATCAGCAACGTAGTTTAAGCTTCCAAACCTAACTGGATGGCCAGGGGCGTAGCCCTCAACCTGCTCAAGGTGGCCTTCAGTGTTGGCACAAAGCATGAAGCCATCGCACACAAAAAGCAGTCCGGGAGGGAAAATTCCCTCGGTGTCGCCGTCGTGGTTGATGACGCGATCCATCAGTCCTTCGGTCGATGACATAGTGGAAGTCTCAATGAAAGCACCAATGTCGTTGTCAAAACCGGCAAATCTCGGGTAGGGGGTCCCAAACTATGCGTTTGAGGATCGATGGTAACAGGAGGCTGGGGACATGATGTTTACTCAGGTTCAGGCCCTCTCGATCGAGGTGATACCCTACTTCCTTCTATATTAAAATGGATGAATATGATTACAAGAGTTGATATACCTCGAGATCGTAATGGCTAAAGCCTAAAGTCTAGCTTATGAGGATGTTATGATTCTCTAGCCTGTACGGACTAAACCCTCTGGTTTATATATGCACCGGAGGGACCTAGGGTTTGTACATAGCCATCTTGCAGAGGAAGGAAATATTACACCCGAACTTAAAACTTGCCATTATACGAATACAGGAGTCCTATCCAGATACGAGAGACGATGTTCAACTATGATCTTCACGGCCCACCAGTACAGCCCACCAAGAGTTGTCCGGTCACCCGAGGACCCCCTCAATCTAGGACTCCCTCAATAACCCTCAGGCACAACAGGCAATTCATATCTAGGGGGAGTATCTTCATCAAAACTTTCATCAATATTATTAGTTTCAATAATTTCATTGTCTCTAGCCCTAGCAAGTTGTTCATCAAGAAATTCCCCTAGTGGCACAATATTATCAATCATAGAAGTGGTTTCATCATAAGTATCATGCATAGCAGAAGTGGCATCATCAAGAACATGCGACATATCAGATTCAATAGCAGGTGTAGGTGTCGCAAGTTTACTCAAAACAGAAGGTGAATCAAGTGTAGAGCTAGATGGCAGTTTCGTACCTCCCCTCGTAGTTGAGGATTTTTTTTTGGTTTTTTCGTCTCTTAAGTTCTTCATAGTGATCAACAGATATAAATCCCAAGTGACCCAAAGAATATAGCTATGCCCCCGGCAACGGCGCCAGAAAATAGTCTTGATAACCCACAAGTATAGGGGATCACAACAGTTTTCGAGGGTAGAGTATTCAACCCAAATTTATTGATTCGACACAGGGGGAGCCAAAGAATACTCTCAAGTATTAGTAGTTGAGTTGTCTATTCAACCACACCTGGAAGACTTAATATCTGCAGCAAAGTATTTAGTAGCAAGTAGTATGGAAGTAACGGTAACAGTGGCAAAAGTAACAGTAACAGTTTTGGTAGCAATTGTAACTGTGACAATGGAAAGGTAACTAATCAAAGATCAATATGTGAAAAGCTCGTAGGCATTGGATCAGTGATGGATAATTTTGTCGGATGTGATTCCTCAAGCAACGGTTATAACATAGGGTGACATAGAACTAGCTCCAGTTCAATAATGTAATGTAGGCATGTATTCCGAATATAGTCATACATGCTAATGGAAAAGAACTTGCATGACACCTTTTGTCCTACCATCCCGTGGCAGTGGGGTCCTATTGGAAACTAAGGCATATTAAGGCCTCCTTTTAATAGTGTACCGGACCAAAGCATTAACACTTAGTGAATACATGAACTCCTCAAACTACGGTCATCACCGGGAGTGGTCCCGATTATTGTCACTTCGGGGTTGCCGGATCATTACACATAGTAGGTGACTATTGACTTGCAAGATAGGATCAAGAACTCACATATATTCATGAAAACATAATACGTTTAGATCTGAAATCACGGCACTCGGGCCCTAGTGACAAGCATTAAGCATTGCAAAGTCATAGCAACATCAATCTTCGAACATAATGGATACTAGGGATCAAACCCTAACAAAACTAACTCGACTACATGGTAAATCTCATCAACCCATCACCGGCCAGCAAGCTTATGATGAAATTACTCACACACGAAAGTTAGCATCATGAAATTGGTGATGGAGGAAGGTTGATGATGACGACAATGACGGATTCTCCTCTCCGGAGCCCTGAAAGGACTCCAGATCAGCCCTCCCGAGAGAGATTAGGGCTTGGCGGCGGCTCCGTATCAGAAAACATGATGAATCCTTCTCTTTGATTTTTTATCCCCGAACGTGAATATATGGAGTTGGAGTTGAGGTCGGTGGAGCCTCAGGGGGCCCACGAGGCAGGGGGCGCGCCCCCACCCTCGTGGACAAGGTGTGGCCCCCTGGTCTAGATTCTTTTGCCAGTATTTTTTATAAATTCCAAAAATATTCTCTGTGGATTTTCAGGTCATTCCGATAACTTTTATTTCTGCACAAAAATAACACCATGGCAATTCTGCTGAAAACAGCGTCAGTACGGGTTAGTTCCATTCAAATCATGCAAGCTAGAGACCAAAACAAGGGCAAAAGTGTTTGGAAAAGTAGATACATTGGAGACATATCAGACCCGTAGGGCGCCACATAGGTCTCCGGCGCATCGTAGAATGCCCGATGCGAGGGAGGCCGCGCGCCGAGCATGCCTGGTACAGGAGGATGGGGAATCGGCATGGAATAAGCATGCACGACACTAGTCCATGGATTCTGGCCGGCGTACCACGGGGTCGGCTGTTAACCCACACGTGTAGGGGTTCAGTTGTAGCCTCTTTCGATAAGTAAGAGTGTTGAACCCAACGAGGAGCTAAGGTAGAACAAATATTCCCTCAAGTTCTATCGACCACCGGTACAACTCTACGCACGCTTAACGTTCACTTTACCTAGAACAAGTATGAAACTAGAAGTACTTTGTAGGTGTTGTGGGATAGGTTTGGAAGATAATAAAGAGCACGTAAATAAAAACTAGGGTCTAATTAGATAAAGAACCAATAAAGTTAGAATAGCGAGCGTGGAAAAGTGGTGGTAGGAGTTGCGAAATTGTCCCTAAGGAATTGACTACATTACTAGACCGATAGCAAGTTTTTATGTGGGAGAGGCCACGGCTAGCATGTCATCCCTTACATGGAATTCTATGCACTTATGATTGGAACTATTGGAAAGCATCCGCAACTACTAACATTCATTAAGTTAAAACCCAACCATAGCAGTAAGATATATTGGTGCCCCTTCAATCCTTTATGCATCAATTTCTATGCTAGGCTGAAGCTGCTGATCACACTTGCACTCCAATACATAGTCCTATCAACATACAAATAACCCTATGGTGTGATCCACACGCGTGCTGATATGATGGGCACCAAAGGACAATAACATAACCACAAGAAAATTAAACCAATCATCGCAATTCACCAATCACTGATAGGACAGCAAAAATCTACTCAAGCATCATAGGATGGCAACACATCATTGGTTAATAATATGAAGCATAAAGCACCATGTTCAACTAGAGGGTACATCAGGTTGCGGGAGTGTGGACCGTTGTAGATAGATGGGGGAAGGTGATGAATATGTTGGTGAAGATGATGGAGGTATTGGTGTAGATCACCGTCACACGATGATGCCCCAGGGGCATTCCGGTGCCACCGGGAGAGAGGGGGGAGCCCCTTCCTTCTTCTACTTCTTCCTTGACCTCCCCCTAGATGGGAGGAGGGTTACCCCTCTGGTCCATGGCCTCCATGGTTGCGGAGGGGTGGGAGCCCCTCCGAGATTGGATCTGTCTCTCTGTTTCTCTTCTGTTTTGCGACCCCTGTTTCTCACCTTTCGCCATTTCTTAAATTCCCTGAAGATCTGTAACCCCGATTGGGCTGAAATTTTTACACGATTTTTGTCCGGATATTAGCTTTCTTGCGGCCGAAGAAGGGCACCAACCGCCTTACGAGGTGGCCACAAGCCTCCCAGGCGTGCCCCTAGGGCTTGTAGGACCCTCGGGCATCGTCTCGCATTGATTCTTGTTCCCAAAAATCACATATATTCCAAAATAATCTCCGCAAGTTTTTATCCCATTTGGACTCCGTTTGATATGGATCTTGAGAAAAACAAAAAAACATGCAACGAATAGGAACTTGCACTGGGCACTGTTTCAATATGTTAGTCGAAGAAATCCATATAAATTGTTGCCAAACGTATGTAAAAGTTGTAGAATATTGGCATCGAACAATCAAAATTATAAATACGACGGAGACGTATCAACATCCCCAGGCTTAATTCCTGCTCATCCTCGAGTAGGTAAATGATAAAAAGATAATTTTTGATGTGGTATGCTACCTAGCATAATCTTGATCTGGAAGGATTGAAGAAGAGGTGTCTAGAGGGGGGTGATTAGACACTCAACAAGAAAAGTAACAGTTTTTAAGTTCTTTAAGTTGAGGTGGAGTTTTTAGCACAATTTCAAACATTCACAATACATTTTAGGCAAGCAATGGAAGAGTATATGAGCAGCGGAAAGTAAAGCATGCAAGTTGCAAGAAAGTAAAGGGATGGGATTGGAGTGTGCAAACGCAATTGGAGACATGGATGTTTTTGGCATGGTTCCTATAGGGCTCTACCCACAAAGGTTCCACGAAGAAGCAACCTTGTCTATCCCACCATGGCCGTCTCCCACGAAGGACTTGCCTCACTAGGGTATATCTTCACGAAGTAGGCGATCTCCTTGCCCTTACAAACTCCTTGGTTCAACTCCACAATCTTGTTGAAGGCTCCCTAGTGAAACCTAAACAGTGTAGGAGACACCACTCTCCAAAAGGTAATAAATGGTGTGTTGAAGATGAACTCCTTGCTCTTGTGCTTCAAATGATAGTCTCCCCAACACTCAAATCTCTCACACATATTTGGATATGGTGGAAAGATGATTTGAGTGGAAAGCAACTTGGGGAAGGCTAGAGATCAAGATTCTTGTGGTAGGATTGGAATATCTTGGTCTCAACACATGAGTAGGTAGTTCTCTCTCAAAAAATGAGTAGTGGAAGTATATGCATGTTATGATGGCTCTCTCACTAATGGAGAATGGGTGGAGGGGTATATATAGCCTCCACAAAAAATCTAGCCATTACACACAGTTTACCTAACTCGGTGGGACCGAATAATGAAACTCGGTGAGCCCGACCTGGTTCTTAATGTGAACATTAGGCTTTTCGGTGGTACCGACATGATCAACTCGGTGAGACCGATGTGCTATGTTTAGGGTAAACCTCTTCTCGATTTGACGGATAACACAAACTCGGGGAGACCGATTTTGGTAATAAGCAAACAAAGCCTTGGTCAGGAAAACTCGGTGGGACCGATTGCATATCTCGGTGAGAACGAAATAATTGCAACAGGTAACAGAGAGTTTGCAACCCTATCTCGGTGAGACCGAGATCCCATCAGTGAAACCGAACTGATTAGGGTTTCTGGCAGTGGCTATGTCAAGTGAACTCGGTGGTGCCGGATTGATCATAGCGATGAGGACGAGTTTGACTTTAGGTTTAGGACATATGTGGAAATGAGAAAGTGGTTGAGGGCTTTGGAGCATAGCACTAAGCACTTTGAGCAAGTAGACCATTAAGCAACACCTCATCCTCTTTTAATAGTATTGGCTTTCATATGGACTCAATGTGATCTTGGATCACTAAAATATAAATGAAGAGTCTTGAGATTTTGACAATCTTTGTCCTTAGCTTCTGGAAGGGGTTCCACATCCTCTTGTCCTGCCACTCTACTGTTGAACTTGTCTGAAATACACTAGACGAAAATATTAGTCCAACAAGAGATATGTTGTCATTAATTACCGAAATCTCCCACGGGGCACTTGTGCTTTCAATCTTCCCCTTTTTGGTAGTTGATGACAACATACATCAAAGCTTTAGATAAAGATATGAAGGATAACAAGTAAAGCTTTCGAAAGACATGTAACAAGCATATGCTCCCCCTACATGTATTCAATCATGTGAATATAGATTATAAAAGCATGTGAATGCATAAGCATGTCAGAGCAAGCAATGAGTTACATGTATCTTGGCTATATGCATTAGAGTAAATGATGTGAAATATAGGAAATGTACCTCCATGTTCATGAGTCCTCCTTGTAAATAACATGTACAATAGCAAGAGATCATCATGCACATGGATTTCATGTATATACTTACATTGTGGTCATGAGATAGCTTTGGAGGAGGCAAGCTTGAGAAAACAGGGGTTGATAACACAAGAGCACCTACTAAACAAAGCACAATGAGTAACCACAAAAGTACCATGATTGGGATGACATGTAGTGATTGAGTACTTAGTACTATATTTGGTTATTGACATGTCCCCAAGGGATAAAAATATGCAATGAGTTCCAAAGATTTTCTTCCCTTCAGTGTCTTTCTCCCCCTGAATCTTATATTGGAGAATGGGAGAAGATAGGGTAAAATAAAATCAGAGCAAAACAAACATAACACATACTAACATGTCCTTCCCCTGTTGAAGACATGTCACTTCTCTCCTCTATGAATAATAAGCATCTGGAGAAGCTTAGGGCATGCTTTCTCCCTTGTGTGATAAGCTTTGATGTGCTCTCTCTCCCCTTTGACATCAATTTCCAAGAAGGGCTCTTCTGGAGCATGAGTCAAGTAGGTTTGGTCCTTGAGTCACATTACAAAGAAACATGTAATATAAGATGCTGGTAGAGGATAAGAATCATTGAGTGGAGCTGGAGCAGATATGCAGGATGCAAATGGCAAAATGTTTGCTCAGTATTGAAATTGGTGAGGCTGATTCATTGTCATCGGTGACACAGAGTTGGCAATGTTAGACATGATGCATATCGGTCAGACCGGGTTGGTCTTTGTCAGCTGGACCGATGAACAATCTGCAATGTAGCATTGCAGTTCGGTCCAAACGAGAGGCAGAAATCGGTGAGACCGACTTCAATACACAGGAAAGAGTTTGTCATCTAAGCTCACTAGGCAAATAAGATCTCACAAAGATTTGCAGGGAATTAGCTGAAGGATTTGCAAAGAATTTGATGCATAAAATAATAGAGAAAAGAAATGAAATGAAATCTAGATGAAGTTTTTTTTGAAAGGGGAACACGCATGCAAAAGATAAATTGAAGAACACAGAGAAACACTAGAGAACTTCATATAGAAATGGTTGGCAATAGAGTCACCTATGTTAGAGTATATTGGCTTAGGAGTCAAGTGAGGACACTTGATCATAGGTCATACTCATAATTTTAGCTCAAAATGGGGTTGCCATTTATCATTTAAGCATTTTGATGTATTCTCATCTTGTTGAGCTGCTTTGACCCATATCTTGGGGTAAAGTGTCACGCCCAAGATGCGATTCTATCTTGATCACTAGATAAAACTTGTGATTGAGGCACAACCGCATTTCAGGCGCTTAGCAAGATGGATATCATAACATCGTACAATTACATACATACATGAGGATACATAAAAGTCATAAAACTCACATGAATACAACATCATCATATACAAAACATCCTACTACGGATGCAAACATGGAAAGCACAATGACATCCATCTATGCTATACATGGCTGCCGGCCAGGAACCTATCCCAAGACTGACGAAGAAGAAGAAGAAGGAACTCCAACACAAGTAACATCGCTCTCGCGTCAATTCATCGGAGACCTGCACCTGCAACTGTAGTTGTAGTATTTGTGAGCCACGAGGACTCAGCAATCCCATAACCATGGGTGTCAAGACTAGCAAAGCTTTATTGGGTTTGGAAAGGATAGTGGTGAGGTTGCAGCAGCGACTAAGCAAAAGTATGGTGTCTAACTTATGAGTACAAGAATAAGATGAGCCTCTACGCAAACGGTCGCAAACTAGTAATGATAGCTAGAGATCCTGAACTACCTGTGATTCAAACAAAAGAGACGGTCATGGTTACTCGTGGTTGTGTATTTTATTTCGGATCCTCTGTCAATTTTTCTACAACCGGATATTAACAAATTCCCATCTGCCACATAACCGCTGGCATGGCTTTCGAAAGATCATAACCCTGCAGGGGTGTCCCAACTTAGCCCATCACAAGCTCCCGATCTGCGGAATCGCAACTCCATGTTGGGAAGACACGAGTATTCTCGGAAACCCGTGCTCAAGATATTTCGACAAAGGTAAAACTAATCCAGCAAGACCTCCCGGTGTGCCGACACCCTGATATTAGCCGCACGTATCTTGTCTCAGGCCACGACCGGATGGGATAGCCTACAGGTAAATACCAGATACCTCGGGTTTCCCCGAGACGGCCCTGTAGTACGCCCAGTTACCAACACTCATGAGGAGCACTAGCCCAGGGGTTGATTAAGAGTCCTCGGGTGCTAGCCGGTCCCTATGCAAGTTTTAGTTATTAGGCAAATGTAGTAGCAAAGTTGGGCCTTGCTTTAAAAGCTTTAAGCAATGCGAATTATCAAGGGGGGCCCATAAACTCCAACCATGTTAGGAACGCAAAGTCAAGGAACATAACGCCGGTTTATCAGTTCTTAGGGCGACATGAGTGGAATAAAACACCGATCAAAAGGTCAAGCCTTCCACCCATTGCCAAGTATATAAGTGCATTAATATAATTAGTAGACATTGTGATATTCCAAAAACATCCATCTCCAACATGGAGCAATCTTCATCTTCACCTGCAACTAACAATGCTATAAGAGGGGCTGAGCGAGCGGGTAACATAGCCAAACAACAGTTTGCTGGGAAGGTGTCAAAGGTTAGACGTTTCATGGCAACAAGGAGAGGCTGACAACAATTTGATAGGTAGCGCAACATATAGCGATAGCATCGAGACAACTAGCATAGCAATGATAGTAAAGGTATCCAAGGAGATGGTCATCTTTCCTGAGATCCTGCAAGGAAGAAGAACGAGTCCATGAAGAAGATGAAGAAGAAGCCACGAAGACGAACCAAGTGTAGATGAACGAATCCTCATGATCGCAATGAAACAAGCACTTACGAGAAGAAGCAAGCAACACGGTAAACACACCACACAAGAAGACGACATAATGCTCAACCAAGTATAATGCAAGACAAGTCTATATGATGCAAAACATGGCAAGGAATGAAGCACACAAGATCAACACAACCAAACAAGTTTAAATGAGCCGGAAACAACATATAACAATTCCGGTAAGCCCTCATATGCAATTTTCGAAATTGGTCCAGATCTGAACAAACCTTATGTTAAAGTTGTTAAACAGCAAGTAAACATGCACCATGATGCCCTACTCGAAATTCTAGTTAAGTTTCATATAAAGTTTATTTAATTTGGAGGTACGGTCTAGAAGGTATGAGCAAAACAAGTCAAGCATGTTATCGATGCAAAACGCATCCAAACATCAAGCAAACACACTCCAACCAGGTATTCAACATGTTATTATGCATCTATAGGCAAAAACACATAAGTTTCATATAGGACACACTCAAAACGGAGCAACGGTTCATCACATACACATGGAACAAGATATAACAACAAGCTGTTCAAAAACAGGAACATGTCACTTAGTTGACATCAAAACAACATGATAAGATAACATTTCATGGCAACAAAGGGCATGTCAAACATGTACATGTCCAGCACTACAAGCATGACCAAAGAGCTACTACAAAACACCACTAGAACATGCTCAAAATATCATGGCAAGATTGCAAAAGATAACAGATTCACAGACTTAGTGAAATAAACTAAACATGGCAGCAACAACGACAAGTAGGCATGTTTGCAAGCTTGTGCAACTAATCTCATAGCATATCATGGAATGTGAATATAACCAACAGCAAGAAGACATATTTATTAAGCTACTCATGGCAAGAACATGGTCATATGATGCATAGATCACTAGCTATTCACATGGCAAAACTGAACTTGCTGATAACAGGCTGACCGAAACATTTTATAGCAACTTCAGAGCATGAAAACAACAAGCTACACCAGGCCATATATGCAAACAAGGGCATGGATGGATAGATCATAACATGGATATGAAGACATGATCATTGGACATCCCAAAACAAGCATGGATTTGAGTGGGGCATCAAGCAAACATGGCATCAGGTTGTAACCATTTTAGACATAGCAGTTTTCAACAAGTCGCAGAAATCAGCATCAACGAGTTAGTCACTTTACAAGCTTGTTGCAATCACCACAAGGCATATCCTGAAAAGTGGATTGCACCATAGAAAATATGGCATGATTGTTCTTCTAAAACATATTGACATGTAGCTCACACAAAAATCACACATAAAGATAAGAAAAAGACAAATCAGCATCTCATAACAAGTTTCAGCACTTAACAGCCACATACACTTTTGCAACAGAGATAAACCTGGCAATATGGTACCTAACATGAATGCTGCAACAACCATCATGTAGATCACTTCACAAAGAACATTTTGACATATCATACACTCCATTTGGACCAACATGTACAAAGATACAACCTCACAAACATGGTAACATATTGTTGGCAGACAACAATGACTTGACAATAACATCACATAGCAGTTTTGCAACGAAGATTAAGACATGAATATGAGCAGTAACATGCATGCAAATGCAACTAACATGTAGAGGATCACGAGATGAACGTTTTGACATATTATATGGTTCATTTGGACAAACACACAAAAAGTTACAGCCACCCAAACATGCATATATATTATGACATTTTAGGGACTTAGAAGAAAATAGACCTCGGGAAGGGTGGACATGTCCAGGCCCAACCGGACACGTCCGGTGGCTGGGCCCATGTGGCAGTGGCACAAGGCGAGGGGACGGTTAGACATGTCCGGACCCGGCCGGACATGTCCGGCTGGCACGGACAACGGCTGCGGCGCTCCGGGACTCCGGCGATGCACCGACGAGTTAGCGAAGCGGAGGCGTCTGGATCGGGCAGATCCAAGGCCAGGGAGGCCGGATCCGGAGCGGGATGGGGCCGGCGGCGAGGAGGAAGCCGGCCGGCGAGCTGCGCTGGCCGGAGGCCAAGGTTGTTGACGGGAGGCCTCAGGCGCAGACATCTCCGGCGAGCTCGAGCCTGCGGGCGGCTACTGGAGGGAAGCAGGGCGGCGACCGGAGGGGAGCAGGGCGGCGCTCGGGAAATCAGGTGGCGAGGGGATCCGGACGCGGGAGCGGGGACGCCGAGGACGGTCGCCGGCGACGTCGAGGCTCGTCCAGAGCGACGCGCGGCGGGCTTGCGGCTCGGGGCGGCGCGTGGAGCAGGAGCAGGCGCGGGCCTGCGACGGCGGCTCGGGTCGGGTGGGTCGCGCCCGGGCCTGGGCAGGCCTCACGCGGTGGGGAGCCAGGGGCTAGGTGGCAGCGCCCGATTGAAGGAGGGCGGCGGCTGGGTGGCCGCTGGTCTATGGTTGGCTGCCACGTGGCTTTGGAGAGGTGGAGGCGCCGGATTTGGAGGAGGAGGGGGTTGGCTGCGCAAAGAAATTGAGGGAGAGAGGCTGGAGGTAGGTGGAGGGGCTAGGAATGCCCAAAAATGGACATGGGGGTGTTTAAATAGGGTACGTGTCTAGGTTTAGGTGTTTGGGGTTGTTTTGGATCCTCCGATCTCGATCGAACGGTCTGGGTCAGAGGGAAGTGGTAGGTTGGTCCTAGAAGAGCTTAGTGGGCTGGTTAGAGTGGGACTGGGTTGTGGGAAGAGACGAGAGAGAGAGGCCCGGTGGCAGTTTCGGAGACCGAAACGTCCGACGTTTATCGGGCGATAGTGTCGCTATAGTTTAGCGGTTGGACTATCAAACGAACTCCGAATGCAACGAAAATTGGCAGACGGTCTGTCTACACTATAATAAGAGCACACGCCAAGTTTCGAACCATTCCAAGAACATTTTCCAGCCACTCATAAAATAAATATTCGGAGGTGCCGCGGGCGCGTGTGCAAGTGTGTCTGGGCTCAGAACGGACAATGGAAAGGACGGACGGACTCGGACGGATGCAAGTTTTGAACACATGTTGATGCAATGCACATGATGACATGGCAAAATATAACACGCAAGCAGATGACATGGCAATGACGAAGAATAACTGGCTGACACCTGGCGCATCGGTCTCGGGGCGTTACAACACTCCCCTACTAACAAGAGATCTCGTCCCGAGATCTTAGGAATGAGACGGGAGAGGAAAAGGAAGAACAAGGTGAAACCAAAGAACCTTGAGAGGTAAAGCCACTTGAAAGGAAGAATGCAACGGAGATGAACGAGATGAGAAGCTCCGGTAAAATGAGGAAACAAGGCATAGGACGAGAATCAAGAGCTTAATGACAAGAGTTGAAGGAACAAGAATGAATTGGAAAAACCACTTTAGTTAAGAGAGATAGACACGGAATAAGAACAAGAAAATTTAGGCAACACTCTGGTTGAATATGAATAGAATGGAACACGAACTTGAAAAGATGAAATTATACTCGACGAGAACAACAACACAATGCCTACGGAAGAATTGAAATAACGAAATTAAAAGAACGGAGAAGAAGATGATAACTTTGAGCACGAGTGACATGAATGAGAATTTATAAGAGAAATACTTGAACGGAGTTGTTGAGATGATCAACAACAAAAGAATAAGATTGTAGTGGGCTTAGTTAAACATCTCAAGACTTGAGGTGAATTATGCCGCAACCAATATATTGAATAGCTGAGATGAGGGAAGAAATGTAAAACTCCAATTCAAAAGAATACGGAGAAATATTTGCACTTCCAGATGCAAGAAGAAGAGTACTTGAGCTGCTCTAGAAGAATTTGATGAATATTTGAGGAATGAATTATATCGTGAAGAACCACCATCAAGAACTCCGGTAACAAAAGGATGATGAGCTAGAATGAAGGATGAAGGAATAAGATTAAAGCGTTGCGATGATTTAGATGGAGGTTCCGATGAGATGGCCGAGAAAACTTTGAACTCCGGGGAAGAAAAGAATAAAACACTTGGAATTAGAATTTATTCATCATGAACAAACTCCAAATGAAGGAATAATCAACTTGAAGAATAAGAATTATGTTATGCTTGTCCTTCATCAATTAAATTGATGAGAAGCAATGGATTTGCATACTACTTATTCACGTTGAAAAAGATTAAAGAGGGATATGGCACAAAACTAGAGGAAGTCTTCATGAACCACCAGTAAGATTGGAAATAACAAATGAATTGATATGATGACAAAGGAAAAGAAATATTGAAGGAACCACCGTAAGAATTGAAACCGAGTAATGAAAAGAACGAACCACCGTGAGGAATTGAAATCGAGTGAATACAAGAGAATGAATCGCCGGGAAGAATAAAGCACTTGGGAAATTTAGAGACAAGAGAACGCAGAGATTGCGAACTAATTAAAGAATACTTGAATGAAGCACCAGACGAATGTGAGACAAACGAAGAGGCATCAATGATGAATATTTGGAGGACGAAGTTGAAAACTGAGAATGGAGAAATCTTCTGAATGATGGCCTTCGGAGGATCACAATTGTAAAGAATTCATGAAATACTCCGGATGAATGAAGAGAAGAAAGGTTGAACCAATGATGAAAAGAATTGCAAACGATCTTGGAGAAGGCACATGACGGATGGAATCCATACTTACGACACACTTGAAAAGAGTTTCGGAACACTCCGGGAAATTAGAAGAGTCAGGTAAGATCCTGGGAAAATACCTGTGGGTTATGAGCCCACCGAAGAGAAAACACCGTTGAAAAGGATTTAAAAGGAAATGATGCACCAGAACGATTAAAAGACTCAAAGGAGGTAACAACCTCGAATAAATTAGAACACAGACGAATCTCCTAGAATGTCTTTGGAACACCGGAACAATTAAATGGCGAGAGGCGAACGAAACAAGGGGAAAACACTTGAGCATTGGAAAAGAATATATCAACACCGAAATCTTGAATTGAATCCACCGGAGAAGAAAAAGAGATGAATAATGACAACGACACGAGAATTCACAAGTTGAAATAACTGAGGAAAGAATGCAAAGGATTCACACGAGTAGGATGGATACTCGAGTAAGGACTCTGGCTCCGAGAAGAAAAAGGGTGGCGGGTGGGAAAAAGAAAGACCACATCGGACGGGGAAAACGATGCCAGTTGGAAGAACTGGGGATTGAACTTCCAAAAGACGAAGAGGGTCGACTAAACTTGACGAGAATTGCACCAGATGAAAGAGCTGACAACGCAACAAACGAAAACTAATTGCGTGATAATAAAAAAAATTGAAGGAGAAGAGGAGTAATTCAAAACACCTACGTCAAGATTCCTCACCAGAGCGACGAAGGGACTGAGGAGTAAAAAGAATTCCTACTCTCCGATATAACTAAACTACGAAATAGTTTTCTTCTAGACTCGACAACGGCCAAACTACGATCAATCAAGGGGGCTCCTATGGTCGGTCGAGGCTCGGATACCAACTTGTCATGCCCAAGATTCGATTCTATCTCGATCACTACATAAAACTTGTGACTGAGGCACCACCGCATTTCAGGCGCTTAGCAAGATGGATATCATTACATCGTACCATTACATACATACATACATGGCGAAACATACAAGTCATACAATTCACATGAATACAACATCGTCCTATACAAAACATCCAACTATGGATGCAAACATGAAAAGCACAACGACATCCATCCTGCTATCCCAGGCTGCCGACCAGGAACCTATCCCAAGACTGACGAATAAGAAGAAAAAGAACTCCAACACAAGTAACATCGCTCTCGCGTCAAGTCATCGAAAACATGCACCTGCAACTGTTGTTGTAGTATCTGCGAGCCACGAGGACTCAGAAATCCCATAACCACGGGTATCAAGACTAGCAAAGCTTTATTGGGTATGGAAAGTGTCAGGGATATTACTAGCAGGTATGAACTGGCTAGTATAAACCGGCTCATTGTAATATGTTTGTATGGTTGTAATATTTAGTAAAGGCTATGGCCCATAAGATCTTAGGGCCCATGTATAGAATTATGGTTTGTAAACCGCCCGATGATGTAACTTGAGAGATAAGGAAGAAAGAATAGAGACCGAGGCGGACACAAGTATGAGCCGGCCTCGGGACTCTGTAAACCGGACCAGGCGTCGCCTCTATATAAAGGGACGACCCGGCAACGGTTCAAAGGAAGCAAGAATCAACCCGTCGAGACTACAGGCAAGCAATCCGCTCCCTGTAATCCGACGCCCAAGCAATACCAAACCAACTAGACATAGGCTTTTACCTTCATCGAAGGGGCCGAACTAGTATAAACCCTCTGTGTCCTTTATGTGCTATGAACCCCTTCAAGCTAACCCGTGCGATGGTTCCATCATCAAGTCCGTTGAACCGGACATCTGCCGTGTTAATTCCACGACATTTGGCGCCCACCGTGGGGCCTCCGCACGATGGTTTCGAGTTCTTGAAGGGCAGCTTTGAAGGGCTCAAGGGTTACGCGGTCGGCCGGATGACCAAGAGTCGCCGTGGCCGGATCTACATCAACGACGCAGGTTGGGGACCGGAGGCCGATTCAATCGAATACGGGTACCGGGTTCCCTTCAGTGGCATTCAAGTCTTCATCGGCAAGATCGGCGAACCGGGACCTGAGCTGGACATCTTCTCCAACATCATCGAGCCGGCTCAGCGTGCGAGATCGGCCCGGATTCGGCCCGCCATGAAGCGTGTTTTCCTTGGAGCGGTTCACGGGGTCCAAACGGAGGACGTATCAGAATCCGGCGGAGAAACAGTTGTCTACTCCGACGACGGGTCCTCATCCGAAGAGACTGAATCTCTGTATCAGTTGCAGGACGGCCGGTCTGAGGGTGAGTCCGACAGGAACAGTATTCCGGACCCCTTTGACCCGTCAAACCGGGTGGCTGTCTTTATGGCCGGTTCACAGCCCACGGTGAACGGGGCGACAGCAGAAGCTGGTGTAGGGGGGAGCGGCCCGGCCCTCTCACCTACTGACGTTCTATCCACCTTAGTCGAAGAGTTCGCGGCCAAAGCTATGGCAGGGGTGGCTCCAGCAGACAAGGCGCAGCATGATGCAGAGCTCCTTCAGCTAAAAGCCCGGGTGGATCAAGCAAGGGATGATTTGAAGGCAGAGAAGGCTATGATAGCGATAAGGCAAGCGGAATTGAATGATCAGGCTTTTCACCTAAGGATGGAACAGGCCTCCACACAGGGAGTAAGAAGTCGGAAATATCAATCTCGTCTATCGTTGGTTTATGAAGCAACGAATCTGTTCAGAACACCCGGGGCTGGGACAAGCAATGATCCGGCTTTAAACCGGAGGGCACCCCCAGCCAGGGATGAGCCGGTTCAACAGCCTACTGCGGAGCAAGATCGGCGGATCACGTCTGCGCCTCACGTTCCTACCCCTCCAGGTCATTATTCAAATCCTTTGGACAACATCGTTGCTGCTGCTGCACGTTTGGCCGCTTTACCTGTTTAAGGGACGTCTCCGGTGGCATTGGAGGCACGCCGGGTCAAGGAGTTACTTAATACGGCGTTAGTACAGCAGCAAGCGTACTCTCATAGCAGGGAGAGGCTACATTCAACACCACGTCACAGCCGGAGTTACACTAGGCATTGGGAGGAACCAGAAGTGTCTAGTAGTGAACGCAGGAGGCATCAGCACAGACAGGATAATCCGGCAGGCGCAGCTGCACAAGCTCAGGATGTAAACCGGGTTAGGTTGGTAGCCCGGGAGGAAATCCGTCAGACGACGCCGGTTCACACGACCACAACAGAGACAGGAGTCACAACGAGTTCTTTTGGGGTGCAGTGTCTTATCCCCGCTTTGTGAAGCGTGAAACTGCCCAAGGACTTCAAGGGTCCGCGAAAGGTGCCTAATTACACCGCAGATTTCGCTCCCGAAGCTTGGGTGGAGAGTTATGAGATGGCCATGGAGATGCTGGACGTGGATGAAGCGGCTTGTGCAAAGTACTTTACTATGGTGCTTGAGGGTACGGCCCGGACCTGGCTAAAGGGTTTACCCCCTAATTCCATCGGATCATGGGGAGAGTTACGTCGCCAGTTTATCAAAAATTTCAAAGATACATGCAAGCAGCCAATGTCAGTAGTGGATCTGGCAGCCTGTGTGCAAGGAGAACAGGAATCTACAAGTGCATGGGTGCGGCGAGTGTCAGAGATCTTGCACTCTTCGAATAGTATAAATCCTAGTACGGCAATAGTAACTTTAGAGAACAATTGCCGGTTTGAGTCCCTAAAGTTAAAACTAGGACGGCTTAAAAGGGATTGCAATGATATGGGAACTCTCATGTAATGCCCAGGATGGAGTTATACCTTCTACGTGTCGAGGCGCGACTTAAAGGCATAAATCCATCATAGAATGATCTCAAGTTCGGTAATTCTTTGCACATCTCATGTAAAAGAGGGGATTGTAAACAGAAAATAGTTGGCTTACACTCGCCACGTCACAGAATTACAATTCAAATCTCAATCATCATACATTAAGAACATCACAACCCTCTAAGGGCAAAATCCAAAAGTCAAAGATACCAAACTTAGATAAATAAACCACAGGCGGATCGAATCCTAGTAGGAGTCTCCACTACTGATCATCCGGATATCGCACATAGTACCGATTACGCTCCTCGTCGTACTCCCAATCCAGCTCGGTGCCATCACCTGGATAGCTCACAGCTGGACCTGCATCTGGTGTGTGAAGTAACTGTGAGCCACAGAGGACTCAGCAATCCCGTTCCCGGGTAACAAGACTATTTAAGCCTTTGGGAGAGGAAAAGGCTGAAGAAAAGAATAAGTGTCTGCAGCAGCAACTAGCATCTAGCTTACGTAAGTGAGAGCGAGAAGAGAAGGCCTCGGCGAGAAGTGATCACGAAGTGATCCTAGCTACAAGCTCCACAAACTTAACCCCTCCGTGTTCAACTCCCGAATCCCTATTCGGAAATTGACAGTCACGGAACACACGCTGGTAGTGTATTAGTAACATTGTGTCAAGTTATCTACAACCGGAATTAACAAGCTCCCATCTGCCACATAACCGCGGGCACGGCTTTCGAAAGTTCAAACCCTGCAGGGGTGTTCCAACTTGACCCATTACAAGCCCACGATCCGCGGAGTCGCAACTCCAAAGTGGGAAGACCCGAGTATCCTCGGAATCCCGTGCTCAAGATATTCCGAACTAAGGTAAGGCTAATCCAGCAAATCCTCCCGGCGTGCGGACACCCTGATAGTAGCGCGCGTATCTCGTCTCAGGCCACGACCGGATGGGCGATCCCACAGGTTTTTACCAGACCTTGAGTTTCCTCGAGGTGGCCCCGCGTAACCCCCAGTTTGGACCAACACTCATGTGGAGCACTGGCCCGGGTTGTTGAATTAAGAAAAGGGTTTATAACTCCCTATGCAAGTTTAGTTTGTTATTAGGCAAATAGTACCAATGTTGGGACTTGCTGGAAAAGACTTAGCACTTAGCGGTTTATCGAGGGGGTCCCATACACCCCAACCGTGTTAGGAACGCATAATCAAGGAACATAACACCGGCTTATACGGATCCTAACGGCATGAGTGGAACAAATCACCAAGCAAAAGGCTTAGCCTTCCACCCTTGCCAATATATAGATGATTTCATTTTAGCAATTATATAGTGTGATATAACACAACCAAAACTTCAACATGAAGCAAGCATCTTCGATCTTCACCTGCAACTAGCAACGCTATAAGAAGGGCTGAGCGAAGCGTACTTAGCCAAGCAACGGTTTGCATAGGTAGGTTGGTTAAACATGGCAATTGGTTACAAGTAGGAGGCTGACAAGAAGATCATGGGCATCGAGGCAAAACTATAGATCGAGACTACTAGCAATAGGCAAAGATAGTAATGTTATCGGGGTTCGGTCATCTTGCCTGAAGAGAAGTCGTTCGGATCGTAAGAAGGGTCCTCGTGCTCAACCTCGTTGGAAACCTCGTGCTCGTACTCGAACTCAGACTCAGCTTCCGGCTCTAAACAAAACAATCACACCAAGCACCAATCAACAAGATGCAATGCGCACTCGAAAAAGATGAATGCATGATGGATGCACTAAGGATGCACACGGAGCACGGAAAATCTCACTCAAGAAAATCACCTCAAAACATGATAACAATCTGATATTATTAATCTACACAGAAAAACAATCAAGTTTGATATAAGATTCGCTGAAATCGGAGTTACGGGCTAAAAGTTATGCCCGAAACAAGAAATGAGCGAAAGCTGAAAAATTACAGCAACATAGCAACTTCGAAGCACAAAATAATTAAGCTACAGCACTCAAACAACATGGCAAAGGACATGAACACAAACTAGACATATACTACAGCAACTAAGTCCAAAGGTGCACCCCCAACGGAGTCACGGATCAATAGCAATGATCTTGGACATATTGAACTTGACAATAAAATTCTGGCAGCAGAATTTTATTGAAACTTTGGAGCAAAAGATAAACATGCTACAGCCACTTAAATGGACATGTGAGGACATGAATGGAAATACAACAATATATACTACAAGGAACAATCAAGATCCACTCCAAAACTAACATGCTTTGTCCTAGAACATCACACGAACATGGCATTGGAACGTTACAGATTTCAGACTTAGTGAAAAACCACTAAGTCCTAAAACAGAAATATCATCATGGCATCTAAAAGAGCATGTTTAAGTCACCTCGAAACTAATCATGGCAAAAGGTAAGCACCTCATCAAAGTACACATGAAGGTGATCCTGAAACACACAAGCATGCTTCATGGAGATAAACACAACGATAGTAACGAGCTCAACAAGATGGCATTTCATAACAAGTGAAAACACATCACAGCCACATGGCACTTTGCAACGATGATAACAAGGCAATAATAAATCTACCATGCAACCTATCACATACAACATGTAGAGCATGGCAAGACGAACACGTGGACATGTCATTTGCATCATTCGGACAAACGAGCTAAAAGATATCACATGGCAAAGGTGGCATAAAAATATCACATAGCAGCAGTTTATATCATGATGCACTCTTGCAACAGCAAAACGAGCACCTAGATGATCTCTAACATGCATGACAACAACAGATGAAACGTAGAGCACGTCTCCACGAAAGTCTGGACACATTATATGCGCGAAACGGATCTACAGACAAAAAGTTATGCGTGTTTGAAAATAGCATCAGACAACTAGATCTCAGGGACTTAGAGAGAGAGAGAGCAACCTCTCAGATCTGAAAAGGATCCGGCCCGGATCTGATGAAGTGGCACGGCTGGGCCTTGGCGAACGGAGAGGCCCGCAGCTGCTGGCTCGGGTGACCCGCGAGGCCCAGGCGGAAGCGGCGAAGGCGGCTGGGCCTCCGGGGACGCCGGCCCGACGCTGCGGCTGGCGACTGGGAGGCGGAGCGGGCCGGCTCGGGGCGAGCGGTGCGGCCCAGGCGGCAGACGGGCCCTGGCGAGGCGATCGGCGGACGGATGGAGGCGGGTGTTGCGGCGATGGAGCCAGGCGGTCTGGGGTCTGGGCCTTCGGGCTGGCCGAAGCGGAGGGAGGCGGGATGCGGCCTGGCCTCGGGGCGGAGGAGGCCTGCCCGGCTGGGCCCTTGCGGCGGCTGACGCGGCCCAGGCGGGGCGGCTGGCCCGGTGGGCGCGACGGCTGAGCTGGATCTGGATCGGGCGAGGGGGCTGTCCCTCGTCCCGATCGAGGAGGGCGACGCGTCTGCCTTCGAGAGCCCGGCGGCGGCGTTGACTCGCTAAAATTTGCGGAGGCTCGATCTGGTGGCAGAGGCTGAGGCTTCGACCGGATCTACCAGCTAGGCGCTGGCCCGGCGGGAGGAGAAGGTGGAGGAGTGGTGAGGTGAGAGGAGGGCGCCGGTGGAGGTGAGGTTGGCGGATTCCGGTGCATCTCCGGTGAGATTCCGGCGGAGCTCCGGTGAACTCTCCGGCGAGCTCCGGCGAGGTGGCGGCTGGAGGAAGGGGATGAAGTGGGTGCTAGGGTTTCCTTGTTTTCGGGCACAAATTTGGGGGAGTGGACAAATATATAGGCACAAGTAGCTAGGGTTGTCCAAATGGAGTGCGGTTTTCGGCCACCGGATCAGATTTGGATGGCCTAGATGATAGAAGTGGCTAGGAGTGGTTGGTGGGCTGTTGGAGGGGGTGTTTTGGGCCTCAAAGTGGAGGCACTTTGAGCCCACACGAACAACGGATGGGATAGCCAACGGAGTCCAAACGAGACGAGATTTGAGAGGCGGGTTGCACACAACAAAACAACAACACCCACAACAACCTCGAGGCACACCGGTAACGTTACACGCCCAAACAACAAAGTAGGCCTACGGGACGCCACGGACACGTGAGGGAGCTCCGGAACGCGAAACGGACAACGGGAAGAAACGCGTGGAACCGGATGCAACCGACAACACAAATGCAATGCGATGCACATGTCTACATGATATGAATGAATGCCACACACTCACACAACAAAACGACAAAAAACCGAAAGACAAAGAACCCGGAATGGAAATAGATGAAGCCGGAGATATATTATATACCCAAAAGGGAAAGTATTACATCCGGGGAATTACATCTCATGAGTGCTCTGGTAAAGTATGGGGACTCTGATAATACCAAGTATCCAGAAGCTGAGGGAGACAAAGCAGGGAAGGTTAACAAACCTGGTAAACCGGCGCAGGTTAACCCGGCTACTGCAAGTTTCTTAGGCAAGCGAAAGGCAGAAGGTGGCTCTGATTTCGTAGCCAATACCCAAATTCAAGGGGGTTTTCAGCGTAATAGGGGCAATCCACCTCAACAAACCGGTGGAGGGGATGCTAGTTGGGACCAAGAGTTAGATCAGCCTTGTCTGAAGCATGGCTCGAGCAGACGACCGGCAAAACACACTATAAGAGAGTGCAGGCCTTTTATGGAAGCGATGATGGGCCGCTTTAATCCTAATGACAGGCCTCCAAATGGCGGTTCAGGCCCAGGGTTCTATGGTCCGGGTCATCAGGGGAACAACTCCGGATCAGGATATCGGGGCAATAACAACGGTTATAAAAACCGGGCTGGTAATCAAGATGGTCAAGGAAGTTATAATAACCAGGGCAACCAGCCGCATAATCAGGGTGGTTACAATAACCAAGGCAGTCAATAGCAGGGCCAAGGTAATCACAATAATCAGGGTAATCAGCAGCGTCGGCAACAGCAGCCACAATCCGGATATCAGAGTAATCCGAAGGAGTTGAGTAGTGGGCAATACCATGTATTCAGCACAAGTCTGTGTAAACGAGATCATAAGGTTTTTAAGCGGGTAGTTAACGCGGTTGAACCGGCAACACCGCAGTTTCTGCGCTGGTCGGAGCAGCCCATTGTATGGAGTAGGGAGGATCACCCAATGCGGGTGGATAATCCGGGCCACTTGGCCTTGGTGGTAGCGCCACAGGTGGGAGGTTATAAGTTCACTAAAGTTCTCATGGACGGCGGTAGCAGCATCAACATCTTGTACTATGAGACTTTCCGTCGTATGGGCCTAACGGATAAGAAGTTAAGGCAATCAAACACGCTGTTCCACGGGGTGGTTCCAGGTAAGTCGGCTTATCCAGTTGGAAAGATTGACTTGGAAGTTACCTTTGGAGATGAGCATGATTCCAGGTCAGAAATGATAACTTTCGAAGTTGTCATGATCCGGAGCCCCTATCACGCTTTATTCGGGAGAACGGTTTATGCCAAGTTTATGGCTAGGCCATGTTATGTTTATCTGCAACTCAAAATGCCAGGTCACAAGGGCACGATCACAGTTCATGGAAGTCGCAAGATAGCAGTCGAGTGTGAAGAGGGAGATGCAGCCTACGCGGAGGCGGTATGTGCCACAGAAGAGTTGAAGTTTTATAAAGATAATGTTGATCCGGCAGATATGACTCCGCTGAAGAAGCCAACTACAGAGCATGATCCGGCATTGAAGTTTAAATCGGCGAAGGAGACCAAGCAAGTTGATTTTGTGCCAGGTGATTCATCCAAGCAGTTCACTATCAGCGCCAACCTTGATCCCACATAGGAAAGCGCGCTCATCGAGTTCATCCGTGAGAACCGGGATATCTTTGCGTGGAAGCCTTCTGACATGCCAGGTATACCGAGGGAACTCGATGAGCACATCCTTAACATTGATCCGAAGTATAAACCGGTTAAACAATATTTGTGCCGCTTCAACGAAGAGAGGCGCAAGGCTATAGGAGAAGAAGTGGCCAGGCTTTTGGCCGCAGGGTTCATAGTTGAAGTTTTTCACCCAGAGTGGTTGGATAATCCGGTGCTTGTGTAAAAGAAGAATGGAAAGTGGAGAATGTGTGTGGATTACACAGACCTCAACAAGGCTTGTCCAACTAATCCTTTTGCTCTCCCTCGCATTGATCAGATTATCAATGCTACAGCGGGATGTGAGCGGCTAAGCTTTTTGGATGCATATTCAGGATATCACCAGATCAAGATGGCAGTTAAAGACCAGGAGAAGACAGCTTTCATAACCCCTTTCGGTGCTTTTTGCTATGTATCTATGCCTTTCGGGCTCAAGAGTGCTCAAGCAACTTATCAGCGTTGCGTTCAGAATTGTCTTAAAGGACAGATATGGAGGAATGTTCATGCCTATGTGGATGACATTGTGGTTAAATCAAGGAAAGAGGAGACGATGATAGAGGATCTTAAGGAGACTTTTGACAATCTTCGAGCCTATAAGATGATGCTTAATCCAGAGAAGTGTGCCTTTGATGTTCCGGCAAGTAAACTACTGGGATTCTTGATCTAAAAGTAAAAGTTGCTGAGAACTATTTGTTTAGGTCGAACGAGGATGAAGCTTTCTACTGAGGTTCTAATGGCGGAGGTACGAACCCTAGAAAGTAAGGATCTACAATGAAGAAGAAAGACATACCTGGAACAGCAGGGATCAGCGGCGGAGATTCTCTGGTCAAAACTCAGGTCGATGCAGCGGCCAGTGAGGTCTCGGATTCGGCGATCGGCGGTGGCGGTTCGAGCTCGGGCGTCAATGGCGTCTGGAGCTCGGGCGACGGAGGAAGAATAGAGAGTAAGAGAATAACAAATGGGGATAGCGGTATTTATAAGGAAAAATCAGATACGAAGCGAAAGGTGCGGGATTCGAGGGAGCAAAGGATCGGATAAAGATCCTTTGACGCCTCGATTTTCGGGATAACCATTAAACAAAGCTACAGTACAGCTCGTGGCGTTAAATGCGGAAGTGATGTCACGGTCAGATTCAGTGATTCTTGAGGATGACGTCAGGGCCGGTTTACAAAAAATGAGAAGACACAGAAGAAAATTATACAAGACAAGGGAGATTGATGTGAACAAAGTTCAAATCATTCTGGGGCCTAATGTTAGGGATATTACTAGCAGTTATGAACCGGCTAGTATAAACCGGCTCATTGTAATATGTTTGTATGGTTGTAATATTTAGTAAAGGCTACGGCCCATAAGATCTTAGGGCCCATGTATAGAATTATGATTTGTAAACCACCCGATGATGTAACTTGAGAGATAAGGAAGAAAGAACAGAGACCGAGGCGGACACAAGTATGAGCCGGCCTCGGGACTCTGTAAACCGGACCAGGCGTCGCCTCTATATAAAGGGACGACCCAACAACGGTTCAAAGGAAGCAAGAATCAACCCGTCGAGACTACAGGCAAGCAATCCGCACCCTGTAATCCGACGCCCAAGCAATACCAAACCAACTAGATGTAGGCTTTTACCTTCATCGAAGGGGCCGAACTAGTATAAACCCTCTGTGTCCTTTGTGTGCAATGAACCCCTTCAAGCTAACCCGTGCGATGGTTCCATCATCAAGTCCGTTGAACCGGACATCTGCCGTGTTAATTCCACGACAGAAAGGATAGTGGTGAGGTTGCAGCAGCGACTAAGCAAAAGTATGGTGGCTAACTTACGAGTACAAGAATAAGATGAGCCTCTACGCAAACGGACGCAAACTAGTAATGATCGCTAGAGATTCTGAACTACCTGCGAGTCAAACATAACCCCACCGTGTTCTCTTCTCAAACTGAAAAAAGATTGTCACAGTTACTCGCGTGGTTGTGTATTTTATTTCAGATCCTCTATCAAGTTTTCTACAACCAGACATTAACAAATTCCCATCTGCCACATAACCGCGGGCATGGCTTTCGAAAGATCATAACCCTGCAGGGGTGTCCCAACTTAGCCCATCACAAGCTCACGATCTGCGGAGTCGCAACTCCATGTTCGGAAGACCCGAGTATTCTCGGAATCCCGTGCTCAAGATATTTCAACAAGGGTAAAACTAATCCAGCAAGACCTCCCGGCGTGCCAACACCCTGATAGTAGCCACGCGTATCTTGTCACAGGCCACGACTGGATGGGACAGCCTACAGGTAAATACCAGATACCTCGGGTTTCCCGAGGCGGCCCTACAGTCCGCCCAGTTGGACCAACATTCATGAGGAGCACTGGCCCGGGGGTTGATTAAGAGTCCTCGGGTGCTAGCCCGTCCCTATGCAAGTTTTAGTTATTAGGCAAATGTAGTACCAAAGTTGGGTCTTGCTAGAAAAGCTTTAAGCAGTGCGAATTATCAAGGGGGGCCCATAAACCCCAACCGTGTTAGCAACGCAAAATCAAGGAACATAACACCGGTTTCTCGGTTCTTAAGGTGGCATGAGTGGAACATAACCCCGAGCAAAAGGTCAAGCCTTCCACCCATTACCAAGTATATAAGTGCATTAATATAATTAGTAGATATTGTGATATTCCAATAATGTCCAGCTCCAACATGGAGCAATCTTCATCTTCACCTGTAACTACCAACGCTATAAGAGGGGCTGAGCGAGCGGGTAACATAGCCAAACAACGGTTTGCTGGGAAGGTGTCAAAGGTTAGAGGTTTCATGGCAACAAGGAGAGAATAACAACAATTAGATAGGTAGCGCGACATATAGCGATAGCATCGAGAAAACTAGCATAGCAATGATAAAGGTATCCAAGGAGACGGTCATCTTGCCGGAGATCCCGCAAGGAAGAAGAACGAGTCCATGGAGAAGACGAAGAAGCCACGAAGACGAACCAAGTGTAGAGGAACGAATCCTCACGATCGCAACGAAACAAGCACTAACGAGAAGAAGCAAGCAACACGGTAAACACACCACACAAGAACACGACATAATTCTCAACCAAGTATGATGCAAGACAAGTTTATATGATGCAAAACATGGCAAGGGATGAAGCATACAAGATCAACACAACCAAACAAGTTTAAATGAGGCCGGAAACAACATATAACAATTCCGGTAAGCCCTCATATGCAATTTTCGAAATTTGTCCAGATCTGATCAAACCTTATGTTAAAGTTGTTAAACAGCAAATTATCATGCACCATGATGATCTACTCGAAATTCTAGTCAAGTTTCATATAAAGTTTATTTAATTCGGAGCTACGGTCTAGAAGATATGAGCAAAACAAGTGAAGCATGTCATCGATGCAAAACGCATCCAAACATCAAGCAAACACACTCCAACTAGGTATTCAACATGTTATTATGCATCTACATGCAAAAACACACAAGTTTCATATAGGACACGCTCAAAACGGAGCAACGGTTCATCACATACACATGGAACAAGATATAACAACAAGCTGTTCAAAAACAGCAACATGTCACTTAGTTGACATCAAAACAAGATGATACGATAACATTTCATGGCAACAAAGGGCATGGCAAGCATGTACATGTCCAGAACTACAAGGATGACCAAAGAGCTACTACAAAACACCACTAGAAGATGCTCAAAACATCATGGCAAGATTGCAAAAGATAACAGATTCACAGACTTAGTGAAATAAACTAAACATGGCAGCAACAACGACAAGTAGGCATGTTTGCAAGCTTGTGCAACTCATCTCATAGCATATCATAGACGTAGGCTTTTACCTTCATCGAAGGGGCCGAACTAGTATAAACCCTCTGTGTCCTTTGTGTGCTATGAACCCGTTCAAGCTAACCCGTGCGATGGTTCCATCATCAAGTCCGTTGAACCGGACATCTGCCGTGTTAATTCCACGATAGTTGGCGCCCACCGTGGGGCCTCCGCACGATGGTTTCGAGTTCTTGAAGGGCAGCTTTGAAGGGCTCAAGGGTTATGCGGTCGGCCGGATGACCAAGAGTCGCGGCGGCCGGATCTACATCGACGACGCAGGTTGGGGACCGGAGGCTGATTCAATCGAATACGGGTACCGGGTTCCCTTCGGTGGCATTCAAGTCTTCATCGGCAAGATCGGCGAACCGGGACCTGAGCTGGACATCTTCTCCAACATCATCGAGCCGGCTCAGCGCGCGAGATCGGCCCGGATTCGGCCCGCCATGAAGCGCGTTTTCGTTGGAGCGGTTCACGGGGTCCAAACGGAGGACGGATCGGAATCCGGCAGAGAAACAGTTGTCTACTCCGACGACGGGTCCTCATCCGGAGAGACTGAATCTCTGTATCAGTTGCAGGACGGCCGGTCTGAGGGTGAGTCCGACGGGAACAGTATTCCGGACCCCTTTGACCCGCCAAACCGGGTGGCTGTCTTTATGGCCGGTTCACAGCCCACGGTGAACGGGGCAACAGCAGAAGCTGGTGTAGGGGGGAGCGGCCCGGCCCTCTCACCTACTGACGTTCTATCCACCTTAGTCGAAGATTTCGCGGCCAAAGCTATGGCAGGGGTGGCTCCAGCAGACAAGGCGCAGCATGATGCAGAGCTCCTTCAGCTAAAAGCCCGGGTGGATCAAGCAAGGGATGATTTGAAGGCAGAGAAGGCTATGATAGCGATAAGGCAAGCGGAATTGAATGATCAGGCTTTTCACCTAAGGATGGAACAGGCCTCCACACAGGGAGTAAGAAGTCGGAAATATCAATCTCGTCTACCGTCGGTTTATGAAGCAACGAATCTGTTCAGAACACCCGGGGCTGGGAAAAGCAATGATCTTGCTTTAAACCGGAGGGCACCCCCAGCCAGGGATGAGCCGGTTCAACAGCCTACTGCGGAGCAAGATCGGCGGATCACGTCTGCGCCTCACGTTCCTACCCCTCCAGGTCATTATTCAAATCCTTTGGACAACATCGTTCCTGCTGCTGCACGTTTGGCCGCTTTACCTGTTTAAGGGACGTCTCCGGTGGCATTGGAGGCACGCCGGGTCAAGGAGTTACTTAATACGGCTTTAGTACAGCAGAAAGCGTACTCTCATAGCAGGGAGAGGCTACATTCAACACCACGTCACAGCCGGAGTTACACTAGGCATTGGGAGGAACCAGAAGTGTCTAGTAGTGAACGCAGGAGGCATCGGCACAGACAGGATAATCCGGCAGGCGCAGCTGCACAAGCTCAGGATGTAAACCGGGTTAGGTCGGTAGCCCGGGAGGAAATCCGTCAGACGACACCGGTTCACACGACCACAGCAGAGACAGGAGTCACAACGAGTTCTTTTGGGGTGCAGTGTCTTATCCCCGCTTTGCGAAGCGTGAAACTGCCCAAGGACTTCAAGGGTCCGCGAAAGGTGCCTAATTACACCGCAGATTTGGCTCCCGAAGCTTGGGTGGAGAGTTATGAGATGGCCATGGAGATGCTGGACGTGGGTGAAGCGGCTTGTGCAAAGTACTTTACTATGATGCTTGAGGGTACGGCCCGGACCTGGCTAAAGGGTTTACCCCCTAATTCCATCGGATCATGGGGAGAGTTACGTCGCCAGTTTATCAAAAATTTCAAAGATACATGCAAGCAGCCAATGTCAGTAGTGGATCTGGCAGCCTGTGTGCAAGGAGAACAGGAATCTACAAGTGCATGGGTGCGGCGAGTGTCAGAGATCTTGCACTCTTCGAATAGTATCAATCCTAGTACGGCAATAGTAACTTTAGAGAACAATTGCCGGTTTGAGTCCCTAAAGTTAAAACTAGGACGGCTTAAAAGGGATTGCAATGATATGGGAACTCTCATGAGTGCTCTGGTAAAGTATGGGGACTCTGATAATACCAAGTATCCAGAAGCTGAGGGAGACAAAGCAGGGAAGGTTAACAAACCTGGTAAACCGGCGCAGGTTAACCCGGCTACTACAAGTTTCTTAGGCAAGCGAAAGGCAGATGGTGGCTCTGATTTCGTAGCCAATACCCAAATTCAAGGGGGTTTTCAGCGTAATAGGGGCAACCCACCTCAACAAACCGGCGGAGGGGATGCTAGTTGGGACCAAGAGTTAGATCAGCCTTGTCCGAAGCATGGCTCGAGCAGACGACCGGCAAAACACACTATAAGAGAGTGCAGGCCTTTTATGGAAGCGATGATGGGCGCTTTAATCCTAATGACAGGCCTCCAAATGGCGTTTCAGGCCCAAGGTTCTATGGTCCGGGTCATCAAGGGAACAACTCCGGATCAGGATATCGGGGCAATAACAACGGTTATCAAAACCGGGCCGGTAATCAAAATGGTCAAGGAAGTTATAATAACCAGGGCAACCAGCCGCGTAATCAGGGTGGTTACAATAACCAAGGCAGTCAACAGCAGGGCCAAGGTAATCACAATAATCAGGGTAATCAGCAGCGTCAGCAACAGCAGCCACAATCCGGATATCAGAGTAATCCGAAGGAGTTGAGTAGTGGGCAATACCATGTATTCACCACAAGTCTGTGTAAACGAGATCATAAGGTTTTTAAGCGGGCAGTTAACACGGTTGAACCGGCAACACCGCAGTTTCTGCGCTGGTCGGAGCAGCCCATTGTATGGAGTAGGGAGGATCACCCAATGCGGGTGGATAATCCGGGCCACTTGGCCTTGGTGGTAGCGCCACAGGTGGAAGGTTATAAGTTCACTAAAGTTCTCATGGACGGCGGTAGTAGCATCAACATCTTGTACTATGAGACTTTCCGTCGTATGGGCCTAACGGATAAGAAGTTAAGGCAATCAAACACGCTGTTCCACGGGGTGGTTCCAGGTAAGTCGGCTTATCCAGTTGGAAAGATTGACTTGGAAGTTACCTTTGGAGATGAGCATGATTCCAGGTCAGAAATGATAACTTTCGAAGTTGTCAAGATCCGGAGCCCCTATCACGCTTTATTCGGGAGAACGGTTTATGCCAAGTTTATGGCTAGGCCATGTTATGTTTATCTACAACTCAAAATGCCAGGTCACAAGGGCACGATCACAGTTCATGGAAGTCACAAGATAGCAGTGGAGTGTGAAGAGGGAGATGCAGCCTACGCGGAGGCGGTATGTGCCACAGAAGAGTTGAAGTTTTATAAAGATAATGTTGATCCGGCAGATATGACTCCGCTGAAGAAGCCAACTACAGAGCATGATCCGGCATTGAAGTTTAAATCGGCGGAGGAGACCAAGCAAGTTGATTTTGTGCCAGGTGATTCGTCCAAGCAGTTCACTATCATCGCTAACCTTGATCCCACATAGGAAAGCGCGCTCATCGAGTTCATCCGTGAGAACCGGGATATCTTTGCGTGGAAGCCTTCTGACATGCCAGGTATACCGAGGGAACTCGCTGAGCACAGCCTTAACATTGATCCGAAGTATAAACCGGTTAAACAATATTTGCGCCGCTTCAACGAAGAGAGGCGCAAGGCTATAGGAGAAGAAGTGGCCAGGCTTTTGGCCGCAGGGTTCATAGTTGAAGTTTTTCACCCAGAGTGGTTGGCTAATCCGGTGCTTGTGTTAAAGAAGAATGGAAAGTGGAGAATGTGTGTGGATTACACAGACCTCAACAAGGCTTGTCCAACTAATCCTTTTGCTCTCCCTCGCATTGATCAGATTATCGATGCTACAGCGGGATGTGAGCGGCTAAGCTTTTTGGATGCATATTCAGGATATCACCAGATCAAGATGGCAGTTAAAGACCAGGAGAAGACAGCTTTCATAACCCCTTTCGGTGCTTTTTGCTATGTATCTATGCCTTTCGGGCTCAAGAGTGCTCAAGCAACTTATCAGCGTTGCGTTCAGAATTGTCTTAAAGGACAGATATGGAGGAATGTTCATGCCTATGTGGATGACATTGTGGTTAAATCAAGGAAAGAGGAGATGATGATAGAGGATCTTAAGGAGACTTTTGACAATCTTCGAGCCTATAAGATGATGCTTAATCCGGAGAAGTGTGCCTTTGGTGTTCCGGCATGTAAACTACTGGGATTCTTGATCTAAAAGTAAAAGTTGCTGAGAACTATTTGTTTAGGTCGAACGAGGATGAAGCTTTTTACTGAGGTTCTAATGGCGGAGGTACGAACCCTAGAAAGTATGGATCTACAACGAAGAAGAAAGACATACCTGGAACAGCAGGGATCAGCGGCGGAGATTCTCTGGTCAAAACTCAGGTCGATGCAGCGGCCAGTGAGGTCTCGGATTCGGCGATCGGCGGCGGCGGTTCGAGCTCGGGCGTCAATGGTGTCTGGAGCTCGGGCGACGGAGGAAGAATAGAGAGGAAGAGAATAACATATGGGGACAGCGGTATTTATAAGGAAAAATCAGATACGAAGCGACAGGTGCGGGATTCGAGGGAGCAAAGGATCGGATAAAGATCCTTTGACGCCTCGATTTTTGGGATAACCATTAAACAAAGCTACAGTAGAGCTCGCGGCGTTAAATGCGGAAGTGATGTCACGGTCAGATTCAGTGATTCTCGAGGATGACGTCAGGGCCGGTTTACAAAAAATGAGAAGACACAGAAGAAAATTATACAAGACAAGGGAGATTGATGTGAACAAAGTTCAAATCATTCTGGGGCCTAATGTCAGGGATATTACTAGCAGTTATGAACCGGCTAGTATAAACCGGCTCATTGTAATATGTTTGTATGGTTGTAATATTTAGTAAAGGCTACAGCCCATAAGATCTTAGGGCCCATGTATAGAATTATGGTTTGTAAACCGCCCGATGATGTAACTTGAGAGATAAGGAAGAAAGAACAGAGAACGAGGCGGACACAAGTATGAGCCGGCCTCGGGACTCTGTAAACCGGACCAGGCGTCGCCTCTATATAAAGGGACGACCCGACAACGGTTCAAAGGAAGCAAGAATCAACCCGTCGAGACTACAGGCAAGCAATCCGCTCCCTGTAATCCGACGCCCAAGCAATACCAAACCAACTAGACGTAGGCTTTTAACTTCATCGAAGGGGCCGAACTAGTATAAACCCTCTGTGTCCTTTGTGTGCAATGAACCCCTTCAAGCTAACCCGTGCGATGGTTCCATCATCAAGTCCGTTGAACCGGACATCTGCCGTGTTAATTCCACGACAGAAAGGATAGTGGTGAGGTTGCAGCAGCGACTAAGCAAAAGTATGGTGGCTAACTTACGAGTACAAGAATAAGATGAGCCTCTACGCAAACGGACGCAAACTAGTAATGATCGCTAGAGATCCTGAACTACCTGCGAGTCAAACATAACCCCACCGTGTTCTCTTCTCAAACTGAAAAAAGATTGTCACAGTTACTCGCGTGGTTGTGTATTTTATTTCAGATCCTCTGTCAAGTTTTCTACAACCAGACATTAACAAATTCCCATCTGCCACATAACCGCGGGCATGGCTTTCGAAAGATCATAACCCTGCAGGGGTGTCCCAACTTAGCCTATCACAAGCTCACGATCTGCGGAGTCGCAACTCCATGTTCGGAAGACCCGAGTATTCTCGGAATCCCGTGCTCAAGATATTTCAACAAGGGTAAAACTAATCCAGCAAGACCTCCCGGCGTGCCAACACCCTGATAGTAGCCACGCGTATCTTGTCACAGGCCACGACCGGATGGGACAGCCTATAGGTAAATACCAGATACCTCGGGTTTCCCGAGGCGGCCCTACAGTCCGCCCAGTTGGACCAACATTCATGAGGAGCACTGGCCCGGGGGTTGATTAAGAGTCCTCGGGTGCTAGCCCGTCCCTATGCAAGTTTTAGTTATTAGGCAAATGTAGTACCAAAGTTGGGTCTTGCTAGAAAAGCTTTAAGCAGTGCGAATTATCAAGGGGGGCCCATAAACCCCAACCGTGTTAGCAACGCAAAATCAAGGAACATAACACCGGTTTCTCGGTTCTTAAGGTGGCATGAGTGGAACAAAACCCCGAGCAAAAGGTCAAGCCTTCCACCCATTGCCAAGTATATAAGTGCATTAATATAATTAGTAGATATTGTGATATTCCAACAATGTCCAGCTCCAACATGGAGCAATCTTCATCTTCACCTATAACTACCAACGCTATAAGAGGGGCTGAGCGAGCGGGTAACATAGCCAAACAACGGTTTGCTGGGAAGGTGTCAAAGGTTAGAGGTTTCATGGCAACAAGGAGAGACTAACAACAATTAGATAGGTAGCGCGACATATAGCGATAGCATCGAGAAAACTAGCATAGCAATGATAAAGGTATCCAAGGAGACGGTCATCTTGCCTGAGATCCCGCAAGGAAGAAGAACGAGTCCATGGAGAAGACGAAGAAGCCACGAAGATGAACCAAGTGTAGACGAACGAATCCTCACGATCGCAACGAAACAAGCACTAACGAGAAGAAGCAAGCAACACGATAAACACACCACACAAGAACACGACATAATGCTCAACCAAGTATGATGCAAGACAAGTTTATATGATGCAAAACATGGCAAGGGATGAAGCATACAAGATCAACACAACCAAACAAGTTTAAATGAGGCCGGAAACAACATATAACAATTCCGGTAAGCCCTCATATGCAATTTTCGAAATTTGTCCATATCTGATCAAACCTTATGTTAAAGTTGTTAAACAGCAAATTATCATGCACCATGATGATCTACTCGAAATTCTAGTCAAGTTTCATATAAAGTTTATTTAATTCGGAGCTACGGTCTAGAAGATATGAGCAAAACAAGTGAAGCATGTCATCGATGCAAAACGCATCCAAACATCAAGCAAACACACTCCAACTAGGTATTCAACATGTTATTATGCATCTACATGCAAAAACACACGAGTTTCATATAGGACACGCTCAAAACGGAGCAACGGTTCATCACATACACATGGAACAAGATATAACAACAAGCTGTTCAAAAACAGCAACATGTCACTTAGTTGACATCAAAACAAGATGATACGATAACATTTCATGGCAACAAAGGGCATGGCAAGCATGTACATGTCCAGAACTACAAGGATGACCAAAGAGCTACTACAAAACACCACTCGAAGATGCTCAAAACATCATGGCAAGATTGCAAAAGATAACAGATTCACAGACTTAGTGAAATAAACTAAACATGGCAGCAACAACGACAAGTAGACATGTTTGCAAGCTTGTGCAACTCATCTCATAGCATATCATGGCATGTGAATATGACCAACAACAAGAATACATATTTATGAAGATACTCATGACACTAGCTATTCACATGGAAAAACTGAACTTGCTGATAACAGGCTAACAAAAACATTTTATAAGAACTTGAAAGGATGAAAATAACAAGCTACAGCAGGCCATATATGCAAACAAGGGCATGGATGGATAGAGCATAACATGGACATCAAGAAATGATCATTGGACATCCCAAAACAAGCATGGATTTGAGTGCGGCATCAAGCAAACATGGCATCGGGTTATAACAGTTTCAGACTTAGCAGTTTTCAACAAGTCATAGAAATCAGCATCTACGAGTTAGTCACTTTACAAGCTTGTTGCAATCACCACAAGGCATATCCTGAAAAGTGGATTGCACCACATCAAAGATGGCATGATTGTGCTTCTAAAACATATTGACATGTAGCACATAAAGATAAGAAAAAGACAAATCAGCATCTCGTAAGAAGTTTCAGCACTTAACAGCCACATGCACTTTTGTAACGGAGATAAACATGGTAATATGGCCCCTGTCAAGAATGCTACAGCAACCATCATGTAGAGCACTTCACAAAGAACATTTTGACATATCATACACTCCATTTGGACCAACATGCACGAAGATACAACCTCACAAACATGGTAACATATTGTTGGCAGACAACAATGACTCGACAATAACATCACATAGCAGTTTTGCAACGAAAATTAAGACATGAATACGAACAGTAACATGCATGCAAATGCAACTAACATGTAGAGCATCACGAGACGAACATTTTGACATATTATATGCTTCATTTGGACAAACACACAAAAGTTATAGCCACCCAAACATGCATATATATTATGAAATTTTAGGGACTTGGAAGAAAATAGACCTCGGGAAGGGTGGACATGTCCAGGCCCAACCGGACACGTCCGGTGGCTGGGCCCACGTGGCAGTGGCACAAGGCGAGGGGATGGTCGGACATGTCCGGACCCGGCCAGACATGTCCGGCTGTCACGGACAACGGATGCGGCCCTCCAGGACTCCGACGATGCACCAACGAGTTGGTGAAGAGGAGCCGTCTGGATCGGGTGGATCCAAGGCCAGGTAGGCCAAATCCGGAGTGGGATGTGGCTGGCAGTGAGGAGGAGGCCGGCCGGCGAGCTGCGGTGGCCGGAGGCCAGGGTTGGCGACGGGGAGGCCCCGGGCGCAGACATCTCCAGTGAGCTCGGGGCTCCGGGCGGCTGTTGGAGGGAAGCAGGGCGGCGACCGGAGGGGAACAGGGCGGTGCTCGGGAGATCAGGCGATGAGGGGATTCGGGCGCGGGAGCGGGGACGCCGAGGACGGTCGTCGGTGACGGCTAGGCTCGTCCAGAGCGATGCGGGGCGGGCGTGCGGCTCGGGGCGGCGCGCGGAGCGGGAGCAGGCGCGGGCCTGCAGCAACGGCGCTCGGGCCGGGTGGGCCGCTCTTGGGCCTGGGCAGGCCTCGCGCGGTGGGGGGCAGGGGGCGACGTGGAGGGGCCAGGTGGCGGCGCCCGATTGGAGGAGGGTGGCGGCTGGGTGGCTGCTGGCCTATGGCTGGCTGCCATGTGGCGTTGGAGAGGTGGAGGCGCCGGATTTGGAGGAGGAGGGGATTGGCTGCGCACGTAAATTGAGGGAGATAGGCTAGAGGTAGGGGGAGGGGCTAGGAATGCCCAAAAATGGACATGGGGTGTTTCAATAGGGTAGGGGGTCTAGGGTTAGGTGTTTGGTGGTGTTTTGGATCCTCCGATCTCGATCGGACAGTCCAGGTCAGAGGGAAGTGGTAGGTTGGGCCTAGAAGAGGTTAGTGGGCTGGTTAGAGTGGGAGTGGGTTGTGGGAAGTGTCACATCCCTAGTCAGTGCTTGCATTAGTACTAGCTAGAGTTTGCATCATGTTTACTTTCCAAAGAAACTTGAAATGGGAATAATAGAAACCCCAGCACCCCTCTTCTAACAACTAGGGTTTAATAAAATCTTTTCCAATGTACCCAAAATGCCCTTCAAAAATGTTCATCATTTCTGCCTTGGTCTTAAACCTCTGCCGAAAATGGTGCACAATTTTCTAGGACACCCAAGGTCTCTGGATTAATTCATATGGTATTTGCATTTGGGCATTTAAATGCTATAAAATATTTTGTGTGCCCAAATAATCATAAACTAAAATGTTCCATACTGTTCATATTATATAAAGTGGGCATGACTAGTTTTATGAGCTATAAAAATGTTCTAGCATTTTTATTAATTCAACAAAGCTTCAAAAGAAATGAAACAGAAAGAAATAGAAAAGAGAGAAGAGAGAGAGAACTTACCTGGCGCCTAACCGGCCCACCTGCCGGCCCAGCCCAGCCACCGCTCCAGCGAGCTGCTTGGCTCGGCCAGGCAGGCAGGCACATGCTCGACGGCGGCCGCAGCGCGCGCCACGCAGCTGCCCGCCGCCCTGCTTCCTCCCCTCGCCGTTCTGGTGGGTGGGATCGATCACCCACTACCTCCCCGAGCTCGCTGACACGCCCACTCCTCCCCAGCTCCTCTCCCTCCCCTTCCCTGCACCATGGCCGACGCCGCCGTGCTCGCGCCGTCGTGATAGCCGCGTCCACCGCCGTCCCTGAGCTCCGTCACCGTGTCTGTCCGCTCCCCCGCCATCGACTGCGTCGAGCAGGATGAGCCCCGAGAGCTCGCCCGCTCTGGAGTCGCCCCCGACCCCGTCTTCCCCAACTCCGGCCGCTGAGATCCCAATCGCCGCCCTGTTCAGCTCCGACCGTCCCCGAGCCCGCCTCGACGTTCACTGCAACCGCCGTGAGCTCAGCTCCGTCCTTCCCCTCTCCGTTAGTTCTCAGCTGCACCGTACGCACTGCACGAGGCTCACATGCACGCGCCGCCGCGGAGCTCGTTGCCGCGGAGCTCGTCGCCGACGAGGCTCCGGCCATCTAACGGCCCGGCCATCGTGCCCACCAGCTTCACCGTCATGTGTAGGTGCTGTAGGATCACTCCACGCACCTCTACGAGCACCGCACCGACGAGTTCGACCTCGCCCGAACTACGGTAGCCGCTGGACTCGTTGCCGGCGTCGTTTCCGGCGACCCCGAGGCCAGCCACCACCACCACTCGACGCAGCTCACTCCCAGCTGCCCGTAGGCATGCTCCGCCGTCGTTTTGGCCGCCGGAGCACAAAACCCGCACCTCACCGCCGCGTTTGGCCTCGCCGGTGGCTAAACGCCGGCGAGTTTGCCCCGTTTGACCCAGGTTTTGACCCCCCCC
>LR738714.1:372993454-373025173 GCA_902687465.1 Secale cereale | reverse complement strand
CCCCCCCGTGTCACTGACATGTGGGGCCGGCCGTTGACTAATTTCAGTTTAGGTTTTAATTAAGTACTAATTGCTGTCATTAGTTTAGTGAGCCACTGACATGATGGACCCACTGGTCAGGTTTGACCTGGACGCCCTGTTGACTGGCTGACGTCAGCATGATGTCATGCTGACGCAGTAAAGGATTTTCTGGGATTATTTGATTTAAAAACAATTCAGGAAATTTCAAAAAATGCTTTAAACTTCAAAAAAACATATAAATTCAACAGTAGCTTAGATGAAAAAGATTTATGTATGAAAATTGATCAGAAAAATCCAATCTTTCCAATGGCACTAGTTTCATGCATGTTTGAGCAAGTTAACCTTGTTATATACTCTAAAACATGATAATGCACTTAATTAAATAATAGTTTGAGTTTCAATTTGAATCCTTGATTCAAATGGGCTCAAACCCTTCTGGTTATAGTTGCATTAGCCCAAAACACATGCATCTTGCCATATCATGAGCAGGCATCATATTGTTGCATTTGTTTGCTTATTGATTGTATCGACGGTATTCTCCGTGTTAGGTCCTGCTCCCGAGGATACTTCTGCGTATCCAGCTGAAGAGCAGTACCCGACAGCACCCTGTCAGGCAAGCAATCATTGATCATTCTGATACAAACCCAATCTTCTCGCTCCTGCTCTCTTTTACTGCATTAAGGCAACATCGTGTGAACTAGTACTTGCTGCGGTAGTTGAACCCTATTCCCTTGCATGACCTGTCATTGCCACAGTAAATAGTTGAAACCCACTAGCATGTGTAGGAGTTGATTGAGCCATGTGATGTCTGATCCACCATGCTATTTGTTTAGGTTGCCTGCTATGCTTAGAGTTGTGTTAGGTCTGATTCATCTGGGTGATGGATCAGAGTGAAATGATCATACCGGTAAGGAGAAGGAAGTGTGGAACATGTTTTGGTCAAGGTATCGATGAAAGGCCATGTAGGAGTACGTGGTGGGTTGTTTCATTGGAACCATCCATAGGACCCGAGATCTGTATGCGTGGTTCAAGTTCCAGCTACTACCATGCATTGAGCCCGAAACCAATGGACCCTCTCGGCTTATTAATTACCCTCGATCTCTGTCCAGGAGTTGCAACTAGTTTCCGGTGTTTGTAGTTTACTGGTGGTCGTGCACAGCGCTGACCCTCGGGGTGGGCTGTGATGCAACAGGTACGTGGCATGGTGTACCGGTTGCCCGTTTGGTGACTCGGGAACCCTGTACACATCGTTTGGGGCCGTGAGCGACACCCCGGCCGGATCTCCCCACGGATGGAACCCAAATAGGCAATAAACCTGGACGAGAGACTTGTATAGTTAGTCAGGTCGTGGCCGACACCCTCGCTGGGCTTCCGCTTGAAGGTTGTCGAGTACATGTCGAGTAAACGGTGATAAGTGGTGGAAGCGTGTGTGAAGAAGTACACCCCTACAGGGTTATCAATCTATTCGAATAGCCATTGTTCGCGGTACGAACTACTTGGTTACTCTTACAGTTCATAGACAAGTTGATGGATACTACTAAAAGCCTCAAGACAAGTGTGAGTGCCGTGGATGGCCCTTCCATAGGATGACGGAAGAGGTTCCTCGGTGGTGTATTGTTGTGGTGAGTAGAGGACTCGTGTTGGTAGTAATATCTTGCAATATGTTGAGAGTTGCAGTATAGGTTAGCCAAGAGTCAAACCTGGCTTTCTGCTATGAACTCCACTACCCCCTGTTGATAATGTTGCATGTATGATAGGTTCTATTGTAAGACTTGATGAGTACCTTTGTACTCATGTTTGCTTAATAACTGTTGCAGAGGAGAACCCTGCCCCTTCTGATGTTTTCTACATAGACGTTGACGTCGACGAGTAGCTTGATACCCAGACGGAGATCTGGAGCTTGTGAAGGGCCTTGTAGATAGTCAGGCTACACCAAGCCTATTTTATTTTCCAAGTTGTCTGTACTCAGACATGTTAGCTTCCGCTTGTGCTTGTATGACTGTATGACTTGAGTGTTGGGTCATGTGACCCCTACCTATATGGATATGTTATGTATGGCTCTTGGAGCCTCTTAAATAAAGTACTTTGAGTCATAGAGTTCTGTTGTGATGCAATGTTGTATTTGCACATATTGAGCATATTGTGTGTATGATTGAAATGCTTGGTATGTGTGGGATCCGACACCTAGTTGTTTCCCTTTGGTAGCCTATCTTACAGAGAAATGCCTCCTAGTGCTTCCAATGAGCCTTGGTAGCTTGCTACTGCTCGGAACACGTAGGCTGGCCGGCATGTGTCCTTCTTCGTTCCTGTGTCTGTCCCTTAGGGGAAATGTCATGCATTGTTCCTTTAAGTCCATGTAGCTTGCTACGACTTGGGTTCATACGTTGATGACTGACACGTTCGTTGCTGGGTCATGGATGCCTGTCTCTGTAATTTAGTGCCACTATTGGTTTATAACTAGCCATGTCGGCCCGGGTTCTTTGTCACATGGATGCTAGCGACACTGTCATATATGTGTGCCAAAATGCACAAATGGTCCCGTGCCAGGTAAGGTGGCACCCGTGGGGATACCGTGCGTGAGGCCGCAAAGTGATATGACGTGTTACAGCTAGATCGGTGTGACTTAGGATCGGGGTCCTCACAGGAAGAGACGAGAGAGAGAGGCTCGGCGGCAGTTTCGGAGACTGAAACGTCCGACTTTTATCCGGCGATAGTGTCGCTATAGTTAAGTTGTTGGACTATCAAACAAACTCCGAATGCGATGAAAATTGGAGGCGGTCTGTCTACACTATAATAAGACCACACGCCAAGTTTCAACCCATTCCGAGAACATTTTCCGGGCACTCATAAAATAAATATTCAGAGGTGTCGTGGGCGCGCGCAAGTGTGTCTGGGCTCAGAACGGACAACGGAAAGGACGGACGGACTCGGATGGATGCAAGTTTTGAAAACATGCTGATGCAATGCACATGATGACATGGCAAAATACAACACGCAAGCAGATGACATGGCAACGATGACGAATAACTAGCTTACACCTGGCGCATTGGTCTCAGGGCATTACATAAAGCTTCTTTAAGATGGAATAACATACCTTGGGTGGTGGTGTTGATTTCGATCATATAGTTGAACTTGTGTTGGATGCTTAAGGTTGATGTAGTTCATCAAGAGTTGGGAGAACCACCTGTAGTTTGAGTTCATATTCCTACATGGGTTAGATTTGCAAGGAAGAGCACTTGTGTATCCAAAATGACAATCATGAAAATTTGATACCAAATGAAATTTGATATAGAAATTGTCAAAGGATTTATTGAAAAGGATTCATGCTTACTTGTCTTCAACCACTATATTGTGGAGACTTGGTGATGTAAAGATTGCTTAGGATGTGATTAAGTTGCAATCTCATAGATTTAGATTCATCCAAGTACATAGTAGGGTTAGATAACATGCAAGTATACAAGTCTAGATCCAAGACATATGATCATCATCATAAGAGAAATATCGAGGATTAGTCAAAGGCTCATTCCTTGCATGCATCCAAATGGAGTCTTTACTCTATGTTTGAGGCATGAATAATGTTCAATTCACCTCTGAAACAGCAAAATACTTTCTCATCAAGCGGTTTGGTGAATATATCCGCCAATTGCTTATCGGTACGAACATGCTTAAGATCAATGTTCCCTTTAGCAACATGATCTCAAATGAAATGCCGACGAACTTTAATATGCTTAGTTGGAGAATGTTGCATGGGATTGTCAGCAATCTTAATAGCACTTATTATCAGAAAGCAATGGAACATGTTTCACATAGATCCCATAATCTTTAAGGGTTTGGGTCATCCAAAGTAATTGAGCAGAACATGAACCGGCGGCAATGTATTCCGCCTCGGCGGTGGATAAGGATACCGAGTTTTGTTTCTTGGAGGACCAAGACACAAGAGATCTACCAAGAAATTGACAAGTACCTGAACTAGACTTTCTATCAACCTTGTCTTCGGTATAGTCCGCGGAGTACCCAACAAGATCAAAAGAATACCTCTTAGGATACCAAATCCCAAAGTTTTGTGTGTGAATTAAGTATCTCGCTATCCTTTTCATGGCCTAAAGATGACATTCTTTGGGGGCCGCTTGATATCGTGCACACATGCACACACTCAGCATAATATCGGGACAGGAGGCACATAGATATAACAAGGAACCCATCATAGAGCGGTAAACCTTTTGGTCAACTGGTTCGCCATCCTTAGTCAAGTCAAGATGTCCACTAGTAGGCATGGGTGTATTCATACCTTTGCATTCTTGCTTGTTGAACTTCTTGAATAAGTCCTTGGTATACTTTGTTTGAGAAACAAAGGTACCCTCCTTAGTTTGCTTGATTTGCAAACCAAGAAAGAACTTGAGTTCACTCATCATAGACATCTCAAAATTCTCCGACATTAGTCTTCCAAACTTTTCACTGAAATGAGGGTTAGTCAATCCTAATATTATATCATCAACATAAATTTGGCACACAAATAAATCACCATTAACTTTTTTAGTAAAAAGTGTTGAATCAGTTTTTTCGATCTCAAAGCCTTTTTCAATAGGGACAATTACATTTGAGCCCCTAGTTGTGTCACACCCGTGTGTTTTACCCCTAAATTCAAAAAACCCTCGTTTCTGTCCAAGCTCGTTTGCTCCTCTTATGCTTTTGCCCTTTGACCGTTTGACCGTAACTTTGAAAACATCATAACGACTTCATACTAACTCAGAAAAATGCATATAAGATATCAAAATGTTTGGAAAAACATCACCTATATGTGCACATCATTAGCATTCATGAAAAAAGTGTTGAAAATCCAAAAAAATAATATGAGCTCAAACTGAGGTATAGACTTTTCAGCACTGTTGTCATGAATGCAAACGACATGCACTTATGCGTGATGTTATTTCGAACATTTTGATATCTTATTTGCATTTTTCTGAGTTAGTATGAATTCGTTATGAAGTTTTCAAAGTTGCGGTCAAATGGTCAAAGGGCAAAAGCATAAGAGGAGCAAACGAGCTTGGACAGAAACGAGGGGTTTTTGAATTTAGGGGCAAAACCCACGGGTGTGACACAACTAGGGGCTCAAATGTAATTGTCCCTTTTCAATAAGGAACTTGGTTAAGCATTTATACCACACTCTAGGAGCTTGTTTAAGACCATATAGAGTTTTGTGAAGCTTATAAACATTATTAGGTTTCTTGGGATTAACAAAGCCGGGAGGTTGTTTAACATAAACTTCCTCCTCAATTTCACCGTTGAGAAAAACACTTTTAATGTCCATTTGATATAAAGTGATATCATGATGATTGGCACAAGCAGGTAAGATGCGTATGGACTCACGTCTAGCAACGGGGGCATATGTCTCACCATAATCCATACCTTCGACTTGAGTGTAGCCTTGGGCGATGAGACGGGACTTGTTGTGTAAAAGTTGTCCATCTTCATCTTGCTTATTCTGAAACGGACATTTGGTACCGATGATGTGGTGGTTGTTGTCGGGCTTCTCAACCAATGTCCAAACTTGGTTACTCTTGAAGTTATGTAGTTCCTCGTGCATAGCATTCACGCAATCCGGATCACCAAGAGCGTCTTCAACCTTCATAGGTTCAAGGTTAGATATGAAAAAGTAATGTTCACAAAAGTTAGCTAAACGAGATATAGAGCAAGTGATTCTCCCGGTTTGGATGTCATCGTAGATTTATTCTACGGGATGATATCTGTCAATTCTTCCTCTAACTCGTGAGAGATTTTGTTTTTCTCGGGGTGGAACATCCTCTTCATTATCTTCCTCTTCTTGTCCTTCTTCATTGTTGTTGGCATTGTTGTCCTCTTGTGGAGGTGGAGAAGGAGGTTGATGAGGTTAATCTTGATGCACTTCCTCGTTTCTTTCATCTTGGTGTGTCCCACTTATGGATGCCTGCAAGTCAACTTGTGGTTCACCTGGTCGTGAAGTTGATGCTTCCACTTGAGTGGACAAAGTACTCCCCTTCACCTCCGTTGGGTGAATCTTGCCAATAGACAAGTCTTGTATTTCTTTCGAAGGTTCTTTGCCTCCTACATCAATCGGCAATTGCTCTACTTGCGAGCCGTTAGATTCATCAAACTTCACATCTACCGTCTCTTCAACCTTTCGGGTGAAATTGTTGTAGACACGGTAAGTGTGAGAGTTTGAGCCGTAACCGAGTAGGAAAGCTTCATGAGACTTAGGAGAAAATTTCAAATGACAATGCTTGTCAAGAATGTAACACTTTGAGCCAAATACTCGAAAGTATCTAACTTGGGGTTTGTTTCTGGTGAGAAGCTCGTATGCCGTCTTTCCGAGAAGCTTGTGAAGATATAGTCGGTTTGTAGCATGACAAGCTGTCTCAACCGCTTCCACCCAAAAGTGTTTTGGCATCTTGCACTCATCAAGCATCGTTCTTGCCATCTCGATGAGTGTCCGGTTCTTCCTCTCAACAAATCCATTTTGTTGAGGTGTGTACGTAGCCGAGAACTCATGTGAAATCCCTTCTTCGTCAAGAAAGGTATCCATATTTGCGTTCTTGAACTCCGTTCCATTGTCGTTCTGAACCTTCTTGATCTTCACTTAAAATTGATTTTGGGCGTTCCTAGCGAAGTTCTTGAAGATCTTTTTGACCTGTGATTTATCATCAAGAAAGAATACCCATGTAAATCTAGAAAAATCATCAACAATGGCTAAACCGAATGAGTTACCCCTGAGACTCTTGTAGGCATTGGGACCAAAAACATCCATGTGAAGTAGCTCAAGTGGTCTTCTTGTGGTCATAATGTTCTTCACGGGATGACTTCCTCTAACTTGTTTTCCTTCTTAACAAGCACTAAAAAGTCTATCCTTATGAAATATAACATCTTTAACACCAAGGATATGATAACCTTTAATAAGCTTATCAAGATTTCTCAGGCTAACATGACCTAACCTTCTATGCCAGAACCAACCTTTAGAAGATTCAGCAATAAAACAAGTGCGAGGTTGGGCTTTCTTAGTGAAATCAACAATGTATAGGTCACCTCTACGAATACCCGTAAAAACCATCCTATGATTATCTCTACGAAAGACTTGGCAATCTATATGAGTAAATAACACATTTAAACAAAAATCAACTAATCTAGACACGGAAAGAAGGTTATAGTCGAGAGATTCAACAAGCATGACATTTTTGATAGAGCTATCGTTGGATATGGCCACCTAACCAAGGCTAAAAACTTTACCCTTAGAATTGTCACCAAAGGTAACATACTTTCGTGGACCATTGTTTCTAGTAAGATCATCAAACATGTCCTTATCTCCGATCATATGATCTGTGCATCCGCTATCAAGAACCCATTCCTTTCCTTCGGCTGCGTAACCACGAAGATTAGCCATAAGACCAAAATGTCTCAAATTTCTCATTAAGGTAAACGTCACTATCATCATCCACATCATAGTATCCATGTTCAACAACGTCTTGTGATTGATCATTACTTAGATAGAATGATTCATTAGTTATATGATCATGACAATGTCCATCTTTATGAATTCTAATGACTTCTGAGATGATATTACCAATGATTCCAATATCTCCTTTCGCACGAATAAGGTCACGAAGCTCAAATAAACAATCATCAAATTTAGGATCACTATGATTCATTTTATGTAAAGAAATGGAGTTTCGAAGGATCACATCAAGATTTTTCAAAGAGTAGTCTGGAAATTGTTCCTCAAGAAATTTTCATATTGTGTAAGCACATTTGAAAGTTGGTAAGCAAACAAGCAAATTTCTAGACAATCCTCTAATGATAAGATAAATAGTTCTAAGATTGCGAACCATGTCAAGATGCACGTCGGAAGTTGGATTCAAAGGGTTAATGGGGGGCACATAAGGGCTAACAATATACTTGTTCAAATGATATTCATTGAAGATCTCAAGCATGTCATTTTTCCATTCCTTATAAAACTCCCCTTCAAGGATAGGCACTCTAGGTCTAATACTCCCAATCGTAGACTCATCCATCTTCCTCCAATGGTGATTAAACCAAAGCAATGGAGACCAAAGCTCTGATACCAATTGAAAGGATCAAAGAAGAGGTGTCCAGAGGGGGTGATTAGACACTCAACAAGAAAAGTAGCAGTTTTTAAGTTCTTTAAGTTGAGGTGGAGTTTTTAGCACAATTTCAAACATTCACAATACATTTCAAGCAAGCATTGCAAGAGTATATAAGCGGCGGAAAGTAAAGCATGCAAGTTGCAAGAAAGTAAAGGGATGGGATTGGGGTGTACAAATGCAATTGGAGACATGGATGTTTTTGGCATGGTTCCGATAGGTGGTGCTATCGTACATCCACGTTGATGGAGACTTCAACCCACAAAGGGTAACGACTATGTGAGTCCACAGAGGGCTCCACCCACGAAGGGTCCATAAAGAAGCAACCTTGTCTATCCCACCATGGCCGTCACCCAAAAAGGACTTGCCTCACTAGGGTAGATCTTCATGAAGTAGGCGATCTCCTTGCCATTACAAACTCCTTGGTTCAACTCAACAATCTTGTCGGAGGCTCCCAAGTGACACGTAACCGACCTAGGAGACACCACTCTCCAAAAGGTAATAAATGGTGTGTTACTGATGAACTCCTTGCTCTTGTGGTGAAAATGATAGTATCCCCAACACTCAAGTCTCTCTCATAGATTTGTATATGGTGGAAAGATGGTTTGAGTGGAAAGCAACTCGGGGAAGGATGGGGATCAAGATTCTTGTGGTAGGAATGGGATATCTTGGTCTCAACACATGAGTAGGCAGTTTTGTCTCAAAAAAGGTGTACTGGAAGTGTAGGCACGTTCTGATGGCTCTCTCACTGATGGAGAATGCGTGGAGGGGTATATATAGCCTCCACAAAAAATCTAGCCGTTACACACAATTTACCAAACTTGGTGGGACCAAATAATGAAACTCGGTGAGACCGGCCTAGTTCAAAATGTGAACGTTAGGCTTTTCGATGGGACCGACATGATCAACTTGGTGATACCGATGTGCTAGTGTTAGGGTAAACCTCATCTTGGTTTGACCGATTACACAAACTCGGTGAGAACGATTTTGGTAATAAGCAAACAAAGACTTGGTCAGGAAAACTCGGTGGGATCGATTGTATATCTCAGTGAGACTGAAATAATTGCAACAGATAACAGAGAGTTTGCAAGCCATCTCGGTGAGACCGAGATCCCATCAGTGAGCTCGAACTGATTAGGGTTTCTGGCAGTGGCATTGTCAAGTGAACTCGGTGGCGCCGGATAGATCAAATTGGTGGGGCTGATTTTGAGTTTACGTTTAGGACATATGTGGAAATGAGAAAGTGGTTGAGGGATTTGGAGCATATCACTAAGCACTTTGAGCAAGTAGACCATTAAACAACACCTCATCCCCTTTTTAATAGTATTGACTTTCCTGTGGACTCAATGTGATCATGGATCACTAAAATAGAAATGAAGAGTCTTGAGCTTTTGCCAATCTTTGTCCTTAGCTTCTAGAAGGGGTTCCACATCCTCTTGTTCCTCCACTCCACTGTTGAACTCATCTGAAATACACTAGATGACAATATTAGTCCAATAAGAGATATGTTGTCATTAATTACCAAAATCACCTAGGGAGCACTTGTGCTTTCATGATCATGTAATCTAATCATTGCATGAATATTAAGACACAAGTGATTCAACGAAATAGTCTATCATTTGACATTAAGACAATGATACCTCGCGCATACTAATAAAGCAATCATGTCTTCTCAAAATATCATGACTAAAGAAAGTTATCCCTGTAAAATCATATAGTCTGGCAATGCTCCATCTTCATCACACAAAGTATTTCATCATGCACAACTCCGGTGTCAGTCAAGCAATTTTTTCATACTTTTGATGTTCTCAAACGTTTTAATCTTTCACACAATACATGAGCGTGAGCTATGGATATAGCACTATGGGTGGAATAGAATGTGGTGTGTCAGATCTGGGGGTTCCAGCGAAACCCTTGAAGTTCGAACATTGGGGTGCGCACAAAGATCTCTCCTTCCACCCTAGCTCGTCTACTCAACAGCCCTAGGCCTAGATCTTCAGATCCGATGAACAAGAGACACAAGATTTATACTGGTTCGGGCCAACGTTGTGGTGTAACACCCTAATCCAGTGTGGTGTGGTGGATTGCCTTGTAGGCTGAGGAAGAACTAGTACATGGATGAACTGCCTCCTGAGGAGAGGTGTTCTTGCGCTCGAGTGAGCTTGGGGGTGTGTGGTCTTCTATCCGATCAACTCTCACTCTCTCTCGGACCCGATCATCCCAAGGGTGGTGGCTAGTCCTATTTATAGTGGCCCGGGTCCTCTTCCCAAATATTGAGCGGGAAAGAATCCCACAACGGAAAATTTTGAAGGGAGACAGATAGTACTAGCTATCCTGACAAAAGGTGGTCTTCGCCTACCAATGGCTCTGGTGGTGACGCCGTCGTGGGCTCCACGAAGACCTCCGTCCTGCCGTCCTACTGGTCTTGGTCTCATTGCACCGATATGGATACATTTTCCTGATGCCTCGGGACTCCTTGCCTCCACCTACTCCTTTAGCACCAAAGAGGAAATTGGAACTCTGCGCCCGCTGGCGCCAGCCTGCCATTGGTCGTCACTTCTCACGTCACGAGGATCTCGTGAGGTGCCCCTTGCCTTGATATCTTCGATCCTCACGAGTCGGCCAGGCGAGGACGCCCCAGGGGATGCCTTGTGTCGTCCGCCTCGCGAGGCTTGGCCCCTCGTGAGGGTCTTGAGTGGTTGCTGAAGATGATGGGTCGTATCAGGCCGCCTAATGAGCCACTCCCTGGTCCGCAAGCAGGCAAGTATGGGTACCCCCGTTCCTAGAACGCCGATAGTAGCCCCCGGGACCAAGGTGCGCTCGGTCTTGGCTTCGCGGCGATGCCAAGGGCTAAGCACGGAGCGTCGCGGACCCTCAAAGCCCGCGGCCTTGTTTGACGCGTGGCGCTTGATGGGACGTGGGCGTGTGCGCTCCCATGCCCCCTCGGCAACTGAGTGACTTGACAAGTACCTGGATGCACATCAATTCATTATTACCTGTGGTTTCGGAGGCCGGCGGTTGGCCTTCTCCTGGCTATAAATAAGGCTACGAGTGGAGCCCCCGTCACCCATATTCTTCCTTTGTTCGCCTCTTTTTCCTTGTCCTGTGCTCGGTCGTGCTACTCATGGCACCGATCCGACGATTCTCTGCCGCCGAGAAGGGGAAGACTCCTCGTGAGGAGCCAGTGGTACTACCCCCAAAGAAGGGGCCACTCCGTCCTCATGGCACCGCCACGAAGCTAGAAGTGATGAGGCCTTGGCATGAGCGTCCTCCCCCTGGCTATCCGTTGCCCCTTTACGCCAGGGCATCAGGCCATGGAGAGGGAGTTGGCACTCAGCGCCGCCCACGTCGTGGCCGTACCGACCGTGTCATTGTGGTGCGCGTTGCTGTCCCGAGAGCTCACGCCAGAGGCTCCTCGCGTGAGTTCGTGGTGTGGGCAGTGATGCCTCCTAGATCTTGGATTCACCTCCCACCATTCTTCGCCGCGGAGGTACCACCGAGGGGGCCGCTCGGGCTATGGTTGCAACACGCCGAGTGTCGGACCCCTGCGACGAGGGCGGAGGTTGAGGTCGTCTCCTCAGGCAAGGTCTTCATGACTCGCGGATGGGGCGACGTCACCCGCGCTTACGGCTCAGAAGGCACCCTCGCCATCCACTTCGAGTTCGACGACGCCTCCATGTTGCGCTTCATGGTGTTCGACAAGGAAGGACGCCGCCTAGAATGTTGCCCTGGAAGGGGCCACCAGGGGGATGCCACTGGTGACGCTGGTGGTGACCCGCCTAGGGTCGGAGGTGGGCCATCGCCGCCCGCTGTTGATGATGGCGTCGGAGATGGCAAACATAGTTAGGATCCCCTTAAGGTATTTTGTGGCGTTCCCTACGAGGATTCAAAGCCAACCCCATGGGGGTGTGTAATGAACTTGTAATGCTTTTGCTTCTATCTTGCTGTTTCGCCAGCGCACTCTGTTCGTGAGCCTCGTTTCAGTACCCCTTTTTTACCCTTTTGGTTGCATAATGCACTACGCCGACAGGCCCCAGTCCCAAGGCAAGCTGCAGCCGTCGCTGGTATGCCAAGTCGCGATGCCGTGGTCAAGGCCAGGAGGTGAGCGGCCCGAGGTCTGGTAAGAGCTCCTGAGGCGCGATGCTCAAGAGGCTCCCCTTGGCGTGCAAGCGACTTCCTGAGGCTAAGAAAGCGAGGCAACATTGCTGAAACGTCACTACCGAATCCCGCCGAGCGAGCGTGGATGGGGCATCAAGGGATTAATGACATATCTTGACGATCGCGGGGTGGTTCCCCCAAACAGCGCGCCTGGCTCATTCATGAGACTGAGATTTCGCGATTCCCTCGTGCTAGCCCTGGAGTTCTGCGTCGGCAGGGCCCGGCCCGCGCGTACCTCAGCCACCGCTGGCCTTCATCGGAAACGAGCACAAGGCCAAGGGGTGAGGGACTACGGGACCAGTTAGGCTCCTGAGTCGCGATGCTCAGGAGTCCCCCTTGACGTACGAACGGACGCGAAGGAAGGGAATGCTGGACTCGGGCCTTGATGTTCTGCGTCGGCAGGGCCCGGCCCCGCGCGTACCTCAGCCGCCACTGGCCTTGACCGGAAACCAGGACAAGACCAAGGAGTGAGGAGCTATGGGACCAGTTAGGCCCTTGGGTCGCGATGCCCAAGGGTCCCCCTTGACGTACGAACAGGCCCAAGCTCTCTGAACCGACTCCCCCTCCCCTCGTCCTTCCTGATGCTGTGCGTCCTCGGGTCCGGATCCTCGACCGAAGCTCAACCACCGTTGGTATGCCAGGTCGCGATGTCGAGGTCAAGGCCAAGGGGTGAGGGCTAGAGAATCAGTGAGATCCCTAGAGACGCGATGCTCAGGGACCCCCCCCCATTTATGCGCAAGCGAACTACATGAGGAGGGGAGACCGGTGGGACTGCCTGTCGCCGTGGTCCCGAGACTCCAGTGGGTTAGCCTGTAGCAGAACGACTTAGGGCCGCGCCTGCGCTGGGCTTCCGATAATTCCGCAGGGAGACGAAGGCATAGAGGACCTGTTGAGGTGACACTTGCGGAGCGGGCCGCGGGCCAGAGCTCGGTCCCTCGGGTTTGTCAGCGTTGCAGGGACGGATGGTTGGCCGAGCACAAACGTCGTGCCAACGTATGCAGCCCCATTGCAAGATGAAGAGCATTCTATTAGGTGGTGAAGGAGACCCGTAGGGGTGATGGTTAGTCGAGTGATCCGAACGCAAAATGATAGGGATGGCAGCACTAGCTTTGGTAAAAATGCAAGGGAGATACATGCCACCAGGGTGAACCTGCGCGGCCTAGGGATAACGCAGCCCGGGGGGCGCCCCCAAAAGGTGATCTGAGATGCAAAAGGATGCGCGTTGCAGGGACAGGCCCGTGCGACCTGGGAATAATACAGCCCGAGGGGCGCTCCCAGTTGAACAAAAACCGGAAGATGTCACCTGGCATAGCTGCTGAAGTAGTGTTGTTGTAGCTGAAGGTACTCGATGAAGAGGCCGCTCCTTACGTGCCGCCCGGATCCGGCCCCTCGCGAGGCTTCGGGGCTCCCCAGATCTCGTAGAGGGCCGAGTCCAACTCCGCCTGGATCTCCTTGTGCCTGGCCTCGTGAGCCGCCGGGACTTCCCGCATGTGGCGCTGGTGCAGGGCTGCCTGGTTCAGCAAGCCGAAGGGCATGTGCACGTACCTATGGCGGGGGGGACACTGGCACCGGCCCACCTGGGAAGGCCAGTAGAGCTCCTGAGATGTGATCCTATTGAGTGTCGGGACGTTGACGCAAACGCGTAGCCCGTCTCCTAAGCCTGGACCGACAGTTGCCCTTGGAGGAGGCGGGCGGCGCTTGCCTCGCATGGCTCTCGGCTCCTTTAGGTTTTCAATGGTTTGGCTGATGAACTCCTGAGCGCTTGGTGCCTCACGCCTTGAGGCCTCCGAAGGGAAGTGTGCAGCGAAGCACTCTTCCACATGGTGCCCGAGCGCCTCCCTCGTGACATTGGCTAGGTCAGAGGCCCTCCAGAAGAGAGCCCCGCGAGACCAGCCTGAGGGGGGCTCCGGGCGCGCCTTCCTACACGAGAGAGTGAGGAGGCCCCTCCCTAGGTGCAGGTCCTGAGGTGTTGCTGCCCTGTGTTATGTCCTCATGAGGCTCCAGGGCCAGCAGTTGCTTCTTCTTCTTGGGAACGACCTTAGGTGGGTAGACGATGTTGTCGCTGTCCGGATCTTCAACTGCCGCCGCCTGGTAAGCACGCTCGAGTGAGCACACTGTGTCCTTCTCCTCGCAGGAGAGGGTGATGACGCTGCCGCTTCCAGGCATCTTGAGAACATTGTAGCCGTGGTGAGTTACCGCCATGAACTTGGCCAGGGCTGGATACCCGAGGATGGCATTGTAAGGGAGATGGATGTGGGTGACATCGAAGTCGATGAGCTCAGTGTGGTAGTTGTCTCGCTTGCCGAAGGTCACAGGTAGGCGGACTTGCCCCACGGGAGTGGTGGATCCATCAGTCACACCGGAGAAGGGCTTGGTAGGCATCAGTTGATCGTAAGGTACTTGGAGGCTGTCGAATGTCTCGATGGGCAGGACGTTGAGTCCCGGGCCACCGTCGATGAGGGTCTTGGTAACTTGGACGTTGCTGGTGACGGGAGAACAAAGCATCGGGAGGGCGCCAGCCGTAGCTGCGCACTTGAGCTGGTCTACTGAACTGAAGGTGATGGGGCACCTAGACCACCTAAGTCGGCGGGTACCCTCAAGCTTGGGGAGAGCCGCGTTTACTTCACGGGCAAACTGCTTGAAGAGGCGTTGAGAAGCTGGGGCATGTGCTCCGCCCAAGATGCCGGCGATGGCACGTGGCTCCGGGAAGCCCCCAGCCACCTCGTCCTGGTCGTCGTTCCTCCTTGGTGGTGGCAGAGGTGGTAGGCCGGCCCTGCCCTGGGGACGGTCCTCTCGGGGCTGATCCCTCCATGCGTCCTCGTGGGGCTCGCCGCGCCAACGGTCCTCTCGAGGATGATCACGCCACTCCTGGCGGGGTCCGTGGTCGTCCCAGCGTCCTCCAGTCCGACCTACCCCGCAGTCGTAGCCGCGGTTGCCACGCTCGGGGCGTTGGATGACGCGTCCTTCGCGGAGGGCCCTGAGCTCTTAACAGTCATGAGTGTTGTGGCTGTGCACATTATGGAAGGCACAGAATGCTCGGCCGTTCTTGGGTGGCTCCTGGTAGTCGCGGCCGCCCTTCATTTCTGGTTCGGCTGGAAGCACTGTTGCTCCCTTGCGCTTTACGTCCTTGCTTTTGGCCTTCTTGTCCTCGGGTTCAACAGCGGGGAGCTCGAGAGTGAGAAGCGCCCCTCCTCGGCCCTAGCGCACTTGGTCGCAAGGTTGAACAGCTCCAAGGACGTGCACAAATCTTCATGGATGGTGAGCTTCTCTTTCATCTTGACGTCGCGGACACCATCTGAGAACGCCAAGATGATGGCCTCGTCCGTGACTTTGGGGATCTTGACGCGGATGCTGTCGAAGCATTGGATGAACTTCTGCAGGGTTTCTCTCGGTTGTTGCTTCATACGCCGCAGGTCACCCGCGACTGGGGACCGGTCTCGACTGTCTTGGAAGTTGGCGATGAACCGCTCGCGCATCTCACTCTAGGTGGAGATCGATCCGACAGGCAGGTCCAACAGCCATGAGCGCACGCCATCCTTGAGGGCCATGGGGAACCAGTTCGCCATGATATTCTCATTGCCGCCGGACGCTTCGATGCTCCGCTCGTAGAGCTGCAGGAACTCCGCAGGGTCGGGGGTGCTGTCGTAGCGTGGAGGCAGGTTGGGCTTGAAGTTCCTAGGCCAGTTGACGTTGCGCAGCTCGGAGGTGAGGGCCTTGCAGCCTGCTGTCGACACCGGATGTTGCTGGGGTGGCGGGGCTTGGTCTTGGTCCTCGCGCTCCGCAGCGGCGGGGGGCGCGCGGTCTCGACGCAGCGGTGGAGGGAGCGCGGGTGCTCCTCCACGGGCCGCTGGATCTCTTTGCAGCTTCCTTCTTCGCGCATTGGCACCACGCGTGGGCGGTCACGCAGCGAGGCCACATGCCTTGGGTCTTGGACGACGCCCTGATGCGGGGGTAGCAGTGGAGCTTCTTGGGCCTCATTGTCCTCATGGGGAGGCGGATGAGATAGGGAGAGGGACGGCGCCAGAGAGCCCCCAGCGGCGCTGATGAGCTCGGCGATGCGGTCGAGCCATTCTTCGTAGAAGTCGTTAACGGGGCGGTAGCACAGGAGCTCGCGTGCCTTGAGCAACGCTGCCTGCGCATCCACGGGTCTGCGGCGAGCATGGGACAAAGAGACCGCCGGAGTCAGTGACGGGGTAGCGGTGCATCCATCGCGTCGCACGGAGGGGTGCAGGGACGACGCCTTCTATTCTTGTCATGCCGGACCGGTGGCGGCGTTGGCGGCAGTCGATGGAGACTAACGGGGTGGTCCGCCGGCAAGAGCGGTCTGAGCAACGCGGACAGCAAGGGCAGCCCGACGCTTAGCACGGGCACTGCGAGCGTCGACCATGGACTACTAGAACAACGGAAGGGAAATTTCAGCGCACCCCTACCTGGCGTGCCAAATGTCGGATATGGGTTTCCGGCGAAACCCTTGAAGTTCGAACACTGGGGTGCGCACGAATATCTCTGCTTCCACCCTAGCTCGTCTACTCAACAGCCCTAGGCCTAGCTCGTCAGATCCGATGAACAAGAGACACATGATTTATACTGGTTCGGGCCACTGTTGTGGATTGCCTTGTAGGCCTAGGAAGAACTAGTACATTGATGAACTGCCTCCTGAGGAGAGGTGTTCTTGCGCTCGAGTGAGCTTGGGGGTGTGTGGTCTTCTATCCGATCAACTCTCGCTCTCTCCCGGACCCGATCATCCCAAGGGTGGTGGCTAGTCCTATTTGTAGTGGCCCGGGTCCTCTTCCCAAATATTGAGCGGGAATGAATCCCACAACGCCCAAATTTGAAGGAAGACAACTAGTACTAGCTATCCTGACAAAAGGTGGTCTTTGCCTGCCAAACGCTCTGGTGGTGACGCCGCCGTGGGCTCCGGGATGACCTCCGTCCTGCTGGTCTTTGTCTCATTGCACCGATATGGAAACCTTTGCCTGATGCTTCGGGACTCCTCGCCTGCACCTACTCCTTTAGCACCAAAGAGTAAACTGGCACTCTACACCTGCTAGCGCCTATCTGGCATTGGTCGTCACTGCTCACGTCATGAGGACCTCGCGAGGTGCCCCTTGCCTTGATATATCTGATCCTCACGAGCCGGCCTGGCGATGCCGCCCCAGGGTATGCCTTGTGTCGTCCGCCTCGTGAGGCTTGGCCCCTCGCGAGTGTCTTGAGTGGTTGCTGAAGATGCTGGGCCTTATCAGGCCGCCTGATGAGCCACGCCCTGGGCCGTAGGCAGGCAAGTCTGGGTACCCTCGTTCCCAGAACGCCGACATGGTGGTAGAGGTTAATGTGGAAAAGATAACAAGGAGAAAGTCTCACATCAACTAGGTGGATCAACGGGCTATGGAGATGCACATTAATCGGTATCAATGTGAGGAGTAGGGTTTTCCATGCAACGAATGCACTAGTGCTATAAGTGTATGAAAGCTCAAACTGAAAACTAAGTGGGTGTGCATCCAACTTTCTTGTTCATGAAGACCTAGGGCATTTTGAGGAAGCCCATCATTGGAATATACAAGCCAAGTTCTATAATTAAAAGTTCCCACTAGTATATGAAAGTGACAAAATAGGACACTCTCTATCATGAAGAACATGGTGCTAATTTCAAGCACAATTGTGGAAGATACAGTAACATTGTCCCTTCTCTCTTTTTCTCTCATTTTTTTATCTTTTTTTAGAGACTCCCCTCTTTATTTTTGGAGACTCTTTCTCTTTTTTGGGGACTCATTTGGCCTCTCCCTTTTCTCCTTTTTTTATAACCTCACATGAGACAATGTTTTAATGATGATGATCATCACACTTTTATTTACTTACAACTCAATAAAACTAAGACATAATGACTATATGAATGCCTCCGGCAGTGTACCAGGATGTGCAATGATCTAGCATAGCAAAGATATCAAAAAATGGACATGCCATGAAAATATCATGCTAGCTGTCTTACGATCATGCAAAGAAATATGACAATGAATGATCAAGTCATGTATATGATGATGATGGAAGTTGCATGGAAATATATCTCGGAATGGCTATGGAAATTCCATAATAGGTAGGTATGGTGGCTGTTTTTATGCACTAGTGAAAGTTCAGCAGCATGAGAGAGGCTAGCAATGGTGGTAGCGTGAGAGTGCATATAATCCATGGACTCAACATTAGTCATAAAAAACTCACATACTTATTGCAAAAAATTATTAGCCATCGAAATGAAGTACTACAGGCATGCTCCTAGGGGAGAGGTTGGTAGGAGTTAACCATTGCACGCTCCTGACCTCCACACAAAGGATGACAAACAATATGATAAATCATGCTCCGACTTTGTTACATAACGGTTCACCATACGTGCATGCTACGGGAATCACAAACCTTAACACAAGTATTTGTACCAATCAACAATTACTCACTAGCATGACTCTAATATCACCATCTTTATATCGCAAAACTATTCCAAGGAATCAAACTTATCATATTCGGTCATCTACAAGTTTTATGTAGGATTTTATGACTAACCATGTGAATGACCAATTCCTGTCAACTCTCTAAACAGATATAAGTGAAGCATGAGAGATTAATTCTTTCTCCAAAAGATATGCCCACGCTCTAACAAATATAAGTGAAGCAAAAGATCATTCTACAAATGGCAGTTTTCTATGTAGAGAAATAGGCAATTCAAACTTCAAATGATATAAGTGAAGCACACAAAGACATACTCAAAAGATATAAGTGAAGTGCATAGAGAATTCTATAAATCAACCAAGGACTATCTCGTACCATCATGGTGCATTATTAAAATAAAATAATAATAAAGCACACGATGCTCCAAGATTTATACATATCATGTGACGAATAAAAATATAGCTCCAAGTAAAATTACCGATGGTCGTTAGAAGAAAGAGCAGATCGGATTCCTTCCAGGGCATCCCCAGGCTTAGTTGCTTGGGAGTCCTTCAATATTACCTTGGGGTGCCTTGGGAATCCCCAAGCTTAGGCTCTTGCCACTCCTTATTCCTTCATCCATCGTGATCTCACCAAAAACTTGAATACTTCAATCACACAAAACATAACAAAACCCTCGTGAGATCCGTTAGTATAATAAAGAAAATCATCACTTTATTCATATTTTATTTTTTTTCATTATACCTACTGTATTCTAACTTCTCCAAGTCTTATACCAACGATACAAGCCAAGGTTTCATCAAAACAAGCAAAACAATGCATCAAAAATAGAATCTGTGAAAAATAGGACAGTGTGTAGCAATCTGAACATTAACCATACTTATGTAACTCTAAAAATTCATAAAAAATTAGGACAAAACAAACAATTTGTATAGCACTACTTTGTAAAAAAAATCTGAAACTTTTGACATTCCAGTAAAAAATGTGAATTCACGCACTAAAGCCAAAGTTTCTATTTTTTCACTTCAGAAACCAATCAAGCAATCTAATCATCCTAAAGGTAAATCTTGGCACATTATTTTTATAATACAATGATTTGTACAAGGGGATAATTATTTTTGCTGAAAAGTTTCTGTAATTCAAGATTTGAAAAGTTTTCACGAGCATGAACAAAGTTCATGGAGCTCCCCCACTTCAACGGTGCTCGTCTTTCTTACTTTCACTTTTCTTTTGGAAAAAGTCTTAGGTTCCCCACTTTATTTTTTATAAACTTTTTAAAAGAACTCAACGGAAATAAATGACTCTCTAAAACTTTTCGGTTGTCTCCCTGGTGACGCTTTCTTTAAAGCCATTAAGCTAGGCATATAGTGCTCAAGTAATGGATCAACCCAGATCCCAAGGTATATCAAAGTCAATTTTAATTAACAATGATTTGTGATTTCGTACTGAGCACAAAGTAACATATATCATGTAACAACGAAGTCTAACTCTCTTCCTATGCATCGGCATGTCATACAAGAACAATTCATGCACACCAACTAAAGGCTGATACATAGCACAACCAGTTTCTTACAATTTTATCGTATTGGAAACATAGAGAGGCAGAGATGTAGTTCCTCTCTCATAATAATTGCAAGTCGGAGCAGCAAGCACATGCATATTATATTTATCAAAATCATCATGTGCAATAGTAGAACGCAACCCATCAATATAGTCCTTAATAAGCGCAAACTTCTCTGACATAGTGTAGTTGGGAGAATTCAAAAAGATAATAGGACTATCATGCGTGGGTGCAATGGCAACAATTTCATGTTTAACCTAAGGAACTATAGCAAGTTCATCGCCATAAGCATAATTCATATTGGCCTCATGGCCACAAGCATAGCAAGCATCATGTTCATCAAAAAGGGATATTTCAAACGAATCCAAGGGATCATAGCAATCATCATATCATTCATCCTTCGGTAAGCACGAAGGGAAATTAAAATTTTTATGAGTTGAAGAGTTACTCTCATTATAAGGTGGGCATGGGTAGCTAATTCGCTCTTCCTCATTTTGTTCTTCGTTCTCCTCCTCATCTTTTTCATCTAATGAGCTCATAGTGTCATCAATTTCTTCTTCCATAGATTCCTGTAAAATATTAGTCTCTTCTTGGATAGCAGAAACTTTCTCAATAAACATATCAATATCGTAATTGTATTCATAATTCTCATAGCAATATTTAAGTATAGCAAAAAAATTAGATCTATAAACATCATCATCATCATAACCTTGAAACTTTTCAAACATAGATTCAATTTCATAAGCACCCTTAAAAGCAACAAATTATTCTATTCGTTCACATCATAGTAATCATATATACCTTTAGCATAAGAAGCCAAGGTTTCATTATCATTAAATTCACATGAAAAGGGAACGTGTGGAGCCTTCATCCTAGAGCAACAAGTATAATCATATCTCAAGCAAAGCTTCCGAGCATAACAATGCAGCATATGAATTTGATCCCATAACAGTTTCCATTTTTGAGTCAAGCGATAATCCTTAAAGTATTCACGTTGATCCAACGTTACTCCCATTATATAGTTGAATGGGGTTTTCTTAGGATTATCAAAGTAGTGCATAATATTTTTCACATAATGAGAATCGATGGTTTTAGGAGGTTCCCCGTCTCCATGAGTAGCAAGGACACCTATTTTTTTGGTACTTCGTGTTCCATATCCATAACTAAAGATAGAGAAAAACTTAGAATAGGAAATAAAAACTACTTAGTGATAAAGCAAACAAGCACACACGAGAATATTCACCCCACGCTACTGCTCCCAGGTAACATCACTAGAAAAATGTCTTGATAACCCACAAGTGTAGGCCTCTTTCGATAAGTAAGAGTGTCCAACCCAACAAGGAGCTAAAGGTAGAAAAAAAATACTCCCTCAAGTTCTATAGACCACCGATACAACTCTACGCACGCTTAATGTTCGCCTTACCTAGAACAAGTATCAAACTATAACTACTTTGTAGGTCTTGTGGGATAGGTTTGCAAGATAGTAAAGAGCACATAATAAAAACTAGGGGTTGTTTAGATAAAGAAGCAATAAAGTTAGAATAGTGAGTGTGGAAAAGTGGTGGTAGGAGTTGCGAAATTTGCCTAAGCAATTGACTATGTCACTAGACTGATAGCAAGTTTTTATGTAGAAGAGGCCACTGTTAGCATGTCATCCCTTACATGGAATTCTATGCACATATGATTGGAACTATTAGCAAGCATCCACAACTACTAACGTTCCTTAAGGCAAAACCCAACCATAGCATTAAGATATATTGGTCCCCTTCAATCCCGTATACATCAATTTCTATGCTAGGCTGAAGCTGCTGATCACCATTGCCCTCCAATACATAGTCCTATCAACATACAACTAACCCTATGGTGTGATCCACGCGCGCGCTCATATGATGGCCACCAAAGGACAGCAACATAACCACAAGAAAATTAAAGCAATCGTAGCAATTCACCAATCAACGATAGGACAACAAAAATCTACTCAAGCATCATAGGATGGAAACACATCATTGGATAATAATATGAAGCACAAAGCACCATGTTCAAGTAGAAGGTACAGCGGGTTGTGGGTGTAACATCCCCATTTTCAATTTGGATGTTATCATAGGTCATCCATATGCATTCATCATTTGATCATTTTGAATTTGATTTTATTTGAAAATTGATCCAAAGACTTTAAGCAACTCAAGGACCCAAGTGAGAGAGTAGGAATTTTTCCAAAGGGAACCCACAAATTTTATTATTTCCAAGTGGGGTTGGATCAAGCATTATTTTTCCCAATTTTCATTTTCAATATTTTTTTAATAATGAGAGAAAATAATATGACTTCTTCAAAACAGAATAAAAATGTTGGAAATTGAATTTTGAGTAACAATATATTTATTGGATTTTTATTTACAAAAATAAATATTTTAGTATTTTTATTAGTACAAAAAAGTTTATTTTTTATTTTAGGCATTTAGAGCGAGAAAAATGTTCACCGGGTCATAAAGAAGGCCCTATGTACGTGTGAATGTTTCTGTGATTTTTTAAAAATATTTTATTGTCTTTTTCTATTTTTCTGTATTTTCAGAAAAATAATTATAAAAAAAGTTTCGGACCAGACCGACTGGGCCGAAGCCCAGCCAGCCGGCCCAGCTAAGCGCCGCCACCACCATCGCCTCCGTGCCCGAGCCGGACTTCCGCCGGAGTCCGGGAGCACCACGCCGCCGACCGCCCCCGCCTCCAAGGCAGGCGAGCCCCCCCCCCCTTTATATACCCCGGCGCCGTCGTCTCCTCCCCTCACAACCGCCCGCCGCCTCGCCTCCCGTGCCGTCGCCCGAGCCTCGCCGCCGCGCCAGCCCCAACGCCCGGCCGCCCGGACCGCCACGCCCTCCCCGTCGCACAGCGCCGCCGTCGCCCAAAGCCGTCGTCGCCGCCCAAAGGCGCTGCCGCCACTGGACCGCCGCCGCCACCGCACCCACAACCCGTCGGAGCCCCGCAACCCGCCGGAACCACCGTCCGAACCTAAGTCGTTAGGTAAAAACCAACCACCAGTTTTTCCGGCTTTCATTTTCGGGTTTTTTCGAAAACAAAAGAATCTAGATTGTTTTTTAACCCTAGATCTGCTTTTTTAGGTTTTATTAAACAGCGAACGTCCACTATTTAGTTTAGAAAAAACGAACGTTCGCTATTCAGTATTTTATTTTTCTTTTTATTTTCGTCATGGACCTATCTGTAGTTAAAGTTTTTACATATTAGTCCCTAATCTTCAAACGATCACTACTTTTTACTCGTTAGTCGAAATTACATGAAACTAATGCCAAACTCTTCGTTTTGATTTCATCTTTCCAGTAATACAACTCAAATCTGTTTTTGAAAGTTTTAACTTTTGAATTCAAACAGATTTGTATTTGAACTTCTTTTGATCGTAACTCGAGTTTCGTAACTCCGTTTGAGTTGGTTCTTTTTGTAAATCAAAGCTCTTGACCTAAACTTTCTAAGGCTAAATTCACTTAATTTTGGTACTGATAGAAATTGTTTTCAGTTGCAAGAGTTATTCGCTTGTTTTGAGACTTTTCAGATCTGTTCTTTGATTCTGTTGCATGATTCCTTATGTATGCTATTGTTTGAGTGTGAAAGAGTTTCCAGAGTGTGAAGTGTGCTACTACGAGTCATTAGGTTTCATCGATCGTCAGCAAGGCAAGTTTATACTTTGATCATACTTTTAAATACCCAATTTTTATTACATTAGTTCTATCCTCAAAGATTGCATGAGTAGGACTTGGTTACATGTGGTATTGCTGAGTAGTTCATGAGGTAGGAACCTATGACTTGATATCAACCCAGGGAATATATGCTTTGTTACTTATTTCTTAGCCATGCTCGTAGACGTGGATTGGTATGTGAGATTTCATGAAAGTTGTGAGTGTAATAACAACTAAGGGAATGTTTAAGGTGGCAACTTTAATACACAACTGGGTGGATTGGTTGTAGGGCACCTGGAGAATCCAATGTTGTCATAGGATATCCCAGAGGAACCGTGTGATCGTCCTATGGAATGCCACCCAGGCTCAAAGGGATCATATATCATTCATACCTAGAAACTTCTGTGTGTAGCCACAAGCCATTATGGGATCTAGGATAGTTGAGTATGTTGTGTGGGCTCTTTCAGTGGTGGACTAGCAGATGTAGGGGAAATTAGGTGTACCAGTCTATCTAGGGTAAAGAGTGAATGCTTCTGAAAGACTATGTCTCTATCTTCCGATCATGGATGTGGTCGAGTCTTATGAGGAAAAGTGCACAAACCTCTATAGAGTGTACAATTTATTCATGAGTAGCCGTTTCCCTGGTTATGGACATCTTGAGTATCCTGGTATTTGAATTATGGACTAATCTCAACACTCTATTTAATTAACTTGTTGGGTTATTAATGACATTGGTTATTTTGGGATTGAGATGGATAAACCACTCTCAATATTTCTTAACTCAACTGAGTAGTAAACAAAATGTATTCCTTTGTTGTAGGAAAAAATTAGCTTTATGCGAAAAAATAACCTTACAGCCTCCACCAGCCAAATATGCATATAGTTGTAGATACTTGTTCATTACTTGCTATAGTGTGTTCTTGCCAGCATATTCAATGTGTTGACCTACACGGCTGCAACGTCTCATGTTGCAGAGTTTTCCGACGAAGAATAAGGTGCGATTAGGTCATAATCATGCACTCAATGTTTGTCGTGGAGTTGGATGAACTGAACCTATCTTCGATGTTTCTGCGGTTTGTATTAGTTTATTATTGTTAGATGGCCTTCAGCCATATTTTTGTAATGAAACTCATTATGAGGATTCTTCGATGTAATAAAATGTGATTGAAACTCTGTTATAAATCCTCAAGTACTCTGTGTGTCAGCATACCAATCTAGGGACGACACTGAGCACAGAGACTCCGGTCCATTGGGATCGAGGTCGCTACAAAGATGGTTTCAGAGCACACGTTGACTATAGGACATGACCACTAGGATAAGCCACATGATGCTCTTCTCTACTCATTCTAATCCTTCTCTCTTTCTATTCTATAGATGTCAGACCCCAGGAACAAGTTCACCCAGCTTGATGATGACACCCCTTTCGGAAGACACTTGAAGGAAGTCACGAGGTACCTATACATCGGAATACCAAGTATCACTGGAAATTTCTATGCAACATTGCCGGAAGAGGAGTGGTGGAAGATCAAAGTTAGTGTTCTTGGGAGGACTATTGAACCAGTAATGGAACCTCTTGAGCTTGACTTTGATGCACCTACTTGGAGCTTGCGAAAGAGTATGGAAGCACACATCACTTTGGACACATATGTGATGTCTACAACATGGATCTTGAAGACACCATCTACCAGATTTGTAGACGCCGATATGAGCAATGGGAGATGATTCGTACCAGGAACGACAAGTCCATTGCGGCATTCATATAGGAGATGGAGCAACACATTCGACGCTATGAGAATCAGATGTGCACGGTCATGATAAAGACCAAGAAGGTGATGACACGAAACATGGAGCTAGAAGAGTAACTCAAGACAGTACATGATGGATATGAAGAGGAAATCGCTGTACTACTGGAGTAGAATGAAGCACTGAAGAAGGAGGTTGCAGCACCCGTGGTGAAGTCAGAACCAGAGATGGGCATTCATTCGGAGAACTACATTCTGATAGACGACACCGATAGTGATGAAAGTGACTATGAAGACGAAGCTGGAGCATATATTATGGAGTCTTCTTCTGATGATAGTTATTAGATGACCACCCTGTAATCATTACTGTTGTCCCAAGTAGTTACAATCATTCGCTAGCTTTGTATTAGGATCTTTGTGTGATCTTGTTTGAATTGAGTGAATTGATATGAAATTGTTTGTCTCATGTGCATATGGGAAGTGATTTCCCCTAGACCTCATTCTATTCTATTTCCCATCCCTCTAACCCACCAGATGCCTCCGAGACATGAGCCTGGATTCGAGTTTCCACCTGAGCTCACTCAGTTGATCCTGCAGCAGAACACTTTGATGCAACTACTTGTTCAGAACCAAGGCAAGAACAACCCACCTCCTCCTCCCCATGACAACCTGACCCGGTTCCTAATGTTGAATATGCCGGTGTTCTCTAGTAGCACCGAGCTGATTGTTGCAGATGACTGGCTCCACAAGATAGGAAGAGAGCTAGCTACTTCAGGATGCACATATGCAGAGAGAGTGCGCTTTGTCGCACATCATCTTGAGGGACCAGCAGCCGCTTGGTGGGAGAACTACACCACCACTTATCCACTTTCTACAGGTACTTTGGATCAGTTTCAGCAAGCCTTTCGCACTACACATGTCTCAGCTAGAGCCATGAATCTGAAGAAGTGTGAGTTTCGCAACTTGCGCCAAGGAAACCGTACCATGGGGCAGTACGTGGATGACTTCAGGCAGTTAGCTCGCTATGCGCCAGATGATGTGGCCACTGACGCTACGAAGTAGGAGAAGTTTCTTGAGGGACTCAATGATCAGTTGAGTATGCAGCTGAAGGTAGCCACCTACAATAACTACCAGGAGTTGGTAGACAAGGCCATCATGATTGAAGGAAAGTAGCAGCAAATTGAGACCCGTAAGAGGAAGTATGGATCGGGAATGTATAATTCTGGAGCCCAGCAGAAGCCCCATTATTTCCCATACTCAGGAGGACATAACCATCCCACCCTTGGAGGCACATTCTCACAGTGGAGGAAATTCATACAACCATAGTGGCCCCAGGAATGGCAATGGGAATGGAGGAAACAACAATCAGAACCGTTCCACTCTGTCGACACCCCCAAGAAGGATCTGAGTCACATTACTCGTTTCAAGTGGTGGAAGACTGGACATTATGACACACAGTGTCCTGAAGGCAAGAATGGAAATGGCAACGGAAGCTCAAGAAAGAAGCCCAACCCATTCACTAGAGGACAGGTGAATCACGTCAATGTGGAGGAGATTGACGAGCAGTCCGACATAGTGGTTGGTAATTTTTTGGTTAGCATTTACCGCCCTTGTTCTTTTTGACACGGGTGCATCTCATTCATACATATCAAGGGGTTTTGTGGAAAAGAATCATTTGCCCACCGTAGCCCTTAAGTCGCCTATGTTAGTGAGTTCCCCTGGCGCACAGTACATGGCTAGCCGAGGATCCTATCATTTGCCATTTACCATTGGGAGACATGTATTTCCCACGGACCTCATCATTTTGGAATCCTAGGGTTTGGATGTAATCATAGGTATGGATTGGCTATCCAAGTTTTAAGGAAACATTGATTGCGCCGGTAGATCTATTCTTCTCACCACCTCGGAAGGAAAGAGGATCAAGTATGTTTCGAGGCACACACCCCAGAAGACGCAAATGAATGCTCTCTCGGTAGTTATTCAGGAGGAAGTACCAGTAGTGAAGGATTACCCTGATGTGTTTCCGAAGGAGTTACCAGGCATGCCACCGGATAGAGACATCGAGTTCTTGATTGAGTTATTACCAGGCGCCGGACCAATATCCAAGAGACCGTACTGGATGCCCGCAAATGATTTGGAAGAGATCAACAAGCAGATTAAGGAGTTAATGGAGAAAGGTTATATCCGACAAAGTTCATCACCTTGGAGAGCCCCAGTCTCTTAGTCGAGAAGAAGGATGGCTCACTAAGGATGGTTGTGGATTATCGTGCACTGAATGAGGTGACGATCAAGAACAAGGATATCATCAGTTGAAGATCTGAGATTAGGACATACCTAAGATAGCTTTTACCACAAAGGTACGGTCTTTATGAGTACACGGTTATGTCATTTGGTTTGACTAATGCCCCTGCCTATTTTATGAGTATGATGAACAAGGTGTTCATGGAGTTCTTGGATAAGTTTATGGTAGTGTTCATTGATGACAAATTGGTTTACTCCAAGAATGAAGACGAGCACAAGGAACATTTGCGTTTAGTTCTTGACAAGCACAGGGAACATCAGTTATATGCCAAGTTCAGCAAATGTGAGTTTTGGTTGAAGGAAGTCGGATTCCTTAGACATGTTATATCAGGAGATGGTATAGCAATAGACCCTTCCAAAGTAGAGGCGGTCACAGAATGGAAAGCAGCCACCTGGGTTGGAGAGATTCGCAGTTTTCTTGGACTCACAAGATATTATCGGAGGTTCATTGAGAATTTCTCAAAAATTGTGAAACCCATGATGGATTTGTTGAAGAAGGAAAGTAAGTACAATTGGACCAAAGAATGTGAGGCCAGTTTTCCGGAATTGAAGAAGTGTTTGGTTACCGCCCCAGTGCTGATACTCCCAAATATTCGTAAGGATTTTCAAGTGTATTGCAACGCTTCACATCAAGGACTTGGAGGCGTTCTCATGCAAGAAAGAAAAGTGGTTTCATATGCCTCACGCCAGCTTCGACCCCATGAGCTGAACTATGCCACGCATGATTTGGAGTTAGCAGCCGTAGTCCACGTACTCAAGACCTAGAGACACTTTCTTATTGGAAACTGTTGTGATGTATACATGGATCATAAGAGTTTGAAGTACATCTTCATGCAGAAGGAGTTGAACCTCAGGCAAAGGAGATGGCTAGAGCTCATAAAGGATTACGACATGAGATTGCATTATGATCCAGGAAAAGCCATTGTCGTGGCAGATGCACTAAGTCGCAAGAGTTATGTTAACACTATCATAACCAGAGATTTACCCCGGGAGTTGGCAGATGACCTCAGAGATTTACAGTTGGAGATAGTACCTAGAGGCTATGTTGCTACATTGGAAATTCAGTCGACATTGTTTGGCCAGATTCGAGAAGCCCAGAAGATGGACGAAGGAATTGCAGAGATAAAGGGCAGAATGAGCAAAGGAAAGGCAGAAGGATTCCGTGAGCATGAACACGGAACATTATGGTTTGAGGAACGTATTTATGTGCCCAATGACCCGGAGATCAGGAAGTTGATTCTTCTGGAGGCTCATGATTCGCCTTACTCGATACATCCAGGCAACACTAAGATGTACTTGGACTTGAAGCGGAATATCTGGTGGACCGGAATGAAGAAGGACATTGCCGAGTATGTAGCGGTATGTGACGTCTACTAGAGTTAAGGCAGAACATCAGAAACCAGCAGGGTTACTACAGCTGTTACCCATACCAAATTGGAAGTTGGATAAGCTTGGAGTGGATTTTATCATAGGACTACCCAGGGCACGTTTAGGTATGATTCTATCTGGGTTATAGTTGATCGCTTGACGAAGGTACCTCACTTTATCCCCGTGAAGACCACTTACACGAGTGCTAAGTTAGCCAAGATATACATGACCAAGATCGTATGTCTGCATGGAGTTCCGAGGACCATTGTATCATATAGAGGAACAAAGTTTACTTCAAAGTTTTGGAAGCAGTTGCACGAGACTTCGGGTACGAGGCTAGAGTTCAGTACAGCCTTTCATCCGCAGACAGATGGACAGATGGAGAGAGTCAATCATATTATGGAAGACATGTTGAGAGCTTGTGCACTATATTATGGATCAAGTTGGGATGATAATTTGCCTTACACAGAGTTCTCTTACAACAACGATTATCAGACTAGTCTACAGATGGCCCCTTTCGAGGCTTTGTACGGAAGGAGGCGCAGGACACCGTTAATGTGGGATGAAGACGAAGACCACAAGTTATTTGGACCCAATTTAATCAAAGATTCAGAGGAAAAGGTCAAGTTGATCCGCGATAGACTGAAGATAGCCCAGTCCCGACAAAAGCGTTATGCGGATATGAAACGCAAGGAGGTGACCTACGAAGTTGGAGATAGAGCATATCTTCGTGTGTCCCCGCTTCGAGGAGTTAAGCGTTTTGGAGTTAAGGGTAAACTGGCACCACGATTTGTGGGACCGTACAGAGTTTTGCAGCGTAGAGGAGAAGTAGCTTATCAGCTAGAATTGCGTGAAACCTTGTTTGATGTTCACGATGTGTTTCACGTAACTCAATTGAAGAAGTGTCCTACGGAGATGGCTGAGATTCCTTTACGAGACAGAGTGCCCCTGGAAGCAATTGAGTTAGAGAGTGATCTGACTTATGAGGAGAAGCCTGTCAAGATTCTCGAGTATGCTGATAGAGTTACCCGCATCAAGGTCATCATGTTTTGCAAAGTTCAGTGGAGTCACCATAGAGAGGATGAAGCCACCTGTGAACGAGAGGAAGACCTTCGACAAGACCACCCACAACTATTTTCTAGCCAACCCAATTCTCGAGGGCGAGATTCAACTTAAGGGGGGTAGGTTTGTAACATCCCAATTTTCAATTTGGATGTTATCATAGGCCATTCATATGCATTCATCATTTGAGCATTTTGAATTTGATTTTATTTGAAAATTAATACAAAGACTTTAAGCAACTCAAGGACCCAAGTGAGAGAGTTGGCAGTTTTCCAAAGAGAAGCCACAATTTTTACTATTTCCAAGTGGGGTTGGATCAAGCATTATGTTTACCAATTTTCATTTTTAGTATTTTTTTAATAATGAGAGAAGATAATATGACTTCTTAAAAACAGAAAAAAAAAGTTGGAAAATGAATTTTGAGTAAATATATATTTATTGGATTTTTATTTGCAAAAATATTTCTTTTAGTATTTTAGTTAGTACTGAAAATTTTATTTTTACTTTAGGCATTTAGGCCCAGAAAAATGTTCACCAGGTCATAAATAAGGCCATAATTATGTGTGAATTCTTTTGTGATTTTTAAAAAATATTTTATTGTCATTTCCTGTTTTTCTTTATTTTCAGAAAAATAATTATAAAAAAATTCATACTAGACCGACTAAGCCGAAGCCCAGCCAGCCGGCCCAGCCCAGCGCAACCACCGCCATCGCCCACGTGCCCGAGCCGGACTCCCGCCGGAGTCCAGGAACGCCATGCCGTCGGCCCCCCCTCCTCCAAGGCAGGAGTCGAGCCCCCCTATTTATACCCCGCCACCTCCGTCTCCTCCCCTCATCGCCGCCCGCCGCCTCGCCTCCCATGGCGCTGCTGCCGACCGCTGCCGCCACGCAAGCCCCGACGCCCTACCGCCCGCGCCACCTCGCCCTCCCCCTCGTGCAGCACCGCTGCCGCCGCACCAGCAACTCGCCGGAGCCCCGCAACCTGCCCGACCCGACGTCTGAATCCGACCCGTTAGGTACAAACCAACCGCCAGTTTTTCCGGTTTTCGTTTCCGGTTTTTTTTTTAAATTTTATTAAACAGCGAACGTCCGTTGTTTAGTTCAAAAAAATGAACATTCACTATTTAGTATTTTCTTTTTCTGTTAATTTTTGTCAGGGACCTATCCGTAGTTCAAGTTTTTACAAATTAGTACCTAATCTTCAAACGGTCACTACTTTTTACTCTTTACTCAGAATTAGATGAAACCAATGCCAAACTC
>LR738714.1:372944927-372991980 GCA_902687465.1 Secale cereale | reverse complement strand
GCCCCGACGCCCTACCGCCCGCGCCACCTCGCCCTCCCCCTCGTGCAGCACCGCTGCCGCCGCACCAGCAACTCGCCGGAGCCCCGCAACCTGCCCGACCCGACGTCTGAATCCGACCCGTTAGGTACAAACCAACCGCCAGTTTTTCCGGTTTTCGTTTCCGGTTTTTTTTTTAAATCTAGATCGGTTTTGAAAACACTAGATCTATTTTTTTAGGTTTTATTAAACAGCGAACGTCCGTTGTTTAGTTCAAAAAAATGAACATTCACTATTTAGTATTTTCTTTTTCTGTTAATTTTTGTCAGGGACCTATCCGTAGTTCAAGTTTTTACAAATTAGTACCTAATCTTCAAACGGTCACTACTTTTTACTCTTTACTCAGAATTAGATGAAACCAATGCCAAACTCTTCATTTTGATCTCGTCTTTCTAGTAATACAACTCAAATCTGTTTTTGAAAGTTTTAAAATTTGAATTCAAACAGATTTGTATTTGAACTTCTTTTTATCGTAACTCGAGTTTCATAACTCCATTTGAGTTGATTCCTTTTGCAAATCGAAGCTCTTGACCTAAACTTTTTGATAAGGCCTAATGCACTTAACTTTGCTACTGTTAGAAATTGTTTTCGGTTGGAAGAGTTATTCTCTTGTTTTCGAGACTTTTCTGATATGTCCTTCGATTCTGTTGCATGATTGCTTATGTATGCTATTGTTTCATTGCGATAGAATTTTCGGAGTGCGAAGCGTGCTACTACGAGTCACTAGGTTACATCGATCGTCAGCAAGGCAAGTTCATACTTTGATCATACTTTTCAATACCCAGTTTTTATTGCATTAGTTATATCCTCAAAGATTGCATAAGTAGGACCTGGTTACATGTGGTATTGCTGAGTTGTTCATGTGGTAGGAACCTATGACTTGAGATAAACCCAGGGAATATATGTTTTGTTACTTATTCCTTAGACATGCTCGTAGACGTCGATTTGTATGTGAGATTTCATGAAAGTTTTGAGTGTAATAATAACTAAGGGAATGTTTAAGGTGGCAATTTAATACACAACTGGGTGGATTGGTTGCATGGCACCTGGGAATCCATTGTTGTCTTAGGATATCCCGGATGAACCGTGTGATCATCCTATGGAATGCCATCCAGGCTCAAAGGGATCATATATCATTCATGCCTAGAAACTTCCATGTGCAGCCACAAGACATTATGGGCTCTGGGATAATTGAGTATGTTGTGTGAGCTCTTTCAGTGGTGGACTAGCAGATGTAGGGGAAAATAGGTATACCGGTCTATCCAGGGTAAAGAGTGAATGCTTCTGAAAGACTATGTCTCGATCTTCCGATCATGGATGTGGTCGAGTCTTGTGGGGAAAAGTACACAAACCTCTGCAGAGTGTACAATCTATTCATGAGTTGCCGTGTCCCCGGTTATGGAAATCTTGAGCATCCTAGTATTTGAATTATGGACTGATCTCAACACTCTATTTAATTAACTTGTTGGGTTATTAATGACATTGGTTATTTTGGGATTGAGATGGATGAACCACTCTCAATATTGCTTAACTCAACTGAGTAGTAAATAAAATGTACTCCTTTGTTGTAGGGAAAAATTAGCTTTATGCAAAAAAATAACCATACAGCCTGCACCAACCAAATATGTATATAGTTGTAGATACTTGCTCATTACTTGCTACAGTGTGTTCTTGCCAGCATATTCAATGTGCTGACCTACACGGCTGCAATGTATCATGTTGTAGAGTTTTCCAAAAAAGAATAAGGTGGGATTAGGTCGTTGTCATGCACTCAATGTTTGTCGTGGAGTTGGATGGACTCAACCTATCTTCGATGTTTCCGTAGTTCGTATTAGTTTATTATTGTTAGATGGCCTTCAGCCATATTTTTGTAATGAAACTCATTATGAGGATTCTTCGATGTAATAAAGTGTGATTGAAACTCTGTTGTAAATCCTCATGTATTGCGTGTGTCAGCATACCGATCCAGGGATGACACTTAGCATAGAGACTCCGATCCATTGGGATCGAGGTCGCTACAGTGGGAGAGTGGACCACTATAGATAGATGGGGGAAGGTGATGAAGATGTTGGTGAAGATGACGGAGATGTTGATGTAGATCACTCTCACACGATTATGGCCCCGGCGGCATTTCGGTGCCACCGTGGGAGAGGGGGAGAGAGCCCCCCTCCTTCTTCTTCTTCCATGACCCCCCTAGATGGGAGGAGGGTTTCCCTCTGGTCCATCGCCTCCATGGCGAGAGAGGGGCGGGAGCCCCTCCGAGGTTGGATTTGTCTCTCTGTTTCGCGACCCCTGTTTCTGGCCTTTCACCGTTTCATAAATTTCTCAGAGATCCGTCACTCCGATTGGGCTGAAATTTTAACACGATTTTTATCTGGATATTAGCTTTCTTGTGGCTGAAAAAGGGCACCAACCGCCTTACGGGTTGGCCACAAGCCTCCCAGGCTTGCCACTAGGGCTTATGGGCCCTCGTGTTGATTCTTTTTCCCCAAAATCACATATATTCCCAAAAAAAACACTGTAAGTTTTTATCCCGTTTGGACTCCATTTGATATGGATTTTCCGCGAAACAAAAAACATGCAACAAACAGGAACTAGCACTCGGCACTGGATTGATATGTTAGTCCCAAAAAATCATATAAATTGTTGCCAAAAGTATGTAAAAGTTGTAGAATATTGGCGTGGAACAATAAAAAATTATTGATACAATGGAGACGCATCACCGGCTAAAATGGCTGCTAGGAGCGAACGGCTCCTCCCTGAGCCCCGTTGGGTTGCTGCTGCTGCTTGTGCCCGGCGCGGCGACCCCCGTTTGTAACCGGCGGCTGCCGCGAGAAGGGTGCAAACGCGCGCGGGAAGGCTGGCGGCGACAGGAGGGCCAACCCGGGGCGCGGGTGAGGCGGTGTCGAGCCCCCACGAGTGCCGACGGTGAGGGTGGTGTGGGTGGCCCAGGTCCGGGCCATCTTCATCCGCCTCTCTTCCAGCTTGAGATACGCCACCACCTTGGCGAAGGTTGGCTTCGGGATGAGAGTAAGGTTGGAGGCGGCGTTCCTGAAATCCTCATTGAGACCAGCGATGAGGGTGCTGATGAGGAGCTCGTCATGAACCATCTCGTCGAGATCCTGGAGCTCATCGGCGAGATTTTTGAGGTGCATGCAAAAAACATTGATGGACGAGTCAAGTTGTTGGCACCCATAAAACTCACCATGGAGGAGGACCTTGCGCTGCAGATTTTTGTCAGTGAAGAGGTTGTTGAGCTTGGTCCAGATGGCGTAAGCATCGTCCTCATCATCCACCACCATGTGGAAGAGGTCCTTGGAGATGGTGAGGTAGAACCAGCGGATGATGGTGGCATCAAGGATCATCCACTCCTAGTAGTTCACAATGAGGCCGGAGTCCACGGTGCCATTGATGTGGCCATGGAGCACGTACTCGCAAAACACCAAGGAAAAATACTACTTCCAAGCGGAGTAGGAGGCGATGGATTGATCAAGGACCACCGGGATGCGCTCGTGGACGCTGCGATCACGAACGAGGGTGACGTCTGGACCGGCGAAGGGATTGGTAGCAGTCGTGGAGGAACCCGAGGAGCTCATGGTGGTGGCTGGGGAGGCGGGACAGAGGCGGCAGCGGTGCGAAGAGAGGCGGCGGCAGTGGCTGATTGCGGGTGGCGGCGGTGGTAGGGTGGCGGGTGGATAGGGTTGCGGGTGGCAGCTAGGGTGACGGGTGGCGGCAACTAGGAAAGGCGTGGCAGCGGTGGCTATAGAAAGCGGGGGCGGCGTCTAGAGGGAGAGATGGCGGAAACGCTGAGGAGGGGCGGCGGTGGGCGTGGCAGCGTGAGGGGGCGGCGGCGGGCATGGCGGCGTGAGGGAGCGGCGGCGGCATGATGGAGGCGCGGCGGCGACTAGGGTTAGGCCAGGATCATACTGTGATAGATACCATGTTGGAGATGCATTTTGTGTCGTGCAACTCTCAATGCATTGATCGGTGCACTAGGTAGGTATATATGATGTACAAGATGGGGGGCCGCAACCTCAACTATACAGGAAAACTAGGAGGTGTGCCTGCGACACAATATACATGCACAATATATTCAACACACACAAATAGATGAAGCTTTTTGGTTGCCCAGTTGTTTGCTTGAAATGCATCATGATTCATAGATTTAATTCTAGGTTCATTCTTGCATACGCTCGGAAATAATGATTGATGTTGTTGTTTCCTAGACAATAGGTTCTGACCGCTGAGAAGTCTATACATAAATTCAAGTCTAAGGTTATGTTGTACTTATATATTTTACGCTCTGTCCCCATATGCATGCACTCCATCTGGGCCCTGTGCTACCAAATTTGAACATGTTTATTTAAGATTGTAGTGGCAACAAATCAATTTTGGACATGTTTATTGAGATTGGAGGCAAAAATATATATTGCAAATCTGTTAAATTTTACGGGTGATCATCAGCGCTTCACAATAGCAGATCTTTAGTTCTTTCTTTGTTATTTTTCGCAAATTTCAGCTAATTATTAATGGTGAGATCTATTAGCAATACTTTGGCGGGATAATTAAGTATTCATCCTGTTCTTAATTATGTTGTATCAGGCAAAGACATCGTTGCTCCATTTCTCATTTAAGAAGAACTATCTTTAATAGTAAACAATAAAAACCAGAAAGGAATGGAAGAATGAGGTATGGTTGTTTCTTATCCTCTTTAATTTGTTATTGTAGCTTGATTTGTAAAAGATGGTTTAGCACATCATTTTTTAGGCATGCCTAACAGATTAACTGTACTGGCCACATCTTGAGAACACACCGATAAATTCTAAACTTCTATTTTAACCAACAACTGTCATGCCCACAGCAGGATACCTTATTAATAGGTCACCAATATTTTATTTTTCTTCAGATCTTGCATAATATCTTCAATGTAATCTATGTGTGTTCTTTTGCTTTTATTTGATTATGCAGTGTAAAGTGTAATCAATAACCATTTTGACAATGGCGCCTCGGGCCTACTCCTTGTACTTCCTGACACGACTGGTTAAAATATTTGAACATCCAGATTTTCTTATTAGTAGATTCTAGGCTCTATATTTGTAGGCGGGAAGTGCCCATATATTTTGTGTTCTGTAATTTATTGTAGTTTCATTAACGAGAACAAATTATGGTTTACCTTATAGCTAGGACTTTTGTCCAACTCTGCCTCTATTAGTTTTGTTTGATGTAGATAATCATCCTATTCCTATGAAGCTATGTGATATACTGCTTGGAGCACCGCTTAGGGCTAGGTTGAAATGGCCTAGTTTTCAAGATTCGACCTTAATTAGATCTAACAATGGAATTTCAGTTTTAGTTCAACTCCACCAATAGAATAGATGGAGATTCATTGGCTTTTTAGATCTACCCATTGGGGTCCCAACTAGGTTCAACTAATTATTTTGCCTCTCATTGTCCCTTCATTTATATGACATGCCTCTTTAATTATCTATATAAATAGGAGTTATCATGTTCGTCTATCAGGATTGTGCGAGTGTCATGTATTCCATTATCTAGATTTAAACTTGATGATGGATGGAAAAAGCTTTTTCACGTGGAAATATAAAATATGAACGCAAAATTTGGTCGCATTTTTCCATTGTTAACCAACTAATATTTGTTTGGAACTCGTCATTGTATCATTTTGGTGAATGCAATACTTATCTCTGTGGATATTATTCGAGTTTGTCCCTTAAAGAAATACTTACAATTTAAATCATAAATTCTTCCTTAACATAAGTAAATTGCAAACTTCAATGATTCAATATTCCATAGTAAACATTATGTACAAAACTATATGCAAATCTTACCATCGCAACGCGCGGGGTATCATCTAGTTGATTCTATATGTATGCCAGTGCTATCAAAAGGGATTGAGGTTGTCATGTTGTGTTTATTTATCAAGTGTGGTTAAAGATAAAACTTTAAAACACTCAAAGGTCTCCCACTTTTCACACAATCGCTCCTCTTTCCCATTGATCGGAGCCTCCTAACCACATCTCTTCAGAACATTGAATCAACTCTAGTGATAGCCGTTCTAAAAGTGTAATCCATTCTAAGCCTACGGAACATTTTCATTTGTAGCCATCAGAGCATTCGTGCACTTCTTTTTATGTGGCTCCCCATTCCGAATGACATGCAATCATAATTTATGTACGCTTCCAGTAGCATGTGCGGGCCAGCCAATGCTAGTCGCAGCCTTCAAATGAATTCTGGTCGTACCCTCCAAGCTGTTGGAAAGTTGCGCCCTTTAGTTTTATTCAGTGATTCCGTAGTAAACCTTCAGAGCCTCTGTGCATTGCAAAAAGATGTGTTATAATCACATTTTTTGCTCTAGATTATATTATCCCACTAACTCACTTGTAGCTCAAAGAAACTATATTCAAATCCCATTTTGAACTCCTATATATCACGTGTCGTGTATTAGGCAACCCCCCTACTTACCACTCCAACCTCTCGAATCAAGAGCTCCATGTTGTTTGAGTTTTTTAGATGGGAGGTGATTATATTTGAATCAGAAGAGCAAGAGATTTACTATCAAGCAGTCTCAATCTTAGTACTTGTGGACGGTGTGCGTCCTAGACCGGCTAGGTGTGCTTGAAAGCCCTTGAAGGTGTGAATGATCCAAGAAGTTGTACGAGCCTGGAGATCTACTTCATGAAGATCTATCCCATGTAATTATGGCTAGACCTTTGTGGTAAGCAGCCATTGTGGAATATGTGGATTTTTGTGGACCCTATGTGGACCTTGCAACACGTGGTCTTCGTTATTCGAAGCCTTGGTCAACATTGAGCATGACAACGCCAACTATTCGTACCACGAGAAAAATCTTGGCCGAGCCTCATGTGTTTGGATCTTGAAACTTTGTAATAATAGAAGGTTGAGTGCATCAATTATTACAGAGGCCAGTGGACTTTTCATTCTTTCTAGATAAAAAACTCTTCTTTGTCATGATCTGCTATGCTGCATTAGTAGAGATATCACTTGAACGAAGGTTTTTATTCGAAGGAACAAGGCCATGTATTTTTTTTCTTATACGAAGATTGCTAGAATTTTAGTCTATTTTGGGCATGTCCAACAATCATTTTAAGAATTCCTAATAAATCCTTGATGTCCACTTAGCCCATTCATGCAAGGCAAGAGGTGGGACTAAAGTTTAGTCCCACGTTGATAGTTTAGTAGAAGTTGGACCTCCTCAGAAGGGAGGTTGTTTCCCCCCATGTATAAGCATGAGAACAAGAGGGGCATTCACACGGGCTCCTCCTCCGCCGCCCACCTCACCACGCCTCGCCTTTGTCTAAATTTTGATTGTTCGCTTCGTCTCCCTCTCTTCGCCTCCTTTTGTTGCATGTTCCTCCCGTGACTATAAAAAAGAGGCCACTCCTCTACAGAGACAAATCTGCCTTGAAGTTCCTGAGCACTGAGCTACTGATACGATCATCCCCACCCCGGTTTGTGGTGTGAACAGTCGGTCGGGACAGTAGGTCTCCGCTCTTTGAGTCATGTACGGGAGAAGGGTGATAAAGTTTTTGGGGAGCACTCCACGTGACTACTGACTTGTTCATCATGGACACCCCAGATGCCGACGATCTCTTCCCCAACAACGACTTCTTCCCCGACGTCGACCACCTCTTCAACGACATGGCCGGTGAGGATGTCAATCCCAATGCCAATGCTTTTGTCGCAGCTCAGTACATCTTTGTGTTCTTTCTGTTTGAGTTCATGCCATGGTTTCTTGTTCTAGTGTCTTGTATGATCGGAAGTATGTCTAGAGGGGGGGTGATTAGACTACTTGACCAAATAAAAATCTAGCCTTTTCCCAATTTTAGTTGTGGGCAGATTTTAGCAAGTTGTCTTCCTTTCTGAATCATTGCTTCTACGAGAGGGTCTTCATTCATAACAATCATCTCTACTTCTTCTCTCCCGTAGGTGATTCATCTCTTCTACTTCTCCTTTGTGGTGAATCTTCTATTTTCTTGTAGGGAGCCGTACACTCGTTTGAGTAGTGTACGGGTCTTCCACAATTGTAGCAATTGCGATCACGGCTAGATGATCTTTTGTCATAGTAGGATCTTGACATGGAGCTTCTCTCTTTGATTATATTCTAGTAGAACTTGTTGAAGTTCTTCACCATTAAGCTCAATTCTTCATTGAAGATTTGTTTCTCACTCGATATTGTAGGAGCATCACTTGAAGTTTTGTATGCACAATTAGACTTGTTGTGGAGTTCTTCCTTATCCTTAAGAGACATCTCATGAGCAACAATTCTACCAATGACTTCTATGGGCTTGAGATCTTTGTAATTGGACATCATTTGGATCAAGGTGCACACACTAATATATTTTCCATCCAAGGCTCTTAGGATCTTCTTGATGATGAATTTGTTGGTCATCCCTTTACTTCCTAAGCGGACAATCTCATTTGTGATGAGAGCAAGCCTAGAGTACATTTCAGTGACTCCTTCACCATCCTTCATCTTGAACTTCTCAAGTTGACTTTGAAGCACATCCAATTTGGATTCCTTGACGGACTCGGTACATTCGTGCATATCAACCAAAGTATCGCAAATTTCCTTTACATTCTCAAGGCGGCTGCTTTTGTTGAATTCTTTGGGGCACAATCCGTTGAAGAGAATATCGCAAGCTTGAGCATTATATTGCAACATCTTCGTTTCTTCCGCTATCGCTTCATGATCTGGTTCTCTTCCATCCTCAAAGTACTCACCTTGCAAGACAATACTAATAATATCCCAAACGGCGGGGTTATGACCAAGAATATGCATTCTCATATTGTGCTTCCAACTAGAAAAATTAGTACCATGAAAGTAAGGACCTCTATGGTGGTAATTTCCCCCACTAGACGCCATACTCTCCTAGGTTGTGAAACCAAGGCTATGATCACCAAAGCTATGAAAATCAAGGCAACTGGAGACCAAAGCTCTGATACCACTTGTAGGATCGAAACTATGTCTAGAGGAGGGTTATTAGACTACTTGACCAAATAAAAATCTAACATTTTCCTAATTTTAATTGTGGGCAGATTTTAGCAACTAGCACAAGTCAAGCAATTGACCTACACATGCAATTCCAAGAGTTTAGCAGCGGAAAGTAAAACATTGCATATGAAGGTAAAGGGAAGGGTTTGGAGAGTGGAAACGCAATGAAGACCTAGAGGTTCCACAAAGAAGCAACCTTGTCTATCCCACCATGGACATCGCCCACGAAGGAGTTGCCTCACTCGGCTAGATCTTCATGAAGTAGGCGATCTCCTTGCACTTACAAACTTGTTTGTTCAATCTCTTGATGGAGGCTCCCAAGCAACACATAAACAATCTAGGAGACACCACTCTCCAAAAGGTAATAGAAGGTAAGTTGATGATGAACTCATTCTCTTGTCCTTCAAATGATAGTGTCCCCAACACTCAACTCTCTCTCACAGATATGGATATGGTGGAAATTTGATTTGAGTGGAAAGCAACTTGGGGAAGGCTACAAATCAAGATTCTTGTGTAGGATTGGTATATCTTGATCTCAGTTATCAACACATGAGTAGGTGGTTCTCTCTCGGAAAATGTATGCTAGAAGTGTAGGCACGTTCTGATGGCTCTCTCACAGATGAAGAAGGGGGTGGAGGGGTATATATAGCCTCCACACAAAATCCAACCGTTACACAGATTTGACCCAACTCGGTCAGACCGAATAGATGTACTCAGTGAGACTGATTTAGTTCAAAATGTGAACGTTAGGAATCTCGGTGGGACCGACTAGAACAACTCGGTGAGACCAATGCGCTAGGGCTACGGAAAAACCTCATATTAGTGGCGCCAATTGCGTGAACTCAGTGAAACCAATTTCAGCAAAGAGCAAACAGAGAGTTGGTCAAGCAAACTTGGTGTGACCGACTGCTCATCTTGGTGAGACCGAAAAGTTACAAAAGGGTAACAGAGAGTTTGTAGGGCCATCTTGGTGAGAACGAGGTCCGTATCAGTCAAACCGAACTATTAGGGTTTCTGGCAGTGGCTAAGTCAAATGAACTCGGTGGGTCCGGGTAGGAAATATCGCTATGGCTGAGTTGGTGTTTAGAGTTTTGTCATATTTGGAATGAGAAAGTGGTTGAGAGATTTGGAGCAATATCACTAAGCATTTGAGCAAGTAATCCATTAAGAAACACCTCATCCCCTTTTAATAGTATTGGCTTTCCTATGGACTCAATGTGATCTTGGTTCACCAAAATAAAGATGAAGAGTCTTCAGCTTTTGCCAATATGTGTCCGTAGCATTTTGAAGGGTCCACTTCTCTAATACATGCCATGCCAATCATTGAACAAGTTGAAATATATATCTTGAGAGAATATTAGTTCAATGAGCTATGTGTTGTTATGAATTACCAAAACCACCCGGGGATTAGTTGTACTTTCATGTTTGTTCTAGATATGTTCTATTCTAGTTCACATATGTAGATGTTATTTACTTTCTCTCTGTCAAATTGCATGACTTGTTTTATCTCTGCTATAATAGTCATGTTTTATCAAGTATTTCTATTACTAAAATAACATGGTAAATTGCTCATATTTCCAACAATCCAAAAACCTTATTATAGGCAATTTACCCCAAGTGGTTTTGCTGCATCCATGAGGCCTCTTATGTTTGAGGGTGTGCACTATAAGAGATGGCATGTGAGAGATGTTCTGTGTTTTCAAACCATGAGCTACCATGAAGCTACTCTTGGCAAACCTGAAGGGGATCTTAATCCTCAACAGGAACAAGCTTTTCAAAAAACTGACACCCTATTTCAGGTTGCTCTCTTGAGTGTTCTTGGTGAGAACATAGTGGATGCTTATGCATCAATTGATAATGGAAAAGATATGTGGGACACACTCGAGGCCAAGTTTGGGGTCTCAGATGCCGGCACTGAGCTATACATCATGGAATAATTATATGACTACAGGATGACTGATGAGCACTCCGTGGTTGATCAAGCTCACGAGATGCAGTCATTTGCTAGAGAACTTGAGCCCTTCAATTGCATGTTACCGAACAAGTTTGTTGCTGGAGGAATCATCACTAAGCTTCTTCCCTCGTGGAAGAACTTTGCTACCTCTCTAAAACACAAGAGACATGAGTTTTCCATTTTTTGATCTCATTGGTACTCTTGATGTGGAAGAAAAGGCGAGAGAAAAAGACGCACGTGCTCGAGGTATTGAGGGAGGATCTAGTGCCAATCTGGCACAGAAGAAAAACTTCCATCCCCACAAGTTCAAGAACAAGGGCAAGTTTGATGGTAAAGCAAAGTCTGATGGGAAGAACAAGTATGTACAACACACCAACTTTAAGAATAAGACTGATAAGAAGGAAGGTATTTGTCATGGTGCGGAGATCCTGATTAATGGGGTCCTAGTTCCCCTAAACGTTATGACAAGTGTCAACATGGTAAAGGCGACAAGACCACCAATATTGTCATTGGTGACATTGACATGGAGGATGTTAGGTATGGTATATTCCCCACTATTCTTTCAATATGTCATTCTCCTGATTGGTTGATTGACACGAGTGCTAATGTGCATGTATGCGGTGATATTTTCATGTTTTCTTCTTATCAGACCGCAGGGACTTCCACCGTGCTGATGAGAAATCGTTCAAGTGCTTATGTTCATGATGTTGGCATGGTTGATCTGAAGTTTACTTTGGGGAAGATCGTGTGGCTGAAGAACGTGCATTATGTCCCCTCCGCCAATAAAAAAACTTGTTAGCGGATCTCTTCTATGTAGAGATGGCTGCAAGCTTGTCTTTGAGTCAAATAAATTTGTAATATCCAAGTATGGAACTTTTGTTGGTAAAGGCTATGAGTCAGGAGGCCTATTTTGTTTATCATTGTCAGATGTTTGCAATAAAGTTGTTAATCATGTTTGCAACAATAATGAATCAGATGTGTGTCATTCACGTCTCTGTCATGTTAACTTTGGTTGCATGTCGCGACTAGCCAAGTTGAAGTTAATCCCTAGTTTCACAACTGTCAAGGGATCTAAGTGTCAAGTTTGTGTGTAATCTAAGCAACCTCGTAAGTCTCACACGACCGCGGAAACAAGAAATCTTGCACGACTAGAGCTCATACATTCAGATCTTTGTGAAATGAATGGTGTTTTGACAAAAGGTGGAAAGAAATATTTCATGACGTTAATTCATGACTCTACTAGATACTGTTATGTGTATCTTTTGAAATCTAAGGATGAGCCTTTAAACTTTTTTAAGATCTATAAAGATGAAGCGGAAAACCAACTTGATCGAAAGATCAAGAGGCTTAGGTACGATCATGGTCGAGAGTATTTTTCCATTGAGTTTGATTCGTTTTGTGTGGAACATGGTATAATCTATGAGAGGATGCCTCCCTATTCACACCATTCAAATTGGGTAGCCGAAAGGACGAACCATACTGTAACTGATTTGGTTAACACCATGTGAAACACATCGGGTCTCTCCAAGGCATGGTGGGGGAGGCGTTATTGACTGCATGTCATGTACTAAACCGATTTCCCACAAAGAACAAAGACATAACTCCATTTGAGTAATGGGAGAAGAAAAGGTTTAAACTCTCTTACCTACGAACCTAGGGTTGTTTGGCAAAAGTCAATGTGCCAAATCCAAAGAAGCACAAGCTTGGACCGAAAAATGTGGATTGTCTTTTCCTGGGATATGCTTTTCATTGCACTGGTTATAGATTATTGGTTGTAAAATATGAGGTATCTGACATGCATGTCGGTACAATTATGGAGTCGAATGATGCAACTTTCTTTGAAGATATCTTTCCCTTGAAGGATATGGCGAGCTCATCAAATCAGCAGATGCCTAGATCATCGAGTCGGGATTTAGTTACAAGTTCTGAACCTACCATTGCAATGGAACAATTCGAAATTCTATGTAGAACAACAATGAAGTTCCTTCAAGGAGCAAGATACATAGGACTGCAAAGTCCTTTGGTGATGATTTTCTTGTGTATCTCATAGATGACACTCCCAGTTCTATTTCAGAGGCCTATGCATCTGAAGATGCTGACTACTGGAAGGAAGCGGTCCATAGTGAGATGGATTCCAACTTGGCAAATGAAACGTCGGAGATAATTGATCGTCCTTGTGGGTGCAAACATAAAGGGTGCAAATGAGTATTCAATAAGAAGCTTAGGCCTGATGGTATTATTGAGAAGTATAAGGCACGACTCATGGCCAAGGGCTATACCCAAATGGTGAAGACTTATTTGATACTTACCCACATGTGGCTCGACTGAACACTATTCGAGTACTACTTTCACTAGTTGCCTCACATGGTATTCACGTTCCTCAAATGGATGATAAGACTGCTTTCCTAAATGGAGAGCTGGACAAGGAAATTTATATGGAACAACCGGATGTTTTGTAGTAGATGGTCAGGAAGGAATAGTGTGCAAATTGCTAAAGTCTTTGTATGGACTTAAGCAAGCACCTAAGCAGTGGCATGAGAAGTTTGAAAGAACTTTAACAGCTGCAGGCTTTGCTGTAAACGAAGATGACAAATGTGTGTACTATCACCGTGGCGGGGGCGAGGGGGTTATCCTTTACTTGTATGTTGATGACATATTGATTCGTGGAACAAATCTTAATGTTATTAAGGATGTCGCGGAATTCATATCTCGTTGTTTTAAGATGAAGGATTGAGGAGTAGCAGATGTTATTCTGAATATCAAGCTATTGAGAGACGATGATGGTGGGATTACATTGCTTCAATCTCACTATGTGGAAAATATCTTGAGTCGCTTTGGCTATAGTGACTGCAAGCCCTCTCCAACATCATACGATGCTAGCGTGCTACTTCGAAAGAATCAAAGAATTGCTAGAGATCACTTGAAATATTCCCAAATCATTGGCTCGCTTATGTATTTAGCCAGTGCTACAAGACTTGACATCTCTTTTGCTATTACCAAACTGAGACGATTTGTTTCAAAACCAGGATATGATCATTGGAAAGCTCTAGAGAGAGTTATGCATTATTTGAAAGGCACTGTGAGTTATGGAATTCACTATACCGGGCACCCAAAGGTGCTTGAAGGGTATAGTAACTCAAACTGGATCTCAGATGCTGATGAGATAAAGGACATGATTGGATATGTATTCACTCATGGAGGTGGCGTTGTTTCTTGGAAGTCTTGCAAGCAGAGCATCTTAGTAAGGTCAACAATGGAAGCAGAGCTCACAACACAAGATACAACTATGGTCGAAGCAGACTGGCTTCGTCGGCTCTTGAATAACTTGCCGATTGTTGAGAAACCTGTACCGGGTATCCTTATGAACTGCAACAATCAAATTGTGATCACTAAAGTGAGCAGCTCAAAGGATAACATGAAGTCAGCAAAACATGTTCAGAGAAGGTCAAAGTCCGTCAGTAAAATGAGAAACTCTGGAGTTATTGCATTGGATCATATCCAAACGCCTAAAAATCTGGTAGATCCTTTTACTAAGGGTCTATCACGTAATGTGATAGATAATGCATCGAAGGAGGTTTGGGCAACAAGACCACACCAGCCTACACCAAATTAAAACAATATGACACCGCTATCATCGGCCAGGTAAGGTAATAGGAAAGCAATGGAGGAATCATCTGTTGACTCCTAGGCTCCTAGGCGAGTCCTAGGCAATCTTGCGTCGGTGACCACTCCGGCCCCAGTGGCCACCCCTCCCTTACCTGCTGGTGGCCACCCCGGCCCCGGCAGCCACCTCCACCAAGATGGCACCCTTTGCTCTCAACTTTGATCGTGGTAAGAAGTTTCAAGTGGAAATGCGATCCAAGTTTGGACACCCGGTGTTTTCTCTCCATGATTTTGCCAACGGGAATTCCCATTGGTGGTATCTTTTTGTAGATCCTCATTTAAGCTTGATGCTCATATGGTTAGTGTTTCTCTCCATGCAATGTTTGGTGGATGTGCTCAAGGTTTTAGGGTTCGTTTTCTGAATGATAGATGTTTCAAGTTCTCGATTGCTTCCAAGTCGGTGGGTTTTGAGATTTATAATGCGGGCAGAGTTGTTGAGAAAGATTTTGAGGTGGTTTTTAGTCTTTGGAATTTTGGTGGTCCAAATTGGCATAGGAAAGAATCTACATATTACGCTGAACAAGATAAAGAGTGGACGTTGATTGGTAGATATGGTAAAGTCGTGGTTCCTCACTCCGGTGATCAGCGGATCAACAACACGGCAGCCCGAGCTGGCAGATCAGTTTTCGAATGGTATCGATCCACATTCATGATAGGAGAGATCAAGGGGCTAGTTTGATTACCTCTAATATTGTTGACTTCAATAGGCCACAAATTGAGCCCATGTTACACAAAATGAACGTGTTAGCACGTATGTGTTGTGCTATGCACGCGGCGATCTAGGTCATCACGCACGAAACTTCCTGACTCCGAATCTTTCTAGGCTCTGGCCTTTTATCCCCTTTGATTTGTTTCCTAGCCCACGGGAGTAGGCTTTGGCCGAGGGTGAGGTGGAGTCCTGGTTCTGCTGCGTTGGGCCGGCGCTCCCGATTAGGCAGGTTTCATCATTTGAGGAGCTGATCGAGGATCTTTTCCCAAATTTTCAGCCGAGTCCCTTGCTTGTTCCCTCGCATTCCTTTGCACTTACCAACTCTGCTTCCACCACGACTAGCTCGCCAGCTCCATTGTCATCGCCGGTGAGGTTTTTGGTTCTCCGCTCGATGGAAGCAACGCTGATGGCCAACATTTCCATCGACCCACTCCTCTTTTCCCCTCATGGATTCCAGATACAAGAAATTGAAGGGCGAACAGGGGTTTCCAGAGTCATCTTGCCGCACCGTCCTAGAATGCATGAGGACTGGGCGATTGTGTCTATCCGTCCGCACCCTATTGAGGTATTTTTTTTCCAATGTTCGCGAAGTGCTTGAAGAGTTTTTGCAACGAGTTGAGCATGTGGGATTTAGGGAGATTCAACCTTGTCCTTTTGGTGAAGCATACATCAAGTTCATGCATGTTTGTGATAGAGACCTCACCAGTTTGGAGATGTGTTCATCTCCTTCACCAAACACAATGAAGGAAGAAACTAGCGCAGGATTCATTTCAACAGAACATGTTGGTTGGGTTTTTTTTGGAGTCCCTTTTGATCATTGCAATACAGAGGATATTGTTGCTGCCGTTTCAAAATGGGGCAGAATCATCAGTTGGGAAAGAGAAGATTATTTAAGAGGAAATATCCTGGTCAAAGCTAGAGTTACTGAACTCATTGACATACCAAAAATTATAAGATGGCCTAAGGGGGAAAGCTTTGAAGAAGAGTCATGGACTTGCTCTGTTGAGGTACTATGGGAAGAAATGCTTGGAGGTGCCCTGCTGATGAGGACCCCATGTACCACCACCTGGTGTGGACCCACACCCTGTGCCACAACATGCAAATGATTCTCCAGGTTTTCAACCTATGCCAATGGACAATGTTCAAGCATAAACTGATGATTGGGATGAGTGTGATGAGCAGGAGGAGCAGGATCACTGGGCATTTCCTCAGCCAAACCCTCTTGAGCCACTTCAACATCACATGGAAATACATATGGCACCAGAAGATGGTGCATCAAATAGGAGTATCACCACTACTATCTCATTGTCTGATGACATCTTTTCTATTACACACTGCCAGTGAGGAAGTGAACCAAGGAGTTCCAGCTATGCTATGGGTTTGGGGCTGCATAACATTGCTTTAGCATATCAAGTTGATGCTGAAGAAGATGACCATGAGGTGGTAGCACTCAACCTGGAGGTTCCAGATCAACAGGTGGTAGTAGGACAACCACCCATCGTAGTGGCTACAAATAATTTGGAGTTGCCCAACAATCAACACAACCATAAAGTTGTAGTGGTTCACAGGGATGCAAACACTAATAAGGCTAGATGCTCTACAACACAAGATAACACTAGAGAAGATGCAGCTAACAGTGAAAATGTTAACCTCAATAAAATTATATTGAAGATAACTCCAATGAGAATAATGCAGTTCCTACTAATGACAGGACCGACATTACTCAAGAAGAGGCTGACAAGACAATAGTTAAGGGAAAAGAAAATATACCCATTGTCCCAGTTCCTCAGGTTGGCACATCTTCAGATAAAACAAGATAGGTACTGATGGATCACATCTATTCTAAAGTTCACCTCACTCATTTGATTTACAAAGCATAGCTGAATCACAGGCTCTGGATATTATTGATGGTTCTAATTTAATTTATGAAGAAGGATTGGACCTTTGGATTCAATACTTTGCTCCAGCTACACAGGGTGCTACAAATACTTTTAAGATTGAGATACCAGTAAGTTGGTTTAACTTCATAATACATAATCTATTGACTCCTGATTTGGATGGATCACGCATCTACTGAAATCTGAGTTGTGGAAATTGCTGACTGCAAATTATGCTTTTGAAGAGACTATGTTGTTTCATATCCCTGATAGATGCTCTACCTCTATTGGTGTACAAAAGTAGGGGCTCTCCTTTGTACCCCTTACTTGTGCACGGCTGCGGCCACGCCTAACAGGGCAGAGGAGGGAAACCGAAGCACCAAGATTACCATAGCAGCGCCACGGCAATGGCGCAAGAAGGCCAAGCAACAATATAGGCTTCCCCGACAAAACCCTTGACGGGGTGGCCTACACGACCCCGGCAAGGACCCTTGGTGGGGCAACTCACCCAACGCCTCCATTGCAGCCACCCTTGAGCCTAGGAGCTCCGACACCATCAACAACGTTGGAACCAAAGCTCGGGAAGCGCCTGCGTGATGGCATGCAGATCTTTGTGAAGACAAAGGGTCTACGAGTCCTAGATGAGAACCAGAAGACAAGGCGACCGCAAGGCTCCTTGCGGAGGATGCCCACGAGGCACCAGCAAGGCTCCTTGCCGAAGATACCACCGAAGCCCCGGCAAGCCTCTTGCCGAGAGCGCTCACAAAGGCCCTAGCAAGACCCTTGCCAGGAATAGACGCAAGACCGCCGCAAGCCATCGCCGCCCCATCGTCGCCCTAGCTCGGCGGCCGACCCACTAGCCCAAGCAAGAGCCAACGTGGCAGTACGTGGTTCCTGGTCTAGGTAGTCAAGCACCTGCGTAGTGGCATGCAGATCTTCGTGAAGACCCTACCACCACGCCATCTCAGCTGCCTGCCAACGTACATGGTACTGCATGCCTCGTTGGCCTGGACGGGCGTCGCGACCGGACGGAGCACCGGCGAACGGGACGAGCCTCGTTGCCGTCCCCGATAAAGCATGTGGACACCTAAGTAGCGCATTTAATTCATCTTGTCTCATAATGGCAATAGATAGCTTGTGCACTGTATACCTTTCCACCTCACGTGTGCCACTGTGGCGACCCCTTTGGACTATAAAAGGAGGCCCGAGGCATACTGGAGAAGGATTCGGATCCTTTGTACTAGACACGCACCGTAGCTAGTTCAAGAAGCTCAAGAACACTCAAATACACATCAAAGTAGGACTAAGGTATTACGCATCTTTGCTACCCGAACGTGGGTAAATGATCCTTGTGCTGACTCCTAGACCCGCTCTTTGCACAACCCCGCGCCCGTCAACCATAGAAGGGATTCCAGTGATCCCATAGGTGTCGTTCCCCGACATCTTTGGCCTGCCAGGTGATACGTCCAAAACGTATCTATAATTTCTGCTTGCTCCATGCTTCTTTTGTGTGATATTGCTATGATATTGATGCACTTCCATACACTTTTGATCATATTTGGACTAACCTATTAACTCAGTGCACCACATTGCCAGTTCCTGTTTTCTGCTGTTTTTCTATTTCAGGTTTCCCCCATATTAAAAGTGCTCCAAAAATTCCGGGAAAAATACAGGAAAAATCAGCGTATAAGAAGCTTCGGGAAGAACCAAAGTGGGGCCAGAGGGGAGCCAGGGGTGGCCCAGGCGGCCACCTGGCACGGCCCCACCCCTGGCCGCGCCAGGGGGGCGCCTGGGGCCCCTGCTCCGCCTCTGGTTGCCCCCCTTCGCATATATATTCCTCTCGTCCCGAAACCCTCGAGGACAGAACCCTTTTTCGCGATCTCGCCTCTGTTCCGCCGCCGCAGCGCTTCCAAGATCGGGAGAATCAGGAGAACTCTTCCCGGCACCCTGCCGGAGGGGAGAACCACCACCGGGAGCTTCTCCACCACCATGGACTCTTCCCGGATGAGTTGTGAGTAGTCCACCTTGGACCATGGGTCCATGATCAGTAGCTATGTGATGTTCTCCTCCCCTCTTTGCTCTTCATGGTATAGACCTCGTGAGCTGCCCTACATGATCGAGGCACATATGTAATCTTTCTGCTGTTGCTTTGCTGAGTTTGCTGGGATCTGATGGATTATGAGACTATGTTAAGATTGTGTTTGAGTAATATATTTGATTCACCTCTTTTATATTTATGTTCTTGAGAAATTCTTGCATGTTCTCCGTTGTTGTTTATTGCTTTGGCCAAGTAGTAGGTAGTAACTCCAAGAGGGAGCGTTATGCTTGATTGTGGGTTCATGCCCCCTCATGACTAGCTTGAGTGACAGAAACATGAGTCTAGGGGATTGTTGCCACAAGGGGGGAAACAACGGTGCTTGTACTTGCGGGTGCAAGGATTGTTTACTTTACGCAAAGTTCTTTTAATGCAGTTGTCTGTTGCTTTGAGTTTACACTTTGGGTGGGATTCGCAACTTAATACCAGCGAGATGTTCTGGATAGATATCTCAAGGTGGATGATTATTAGTAGATGCAGATGGATTTCGGTCTACTTGCCTTGGCGTACCGCCCATGCTTTTGAGCCTCTACCTTTCTTTGCAGCATAGTTAGCATTGGTTTGCGCACATAATCCTGTCAATTGCCTAGCTGTAATTTGTTTACCTCGCTTTGCTGTTTTATCATCTTTTGGGAGAGAGACATCACTAGTGAACATCATGGGACCCCGGTCCATATTACCACCACTGATCACACCTTCTATTTACTTCCTGTTTTTATTTCCTAGTTGCAGTCATAGCTATCATTATTATCTCTTGTGTTTGATCCTTTGTAAACAACAAGGCCGGAGGGATTGACAACCTCTCTGTACTCGTTGGGAGCGAAGTTGTCTGTATCTGTGTGCAGGTCCTGTCAACCGCTAAGTTTCTGGCGTCGTTGACACCTACTTGTCGACCCTCGGAGTCTCACGGGATTCGATCCTTGGTATCTTTGCCAAGGGAAATTTGCCGCTACGCTACATCTCAACCTTCCACTTGGGGTAACCAACGAGGGGCGAGAAGCCATCAAGCAAGTTTCTGTCGCCATTGCCGGGGACTCCACTCTTCAAGATAGGGGAGTTGCACGCTATCTTTTATCTTTGCTTTTTAGTCTTGTTAGTTTACCTTTCAGTTTTTGCTTTAGTGTCCCTTACCAAAATTCACAAAAATAGTTATCTTGCTTGCTGCTGCTATGGGTTCCACCGAGAACACCAAGTTGTGTGACTTCACTAGTCATAACAACAATGACTTTATCTGCACGCCTATTGCTACACCTGCCACTTCAGCACCTTCTTATGAGATTAAACCTGCTTTGCTGAACCTAGTTATGAAACATCAATTCTCCGGTGCTGGAGATGATGCTGCTTTGCACTTAAATAATTTTGTTGAGCTCTGTGATATGCAAAAGTACAAAGAAGTAAATGGTGATATTGTTAAGCTTAAGCTTTTTCCTTTCTCCTTCAGAGGAGGAGCTAAAATCTGGTTTCAATCCTTGCCTAGGAATAGTATAGATTCTTGGGACAAGTGCAAGGATGCATTTATTGGGAAGTATTATCCCCCTGCTAAAATTATCCAATTAAGGAGTAACATAATGAATTTTAAACAATTGGATAATGAACACGTTGCCCAAGCTTGGGAACGCATGAAATCTCTTGTCAAGAACTGCCCTACTCATGGTTTGACTACTTGGATGGTTATCCAAACTTTTTATGCAGGCTTGAACTTTACCTCGCGGAACTTGTTAGATTCGGCCGCGGGAGGAACCTTTATGTCAACTACACTTGGTGCTGCCGCGAAGCTTATCGACGAGATGATGACCAATTATTCCCAATGGCACACCGAACGCGCTCCAACAGGTAGGAAGGTAAACTCTGTCGAGGAGATTTCCTCCCTAAATGAAAAAGTTGACTTGATCATGTCTCTACTTTCCAAGCAATCTTCTATTGATCCTCATGATGTTCCTTTAAATTCTTTGATTGCTCAAGATCAAGTAGATGTGAACTCTATCTCTAGAAACAATTTCAATAACAATGCTTATAGGAGTAATTTTGGTAGCAACCCTAGACCGTTCCCCTCTAATTCCTATGGGAACAACAATACTTATCCTAGCACCAAGAACTCCACTTCTGAACTAGAGATTATGCTTAAAGACTTCATCACTACCCAAAAGGCCTTCAATAAGAGTGTAGAAGAAAAACTAGACAAACTAGATAATCTCTCTTCGAAGGTAGACAATTTAGCCCATGAGGTAGAGTTGCTTAAAATTAGAACTTCTCCTCTTGAGGAGAGGAAGACCACTCCTATGAATGCTATTCAAGTGCAAATTAATGAAAACATTAGGATGATGGCTAAACTTAAAGAGAGATGGGCTAGAGAAAAGGAGGAAGAAGATAGAATTAAGAGCCTTCCTACCCACCACACTGTTGCTACTATCCAAGTTGTTGAGGATATCCAAACTCTTAGCACCCAATGCACTCCTAGTCCCATTGGACCTATTAATGGTGATGCTATGACCTCAACCGTAGAAGAAGAAACGCCTATGACCATAGAAGCTACCAAGCAAGTGAGCCTAAAGGACACCACTACCACTTTACTTGATAGTAGTGACCTTGATTTTGATAATTGCACCCTTTCTGAAGTTATTGCTTTTCTTCACAAGATATCTAGAGATCCCCACATTAGCACACTTAATCTTGCCTTCACGGAGCATATCACTAATGCTCTCATCAAAGCTAGGGAGAAGAAGCTTAGGGTAGAAGCCTCCATACCTAGAAAGCTAGAAGATAGTTGGGATCCTATGATTAAAATTAAGTTGAATAACTTCTCTTGCTATGCTTTATGTGATGTTGGAGCTAGTACCTCCGTTATGCCCAAAAGAATGTATGATATGCTTGAATTGAAACCTTTTGATCCTTGTTCTTTTGGTGTTCGTCTTGTTGATTCTTCCGTAAAGAAACCTTTGGGGAAGATCGACCATGTTCTTATCATTGTCAATGACAATTATGTTCCCGTTGATTTTACTATTATGGATATTGAATGTGAACCTTCTTGTCCAATTATTTTGGGACGTCCTTTTCTTCGCACCGTTGGTGCTATCATTGACATGAAAGAGGGGAATATAAGATTCCAATTCCCTCTCAAGAAAGGGATGGAACACTTCCCTAGAAAGAAGATTAAGTTGCCTTTTGAGTCCGTTACACGGGCTAGCTATTCTCTTACTCTTGATAAAACTTGATCCCCTCTTTTTGCATCATGCCTAGCTTAAAGGCATAAAAGAAAGCGATTTTGGGAGGCAGCCCACAACGAATTAGGTTTTATTTTTGCTTTTGTTGTGTCTTGATGTTTGTTACTACAGTAGCATCATCATTTGTAATGCCCAGGATGGGACTATACCTCCTACGTGTCGAGGCACGACTTAAAGGTATAAGCCCATTCTGGAATGATCTCAAGTTTGGTATCTTTGCACGACTCATGTAAAAGAGGGATTAAACTGCAAAAGGAGATAGTTGGCTTACAATCGCCACTTCACACAATACATTACATAAGCAAAACATCATTCAAAACATCACAACCCGACTACGGGTGAAGATCCAAAAGAAAGATAGCAAAACATAAAGCCACAGGTCTAGATCGAATCCTAGTAGAAACCACTACTGATAGTCGAAACGTCACAAGCATACGGCCACTCTCTTCGTGGAACTCCCGGAAGTACTTGAACCAGCTCCTGCATCATTCTCGGTTGAACCTGCATCTGGTGTTGTAGTATCTGTGAGCCACGAGGACTCAGCAATCCCATAACCATGGGTATCAAGACTAGCAAAGCTTTATGGGTAGGAAGAGGTAAGGTGGTGAGGTTGCAGCAGCGGCTAAGCATAATATGGTGGCTAACTTACGAGTACCAGAATAAGATGAGCATCTACGCAAACGGTCGCACTAGTAGTGATCGCTAAAGATCCTGAACTACATACGAATCAAACATAACCCCACCGTGTTCTCTTCTCAAAGTGAAAAGAGACAGTCACGGTTACTCACACGGTGGTGTGTTTTACTTCGGATCCTCTGTCAAGTTTTCTACAACCGTACATTAACAAGTTCCAATCTGCCACATAACTGCGGGCACGGCTTTCGAAAGATCATAACCCTGCAGGGGTGTCCCAACTTAGCCCATCACAAGCTCCCACGATTAGCTGAAGTGATAAATATAATATCATCACTCCTTATCTTAGGGAAATCCGATCAGGCTCGGCATCCCGGTGCACAAGACATTTCGACAATGGTAAAACAAGTCCAGCAAGATCTCCCGGTGTGTCGACACCCTGATAGTAGCCGCACGTATCTCGTCTCAGGCCACGACCGGATGGGCGAAGCTACGGGAGCCAAACCTCGAGTTTCCCCGTGGTGGCCCCGCAGACTCCCCGTTTGGGACCAACACCATCAGCACTGGCCCCCCTGCTATGTAGAATTAAGAACCCGGGGACGCGACCCCCTATAAAAATTTAATTAATTAATTAAGTTGTTATTATGAGGCAAATTAAAACCAATGTTGGGCCTTGCTGGAGGAGTTTTATTCAAAGTCGAACTGTCAAGGAGTCCCCATCCACCCATCGTGTAAGGAACGCAAAATCAAGGAACATAATGTCGGTTTATCGGCGCCTAAGGTGGCATGAGTGGAACAAAACACCGAGCAAAAGGCCAAGCCTTCCACCCATGCCCAGTATATAGGTGTGTTAATATTTATAGATATTGTGATATACCAACAACAAGTTCCCTCCTGGAATGAACTTCATCTTCACCTGCAACTAACAACGCTATAAGAGGGGCTGAGCAAGCGGGTAACATAGCCAAACAGTGGTTTTGCTAGGAGGTGTCAAAGGTTAGAGGTTTCATGGCAACAAGGAGATGCTGACATAAAAAATGGGTAGCGCGACATGTAACGATAGCATCGAGACAACTAAGCATGGCAATGGTAGTAAAGGTATCCAAGGGTATGATCATCTTGCCTGGGATTCCGCAAGGGAGAAGAACGGGTCCGTGAAGTAGTCGAACAGCACCTCACAACTCCGGAACGAACCCGAAGCTAACGAGGGAAGCAAACCGGAAAGAAACAAGCAACACGGTAAACACACAAGCATAAACATGGCGTACGATGCACGTCCAAGTATGATGCATGTCCGGTTTAATTATGCATGGCATGGAAAAGTGCACAAACAAGTACTACAAGTTAAATGGAGCTCAATATGCAACGAGTTGCATATTGACGAAACACCACATTTAATTATTTAATTGACTCTCGTTTATCTACAAGACAAGATTAAATGTTTGTTAACATGGAAAGAGGTGAAGCAAAAACAAACTACCTATTTAGACATTTTAAATGAGGCCGGAAAATAACAACAACAATTCCGAAAAAAATCCCCATAAGCATGTTTAGCAATTTTAAGCAAACAACAAACACACATTTTAATGTTGTTAACATGATGCGGATGACATGATCAAGTTTATGCAATTTTTATTAAAAGGGTTGACATGAAGAGATAAGGAGTATTGTCACCGTGCTGGAAAGAAAGGGTGCCACGGCAACGATCCGAAAATGATGCAACGGCAACATATCGGTTCCGGTAACTCGTTGAGAAACCGGGGCAAAAGATGACGGAGAGTGAGAAGAAAGGTGGGGTGATCCTGTCACCGGGTTCCCACGAGTCGGCGACGAGGCAACCGAGGAGCACGACAAAAGATGAAACGGGCACGATGCACACAAGGGTAACATTTCATACAACACACAAGCAACATTCGCGGGCATCGTCTCGGGGTTATACCTTCGGAGCGTTCTCTCTCGAAGCGGTTCGAGATTGTAGAGGAAGTAGTGGTACACGGGCCGTAGAGGAAGTAGTGGTACACGAGTCTTAGAGGAAGTAGTCGTTCCGTTCGTCGAGGAAGTAGTGGTACACAAACATCGGTAGGGGTACACGGCGACGGTAATCGAACTTGAAGGTCATCGGCGTCGTGGTAGTAGAGGTACATATCATCCTGGCACTTGGCGGAAAAAAAACAACAGCAACAGTCACGGTGGTCTAGATCACGGCCACGGCGAGGAGGAGAGGCAGCACGCCGGCGGCGGGACTCTTGGACGAGGAGGAGGGAGCCTGGCCACCCCTGGCTGAGGCGCGGCCGCTGGGCGCTGGAGATGGGGCACGGCGGAGAAGGCCTGAGGGAAGGGGCCCGAGCGCCGGAGGTGAGGCAGGGGCGGCACCGTCGGCTCTGAAGGCGAGGCGGGCGCGGGATCTCGCGAGGGAGGAGAGGAGGGGTTCGAGAGGAATCAAGTTGTGGCGCTGAGGGAAAAAGAGGAGCGAGGGGGATCGATAGGAATCGCCTGGCGGCGCTGAAAGGGAGCGAAGGGAGCAACGGGGAACGGGGTGCGGTCTCTAGGTTTAGGGAAGCGGTCGGGCTAGGAGGCTGGCTGGGCCGCCTGGTTCTTCGGGCCCAAGAGGTTGAGGCGGCGGCCTTAGAGGCCGGCTGGAGGAGGAAAAAGGAGCCTGGCTGTTGGGCCATCTCCTTATTAAAAAAACAAAGAAGAGAAAGAAAGAAAATAGAGGTTAGGGATGGAATTTGGGCAAGAGGATATTTTCCCTGGACTCGCAAAAATGTCCACGGTCCACGAAAAATAGAAGAGGCAAGAATGCAAGAGATAAATTCGAACTCGTTTGAACTAAATTCAAATGATTTGAATCAGGGCATGACTAGAAAGTGTCCAAAAGTGTTGAGGTTTTTGGAGGAACCTCGATAAGCGAGAAAAGAAATATAGGGAAGGTTTTTTGACGGTGAAACTTGAATTAAGAGGCATGGGGAATATATGCAAGTGTGTTGGTTAATTCCAAACAAATGGAATATTTCATATAGCTCCCTAATAATATTGAGAGGCTTTTATATGTTATAAAGAGAAGTCATACTTCCCTCGATTTAAATGGACCAAAGGTCCACACAATTTATTTAGGTTGAGATGCAAAGATAATGACATGATGGCATGATGACATGATGCAATGAAAAAAAATAACACAGCACAAAAGAAACACATGGAAGAACTCGGAACATCTGGAATCTTTGGAATCTTCTGGAATCTTCTGGGACGTCGGTCTTCGGGCGTCACAACTCTCCCACACTAACAGAGGATCTCGACCCGAGATCCTAGAGATGGCACCAGGTAAAAAAACGGAAGAGGAAGAGGTAAAACAAAGTTGCTTCTTCGACAAACAAGTGAAACCACGAACCTTGACAGGTTGAACAAAATGAAAGAAGAATACAACGGAGATGAACGAATATGAAAACTCCGTTAGAAAAGAGTAACAAGGAGCATTATGAGAACCTTGTAGGTTGAAAGACATGAAACAAGAGCTTACGTACCAAAAGAATATGAAATTGCAATGGTATAGCCAAGGAATAAGAATGACAGAATTTGGACAGCAGTCCGACTAAAAATGGAAGGAATTAACATGAGCTTGGGGAGATGGAATGATACTTGATGAAAACAACAGCATATTGCCTCCGAAACAATAGAAAGAATGGCACAAGAGGTAAGAAGGACTCAGACAACACTCCGGTTGAAAAGATAGGAAAAACTTGATAAGATGAGAGAAGTAGAATGGAGGTCACGACACTCCGGTTAAATAGACAAGCAAGGGAGAATATGATCTTGATAAAAAAACGAGATGATGGTCAAAGAGAGCAATATCACAAAGCCTCCGGAAAGAAAGAATAGCATATAAATCAATGAAAGAAAAGAATGGAGAAGAAAATGACAACTTCTCCCACGAATGAATTAGCAAATCCTCCTTACGGAGAAGGGTTTAACAGAGTTGTTGGAATTCAACAACGAAAAGAATAAGCTCGTTGTGGACTTATGGAAGACATCGCAAAATTAAGAGGTGATAACCAGCCATTTACGAAAACATTTGATTGGATTGAGATCAACAAGGAGACGAAAAACTTATATCACCGGAATGATTAATGAAGGACTGGGTCATTTATAAGAACCATACATAGCAACAATCCTTAAGGAAAGCTTTTAGGTGAAATACAACCCAAGATAACTCCAACGAATAATTAAAGGGTTGAAAAGATCTCCTGAACAAGGAAAATGATGGTTTTAAATATCTCATTCTTGATAACTCGTGAATCATGAAACATGAAGAAATTGTCAAGAGTGACATAACACCATCTGAAAAGATAAGGTAGAAAGGATTGCAATTGGAAAGCATGATGAAGAATGCTTGAGCTCCAACAAGAATCTTGATGAAGACTTCGAGGATGAATTAAATGATGATGAACCACCATGTAAAACTTCGGTAATGAAAGCATGAGAAGTGAAAGATGAAAAAAATAAGATTCAAGGCCTGCGATGAATTAGATGGAGCTTTGAAATGATGTAATAGAAATAACTTGGAGCTCCGGAAAACAAGATGAACAACTTAGGACCAAGAATATGATATGATGAACAAGCTCCGAAGAAAGGGATTAATCACTTTGGGGAAAAGAATAAGATTTACGGTATGCTTATCCTTCATCAAATTAAATTGATGACAAGCAACGGATTTGGCCTACTACTTATTCTCCTTGCTAAGAATTCAAGATAGATCGCGCACAAACTTTGGTAAATCTTCAACGAACCACCGGTAGGATTGTGAAAAGAACAAATGAATTAAAACGATAACAACGGAAGGGTAATCTTGAAAGAACCACCGTAAGAATATGGAGACGAACGAAGAGACATCAATGAAGAATATTTGGAGGACGAAGTTGAAAACTGAGAACGAAGAAATCTTCTGAAATGATGGCCTTCGGAGGAACACAAAGAAAGAATTCAATAAATGCTTCGGATGGTATGAAAAGAATCCTCATGATCGAAACAATAATGAGGATGGCATGAAGCTAGAACCATGAATCTTCAAGAGAATGGGCCAAGATTTAAGAGAAACACTTCTCCGGTCTTCAATTGTTGAGAATGAAGACGAGAAATGCCATAAGAATTGTTGAGCACTCCGGAATGAAGAATTAAAAGGTTGAACCAATGATGGAAAAAAATTTGAAAGCGGTCTTGGAGAAGGCATGTGACTGATGGAATCATTCTTATGTCACATTTTGAAAAGAATTTGAGTATAACTCCAGAAAAAAATTAGAAGAGTCAGGTAAGATCCTGGAGAAAGACATGTGGGTTAGGGCCCACTAAAGAAATCACCGTTGGAAAAAAATTGCTTGAGAGATATTGCACCGGTTGAATTAAATGGCTTGAGTAAGATAACAATCCTCAACATAATTTGAACGGCTCAAGAATGAATTATGAAACTTCTGAGTTGTCTTCAGCACTCCGGATATGAATAGCAAGAGGAGAATGATTAATTGGTGCACCGGAATAAGAAAGCATTGTGAAAAGAGGAAAAAGGATAAGATCAACACCGAATTCTTGAATTACATCCACCGGCAGAATTTGAGAACAAAAGAATGATGAACTTGAAGCTCTCGAGCATCTTCACGATAAATCACCGGATAAGAACATTGAAGGAAAAGAATGAAGAAATATCACATGAATAAAATGGATACTTCATTTGAGAATTTCTGGCTCCAAGAAGAAGAAGGGTGGGAGGGTGGGGAAACAAAGACAACTTGGGATGAATGAAAAAGACAAATCGTCAGATTTCTCAACGGCGTCCGTATGGAATAACTTGAAGAGAAGGCACACCGGTTGAAAAGGACTAACATGAAAATCTCAATGGTCAAGAAGAATTAGCACTCCCATAGAAATATGAGAACACTGATTAAGAAAGGTATGGAATCAACACTTGACATCGAAGCAACTCGAATACCAGAATCAAAAGAAAACAACGAATAGATATGTTGCAACATAATCTTCACAATATCATTCGAACAGAGAATTTAAGGAATGAAATCCGTTGGTACATCAACTTGTCGAGAAGCCACTAGGGAGAACAAAAGGTAAATAAAAAGGAACAAGGAACAGATAGAACAAATACAAGATAGAAGCTTCATTCCACATATTCGTGCTGAAAGCTCATGGAACGTGTTACAAAAGGGTTTTGAATTCCCCGGATCAGCATAGCCAAGGACCCTTTAAGATGCAACTCCCGATCGGAACAAGCCCATAAAACCACTTCACTAAATGTAGAACCCCGAACTTCATATCATGTACTCGTTGGAAGAATGCCTAGAACTACTAGATGAACCCACCTATTAATTTCCGAAAGTTTCCAGTTATGCAATCAGGTGTTGGGGATACAGGGGAAGCACCGCGCACTCAACTCTAATCCTACATCCAGCTATATCCATCCTTCAACACATAACCAGTTGTTTCCGGAAACCGTTTACCTCGGACCTTCGAAACGCATCTACTATACAAGCTATGGCAATACTCCCGAACTACCTCCCCAGTACTGGGTGATGTCGGGGTTATCTTGCCACTAACCGCATAGGAGAGTTTTCGATGTCGGTCGTCTTAAGTATTCCAGAACTGATGCGATATATTTGTGACGACAACACCTCGGAGCTCAACTCCCCGGGACACTGCCACAACCCCTAATGACAGGAGGCATCGAGAACAATGTTCTCGTCACAAAGACATCGAAACAATCCAAACAATACTCGCGAGATCCTAAAAAAATATTTGGTGGATTTTTTAGAGTAGAAGAGATAAAAGTAATCGTCAGGAGTCCTCACCAGAGTGAAAAGAGATGAGGAGCAAAAGAAATCCTACTCTCCGATATATATATAGGACTCAAAACATTTTTAGTGTGTGCCTAGACTCAACCGTCAACAATTCGATCAATCAGTGGGGGCTTCTAGGTCGGAGAAGGCTCTGAATACCAACTTGTAATGCCTAGGATGGGACTATACCTCCTACGTGTCGAGGCACGACTTAAAGGTATAAGCCCATTCTGGAAAGATCTCAAGTTTGGTATCTTTGCATGACTCATGTAAAAGAGGGATTAAACTGCAAAAGGAGATAGTTGGCTTACACTCACCACTTCACACAATACATTACATAAGCAAAACATCACAACCCGACTACGGGTGAAGATCCAAAAGAAAGATACCAAAACATAAAGCCACATGTCTAGATCGAATCCTAGTAGAAACCACTACTGATCGTCGAAACGTCACAAGCATACGGCCACTCTCTTCGTGGAACTCCCGGAAGTACTTGAACCAGCTCCTGCATCATTCTCGGCTGAACCTGCATCTGGTGTTGTAGTATCTGTGAGCCACGAGGACTCAGCAATCCCATAACCATGGGTATCAAGACTAGCAAAGCTTTATGGGTAGGAAGAGGTAAGGTGGTGAGGTTGCAGCAGCGGCTAAGCATAATATGGTGGCTAACTTACGAGTACCAGAATAAGATGAGCATCTACGCAAACGGTCGCACTAGTACTGATCGCTAAAGATCCTGAACTACATATGAATCAAACATAACCCCACCGTGTTCTCTTCTCAAAGTGAAAAGAGACAGTCATGGTTACTCACGCGGTGGTGTGTTTTACTTCGGATCCTCTGTCAAGTTTTCTACAACCGGACATTAACAAGTTCCAATCTGCCACATAACCGCGGGCACGGCTTTCGAAAGATCATAACCCTGCAGCGGTGTCCCAACTTAGCCCATCACAAGCTCTCACGATTAGCTGAAGTGATAAATATAATATCATCACTCCTTATCTTAGGGAAATCCGATCAGGCTCGGCATCCCGGTGCACAAGACATTTCGACAATGGTAAAACAAGTCCAGCAAGACCTCCCGGTGTGTCGACACCCTGATAGTAGCCGCGTGTATCTCGTCTCAGGCCACGACCGGATGGGCGAAGCTACGGGAGCCAAACCTCGAGTTTCCCCGTGGTGGCCCCGCAGGCTCCCCGTTTGGGACCAACACCATCAGCACTGGCCCCCCCTGCTATGTAGAATTAAGAACCCGGGGACGCGACCCCCTATGCAAATTTAATTAATTAATTAAGTTGTTATTATGGGGCAAATTAAAACCAATGTTGGGCCTTGCTGGAGGAGTTTTATTCAAAGTCGAACTGTCAAGGGGTCCCCATCCACCCATCATGTAAGGAACGCAAAATCAAGGAACATAATGCCGGTTTATCGGCGCCTAAGGTGGCATGAGTGGAACAAAACACCGAGCAAAAGGCCAAGCCTTCCACCCATGCCCAGTATATAGGTGTGTTAATATTTATAGATATTGTGATATACCAACAACAAGTTCCCTCCTGGAACGAACTTCATCTTCACCTGCAACTAACAACGCTATAAGAGGGGCTGAGCAAGCGGGTAACATAGCCAAACAGTGGTTTTGCTAGGAGGTGTCAAAGGTTAGAGGTTTCATGGCAACAAGGAGAGGCTGACATAAAAGATGGGTAGCGCAACATGTAACGATAGCATCGAGACAACTAAGCATGGCAATGGTAGTAAAGGTATCCAAGGGTATGATCATCTTGCCTGGGATTCCGCAAGGGAGAAGAACGGGTCCGTGAAGTAGTCGAACAACACCTCACAACTCCGGAACGAACCCGAAGCTAACGAGGGAAGCAAACCGGAAAGAAACAAGCAACATGGTAAACACACAAGCATAAACATGGCATACGATGCACATCCAAGTATGATGCATGTCCGGTTTAATTATGCATGGCATGGCAAAGTGCACAAACAAGTACTACAAGTTAAATGGAGCTCAATATGCAACGAGTTGCATATTGACGAAACACCACATTTAATTATTTAATTGACTCTCGTTTATCTACAAGACAAGATTAAATGTTTGTTAACATGGCAAGAGGTGAAGCAAAAACAAACTACCTATTTAGACATTTTAAATGAGGCCGGAAAATAACAACAACAATTCCGGAAAAAAATCCCCATAAGCATGTTTAGCAATTTTAAGCAAACAACAAACACACATTTTAATGTTGTTAACATGATGCGGATGACATGATCAAGTTTATGCAATTTTTATTAAAAGGGTTGACATGAAGAGATAAGGAGTATTGTCACCGTGGTGGAAAGAAAGGGTGCCACGGAAACGATCTGAAAATGATGCAACGGCAACATCTCGGTTCCGGTAACTCGTTGAGAGACCGGTGCAAAAGATGACGGAGAGCGAGAAGAAAGGTGGGGTGATCCCGTCACCAGGTTCCCACGAGTCGGCGACGAGGCAACCGAGGAGCACGACAAAAGATGAAACGGGCACGATGCACACAAGGGTAACATTTCATACAACACACAAGCAACATTCGCGGGCATCGTCTCGGGGTTATACCTTCGGAGCGTTCTCTCTCGAAGCGGTTCGAGATCCTAGAGGAAATAGTGGTACACGGGCCGTAGAGGAAGTAGTGGTACACGGGTCATAGAGGAAGTAGTCGTTCCGTTCGTCGAGGAAGTAGTGGTACACAAACATCGGTAGGGGTACACGGTGACGGTAATCGAACTTGAAGGTCATCGGCGTCGTGGTAGTAGAGGTACATATCATCCTGGCACTTGGCAGAAAAAAAACAACAGCAACAGCCACGATGGTCTAGATCACAGCCACGGCGAGGAGGAGAGGCAGCACGCCGGCAGCGGGACTCTTGGACGGGGAGGACGGGGCAGCACCTAGCTCTTGGAGGGAGACAGCGAGGAGGCAGTCGAGGCGGAACCATCGCTGGCGGCCACCCGCGGGCACCATGGAGAGGACGCGGCATAGGGGCGCTCGGCCTGCTGGTGGAGGATGGCCTGCTGGAGAAGGGAGGCCAGGGCGCGTCGGGCTCCTGGCGCGGCGGGGCGCTCGTGGCCGTGGGGCCGAAGGCGAGGCGCACGGCGCGCGGTGTCTTCGGGTCGACGCTGGAGAGGCGCGGAGGAGGGAGGTCTCGCGCGCCGGTGCTGCTGGACGAGGAGGAGGGAGCCTGGCCAGCCCTGGCTGAGGCGCGGCCACTGGGCGCTGGAGATGGGGCGCGGCGGAGAAGGCCTGAGGGAAGGGGCTCGAGCGCCGGAGGTGAGGCAGGGGCGGCGCCGTCGGCTCTGAAGGCGAGGCGGGCGCGGGGTCTCGCGAGGGAGGAGAGGAGGGGTTCTAGAGGAATCGAGTTGTGGCGCTAAGGGAAAAAGAGGAGCGAGGGGGAACGAGAGGAATTGCCTGGCGGCTCTGAAAGGGAGCGAAGGGAGCGACGGGGAACGGGGTGCAGTCGCTAGGGTTAGGGAAGAGGTCGGGCCAGGAGGCTGGCTGGGCCGCCTGGTTCTTCGGGCCCAAGAGGCTGAGGCGGCGGCCTTAGAGGCCGGCTGGAGGAGGAAAAAGGAGCCTGGCTGTTGGGCCATCTCCTTATTAAAAAAACAAAGAAGAGAAAGAAAGAAAATAGAGGTTAGGGATGGAATTTGGGCAAGAGGATATTTTCCCTGGACTCGCAAAAATGTCCACGGTCCACGAAAAATAGAAGAGGCAAGAATGCAAGAGATAAATTCGAACTCGTTTGAATTAAATTCAAATAATTTGAATCAGGGCATGACTAGAAAGTGTCCAAAAGTGTTGAGGTTTTTGGAGGAACCTCGATAAGCGAGAAAAGAAATATAGGGAAGGTTTTTTGACGGTGAAACTTGAATTAAGAGGCATGGGGAATATATGCAAGTGTGTTGGTTAATTCCAAACAAATGGAATATTTCATATAGCTCCCTAATAATATTGAGAGGCTTTTATATGTTATAAAGAGAAGTCATTCTTCCCTCGATTTAAATGGACCGAAGGTCCACACAATTTATTTAGGTTGAGATGCAAAGATAATGACATGATGGCATGATGACATGATGCAATGAAAAAAAAATAACACAGCACAAAAGAAACACATGGAAGAACTCGGAACATCTGGAATCTCTGGAATCTTCTGGAATCTTCTGGGACGTCGGTCTTCGGGCGTCACATCATTGTATCTTTTCTTTTCAACTTTGTGCCAAGTTTAGCCTCTGATTGCAAGAAAGTTCAAAAGTTGTGACATGCTGTCCAGAAAACAGATTCTGTCCTTGGACAGAACAATTCGAATGAAATCACCAGTTCATCTTTTTGATCTGAATTTTTTGACAGCATGCTCTATACAATTTTCTTTCGAGCGTCTGTTCTGAGTTTTTTGATTTGAGTTGCAGAAGTGCCCCGAAAAAATTATTTACTACCTGCTGGTCTGTTTTTCACAGATTCTGTCCTGTTTTGCCTTTTCTTCGTTTTGCAAACCTTGAGCTTGCTTTTTCTTTGCAAAAACCTTTTGGCAATCTTGATAAACAGTAGCTCTTCAAGATTATCCTTATTTCCAGTAGGGAAAAATTATTTTATTGTGGGTACTAACCTCGCTAATCAGATTATGATGAGTTATGTATGAAGGGAGTTTTCAAGTGTGCGAGGGAAGATGATAAAAGAAGATTCAGGAGGGTCAAATGCTCAAGCTTGGGGATGCCCCCGTACACCCCCAAGAAATATTCAAGAAAACTCGAGCGTCTAAGCTTGGGGATGCCCTCATGCATCCCCTTCTCCATCAACAATTATCAGTTCGTCTTTCGTTTCACTATATTTTTATCACTTCATGCGTTATGTGCTATGCTTCGAGCGTATTGCTCTTAGTTTCCTTTTTTAGTTTTCTTTAGCTTTGCATGCTGTTCATAACAAGTTAGAACCCAGCTTTCTTTGTGTGGGAGAGAGACACGCTCCACTTCAGCCTAGAACACAACATAGGATTTTCATGCTTATCTTTGATGTGTGTGTTCTTTGTCTTTCCATAGCTGCTGTCATGTTTAGCTCTTAGTTTTCATGCTTTTCTTTTTAAAGAGCTTTTGTTTAGTTGGTTGCTGAACTCTCTTGAGTTTTCATGTTATTCTTGTTAAGAGAGTTTGCCTATTGCACTGAGTTGTGTGTCTTAACTTAAAGTGGGTAATTGAGGTTGCTATTTAATTTTAGTAGTAACTTGCAATAGTTTTGAGGTATTGCCATGAGTAATGTCTGAACTTTTGGTGTCAAGAGCTTTAGCCTATTAGTGATAGATGTCGTATTTTGGGCAATCCGTGTTTATTTTCGAAAACCTACAAAATAGTTGAGAACTTTAGCTACTAGATGGATCACTAATCTTTGGAGGGATCGAATATTAGAGTACACTCACGTACCATGAGTCGAGGATGCGCAAGGATAACCAAACCCCCATACACTCCTCCTCGGGGTACTTGTCTCTTTGTGAACCTCCTAATTAGATTGAGAGTTACCGATAATAAGTGCATGAGTTCTTCAGAATAATGTGAGTATTCGAAAGTTGACACTTCCACCTAGCCATATTTTTCTAGCCTCTTCGGTACCGTGCATTGCCCTTTCTCACCTCGAGAGTTGGCGCATACTTCGCCGGTGCATCCAAATCCTTGGCACGATACGCTCTGTCATCATAAGCCTCATTATATCCTTCCTCAAAACAGCCACCATACCTACCTATCAAGGCATTTCCATAGCCTTTCCGAGATACATTGCCATGCAACATCCATCTTCTCATGACTTGATCTTCATGTCATACATGCTTTTTGCTTGATCGATAAGCCGCATGCTAGTTGGGCCTTGCCCTAATCATTGCTACATGACGCGCTAGTATCATTGCATATCCTGCTACACTGGCAGAGGCATACATTTGCATACATCATGATAGTTTCATTTTCTTTATGTTGAGTACTTTTGTAAAGTGTGAAAGATCTTCTATACTTCTTGTAATATATAGAGTGTTGCCCCTAAAGTGAGGAAAAGATCCCAAAGAGGAAAAAATCAAAAGATCCCAAAGAGGAAAAAATCAAAAGATCCCAAAGAGGACAAATGAGAGTTAAATAGAAAGAGCCATTGAGGCCACAAAAAAAAGAGAAAAAAGAGAAAAAGAAATAAAAAGAGAGAAGGGGGCACACTACTATTCCTTTTGAGAGATCCACACTCGTACTCCATCTTATACCTTGTACTCCATAGAGATTATCACTCATGCATATAGCTATGTGGGGACCTTCACACTATAGAACTTGGCTTGTATATTCCAATGACGAGCCTCCTCAAAAGAGCTCTAGGTCTTCTTGAGCAAGCAAGTTGGATGCACCCCCACTAGTTCCATTGGAGAGCTTACCTTAGCTCATATGTGCATATGTTGCATGGCAATCCCTACTCCTCACATCATATCTATCATTTGGCTTTCTCTCGCCTATGATTGTCCTCATTGATGTGAGCCTTTCACACCTTTTTTGTCTTCCTCCTTCATCATTTTTCTCTTTGCCATCATAAGTGTCAACTTTCTTGCTTACGCTCATCCATTGTATGAGTGCTCAAAATATCGAAAGGGAGTGGATAATTTTGACTTGTACCTGACTGGTGGTCTGGGGATGAGTCAAGATAAGATTCCAAAGAAGACCAAGTGTGAAAATTTAGTAGATTAAGTTCTCAACAATACAAAAACTATGTTTTACTCTCTCGTATATCCCTATCCCCTTTCTTGCACGCAAACACCATTTGGAGACATTCGAGTCACGGACAGCGAGAGCTCTTGCACCTTTATGTTCTTATGTTTCTTGTTACAATGCTAATATAGACTCTTGCTTGTTATGACTTGAATTGAATTACATGCCTTGATTGCTTTACTTAAAAGTTCTTATATGTTTGGTAGCATGTCACCACAGAAATTATGCTTGTTATCATTTACCTACTCGAAGACGAGCATGAATTAAGCTTGGGGATGTTGATACGTCCAAAATGTATCTATAATTTCGGCTTGCTCCATGCTTCTTTTGTGTGATATTGCTATGATATTGATGCACTTCAATACACTTTTGATCATATTTGGACTAACCTATTAACTCAGTGCACCACAGCGCCAGTTCCTATTTTCTGCTGTTTTTCTATTTCAGGTTTCCCCCATATTAAAAGTGCTCCAAAAATTCTGGGAAAAATACAGGAAAAATCAGCGTATAGGAAGCTTCGCGAAGAACCAAAGCGGGGCCAGAGGGGAGCCAGGGGTGGCCCAGGTGGCCACCTGGCACGGCCCCACCCCTGGCCGCGCAGGGGGGCGCCTGGGGCCCCTGCTCCGCCTCTGGTTGCCCCCCTTGCATATATATTCCTCTCGTCCCGAAACCCTCGAGGACAGAACCCTTTTTCGCGATCTCGCCTCTGTTCCACCGCCGCAGCGCTTCCAAGATCTGGAGCATCAGGAGAACTCTTCCCGGCACCCTGCCGGACAAGAGAACCACCACCGGGAGCTTCTCCACCACCATGGACGCTTCCCGGATGAGTCGTGAGTAGTCCACCTTGGACCATGGGTCCATGATCAGTAGCTATGTGATGTTCTCCTCCCCTCTTTGCTCTTCATGGTTTAGACCTCGTGAGCTGCCCTACATGATCGAGGCACATATGTAATCTTTCTGCTGTTGCTTTGCTGAGTTTGCTGGGATCTGATGGATTATGAGACTATGTTCAGATTGTGTTTGAGTAATATATTTGATTCACCTCTTTTATATTTATGTTCTTGAGTAATTCTTGCATGTTCTCCGTTGCTGTTTATTGCTTTGGCCAAGTAGTAGGTAGTAACTCCAAGAGGGAGCGTTATGCTTGATTGTGGGTTCATGCCCCTTGATGACTAGCTTGAGTGACAGAAACATGAGTCTAGGGGATGTGCTGTTGCCACAAGGGGGGAAACAACGGTGCTTGTACTTGCGGGTGCAAGGATTGTTTACTTTACGCAAAGTTCTTTTAATGCAGTTGTCTGTTGCTTTGAGTTTACACTTTGGGTGGGATTCGCAACTTAATACCAGCGAGATGTTCTGGATAGATATCTCAAGGTGGATGATTAGTAGTAGATGCAGATGGATTTCGGTCTACTTGCCTTGGCGTACCGCCCATGCTTTTGAGCCTCTACCTTTCTTTGCAGCATAGTTAGCATTGGTTTGCGCACATAATCCTGTCATTTGCCCAGCTGTAATTTGTTTACCTCGCTTTGCTGTTTTATCGTCTTTTGGGAGAGAGACATCGCTAGTGAACATCATGGGACCCCGGTCCATATTACCACCACTGATCACACCTTCTATTTACTTCCTGTTTTTATTTCCTAGGTGCTGTCATAGCTATCATTATTATCTCTTGTGTTTGATCCTTTGTAAACAACAAGGCCGGAGGGATTGACAACCTCTCTGTACTCGTTGGGAGCAAAGTTATCTGTATCTGTGTGCAGGTCATGTCAACCGCTAAGTTTCTGGCGTCGTTGACACCTACTTGTCGACCCTCGGAGTCTCATGGGATTCGATCCTTGGTATCTTTGCCAAGGGAAATTTGCCGCTACGCTACATCTCAACCTTCCACTTGGGGTAACCAACGAGGGGCGAGAAGCCATCACCAGGTAGGGGGCGCAGTTGTGAAAATCCAATCTAGAAGTTTTTTTAGTGGTTCTTCATGGCCATGGCTCCCAAGAAGAAGACGATCACGGCGATCGGTTCATCTGGAGCCGAACGGCCCGTGCCGGTGCGGGCTGGCGACGAGGTGGTTGTGGATGGAAGCCGAGGCGCGGCCCGCGAACACCCACGTCCCTCTAGCAACCGAAGCTTGGCAAGCGGCGTCGTTCGTGCACAAGACGAGGAGCCGCACGCCGCCAAGTCCAAAGGCAGAGCAGGGCCCCCCGCCGGCGGCACTGGGCCCTCCAAGAGCGGCATCGTGCCACGTACGGGCGGCGCGGCGACTTCGAAGGCGCCCACACCGGCACTCACAACGCGCTCCTCCCAGGCCGTGCACGATGAACAGAGTCGCCATGCTGGTGACCCTGGGCGCCGCCGCGGAAAAAGCCATGCACATCATTCGTGGGACGTAGACGACAACATGCTCGCCGAGGTAGTGGCGAAGACGACGTAGAGCCACAGGGTCGTGATAGCGCTCCTTCTAACGTGGTTAGAAGTGAGAGTGCATCATGGTCCACGCAGCTTTCACCTCCGCCCACACCGGCGGAAGCCTTAGCGCATGCGCAGTTGCTCCTCGACTTCCCTCCTGCTGCGGGGAAGCTCGACAAGTGGAGAGCCTCCATCCGGAGCCTCGTCGGCGTCGCCAACAAAGACGAGCTGCGGCCAGCGGGGCCCTCAGGCCGGCGCTCTGTCGAGCCACCGCACGCCAGTGGTGGAAGGATCGGAGGCGCTGCAGCCACGATGCATTCTCCTCCTCCTCGCCAGTTACCATGGGCACTGGTCCGCCGGGACGCCGCTTGTGATAACATTTCCATAGCGTCTTAGCGCCAAGTTCTTGGGGAGCGAGCCCATGAAGACGCTCGAACTACCATCGAGCGCCGGCGCGAAGCACACCATCAGTCAGATAGGCGGGCAGGGCCCACTACGGACCACCCAGCACCGGGAGGCCCTGGAGACTTACCTTACGAGGTAGGATGTCCGGCCTTTACCCGTGATCTGCGAAAGTTCCAGTGGCCCACTCACTGCACATTCAAGCCTGACGTCGGTGAGAAGTACAATGGCAAGACTCACCCATCAGAGTTCCTCAGCATCTACATTGACAGGAACCCCCACGACAACACGATAGGAAGTAATTGTTGCTGTGGTTGTAACTAAAGATAAAAAATTCTTGGTTGTGAACCTGCAGCGGCGATGAGAAATAGGGTGCCTAATCCCGACGCTGGCCTTCTATCCTCTGAACTCCATCGACACAGCTGATGATGGGCTTGATACGCTCTGTGAGCATCGTGAGGTCTACATCCTCTAGCAAGCTTTCCAGCGCAGCGTCGAAGTCGAGGTCGGGGTTCCAATATGGCACCTTGGTGATAACCTTCGTCGAGACACCCCGGCAGAGCCTTCGGGACTCATTGGGAAGATAAATCGCTCGGTCGGAGCAGAGCTTTTCTAAGACGCACTCAAAGAACAAGGTCAAGCTGGCATTGATGCTGAGGTTCGCCTCCCATAAATACCTGAAGTTTGGCATGCCCATGGCGGCCAACTATGTGGTGAGCTTCTCCGCGACGTCGACGAGGCGGCTGATCCAGAGGTTCTCGCCCTTCACGTAATCCGCGTGGCTAGCGGCGTCGTTCTTCCGCAGCTGCCTCTCCTCCTCCATATACTTGTTTAGGGTCTTCTCCCGAGCCCTGGCCTCCGAAAGCGTCCCCTTGAGACCTTCCAGCTCCAGCTTCAGGTCTTTAATAGAATCGTGGGCCGTGGAGAGCTGCTCGGCCTTGCCGAGGACTCCGGCCTGTGCCTCCTTCAAGGCGGCACTGACCGTATCCTTCTCCTTTGCGAGCCCCATAACCTGTTCATTCAGATCATCCCGCTCCACCTCCAGCTCCCTCACCTTGCCGGCATGGTCCAAAGCTCGAGCATTGAATGCATCTTTGTGCCTCTGCTCCAGTTCCTGGGTCCGCTGCACGACGAGCTTTTCGACCTCTTCATCCTTGCCGTGGAGTGCAGCGGCAAGTTCCCGGTCACGAGCGGTGAGGTCTTCCTCCTGGGAATCCAGTTGAGTTTGGCGCTGGTTGTGGTTGGCCTCATCCTTGGAGGCCTGCTCCTTTGCCACCTCATGTGCTTTCTCAAAATCAGACTGCTCCAGGATAAGCTCTCGGGTGCGCTCGTCCAGCTGATCCTACATAGCCTTCAACTCATCTTGGTCCTCGATAAACCAAGTTTGCATCTGGGCAACACGCTCCTGGAAGTCTGCCTCTGCCTTATCCACCACCGCCAACCTGGACTTTGCCTTGTCCAGGAGGGCGCGGTGAAGCGCTTGGAGCTTCTGGAAGTTGGCGCCCATGACCCAAATGAGTTGCTCTTCTCGAGAACCATCGCCACTGATGGTCGGTTCGTCGACAACCTCAAGACCGGCGGCGGCGAGCACCTCGTCGTCGAACACCTCCCCCTCGGTTGGCGCCCTGGTGCTTGCCGTCCATGGCAGGTGGACGAACAGGTCGTCGGTCACCTTCAAGTATCGGCCCGAGCCAGAGGCAGCAGAGGAGGGAGGTTGGTCATCAGCCACCACCTCCTCGGCGACAGCCTTGCCGGCTTCTCCGGTAGGCCACTTGTCGGCCTCCTCGGCACTGGCCTCGCCGGTCCCTCCGACAGGCCCCTTGGCGGCCTCCTCAGCAGTGGTCTCGGCGGCCTCCTCGGCATCGATCCAATTAGCCTCGGCCTTAGTGTCCTCGACGACCTCCTCGATGGTGGACTCGACATCCAACTGGTCTGTCAAGGGAGGATCTAAAGACCAGGAGAAAAGGTGAGGCGAAGCCAGAGTCGAGGCTCAACTTGAAGAAGAAAGAACAAGGACAGGAAACAAACAACTTATCTGTACCAGACTGGGAAGAAGTGACACCCTCCCCGCCAAAGATCGTTGCCGGGGTAGAGTCACCGGCGACCAAGTTCATCTCCTCCTCCATAGGCATGGGCTCGGTGGTCGATGCCCTTGCTGGGGATGCCCCTCGGGGCGGCGTGTTAGGGGTGGCCCTCTGTGGCCCCTCCTGCTGTCGTTCCACTCCTGCAAACCCGGCAAGGTCGGCATCAAGGATTCACACCCCAGTGTTCATCTATGGAGGAGTGAGTAATGAACATACACTGGTGGCTCCAGTGGGGGCTACGCCGAGGGCTGTTGTCCGGGCTGCTCTCCACCAACAACGGCGTACCCGAAGTACCCCCCGGGGGCTTGTCGCCTGTTGAGGCCCTGGCCCTCTTCGCTACCCTCTGGGCCAGGGTCTCCATGTCCTTGCAAAGACAACATCGAATCAGAGAAAGAAAATACAGAGGTGGAGTCAGGAGGTAATGTGGGGAGCAAAATACATACTCGTTCTCTGCCTCCTCCTCCTCCATTGGCTTCCTTTTCCTCCTTGGGCTGAGAGACCCAAGATTCAAGTCAACCTCCAAGGCGATATCTGTGGGAGGAGGAGAAGGAGATGGGGTCCGGCCACGCTTGGATGAAGAGGAAGCAGTTGTTCTTCATTGTCATGGCCTTAATCGCCCTCGTCTCACGCACGAGTTGCTCCTGGGGCTGCTGCCGCTGCGCGATGCTGCCGGGCCGGACCAGCTCACCAGAGCCAGCTCGCTGCAGGATGCATCGCCTCCCCATGGCCGGAGGGTCGACGGCCACGACCTCCTCTCCGGAATACTCGTCGACCACATCTTCAATAAGAGGAGCGTTGGTGTCGGCACTGGCGCCGCTGGCCTCCCCAGCAGACTTCGCCCATCCGACGAGCTCCTCATCCTCAGCGGCCACATCGGCCTCATCCTCCACTTGGCCAGCGCTGTCGGCCTCTAGGGCAAGCGCCGCCTCCGCCGCCCTAGTGGCAATATAATCCAGCTCCTCCTTGGTGGTCTTGCGGATGAGCACTGTCTCTTCGCAAACGTAGCCCACTGACAAGGTGTCAAAAAACTCAAGCACCTGATCCACTGGCGGCTCGGCCTAGGCCGGGTCAAGGCCATGCGCGTTGAAGTCCAGCATCATGGCAATAATGGCGGACTAGCGAGAGTTGTTGCTCAGCGGGACCACTCCCGCCGGCAACCCAAACAAAGGCCCCTTGACGGCCTTGCCGGCCTTGGCAGCCTTGCCGGTCCTATCAGCCCTGCCGTCGCGGTCCACATCAAGCTGGAAGAGCCTCTGGCAAAGATAGGTGTGCCCCATCATCGTGAAGTTGTGCTTCAGACCAGGGCGGAGCCTCATGACGTCGGCCGCGTTCCTAAAAAGCCAAGCCAACCTCCCCTTGTTGTGCAGTGGCACGATTCGACGGCGGATGCAATCGGCCCTGATCATCTCAAGGGTGAGCCAGGCCTGGGCGAGACGGCGGATCCTGGTGGTGGCGATCGAGAGCCTCTTGTCGTTGACTTTGACATTCCCCGAGTCCTTGCAGCGGATCGGCGGGCTCTGACGAACTCGGCAGAACTCTGGTGGATCATCCTCCTCGATCCATAGCCACCGACTCCTTCACTCCTCCCACCTCTCCTTCAGCGCACCCTTCGGATACGTACCCTTCTCCTGGGTTCGTGGAATCCAGGTGACGTAGCCAGAGATGGTGTGCCCTGCATGGACGCGAGGAAAGAAGTAGTGGCAGAAGAGCGCCACGGCATTCGGCGTAAAATCAAGAAGATGGAAGTCGTAGGTGTGCATAACAACTTTGAAAAAATCGGAGAAAGGGGGACACATGCCGCAGGAGAGGTAGTCGATGAAGAAGGGGTACCGATTCGGGCCGGCCTGAGAAAATTTGGCGGGGACGATGCGTGTGGCCGGATGCCCCACCGTCTGCCTCCCCCCACAGAGGCCTGAAGTAGTCCCTAAGTTTGACCGCATGGACCGTCGGGGGGAAGTAGGCGAGCTGCGTCTGAAGCACTGCCAACTCACTCTCCGGTAGCTCCTTCTCCCCCCGCGTCCTCGACCGCTCCCTTGCCCTTGCCGGACTTGGGTGCCATGGTGGCTAAGGAAGAGGTGAGGAATCGAAAGCAAGGAGAGCGCGGCGGCGGCAGCTGGAGGCAAGAGCTTCAACTTTTCTCTTGCAGAAGAAGAGGAGGAACGACGACTCCGAGATTGGAGAAGCGCGGAAGGTAAATGAGCGACGCGCCTATATTTTCCCCTTTTTTATAGGGAAGGCGCGGGCCGCCCCCTTTACCATTTAGTTCGACAAGACACTGGCGTGCAGCAACCGCCCCATGCATGACCCCCACGTCATGCGTTCAGCGCAGGTCATGGGGAAGTGCAACCACTAGAGGAGTTACTGCAGTAAAAAGAATTCGGCCCCATCTGCCTGCACACCGTTCTAAGCTTAGCCCAACAACGCATCGCGCTTATGTATGGCCCAGGCCCGGGGGCTCCTGTCGATAAACGTAGGGGCTCTCCTTTGCACCCCTTACTTATGCATGGGTAGTCAGAGCCACGCCTGCAGCCACGCCTAACAGGGTAGAGGACGGTAACCGAAGCACCAAGATTACCAGAGCAGCACCACGACGGTGGCGCAACAAGGCCAAGCAATAAGATAGGCTTCCCTCGACAAGACCCTTGATGGGGCAGCCTCTGCGACCCCGGCAAGAACCCTTGCTGGGGAAACTCACCCCACGCCTTCATTGCAGCCACCCTTGAGCCTAGGAGCTCCGACACCATCAACAACGTTGGAACCGAGGCTCGGGAAGCGCCTGCGTGATGGCATGCAGATCTTTGTGAAGACGAAGGGTCTATGAATCCTAGATGAGAACCAGACAACAAGACGACCGCAAGGCTCCTTGCCGAGGATGCCCACGAGGCCCCGGCAAGGCCCCTTGCCGAAGATATCCCCCGAAGCCCCGGCAAGCCTCTTGCCGAGGACGCTCACAAAGGCCCCGGCAGGACCCTTGCCGGAAACAGACACGAGTCTGCGACAAGCCCTTGCCACTCCATCGTCGCCCCAGCTCGACGACCGACCCACTGGCCTAGGAAAGAAGCCACGTGGCAGTACATGGTTCCTGGTCCAGCAAGTCAAGCACCTGCGTGGTGGCATGCAGATCTTCGTGAAGACCCTACCACCACGCCATCTCAGCTGCATGCCAACCTACATGGCGATGCATGCCTCGTTGGCTTGGACACGCGTCGTAACTAGACGGAGCGGCGGCGGACGGGACGGGCCTCCTTGCCGACACCGATAAAGCAAGTGGACACCTAAGTAGCGCATTTGATGCGTCTTGTCCCGTAATGGCAAGGGATAAGCTTGTGCACTGTATACCTTGCCACCTCATGTGTGCCATTGTGGCGACCCCTTTTGACTATAAAAAGAAGCCTGAGGCATACTAGAAAAGGATTCGGATCCTTTGGACTAGACACGCACCATAGCTAGTTCAAGAAGCTCAAGAACACTCAAATACACATCAAAGCAGGACTATGGTATTACGCATCTTTGTGGCCCGAACCTGGGTAAACGATCCTAGTGCTGTCTCCTAGACCCGCTCTTTGCACAACCCCGCACCCATCAACCGTGAAAGGGATTCCAGTGATCCCATAGGTGTCATTCCCCGACATCTTTGGTTCACGATGCAGGCCGCCGGAGCACGTGACAACAAGGTGCTTGCCAATTACTTCCCGTTCGCGCTTAAACCTAATGTCATGTCATGGTTGATGCACTTGCCAGTAAATTCTTTTTCTTCCTGGTCGGATTTGTGCCATGAGTTTGTTGGCGCCTTTATGGGAGGCCACCAGGCTCATGGCCTGGCAAGCGATTTCCATATCATCCCCCAGAAAGAAGGTGAAAACCTGCGCAAGTACTTACAGAGATTCAACCGAGTGTAGTATAACATCCCAAGTGTTCATCCCGCCGCCGTCCTCAGCGCATTCCATCAGAATGGGCGTAACCACAAGATGTGCGAAGAGCTGGCGATGAATAAGGTCAAGGATGTGGCCGAACTCTATGTTCTGGCTGACAGATGCGGTTGGGCCGAAGAGGGAAGGAAGTACCCCGGCGAAGACACCGGTGTGGAAACTGTTGGAAATATGCCCTAGAGGCAATAATAAAAGAGTTATTATTATATTTCCTTGTTCATGATAATCGTTTATTATCCATGCTATAATTGTATTGATTGGAAACTCAAATACATGTGTGGATAAATAGACAGACTTTGTGTCCCTAGTGAGCCTCTACAGGACTAGCTCGTTGATCAAAGATGACCGCGGTTTCCAGGTCATAGACATGAGTTGTCATTTGATAACGGGATCACATCATTAGGAGAATGATGTGATGGACAAGACCCAAACGTTAAACATAGCTTTTGATCGTGTCAGTTATCGCTATAGTTTTCTGCATGTCAAGTATAAGTTCCTATGACCATGAGATCATGTAACTCACTGACACCGTAGGAGTGCTTTGTGTGTGCCAAACGTCACAACGTAACTGGGTGACTATAAAGGTACTCTACAGGTATTTCCGAGGGTGTCTGTTGAGTTGACATGGATCGAGACTGGGATTTGTCACTCCGTGTGACGGAGAGGTATCTCCGGGCCCACTCGGTAATACGTCATCTCAATGAGCTCAAAGTGACTAAGTGGTTGGTCACGGGATTATGTATTACGGTAACGAGTAAAGAGACTTGCCGGTAACGAGATTGAACTAGGTATAGAGATACCGACGATCGAATCTCGGGCAAGTAACATACCGACGAGACAAAGGGAACTGCATACGGGATTGCCTGAATCCTTGACATCGTGGTTCATCCGATGAGATCATCGAGAAACATGTGGGAACCAATATGGGTATCCAGATCCCGCTATTGGTTATTGGCCTGGGAGTGTCCCGGTCATGTCTACATGGTTTCCGAACCCGCAGGGTCTACACACTTAACGTTCGGTGACGCTAGGGTTGTTAGAGAGAAAAGTGTATGGTTACCGAAGGTTGTTCGGAGTCCCGGATGAGATCCCGGACATGACGAGGGTCTCCGGAATGGTCCGGAGATGAAGATTGATATATAGGATGAAAGGTTTCGGAGTCCGGAAGTGTTCCGGGGAGCATCGGGAAATCGGCGGAGTACCGGAAAGGGTTTCGGGGGGTCCGAAAGAAGTTCTGGGCCTAATGGGCCACAAGGGGGGACACCACAGCCCTCAGGGGGCTGTGCGCCCCCCCCTGGGCCCTCTCCTCATGCGGCTAAGGGGGTGGGACCCCCTAGGGCAGCCGCACCCCTTTGGAGTGGGGGGCAAGGCACCTAGGGGGGGAAACCCTAGGGCCTGGCCCTGGCCGCCGCCCCCCC